>CM061544.1:324132805-324757805 GCA_030864215.1 Capsicum pubescens | reverse complement strand
TTATTGTTTGGTTGTTTGTAATGGTTATATTTATTCCGGTTCTTTGGATACAAGCTTAAAAAAATAATTTATGTGTATTTTGTAGACGATGAACGTCTTGGTAAATATTCAGCTTCTGCTAATGTTGATCATTTGTTTTTTCGGGTTTATTAAGAAGTGCTAAAGTTTGTTGGTTTCGATTTTTATTATTTGTTTGCTTTTTTCTCATGGAAGTTTGATGTCTTATCCTTTATTCTTGCCGTTTACTTCATTGGTAGAGCTAGGGGCAGACTTAAGTAGAGGTTATGCATTGGCGAAAATTCATATGTCATATTATAAGGTCAAAAACTATTTTTATGTTTATATTTTAGAAGATGAATACCCTTCATGAATATCCAACTTCCACTAATACTGGTCAGTAGTTTGGATTGGCTAATATCTACCTGTTACCTTTGTAACTTTGGTGTAAAGTTGTAACTTTTCTATTCACTAGTAGATCCATATGTATAGTTAGAGGGGCAAAAGGGGGTCATTCGGACCAACAACAACATACCAAGTGTAATTCTACAAGCCACAAGTGGGGTCTGGGAGGATTGAGTGCATGTACCCCTACATTGTGCAGGTAGAAGGGGTCAGTTGGGCCTCCTTTGTCAAAAATTCGTATTGTATATGTATATACAAGGTTAAGAATTCTCTTTGTTATGTATACACTGAAGATGATGAAAATTTGTCCTCCACCCCTTTAACGATGTTATTTCAGTAGTTGATTAGCTAAATATCTAGCTGCTACTTTGTAACTTTGGTGTAAAGCTATAAATTTTTCTATATGTTCAATTCTTGGAGTTCTATTTCCTCTTTCTTATTCTATGCTCTAGTCAGACTTTTTCTTTTAAATCATTCAACTGGTGATACAAGAATTATAAGGACAACACAAAACACACTTCAAAATCAGTCCACAAGATCAAAGATTCGAGGTTCCTTTTGAAGACCACACTCGGATTCAACAAACAACAATAAGTACATAATGTATTGATGTTTTTTTCACCTAAGAACAGCTAACAACAACAAAATGAAGAACACCAACAATGAAACAAGAACAACAAGTCACGGATTTAAATTACAAGAACACGAACAAACGATTACAACATAAACAAAATGGATAGATAGTTAGACCTTGGTTGGTATAATCTTAAGAATACAAGAATATGGTAATCTTGGACCCTTAACACTACACAAAATGGGTAACCTAACTCCTACGTTGACACAAGAGGAACTTTACCTCATTTAAACACCAACGTCTCAAGCCAACATTGCAACACAAGTGATATCCACACTTGTTGCCCTCATTTTGGTGTGGTGGCTATTCCAAGCCCTACAACTAAAGGTGTTTCATGTTTCAAATCTTACATCAATGAACAACTAAAGAGAAAAAGACCTAAAATGTCCTATTTATATTCTATTACAAGACAAGGCTAAATAACAACAATGCCTCTAGAGGGCGGGGTGGCCATGGAGTGCATTTAGACCCAATGAAGTGACCAAAATACCCTTAATGAAGATAACCAAATCATGGCCCATTAAAAGTTGTCCAAAACCGTGAGTCCTTAAGTCTTCGATGTTCCAAGCAATCTTCCACACACGGCCTTGCTTGTGCTCAAAACGAGTCTTCCTTGCTTATTCTTGTGCCCTCGGGGTGACCAAGTATTGAGCCTTTAAATGATGACCTCCAATCATATCTTCAAAAATTAAGGTGGCCATTTGACTTGTATCTGCTGGGTAAATATATGTATAGAATTGGCTACCCCAAAATATCAAAGGAATTCTTGAAAAGGTTGAATGTTGACTTAGGCAAGGTGTCTATAAATCACGAGTAAGTAAAAGAGAGTGAATTTTTCCTTTGAAACTGAATAAACTATCTAGAAATGCTTTGATGTGGTTTATTGCAATGTAAATAGTGTAATTAAACTTACAGTAAAGGAATGATGCATTGATTATGTACCCAAGCAAAGGTATTTGAATAGATGAAAGAGTAAGAGAAAAAGGTACATGATTCTTCTTATACCTGGAATGCACAATTACAAAAGTTAAGCCACTTTACATATCATGGGTCTACAATTGTATCAATAACCACCCATATTAGAATAGGGCTTATACTGGGATAAGTTAGAAGAGAAGCAGTGTTGTGCACAGTTTGAGTTGTACCTATGTTTGCTTTGATCGTCCTTTTAAAGTATTCTTCCTTTCTTTTACAGCTAAAATACTTCCGATGGTAAAAAACCAACATCTATTGCTTTGCACACTCTTGATCGGCAAATCCTTAGCAATGGAGGTTTGTGTACCAATACTTATTTGACAATAGTTATCCTTTTATTACCCCTGTCGGCTTATTTATTACTTTTCTCCTATATATTACTTTTCTTATTTATTACTTTTCTCCTATACATTACTTTTCTCCTTTTTCGTTGTAGTCTCTTCCTATATTCTTGGACAAGCTTGTACCGTCGTGGGAAGTAATACTGGTATATGTTAAACCGATTCTCATGTTCGGAGAAGTGGTATATTATATTCATTAACTTAACCTTTCAGCTTGTTACCTATAGAATTTGCTCGGCTCTTGTCCTCTAACTAGGTTCGTCGGTTTTACATTTGCAGATAATTCCTTGATCAATCTATACTTCCTATAGATTGACAGTTAGATCCACTATAGCATCCCTTTTTCAGCTTCTTCTCTGGTTATTCTTCCCCATTGCTTATCCAATTAGTAAGGTATAAAGCACAACAATCACATTCTATAATTTACTCATGTAGAGTTATTAAGTTTTCATGTTTTGCTTCCAAAGAGAGAGAGAAAGATATTTCACCAGCTGTGTGTTCTGTTGCCACTTTGTACTTTCAATCCGAGTTAGTTGACAGGGTTTAAGAAATAAAACTACATGAACCCATGATCTGTACTCATATACGCTATGGTGGTTAATTTGTATTCTTTGTTCCTTTTGTGTAGCTTGGAAAGAAATGGAAAGAATGCAACATAAAGTTGAATGGAGGAGTTCCTTGGTTATGTCCTCCCTCAGTTTGGATTTACTTGTCACAATTTGATGTGGCAGAACTATTAAGAAAACAATGATTGGTATAGTGACTTTACAATATTACCACTATCAATTGATGTTTAGTAATAGGTATTGGAAATGATTTCGAGAATAAGTAATTAATGCTAAGGGTAAAACATGAAATTTTTTATTTTGTTTTTTCTTGATTTATCAAAAATGATGAGTAAAAATTAAAATCAAATTAGGAAAATAGTGACAAGTAAATCCGAACGGAAGGAAAAAATTAGTAATAATATCATAGTTACTCCATTTTTCTATCTCTATTTATTTTTGTTATTACTATAAATTAGAAACTTCTTATGCTAATAACTTGATATGTAAAATATCCATCAGTTTCTTTATTAAGATACATGGATATTCATCTTTAGAATTGGAAAAAAAAGCCAAAACCTCATGCAGTAATTTGAGAGAATTTCTCAGTGCTACTTTCTGTTGTTAAGGATCTTATAGTTGGCTTGATAAAGAAAAGGGATATTAACTTCATCCTTGGTTTTTCTTTTAGGTCTTGGATTGGATGTTAGGTAAGGGGCACACTACCCTTCTACGGAGAGCTGAACTAAAAATGTTTGTGGATTTCCATGGAAATGAAGTAATCTATTCAGTATTTCCTAATTTTTAATGCTAATCTAAGCAAGTGTAAATATATCTCTGGACATGCAATATTTTGTATGTATGCATGAACACAATCCGCTTACATGATCAAGTTCATCTCACAAAGATTAGGTGTTATAGCTAGTTGAACCTCGTTTTAAATTCATTAAATTTCTTTAATTGTATGCCTCAACTTGTTTGCTTCTTATTTCTATGACAGGCTAGAAAAGGAGGGGATTTGACACCTGATGAAACAACAATAATTGTTGGAGCATTTGAGTTGATGGAAAAAACTGCAAAAAATGCAATGACTCCAATATCAAAGGCTTTTCTCTTGATCTGGACGGAACACTTAACTTGTGGGTTTATAAGTTGTTGTTCAATTTTATTCAAGCTTTCACAAACTTTTTATTTTCCATTTATGTTCCACGAGAAAAATCTGAACTTGGACACTAGATTTTAGGAGTTTTTGACTTTACTGATTGGTGCATATATGTATACAACTTCAACCGTACCAGGCGCAGTGATAAAGTTGTTCAAAAAGTGATGTTACCTTACAAAACAATGATACCGTATTTTTTGAAAAGGCCAATTTCTATCTTGAGAAGGGCATTGACAAATCTGGAAATGACACTTTGCCGATAAAAATGGTTGATGAGCTGCCACAACAAATTCAATGGTATCTTATTGCATTTATTTTTTTAATGTTCATTTCACTTCTGTTTTTGTTGTTTTTCATATATTCACGTAATATATTTCTTTGGTATCATAGTGATTGTGGAGCATTTATTTGTGTGTTTGCTGAATATGTCATTCATGGTAGAGATATTCTTAAATAGGTTGACATTGGTTATGTTCGCATAAGGTATGGAGCTTTATTGTGGGATTATGAAAAGAGAAAACTAGAAGATGGTATAAAAGACAACACTATAGAAAATGTTGGAAGATTATTTGGAAAGAAAAAGAGGAAGAGGACGCACCAGGAGCAGTAGTTTAGTTTTATAGTTATTGAAAATCACTGTACAAGAAGGATTTTTAGCTATTTTTATGAGATTATGTAAATTTTAAATAGTCTTTTCAAATTGAATCGGCTATTTTTTATGTGATAACGTAAAGTATACAATGTAGAATCGCTACTGATTCATTTGTTTATATCTTTGTATATTTATGTTTTATTATCGAAGAATATTTTTTGCCTTTCCTTGTGGCAAGTCTTGCCCTTGAGGCAAGAGTTATTGAGTATCTTCTAAATTAGTAAACAATGTGGCAGGGCAATTCATGCCCATGAGGTATAACTTTTTCCTGTGGGGGCTGTCATATCATTAAATATGTGCGACTGCTACATGAGTATTTTGAGCATTGTGAACTTTTCAATCACATTTGTCCTCGATTAAATGGCATAAAATAAGAAACATTTTAGACCTTATAATCTAAGGGTCATCTACTCCTCTTTAGTAGTTGGTTCTACACTTTTATTTATTTGGTTAGATGTTTGGTTTTGTTGATTGATATCATCTTTTTTTCTACTCTCAATTGAATACCCCCCATGCTTTTCTTTTTGTAATTTTTAATATTTATTGCTTTTGTTCTTGGCTTATAGTATTTTAGTTTTTGGTCTAGAAGATTGATTCTCATATGGTTGTAAGATTGTAATATTCCTATAAACATATTTTGTATGGTAGAGGAAGAATGTTCTTTGAAAAATTGCGAGTTGAACCACCTTTGATGTTTATGTCTTGCCTCTAGGACAAGAGTTATAGATCATCTGTCAAATCATTATAGACTATGCTAGTGTCAACTCTTGCCCATAGGGCATAACTTGTTCCTTGGGGGTCTAAAAATCTTGCCTCTTGGGCAAGACTTATAAATTATCTACCAAATCATTAAACACTAATCTAGTATCAACGCTTGGACATGGTCATAACTTGTTCGTTTGTTGAATTAATTTTTTCCTCTAGGGCACGAGCTGTTGATCATCTGCCAAGTTAGTACACACTAAACTAGTGTCAAATCTTGCCCATAGGGCATAACTTGTTTCTTTGGGGCATAAGTCTTGCCTCTAGGGAAAGTGTTGTAAATCATCTGCCGAATCATTGTAGATAAGCTAGTGTCAACTCTCGTCCATGGGGCATAACTTGTTCCTTTGGGGTCTAAAAATCTTTCCTCTTTGGAAACACTTATAAACTATCAACCAAATCATTACACACTAATCTAGTATCAACGCTTGGCCATGGGGCATAACTTGTCCATTTGTTGTATTAATTTTTGCCTCTAAGGCACAAGTTGTTGATCATCTACCAAGTTATTACACACTAAGTTAGTGACTACTCTTTCCGATAGGGAATAACTTGTTTCTTTGGGTCTTAAGTCTTGCCTCTAGGGAAAGTGTTGTAGATCATCTGCCAAATTATTGCAGAATAAGCTAGTGGTAATTCTTGCCCATGGGGCACAACTTGTTCTGCATCTTGCCTTCAAGGCAAATTTTAAAGTGTATCCCGTGGAATTATTCACAGCACATCTCTTGGGGATGTGGTCCTTCCCTAAATCCTTTTAATATGATATATTTTTACACATCAATATATAAAAAATTATCATGCTATGTAATTTTTATAAAAAATCAATAAGAAGGTATTGAGTTAAATACTTCACCACAAGTTTAAACTTCAAATAAATAAGAAGAAATTCATGATTGAAAGTCAAAAGTACTTGTTACTAACAAAAATAGGGGATCAAATAATCCTATTGTAACTGTTATTTTGATCCAACTTGTCGGATAAAAAGTAAAACTAATCATGTTTTCTTATTTTTCTTTCTGTGTCTTCTTGCATATGGATTAAGGATAGGAGTGTAGTGATAATTTGATATGTTATTCCCAGTTCTTTTGCATCTCGAACATCTGTAATTGTTTCTTGAAGATTCTGTTCAGTAGGGATATCTGGATGCTTGTCTTCTCCCAAGTAGAACCTTCTTATCTGGAGGTTTTGTGATCAGATCCTTTATGCTATTTGGGACAATCCATGATTTTGTGTTTTCAACTGGTAGGATTCTCCCTGGTATATTTGTAGCCAAGGCTATCATGAGAACCAATGAGAACAATAGCTAGACTTGTTCATAGTTCTACTGTTTATCCCTGCAATTGCATGGGTGTATGGTATCTCATCTATTTGAAATACGAAGCATTGACAAGTCCTACTCTTCAGGTATACAATATATTCAACTCCTCCTTCTCTTACAAAAATATTATTGCATCAATCGGGTCTACCTGTAAACAAAATGATAAATAAATGACAACTTATAGTAAACATCTAGTATATGAGCAGAATTAGGCATACAGAGCAATCAACCATACATATGGAACGAATCTTGAGGCAACCAAAAATCATCTACAATTAAGCATATAACATCAAATAACAATCTAATATTGAACTAATCAAAAATCTAATAATAAGTGACCAATAATAAGGAGTCACAATTAAGGTTCTATTTCAAAATGGAAGAGAAGGGCCAATATAGGGGATAGTTAGAGTTTTGATGCTTGGCTTGGTCAGGGATAGCACAGGAGAAGGATATGTCATCCAAGGAATGAACTTTCAAAGTCAAATTCCCTGTATTATATGGAAAAGATGGAACCTTTCTCAGGAACAACAGCTGATTCAATAGTGATGCTTCCAACATATGAGCAGGTGAATCAGCTACAAATAAACTGAGATAAAATAGATATTGTATCTAACCTGGGAGTAGAATCAACTTTGATAGTGACACATCTAGTAAATAAGCTGAATCAAACATACATAGCAATCAAAAATACATAGGGGAAGAATCTTGAGGAAACCAAAAACAAACTACAATCAATCATAAAACATCAAATCACAAACGATCACACAACTATGAGTAGAAAAAATGGAATAGAAGAAACAAAATACATATTTCGCGCGCGAATCTCTAGGAAATAAAAAAACTAGCAATAAATCACAAATAAAAGTAAACCAGCTATATATAATCTGCAATCAAAAAATAGTAACCTTATATTTCATTATCATCAAAATACAATTTCAATTACTTACTTTCAATTTCAAGGCGACTTGAATCTTGTCAGTCACCTACACTTCCGTCCAACGTGTGATGTCATGAAATTTGACTTGTGATTCCATTTTTCTTTAATAAAACAAACTTTGTAACTTGTTCTGAATATAATCGATCAGTCCCAGTATTGGCACTTGCCTTGCTTTTCTCAGTACCACATTCATGGACTCCATGTTGTTTGTTGTAAACAAATTGTACCTTCTGTTGGTATGAAATGAACGAGCCCATCTTTTTGGTTCTTATTCTTTCAAGTACTCTGTAGCAACTTTGTCGACTTTTTTTATCTCATCCATGAAAGTATAAAATTCAGTTTTTTTGTATGTTGTTGTTGCATTGTAGAAAAGTGATAGAACCACATCTAAGAAGTATCTTTTTCTTAAATTGTTCTCCATGTAGTAGATGTATATCCCTTGCTGACACTCTGGATAGATATTTGAAATTGCATTAGTAATGGCTGGGTTATGATCTGATAGAATAGACAATTGTTTACGTACACCAATTGCATTTCTTAACTGATTGAAGAACCAGTTATAACACTCATTATTTTCTGAGTCTACAATTCCAAAATCCAAGGGAAATATATTGTTGTTTCCGCTCTTTGACATTGTTATCATAAGGACACCATGATATTTTGACTTCAAAAATATTGCATCTACTATTATTACTGGTCTACAGTTGGTCCATCCAATGATTAAAGTGCGATAAGCAAAAAATGCATATTGAAACCTGTTTTGAGCAAAAGAATATTAGTAACAATCTTCATTTGAAGTTTATAATCAAAGTACAATAATTTTCTAAACTAAGTCTTGCCCATGAGGCAAGAGTTGCATATATGTTAATAATCTAATCGGTGAAATTAAAGAATAAACTTTTGCCTCTTGGACAAAAGTTTTCAACTTCAACAGTTAGCATTTGGAAAACAATTTTCTAAATGAAGTCTTGCCCATGAGGTAAGATTTCCATCTATGTTAATAATATAATCAGTGCAAATAAAGGATAAACTTTTGCCTCTTAGGTAAAAGTTTCAATTTCAACAATTTTCTAAACTTAGTCTTGCCCATAAGGCATGAGTTGCATATATGTTAATAATCTAATCAGTGCAATTAAAGAATAAACTTTTTCCTCTTGATCAAAAGTTTTCAATTTCGTAATTTTATAAACTAAGTCTTGCCCATGAGTCAAGAGTTGCATATATATTAATAATCTAATCAGTGAAATTAAAGAATAATCTTTTGGCTCTTGGGCAAAAGTTTTCAATTTCAACACTATAGCATTTGTATAAACTAAGTCTTGACCATGAGGCAAGAGTTGCATATATGTTAATAATCTAAGCAGTGCAATTAAAGAATAAACTTTTATATAGCATTTGTATAAACTAAGTCTTTCCCATGAGGTAAGAGTTGTATGTATGTTAATAATCTAATCAGTGCAATTAAAGGATAAACTTTTGCATCTTGGGTAAAAGTTTTCAATTCCAATAATTTTCTAAACTAAGTCTTGCCCATGAGGAAAGAGTTGAATATATGTTAATAATCTAATCATTGCAATTATAGAATAAAGTTTTGACTCTGGGGAAAAAGTTCTCAAGTTGTATTGCATTTGTACAACAATTTTCTAAATTAAGTCTTGTCCATGAGGCAAGAGTTGCATATATATTAATAATCTAATCAATACAATTAAAAAATAAACTTTTGCCTCTTGGGCAAAAGATTTCAATTTCAATAATTTTCTAAACTATGTCTTGTCCATCAGGCAAGAGTTGCATATATGTTAATAATCTAATCAGTGCAATTAAAGAATAAACTTTTGCCTCTTGGGAAAAAAAATTCAATTTCAACAATTTTCTAAAGTAAGTCTTGCTCATAAGGCAAGAGTTGCATATATGTTAATAATCGCATCAGTGCAATTAAAGAATTAACTTTTGCCCCTTGTGCAAAAGTTTTCAATTTCAACAGTATAGCATTTGTACAATAATTTTCTAAACTAAGTCTTTCCCATGAGGCAAGAGTTGCATATATGTTAATAATTTAAGCAGTGCAATTAAAGGATAAAACTTTTGCCTCTTGGGTAAAAGTTTTCAATTTCAACAGTATAGCATTTGTACCTATTCTCATCGTCCCTCTTTATGTTTGTGTGCATTCCTTGGTTGTTTTCTTTCATCATGTGAAGATATGAGGGCAACCTGTTCTAGTTCTTTTCCGTGGTTCCTCTTATCATCGTATAGGCATGTTGTATCACTCGCCATCCTTTGTTGTAGGATTTGATTATTCCGTATTTCCTTCCCATTTCATCTACCACGAAGTTTGGTATGATTACATTACTAGAGTCACGCACAAGTTCTAGTATGTAGTCACATATGACCTTTTTTGTTGCATTCCTGTGGTTGGACATATTAAAATCAACCGAGAAATTATGAGCCTTTTCATATGTAGTAACCTGAAAGAGCAAAGAATTGGGAATCTTCGAGGCATGAAACTGCCACACACAGTTGTCGTTCAAACATCGCAGTGAATATCTTGTTGTGCTTGATTTGAAAACCTTAAATTGGATGTTTTTTATAATTGCAATGTTTGACATGCACCTCATCATATTCCAACATATCTAGGTAAGCATGGTTCAATAACAAATGGTCAATGAATATAAATATGATGCGTGTTCAACAATGAATGATTTTTTTAACACTGAAAAGTTGTATAATAGTAACCTTGTTACCTAAAGTGCCAAATCCTACTACCATTAGAGAGTTTAAACCCATTGCATGTTGCTCTATATTATACAAGCTAATAGCTAAGGTGCTCTCTCTTAGAATCAACAAGTTAGTGCTTCTTTAATTTGCAAAACATTGGCTGGATTCATTTGAGATGGAAAACACAGCCTTTCCCTCAAAGACAAAACCCTCAAACTACTCAAACTCAATTCTAATCGCAATAACAAACTCTCCACAAACTGTCCGACACAATTCCTCATCATCTTCTAATGATAATTATACCACTAGGTTGAAATACTTGGAACTAATTTCTTGTACCGCCTTGACCTTACACATTTGGCCTCCCAAAATATGTTTGGATTACATTAAATCTCATATTAACAGCCTTTCTCTCCAAGACCAGCCTCCCACACCTACTCAAACACAATTATAACCGCAATAACAAACTGCCCACAACCTGTTCGATGGAATTCCTCAATGGTAAATATGTTACTACAACAACAACATATCCCAAGTTCTGTTTAGGTTCACCTCCCCAAAAATCAAATCAATATGCTAGTTATATAATGAGCTAAAATTACCACAATGCATCAATAAGCTAAAATTACTACAATGAATTTGATGATGAAATCCATACCTGAAGAAACCTTACGGCTAAAGTCAATTCTGCGAATGTTTGAAACTCGATTCTCAAATTTGGAAGAAAGCGATTTATCAACAATATTTTGGAGGTTGATTATGAAATTTGGAAGAAAGAGAGGAAGAAAGAGATTTAAACGAGAATATTTTGCAAGAGGGTATTTTCGTCCAAAAGAATATGACTTAACAAGTAAAGGCTATTTTAAAGAAGTTTTTTTATTTGGGGATAAAATTTGAAAGATACCCTAATTGGGGTCTATCTTTGAGAATTACCCAATGATGCATTTTTGAGTTAAATCATGATAAAACTATCTTATGTACTTAAAGATAATTATATGAAAGAATTAAGTTATTTATTTATTGTTAAATGCGATATGGAAATATTTTTATTGCATCATGGTCAAAATAATACCTTTAATCTCCACGAAATGATAGTAATAAAAGATCATCGATGCATGTTTGATGTATTTGGTTAAGCAGAAGAAGTTAATTAGTTAAGAAGAAAATATATCCCTCGATTATACGAAGAGTGGATATATCCCTCGTTTCTTATTTTGGCAGTGTCCCTTGTTTATTTTTATTTTTGTCTTCTTTATTTATCTACTTAACAATTATCGCTAGATTTTCTCATGAATCGGACCATATAAGAGAAGGAATAAGTTTACAAGTTTAATTTCCATAATTTGTATTATTTTCTTACTTTGTACTTTATTTAATATTTAATAAATCTTTTATCACATCTAAGTTCCAGTGTTTTCTATCTTCTTTTTCTTCAACGATACAGTGAATTGTAGATATACTTAATTAATTAAGGATGTGCGGAATAGATTTACACAGCATAAACTATTTCTCTCGGCTCATATAAAATTTTTAAAAATGATTGTACCAAATTCAATGCATCCACAGTCTCCGTCCACTTTACTTGTCAAGTTTAAAAAATAAATCAATAAATTAATCACATAGATTCCAATCATCTCTTGCAAGGTTTGTATGTGTGTGTTAGAATTGGCGAAAGTGTATTGCAGGGGCGTCTGAACCCTTTGGGAAATAAGGCGGCAGCCTAAGGCCCCCAAAATAATAAATTTTAAATTTTAAAAAATATATTAAATACTATTTATAGAAAAAATAATTTTTTTATAAAAGAAAGAATTTAGATGGAGTTTGATATATCTAGTCCAGAATACTATGTGTCAAGAAATTAATGCATTGACTCTATTATTAATTAAAAAAAATTATTAGAAGAAATCGATTATATAATTTTAAAAACAGACTTTATAAAAATAATTATTTTTTCTTAAAAACGTAAAACTTCCGTTTGATTTTGGCCTTGGGCCACAATTCGCTTGAGAGGTCCCCGGTGTATTGTTGATCCATCTAAACCACGAACTTTTATTGGTATCAAACGTGATGTGATCTCCTCTACAATAGTTCATTATGAAATATCATTTGATATTCATTCGAGTGTAACAATTGAAAGCTTCTCTTCTGAGACTAATGTGTGGACTACCACCGGTCTTCTCCTTTGTAGTTTCTCAACAAATATTCAATCTGTTAATCTTCACAACTTTTGCATACTTGTAGGTGATAAGGTTATTTCATATGACTCAGAAAACGATAATATAAAACTTTTTTATTAAATCAGAGTGCCTAGTTCAATGGAAGAATACTACTTATTCTTTTGTTTTGAGTGGCATCAATGGCCATGTCTTCTCTAGACTAGTCAATTGGCAGAACTGTAACTTGTAGGTTTATCTGCATTCTTAAGATTAGGTGCAGCATCTCTACTTTTGCAACAACTATTACACCTTTCCTATGATCAATGGTGCAGAAGAAAAATATATCAATCCCATACATGTTAAGAGGTTGCACACATTTATCTCTATTATAAAGCAATATATGAAAAAAGGGTTCAAAAACATTGTGTTAGTGGCATGATCAAATCCAAATGAATGTAAGTTAATGTCCTTTGTCATGATCTTGAATGAAACTATTCATGAAATTTGTTCCGCGCTACATGTATATCTTGACAATTCTTAATTAACAGTGTTAGTGTTAGGTATCTCCATCTCGAAGATGAAGCATCTCGAGATTCAAAGACGGGCCCAGGATCTTAATTAAGGAAATTAAATATAAAGAAGTAAAAAACACTGAGAAGTTAAGGTGACAATATATGTAATATATATATATATAAAATAATATTTCAGCGAAAGGGTATCCATTGACTCCCATTTGACAAGGGAGTGAGGAGAAGCGCTAACAACCCCAGTAGTAGCTGATTGGCCTCTTGAAAGTAGCTTTTCTATCTGGTCGGTCAATTCCAATCCAGAAGCTTAATTTGTTAGTGTTGGAGGAATTAGGAGTATCCCTTTATACATATATTAGATGGGTAAGGCCCGTGCTAAGCACAAACTCTGCATATTAATTTACAAACCAATGGAAATGGAAAGGCAGTTATGTTCAACATGATAATAATTTTCGTGTAACATTGAAAACGAAGCACGGGAAATTTAAACATATTGGTAACAAACTTCAACTGCAAGATCCAGTCTTGGCCGCACAAATTAAGATGCATGGGAAAGATTCTCTTCATTAGGGACTGCTACATTCACAGAAGATTGGTATTTAAGAGAATTTTTTACAAATTGGTAAAAAGGAACAATACCTAGACCAGAAAACAAAATGAAAATTAAAATAACTTCCTGCTCCATCCTTCTTTCTTTTAGTGCAATTATTTCAATAGTTACACGATCATGAACCTTGTACATTACACCATGTTGGGTTCGAAATCGAGAGGGCATCATGCGGAAGCTTAAAGTTCGCAAATCAATGGTGATAATTTAGATGAAAAATAAAACATATATTAAAAATAAATATTATTAATATGATTCGGTCAAACGACCTACAAATTAAAAACAATATTGAAAAAATAAAATCTATGAAAAAACATAAACCTATGGGATAAAGCTCCCCCTAAACTAGACTCTTATAACGACTACATTGTGGAACCTATTGTGTTATGGTATGAGAAGGGGGTCATCTAAATATAGATTTCCAAAACCTTTTCTCTAAGAAAGAGGTTTGCCAAATATGAAAAAGTTTTATATTTCCCTTTCAGGAAAAGTAAAAGAATTTATGGTTACTTTTATTTCCTTTCTAAGAAAAAGTAAAACTTAATTTTGGTAAGAAAATCACGGCAAAAACCCTAACACACCATATGTTCCTTCCAAGGATGATTGGGTACTCTTCCTTCGAAGTCATCCCATAAAGTGAGGAGAAACTGAGGGTTCCTGAAAGCAGCCAGAAGTAACTACCATTTGCTCCTGAATCTGTTACAAAAATGCAGGTATTGTCAAAGTAGAAACTCCACTATCTTATGTAAAAGGTTATAGTTACCGATTATCAGCTCCGGTAATCTCTTGACGCCTATTTTGAATGCGAATTATATTTTTCTCTTATCCGATAGTAAGAAAGACGAGAATATTTAGCATCTATGTGTACATACATATAAATTTCACCCATAAAACATCTGAGCGAAGTAATATACCAATTTTTGTAGAGGGAGTGGGAGTCATTTGAGAAACATTGCCTAAAATGATGAGATTCAGCTTGGTCGGCGATGGCAGGGGCTTCTCAATACAACACTTATACAAATCCATGACTGTACATCCAAAGAATTCACTTAGTTAGTTATTTTGAAACATACATGTGCAAGTTTTTGTAACGCCTCGAGAGTACACCCTGGGTGCCATACGGTGCTTACGGTTCTGAGAGACCACAAACTAACCCATGAGGTGGTACCTGCTGTGAGCATTGAATAATATAATAACATATGTCTAAAAACAACTGATAAATCATAAGGTTTTAAATAATTGAAAACAATATTGGATCATGAATATGGAAACAACTGGTAGAAACAACTGTCTGGAACTAATAAAATAATAACAAAATTGACAGATTGTCTGTACTAGTCTGAAAAGCCTCTACAAACTGAATAAAAGTTGATGGGACAGGCCCCAACTAACTCTATCTAACTACTGAATTGAAAGCATGAAAATAAATACAGTCTGTCCTCAAAATATGAGTACTCACCACTGCTACGGCTGATAATCTTGAAGGTCTATGCGTGATCCGGGAACTGAGCATCCGAACCTATGATATGATACATCATAGCGTAGGAAAAAAGTATGCGATCAGTACTTTGAATGTACATGCGATCAGTACTTTGAATGTACTGTTATGCTAAATTAGGTTGGCATTTATGCGTGGTTTCATGTACAAGAGTAATAACTGACTGAATGAATAGCATGAAGTACTAAATAGATTGCATGAATCTATAAATACTGAGAATGCATAACCAAGCATAAAACATGTTCTAAATATAATTTGTAAACTAAAATACAAAAATCTGATAACTAAATAACCGATATATGTATGTTATGGTCAATACAAGCTTGAACTGAAGTATACTGAATACTGAACAGAGACCGTGGGAGATATCACCTAACCGACATGCCCCAATAAGCAAATTGGGTCCAACCTGTGACCCCAGTTGGAAGGGTGTCAGTACTGTTCCATGGGTACTAACACTGGTTGTGTGGATCCACTGATGTACTGTCCCGAAAGACTAAGGGTGTCAAGCTTAAATTAACGGGTGACCCCTATGAGGTAGTCAATCCTAAACTGATGGGTGACTCCTCATATTCAATGTTGGCTACGTAGTTCTGGAGTACAAAGACTGCTGCTAACGACTCTACGTATCTTTTAGGAAAGCCTCCATCCCTGAACTCACTTGGTGCTAAATCCTACTCCCAACTGAATTGACTCAGGATACTAAACTGTTCTAAGTTTAACTGATTATGGTGACTGGCTGAACTGATAATGCTCATAACATATTCTGAAGCTAATCTGAAGATATTGAGACTAAGTAAACAGATAAGTTTTTGGGTATTCCCAACCCCCAGGACAAAATAGCAATAATAGAAAAATAGTACTAAAGTTTTGAGCACATAATATGAAAGCATTTATTCAAAATTCATTCTTGTAGGCATTTCATCAAACACTTGATATTCGTAGTGTAAGCTAAGCATGAGATTAATTTAAATCTTGTTGTAACAACATGATTTCAACATCTATGAATTAAATCAGCGAATAACATCATTCAAACATGTGGGGTTGAATAAAAACGACAATTTCATGTAAACATGGTGTAGAATTACAATTCATGGGAATTCATGATTAAAATCACAATTAAAAATCATGAAAAAATTGTAAATATCCCAACTTGAATTTAGAATTGGATATTTGGATTCCATGGTTAAAAGGAACCCATAGATGATCACTTAACATACCTAGGTTGATGAATTCATGAGAATTGATGGCGAATTCTTGAGTTTTGATCTTGAACTTCGAAGGCTAGGGTTTTTATTCTTGAAAGATGGCTACTTTAATTTTTTGAGAGAATTGTGAAATAATGAGAAAATAATGCTCTATTGGGACTTAAATACCATGTTTGGATGGATTTGGGGCTATGGGAAAAGACCAAACGGTCCCTGGAATTTAAATCACAAAAGATGAAAATCCAAATTTTTGGCTCCGGCGCGACACGATGCAATCACGTCATGCCACTAGAAAACTTACAATCCCCATTTTACCCTATTGTACAATGCTGTGCTATCGCATTGCACCTCTGGAAATGGACGATCCCAAACGGGAAGCTTAGCTGGCGATGCCCCACTAGAAAAGGACAATTGAGAAATGTCCCCCTGGAGCGACATGGTGTCAATTGCAGTGACACACTCGAAAAGGATGAACATGATTTCGTCCATCACCACGACGCGACCTTATCGCGTTGGGCTACTATTTTGCACTAAAACTACCATAACTTTTCACCCGAGTATCAAATTTGAGTGAAATTAGTATCATTGGACAGCTAATTCAATTTCCTATCATTTGGTGGGTCTTGAGCTGGAAAATTCTCAGTATAGCAAAATATATGCTCGTTTGAAGTTGACTAAAGAGACATTCTTTTCAAAAATTCTATCGATAAGGATTATTTTAATTCATATAATAGCTAGGAGTTATTTGAGGCCTTAATATACATCAAAATCATGCATATCACTACCAAATAACTATAATGTACTATGCATGATCTTGAAACATGGCTCTAACATTGGTTTGAATTTTTGAGGTATTACAATATCTGTCCCTTGGGAACATTCGTCCTCGAATGAGACTGGTTAAGATGAAAACACTGAGGAACTTAGGTTACATGTTGGATATACTTGATTACATGACTGAGTCTAAAGTGTAACACATGACTAAAATGGTTCTATGAATTCATGACTAACATGAGAATGATATGCAGTTGAAACTGAGCATGTCAAAGAGAAATTTTAAGAAGGTTGTTGCCTTAGCTGAATCTGAGTTTGCGGAGAAAAGATGAGCGTACGTGGTTCGTATATCTGCTTTTTCTTCCCAAGTGGCTCCCTCAACGGACTAATTCGGCCAAAGAACTTTGACTAGGGGAACTTCTTTGTTCCTTAGTCTACAAATTTGTTGATCAACGATCTCGACTGGAATTTCTTTGTAAGAGAGGTTGTTCTAAACATATATGCTTTCTAAGGAAACGAAAACTACTGGGTATCCAGTACACTTCTTCAACAAGGAGATATAGAATACTGGGTGCACTAATGTTAAGTCTGCAGGCAACTCAAGCTCGTAAGTATGCAGCTCATAAGCTTCCCCTTCTTACAAAAACTCTTTACTCCCTTCATGGGAGAGATCTTTAGATATACAAATTGGAAGCCTCAAATTCAAGGTCTTTTCTCCTCTCATCTGGATATGATTTCTATCGGCCTTGTGCTGCCTTAAGCCTCTTCCTGATCAACTCTACTTTCTCTAAAGCATCAAAAAACAAGTCAGGCCCCACTACCGTGGCCTCACCTACTTCAAGCAAATCAATCAGAGATCTACATCTCCTTCCATACAGAGCCTCAAACTGAGCCATCTGAATACTAAAATAACAACTATTATTATACGCGAACTCAATCAAAGGCAAGTTGTCCTCCGAACTACCCTTAGTCAATGGCACACGTTCTTAATATATCCTTAAGGGTATGAATTTTCCTTTCTTCCTGACCATCTGTCTAAGGGTGAAAGGTTGTACTGAGGTGAACTTGGGTACCAAAACCCTTCTGCAAAGCCTTCCAAAAGTGAGAGGTAAATTGAGTACCTCTATCTGAAATGATGGACAACGAAACACCGTTCAACCTAACCAACTCTCTGAGATAGAGTTTGGAATAGTCCTCGGTTGAACAAGAAGTATAGACTGGTAAAAAATGGGCTGATTTAGTCATCTTGTCTACAATGAACAAAATCTAATTATGCTGACGGCGAGTGCGAGGAAAACCCATCACAAAATCCATGTTCACTTCCTCCCACTTCTAAGTGGGAATATTGAACTCCTTCCTAGACCTACTGGGCTTCTAATGTTTAATATTAACCTATTGAAAAATGGAGCACTTACCAATAACTCTGAAATATCTCTCTTTATCCCACTCCACCAATATATTTCTGGCATATCGCAGTACATCTTCGTGGCCCCTGGATGAATTGAATAACGCGCACCATGCGCTTTTGCAAGAATTCGCTGTCTCAACTCATCAACACATGACATACACAGTATACCCTGGAAACGTAACACACCATCTCTCCCTTGGGAGAAAACCTCTACTTTATGATCTCTAACTGACTCCTTCGACTTTAGAAGACTAGGATCTCTATCCTGCTTTCCCTTCACTTTGGCATCCAAAGAAGATTCTAAACTATTCTGAACCCAAATGCTACCCTCAGCTGAATCAACCAAACGAACACCTAACCTGAAAAGATGATGAACTTCTGTAACTAAATTTGTTTTATCACACTCGACATGAGCAACACTACCCATAGACAATCTACTTACGGTATCTGCCACTACATTGACCTTTCCCGGATGGTACAAAACACTTATTTCATAATCTTTCAGCAACTCTAAACATGTTCTCTGACACAGATTCAATTCCTTCTGCAAAAACACATACTGCAAGCTTTTGTGATCTATGAACACATCAACACACACCCCATATAAATAGTGCCTCCAAATCTTTAAGGAAAACACAACAACCACTAACTCAAGATCATGGGTGGGATATTATTTTAATGGGGTTTAAGATGTCGAGAGGCATAGGATACAACTTTACCCTTCTGCATCAAAACACACGCCAAACCAACTTTGGAAGCATCACAATACACAAAAAACCCATCTGAACCATCTAGCAATGTCAAAATTGAGGTTGTGGTGTGTCGAGTCTTCAACTCTTAAAAACTCTTCTCACAAGAATCTGACCATTGAAACTTAACTTTCTTCTGAGTCAATCTATACATGGAGGACATAATGGACAAAAATCCTTTAACAAACCATCGATAATAGCCAGCAAAACCCAAGAAACTCCTGATATCTGATGGAAAGATGGGTCTGATCCAGTTTTTCACCACCTCTGTATTTTGAGTATCGACTCTAATTCCATCACTAGAAATAATATGGATAAGAAAAGCTACTAATCTTAGTCAAAATTTGCACTTACTGAATTTAGCAAAAAGCTAATGGGCTCAAGACTCTACAATACTATTCTGAGGTGGTCTACATGATCATTTTCGTTATGGGAATAGACAAGAATATCATCAATAAAGACTATGACGAACTTGTCTAAATACTGTTGGAACACTCTGTTCATCAAGTCCATGAAGGTTGTTGGGGAATTCCTGAGACCAAAGGATATGGCTAGAAATTTGAAGTGACCATACCGGGTTCTAAAAGCTTCATTTGGAATGTCACATTCTCTGACTCTGAGATGATGATGGCCGGATCTGAGATCTATCTTAGAAAAATAACTGGCACCCTGAAGTTGGTCGAATAAGTCATTGACTCTGGGAAGTGGGTATTTGTTCTGGATTGTGACTTTGTTCAACTGACGGTAGTCAATAAATATTCTAAGAAAACCATCTTTCTTACGCACAAAAAGAACTGGTGTTCCCCACAGGGAAATACTGGGCCTGATAAATCCCTTATCTAGGAGATCTTTCAACTATTCTTTTAACTTTTTGAGTTCGGCTGGAGCCATTCTGTATGGAGCAATAGAGATAGGGTGGGTATATGGAAGAAGGTTTATTCTGAAGTTAATTTCCCTTTTGGGAGGAACTCTGGGCAGATCTTCAGAAAATACATGTGGAAATTTCCTCACTGCTGAAATTGACTCAAGATTAGGAGTCTCAAAATTTGAGTCTTTGACTTAGACAAGATGATAAATACAAACTGTGGATATCATTTTCCTCGCTCTAAGGTATTAAACAAGCTGACTCCTTAGTGTTGTAGTACTACCCTTCTATTCAAGAACCGATTCATTTGGAAATTGAAAATGAACTACTCTGTTTTTGTAATCCAATGAAGCATAGCATGAGTGGAGCCAATCCATGCTGAGAATGACATAAAAATTTGTCATCTCTAACTCCACGAGGTCAATTGAAGTAACTTTCTAAGACACTGTAATCAGGAAGTTCCTGTATACCCGCTGGGCTACAATAGAGACACCTACTGGGGTAGACACTGAAAAGGGTTCTGCTAAGATTTCGGGACTGACTCTGAAGTTGATGGCTATATAAGAGGTTACAAAAAAAAAAAAGCTCCAGGGTCTAGTAAATCATAAATATGTAAATGAAAGATTTGCAATGTACCAGTAACTACGTCAGGAGGACTTTTGTAATCTTATCGAGACTAAAGTGTATAGAGCTTGTTCTGATACTGATCGTTAGTAGCGCTGGAAGCGCCACCCTACTGAGTCGAGTGGCCGGCTAGAATTGATGGTTGGGGGACTAGCCCTATTGGCACAAATCCCTACATTTTTTAGCAACTGCCCAACGCTCTCAAATCTGATGGCCTGTCTTACCACACCCAAAGCATACATCACTGCCAACTCTACCCTCACCCCGATGGTTTCTATTATATTTTTGGCAAAGTGGATTTGTACGACTACTGCTTACACTGCCTTGGGACTTATATCCTGGAGCTCTATCCATATTATCATTTTTGAATTTTTGTACTAGGTCACTAGCTAAAGATGGAGCTGGGACTAAAGATTTCTGATGGAACTGAGGACGGTTACCACTTTTTGACTTTGGCTGAGTGAAATTAAAGCTACCTGTTCTAGCCCTCTTGTTCTCTCTCTCCTTCTCATTATCCTTCTACTCCTCAATCTGTTATGCATAGACCATAAGCCTAGATATGTCCATCACCTTAATTAACATTGCAGTCCTATACTTATTGACCATACTATCAGATACCCTAGACACAAACTTGCTTATCCTAGATCTGGTATCAGCTACCACATAAGGAGCATACCTAGCTAACTGAGTAAACTTAAGGGAATAGTCATTCACACTCATGTTTCCTTGCCTCAAGTTGATAAACTCTAACACTTTGGCTTCTCTCAGTTCCAGCAGAAAGAATCTATCTAAGAAGGCAGTATCAAACTCTTCCCACTCTATAGGCCCTACATCTACGCCTCTATCTACCTTTCACTGCTTAAACCATGTATGAGCCACGTCCTGTAATTGGTAAGCAGCCAATTCAACACTCTTACTAGAAGTTACCCCCATAATATCTATTACCTTCTGGACCATGTCTAAGAATTCCTGCGGATCCTCTTCATATTTGGATATCAAAAATAGAGGAGGATTCATTCGGGTAATGTTCTGAATCCTAGCTGCGGCAGTATTGTACACTGGGTTGGATAGGAAAGCAGTTAGATGAGTATTTTGTGCTTCTACAGAGTGAGCTAGAGCAGTGAATGAAGCTCTGAACTCTACATGGGAAACATACTCATTCAGGGGATTGTCCTGAACAAGCAGAGATACTGGTTGGTTCACATTTCTTCTTCCGTTTGTCTTTCTGGGTGGCATAATCTGTAAATGGAAGGGAGAATAGCTTAGATAGAGAGTTTAACATGAGCTCATGCTCGGTTGCATGACATGAACACTGAAAGAAGGGAAACTTTTCTTAAAATACCTCATAGTCTCTTGTCCATAAGAGTGGCCCATTTCACACCCATGCACAAGACTCTACTCGAGGCGGTTTTCAGACTTTTTAGGACACATTAAAAACTTATGCTCTGATACTAAGTTTGTAACGACCCAATAGTAGACCCTGGACGCCACATGGTGCTTACGGTCCCGAGAGACCACAAGCTAACCCATGAGTTGGTATCTGCTGTGAGCACAAAATAATATAATCTCATATGCGGAAGAACAATAGATAAGCCATAAGGTTTAAAATAACTGAAAACAATATTGGATCATGAAACTGGAAATAATTGTCTAGAAATAATAAAATAATAACAAAACTATCTGATAGTCTATACTTGTCTGAAATGCCTCTACTAACTGAATAAGAGTTGATGGGACTAACCCCAACTAATTCTATTTAACTACTGAACTAAAAGTGTGAAAATAAATTTAGTCTGTCCTCGAAATAAAAGGTCTCACCACAACTACGGCTGATAATCTGAAAGGTCTATACGTGGTCCAGGAACTGAGCGTTCGAACATATGATATGATACATCATAGAGAAAGAAAAAAGAATGTGATCAGTACTTTAAATGTACTGCTATGCTAAATGAGGTAGGTTGATATGCATGGTTTCATGTACATGAGTAATAACTGAATGAATGAATAGTATGAAGTACTGAATAGAATGAATGAAATCTGTAAATACTGAGAATGTATGACCAAGCATAAAACATGTTTTTAATATAATCTGTAAACTAAAATGCTGAAATTTGATAACTGAATAACCGATATTTGTACGCTATGGTCAATACAATCCTGAATTGAAGTATAATGAATACTGAACTAAGACTGTGGGAGCTATCATCTAACCAACATGCCCCAATAAGCAAATTGGGGTCCAATCTATGACCCCAATTGGAAGGGTGTTATTACTATGCCATGGGTACTAACACTAGCTGTGTGGATCCACAGATGTACTGTGTCAAAGGACTAAGGGTGTCAAGCCTAAACTGACGGTGACCCCTGCGAGGTAGTCAAGCCTAAACTGACGGGTGACTCCTCATATCCTACGCTGGCTACGTAGTTCTAGAGTACAGGGAATGTTGCTCATGACTCTGCCTATCTAACAAGGAAGCCGCCATCCCTACACTCGCTAGGTGCTAAGTCCTACTCCCAACTGAACTGACTCGAGATATTGAATTGTTCTAAGTTTAACTGATTATGATGACTGATTGAAATGATAATACTCATAACATCTTCTGAAGCTATTCCAAAGATATTGAGACTAAGTAAACAACTAAGTTTTCAGGTATTCACAACCCCCAGGACTCAATAGCAATAATAGCAAAATAGTACTAAAATTTTGAGGACATAATATGAAAGCTTTTATTCAAAATTCAATCTTGTAGGAATTTCATCAAACACTTGATATTCATAGTGTAAGCTAAGCGTGGGAATAATTTAAATATTATAGTAATAACATGATTTCAACATCAACATCATGAATTATGAATTAAATCAGCGAATAACATCATTAAAACAAGTGGGGTTGAAAAACAACGACAATTTCATGTAAACACGGTGTAGAATTATAATTCATAGGAATTCATGGTTAAAATCACAATTAAAAATCATGAAAAAATTATAAAAAATTATAAAGATTCCAACTTGAATTTAGAATTGGATATTTATACTCTATGGGTGAAATAAACCCATAGATGAACACTTAACATACCTGGGTTGATGAATTCGTGAGAATTTATGGTGAATTCTTGAGTTCTGATTTTGAACTTAGAAAGCTAGGGTTTTTGTTCTTGAAAGAGGGATACTTTAATTTTTTTGAGAGAATTATGAAATAATGAGCAAATAATGCTCTATAGGGACTTAAATCCCATGTTTGGCCAGATTTGGGGCTATGAAAAAGACCAAATGGTCCTTGGAATTTAAATCACAAAAGTCCCAATTTTTGGCTCCAACTCGATGAGGTGCAATTGCATCGGGCCACTTGAAAACTGAAAATCCCCATTTTACCCTACGGTACGATGCGGTTCTATTGCGTTGTGCCTCTGAAAACGGACGATCCTAAACTAGAAGCTTGCCGCGATGCGGTGCCAATTGTGATGCCCCACTGGAAAAGAACAATTGCGAAATGTCCCCTTGGTGCGACGCGATGGTAATCGTGGTGGCACACTGGAAAAAGAAAAACGTGATTTCGTCCATCACCGCAACGCGGCCTTATAGTATTGGGCTACTATTTTGCACTAAAAGTGTCATAACTTCTTTCCCGAGTATCATATTCAGGCGAAATTGGTATCGTTGGAAAGCTAATTTAATTTCCTATTATTTGATAGATTTTGATCTAGAAAATTCTCAATATAGCAAAAGATATGCTTTTTTAAAGTTGACTAAAGCAACATTCTTATCAAAAATTCAATCGGTAAGGATTATTTTGATTCGTCTAATAGTTGGGAGTTATTTGAGGCCTTAATATACATAAAACTCATGCATATCACTGTGAAAGAACTATAATGTACTATGCATGAGCTTGAAACATGTCTCTAATATTGGTTTGGATTTTTGGGATATTACAGTTTGGTAATGAAAATCATAACTTTTCGGAGTTGTAGTTATACAATTATATGGATAGTAAGAGTTAGAGAGTCAGATGAAGAAGGTTTGTGTTTAATCTCCTACCAACTAAAATGAGGCACACATTTAGCTTCTAAAATTTTGATATTACCCTTGAATAAGAAATGAAATAATGAGAGTTAGAGAATCAAATAGTGCATCACAAAAGGTTTTCATTATTTCACCAAGCACCTTAGCTTCATTGATTTATAACAACAGTCGAGCAAGTTTTTTTAACTGCAATTTTCATATTTAAGCATAGAAAATACTTTTTCTCATATTCTGGAAGTTCTAATCACCTCTAATTTCAATAGGGGTTGTTGCTCGATAGCTAGTTCCAATTATCTGAGTCACTAAATGGATGCACACACTTTTCTTACATCAGAGATATTCAATTCAATCATCTCTAGGCATAAAATTAACCTTGAAAATATAATTGAGAAATATATATGCTAATTTATTCAATATCAATAGTAATCAATTGATAAAATCTAATAAAACTTCAAATCCACTGACTTACATGTGAAAAGAAATGAAAAAATGTTCAAAAATATGGCATGTGAACAAAATGGAGTAGAGATGAAAACGGAGTAAAGAATGTGGAGTCACCATAGTTCTTACATTTTCAATCTTAGGTTTTAATTTATCTAGTGCATTAAGCTCTACATCAGTCAACAAGTTGAGTGAATCAGGCACATCAATAAATACAAAAATGATTACTTGGAATAAGAGGCTCATGTAATACCCCATACTTTTCCTAGCTTAAATTCATTCCTAAAATGTTAAGAAATATTTTTCAAAATGAAGAATATTTATTTGGTGCAGAATTTTCCAGATTTAAATCTCCCATTGTTTGAAAAATTGAATAAGCTTTCCATCGATACCAAATTCGCCTAATTCCGATACTCGGTTGAGGAGTTAGAGCATTTTTAAGTTGACAGTGTTCCACCTGGACACTTGGCGCATCGCGGATGTCAGTAAAATGATAATTGTCAAATTCCAATGGCCCTCTGTGATATCCCCACATCATGGAGAGGGACAATTTCTCAATTATCGATTTCCAGTAGCTCAACGTGATATTGGTGCGTCGTGCCAGTGGACAAAATGGTATTTCTATAGGACACCGCGATGGTGGTGCATCGCATTGATGTTTAAGGTCCCAATTGTCAAAATCTAGTTGGACAACGCGATAGCTCCGCATTGTGGAGACCACCAATTTCCCAATCGTCAATTTCCAGTGAACCACCGTGATAGTGGCACGTCACGGTGGCTCATTAAATCGGGATTTTCAGTTCTCGTTTCCAGTCTCGTTTAGGAGTTTAAAAAGGGTATTTTAGAAAATTTCCAATCCCCCAACCCATCAAAAATACAAGATTAATGATATTCAAAATACTTTGTGCTTATTATTCATCATTCTTTTCAAAAGCACGACCCTAGAGCTCTAAAACCTCTTCTCTAAGAAATCAAAATCCTCCATAGATTTTCCAAGAAAGCTCTAAATTGAGGATTCCCAAGGCAAGATAATCAAGAATCCATCATCAAGAACTCAAATAGGAATCCATAATTCAAGAATCTACATCTAATCATTAATCAAGGTATGTGGGGTTTATGAACAAGGATCTCCTTTCGTCCTTGTGCCCAAAACCAAGCTTTTACATTAAATTCCTATAATTTTGAATGATAATCCATGAGTTTTGAATTAGGGTTCATACCCATTATTGCTCTTTGAAATATTTTGAGATTTCCAATGTTTTAGAAGTTGAATTGCATGTCTATTTTTATTTTTCATACCTATTGCAGTAATTTACAGATTTTGAGATGAAATATCATTGTTTTCAATATCAAGCATGACTATTTTGATGTTTTGACATGAGATTGAAGCATGGGTTATTACATCAAGATTGAATATTAGTTTAAGAAAGATGATGCTTTAAGCATCCTATTATCAGATTATTTATAGATTTTCAGTAAATCTTTGATCTTTCGATCATCAGATAAGTTTTTGAATCCATTTTTCAGATTATTACAGATTACAAAATTCAGATCATCTTTATTTACAAATTTTATTAGATAAATGCATTTGTGGTTTTAGATAAACCCTTATGCTAGTTTTAAAGTGGATTTCCAATAGAATGAGCGTAGCAAATAAAAAGGGAGTAGTAGTTAGCACCGAATGGGAAGTGTGGGTTTAGAGCATCCTACTTCCAAAGAACATCGTGGCCAACGTAGGTACATATTATCAGCTTATTCCCACTTATATGTGGATGACAGTTTTAGATGTGATCACTTATCTCAGGTTATACTCTCTGGAAAGAGTATGACACCTCTCCCCAATGTGAGATTTCTTCCTTAGGAGGACGAGACGTTAGACTCCATGTAGCTCGCATGATTTATGTCGGTTAAGAGAACCTCCTTGCTAGTAAAAGTAAATAAACAATTTTTCCCTACTAGTAAAGAAAAGCCTGGAAAGAATTCCCTTACAGGTAAGCTTAAGATAAGGTGTTTTCCCTACGGATTAAAGATTTTAGAAAACTAAGTGTAAAGGCTCAAGAAGTTTACTCAGATAATGCTTTATAGAATGATATTAGCTACAGACTTTAGCTTTCAGATTTCAGAATTTAGAGTGAGTCCTTTATACACTTAGGCAGTATGATTTAAAAAGAGAACACAAGTACAGCTTTCAGAACTAAATGTTATGACTCACTAGATTTATAAAGTATGATTGATTTATTATTCATGATTTCAGTATTTTAGATATTCCAGCTTATGTGAGTCATTTACATTTAGCATGTATTGTTTTATAAATTATGATGATGAGATGATGTTTTACTTATGCATTTCACCCCATATACTCAGTACATCCTCAAAGTACTGATCCACATATATGTCTATGTGCTATGTTGTCTCATAATGTAGGTTCAGGTGCTCAGTATCAGCCACATGAGTAGTTCAAGCATCTCCGTCTACATACGACAGTTGGTGAGTCCTCATAGTTTCGGGACTTATTACTCCGATTTTGCAGTTTATCAATTTATGAGATTTTAGCATTTCTTTCAGACAGTTTGAGTTAGCTGGGGGTTTATCCCTGTGACTCTCTAGTGTTAGTAATTAAGGTTTATCAGACTTCCAGTTTTGATTCAAATTATTCAGTATTGCCGTTTCAAATATTATTCTCAGATATTATAGACAATTTCTCCATTCTAGCATGACTTTTATACCTATATTTCCATCATTATGAGATTTAGGCTCAGTAGTGTATAGACAAGGTTAGATTAAGGCTAGTCATAGTCTTGAGCACCGTGTGACATCTCGGGATCAGATTTTGAGGCGTTACAACTCATTCATAACTGTAAGGCATTGTGTATTGGATTTTTAAGGATGTGAACAATTTTATTTATGCTAGTACTAAGAAGGTACTGCCTAGTCAGCAATATAGTAAGGTCTTTTGCTTCCAATTTATATTACCACATAAACTTTTTTGCAATAAAATTAGATAGGTAGCAGATTTGATGCTTACATGGTTATATATGCGAAGAAAATGTCGCAAGTAAACATTGAATGGGATAATATTAAAGGAAACTTATAAGAAAATGGTATGTGACGCTACCTGTAAAGCTGAAATTCTGAGATGACCAAAAAATTAGAATAACTAATTAGTCATTTTCTTTGGTACTTCATCTTCCTAAATTTTCGATGGTTGGTTCCACCTATTGGACAATCATGTTTGGAATAAGAATCTAAAAAGCTTATCTTTTCCGTCAAAAAAAATTCACAAAAATAAGAAAGATACTTCCTGCAATTAGACAACATAAAGACAACAAATAAACTAAATATAAATTACATTATACCTCAATTATGTCAATCAGAACGTTCTCTTAATCAACATAGAGCAACGAGTGAAAACACATCATTGGTTAATCGTACTAAAGGTCTTGGAAATTTTACAATATACATAGGATTCTTTCATCAATGAACCAACATGTGTACCAACTAATACTCCAGTTTGTGTACTACTTTTGAACTATTACGCACCATTCTCATCTCCTTCACATTCTCTACAAATTTTCTTTTGTTGTAGGCTCCATTTCCTTTATTTTCTCTAACTTTTTCTTCAAGATATGGAGTGGCTTATCTATGTTCTTCACACTCTCCTCTTCTTCTTGTAAATTTCATCAATTTTTGAATAAATTTTAAACTTTTTTCTTCACTATTTTAGTAACAGATCGATATGTTTTGTTATATGGTTGTTCTTTGTTCTTCACTCTTTTGAAGTTATCCCTTTTTAATGATGGCATCTTATGGTATCTCTTTGTTCTATAGGATTTTTTTCCTCTTCTTATGGTATCTCATCAATTTTTCCTTTAGATTTCTAAATAAGGGTAATATCAATTTCTTGGTGTAATATCCCGTATATTTCTATGCTAAAAAATGAACTGTTGTTCCTACACATGAAACCTCCTAACCTGTGATTAATATTGGAGTACATGAATTAGGATGAGTATCCTAGTTATAATAGAGTTTATGATGTGTTAACCATGTTCATAAGAGTCACTTAGAGTAAGCCAAGCTAAGAACTTTTGAATCCACCAAGTTTTCGTGTGTGATTTCACATGGGTCATATTTGAATGAGAATAAATTGGTTTATAGGTGGAATTTTGGTAGATTTATACCCTCCAAATTGTATAGAATTGAATAAGCTTTCCGTCGATACTAAATTCGCATAAAACGGACACCCGATGAAGAAGTTATGGTAATTTAAAGTTTTAACAGCGTCATTTCAGTCAGTGGCACATCGCGCCGTAAGACAAAATGACGTTTGTCAATTTCCAGTGTCTCTATGCAATTCCACCGCATCGCGGTGAGTTTTTAGGTCACAAATGGGGGGCAACGCGATATCTCCGCATCGCGTCGGGGGCCCAAATCTGGTAATTTTCATAGAAATTAAATGACTTATCTAGAGGGGTATTTGGGTCATCTTTCCACCACTATATATATTCCATATACATGGAATTAAGACCTTATTTCACCAAAACATATTCTTTCTCTCAAAATCCTCTCAAGAACACATTAGGGTTTTCGATTGGGGATTCAAGTTCAAGCAAATTTCTCCATCAATCATCAAGAATCTTCCATCTAAGGTATGCGTAGTGTTCATCTATGGATGCATTTCGTTCATTGAGATCAAGAACCATGATTTAAATATTATATTGTGATTGTCTTGTTGTGATATGACCATGTACATGTTGATGATTGTTGTTTAAGTTTCAAGATGATATCAAAAGGTGTTTTCATGAAGTATATGTGTTCGTTAGTTGAAATCCATGAACTTTATATGGTTTAAAATGGGGAAAGTCATGAAAACACACCTAAGCTAAAAGAATGCATGCAAAGTGTTTGATAAAATGCTTAAGGTGATAAGATTCGTGTCCCATGATTTAATAGTTCTTAAATGACAAGTCCATGCTCTATGCTTTATGATTTCACATGAATTCTACGTGATTGATATGCACCATTGTTGTGATGTGGATTGAGAATGATATTGAAGTTATGCAAGTATACACATGTTGTATGAATTTCCCTTCCATACGTAAGATGTTGAGAAATATACTTAGTGTGAAATCCCTTACTTATGATATACTTAGTGTGAAATCCCCTTCCATCGAGTCCTGGGGGTACTAGTACCCAAAAAATATAGTTGTGTGCCTAGATCCATGTCATGTTTTCATGATAATCGCAGTCAATCCATGATCTATAAAACTCAGTCAGTCATATGACTCAGGAAATCTCAGAAATCTCATGATCTCAATAAATTCTTAGATAATAGTACTATTCCGTCAGTCAACGAAAGTCAGTTACTCAATCCATGTACATCCAATTAAATCAAGTTCAGCCTCTTCAGATGGGAGTAGAAGTTAGCACCGAGTGAACCCAAGGATTGGAACTCATCTGCCAGTTAAAGGTGTGATTCTTAGTAGTCATCCTTGTGTTCCAGAACTACGTAGCCAGAATAGGTTGAGACATCTTAACCTGCCTGATTAGGGTTTATGAGGTGGCTTAACCTGTCAGTTTAGTGTTCCCACCATTCTCATTAGAGTACCTGCTAGCTAAGGGTCAGTCACAGTTATCCTTACTAGTGGCACGGTATTGATACCCTTCCAGTTGGGGTAGAGATTGGACCCCAACCTCGCTATATATGTTATTGGGGCATGTCAGTTAAGCAACTACCTCCCGTAGTTTCAGTTCCAGTCTCAGTAAAAGAACTGAGATAGTTCTTTAGATTTCAGTATACTAGGACTATTAGTTACAGTCAATTCAGTTACAGTACGAAACTCAGGTAGTTCCATCAGATTCAGGATTGTCATACATAGTCATCCATGTTATCAAAATTTTAGTATCAGTCATATAAGATAACAGTAAACCATGTATTAGCATACAAATCCAGATATCATGTATTCACGATTTTAGTTACTATGTATGCATGTTTGTACTCTTACGTTTATATCAGTCAGTCAGTTTGCATTGTTCATGAATGTTAACCCTTTTGCATTTAGCCTACCTCACTCTATACTCAGTACTCCCAGTCATAATGACACATTTACTCTATGGTGCTTTCTTTCATGTTACACCATAGGTTCAGAGACATGAGTTCCAAATTAGCAGTAGCATTCCAGTCGCAGTGTTGCAGTGAGTCCTCATCCATTTGAGGATGATATTATTTTATTTCATTCATTATTTCAGTTCAGTTTTGCTAGACGGAGTTAGTTGGATACATGCTCCTTCAACTCCTTATTTCAGATAGTATTTAGAGTCTTTCAGATTTAGTTCATATTTTAGATTCATATTTAAGTTGTTTTAGGTATTTATTGCCCTCTATGAACGTTAGTATTTATCAGATATTCTATTCAGTTGAACCTTATGTCCAATTATTCATGTTTTCTACATTCTACAAGTATATTATGCAGTGTATAGGTACAGATATCAGTCATGGGTTAGCTTGTGTTCCCTTGGGGTCATAAGTTCCGTGTAGCATTTTAGGTACCAGATTTGGGGTGTTAAAAACTTGGTATCAGAGCCTAAGGTTCAATGGAGTCCTAGAAAGTCTGAAAGCCGCATATAGTAAAGTCTTGTGCATGGGAGTTGCGCGCCATATTTATGTGCAAGAGGCTATGAGATGTTTAAGAACAGTTTTCCTTCTTTCAGTATTCATGTCGTGCCTGTGAGCATAATCACAAGTCAGTCTCTCAGTCTAATCCGCTTCTTCTCTTTATTTCAGAACATGCCTCCTAAGAGAAGATATTATTCAACCCCTCAGCCCAAAGAACCTTTGGGCGATCATGTTTCTAATGCGTAGTTCAGGACTACATTTACCACTCTTTCCCAATAAGTCACTGCTCATAATGAACGGCCAACAGTTATTTCGGCCAACCCACTGGCCAACTCAGCTTCAGCGAGGATTCAGGACTTCACTCGAATGAATACTCTAACCTTTATCGGGTCTAAGGTAGATGAAGACCCTCAGGAATTCTTAGATCAAGTTCAAAAAGTGACAGACGCCATGGGGGTGACTACTGTTGAGAGTGATGAGCTAGCTGCATACCAGTTGCAAGATGTGGCTCATGCTTGGTTCAAACAGTGGAAGTTCGAAAGATCAAATGATGCAGGTCCTATAGAGTGGGAGGAGTTTGTCACTGCATTTTTAGACAGTTTCTTTCCCTAAGAGCTTAGAGAAGACAAGGTGCTAGAGTTCATCAACCTCAGGCAGGGCAATATGACATTGAAAGAGTATTCTTTTAAGCCTACTCAATTAGCCAGGTATGCCCCTCATGAGGTTGCAGACAGTAGATCTAAGATGAGTAAGTTCGCTTCAGGGGTGAATGACAGCGTGGATAATAAGTGAAGATCCGCCATGCTGAACAGTGACATGACCTTAGCTAGACTTATGAACCATGCTCAGCAGATAGAGGAGAAGAAGATTAAGCAGAGGGAAAAGTAGAATAAAAGAGCGAAGATAGGTAGTTTCAACTTCGCTCAGCCTAAATAAGAAAGAGGAAACCGTTCTCAGTTTCATCCTAAGTCATTAGTTCCAGCTCCCTCTCTAGCCAGTGCTCCAGTTCCTAAGTTCAGAGAGGGGAACAAATTTAGAGCGCCGGGATCTAAGACCCTGGGCAGCATTAGTAGTGCCCGCACCTATCCTCTTTGCCAGACTTGCGGTAAGCACCATCAGGGTATGTGTAGAGTAGGTAGTGGTATTTGTTTTTGTTGTGGCAAGACAGGCCATAGAGTTAGAGACTTTCTGCAGCCAAGTCCTCAGGGTCAACAGAATCACTCTTCAGCTCAGTCCGATCGCCCAAATCAGCAGGGCAGGTATACAAGAACTGCCCGGTTATGATCTTTTAGAAAGTCACTTCAGCAGACTTAGTCGAATTAGAGATGACTAATTTTGATGTCATTCATGTCATGGATTTAATTCATTCCTGCTATGCGAAAGTCAACTACAGAAATAGAATAGTTCAGTTTCAATTCCCGAATAATCCCATCCTAAAGTGGAAGGGTAGCATATCCTCTTTCAGGGGTCAACTTATTTCCTACCTTCGGGCAAAGAAATTTTTATCTAAGCGATGTGTTTATCATCTAGTTCATGTTAGATATTTTAGTTCTGAGGCTTCCAGTCTCGAATCAGTCCCAGTAGTGAATTAATATTCAGATGTCTTTCCCGAAGATCTTCGAGGCATTCTTCTGGAAAGGGAAATAGACTTCGGTATTGATCTTCTTTCAGATACTTAGCCTATCTTTATTTCGCCATATAGAATGGCACTAGAAGAACTCAAGGAACTGAAAGAACAGTTGATGTATCTCTTAGATAAGGGATTCATCAAACCCAACATTTCCCCGTGGGGCGCACCAGTTTTATTCATGCGTAAGAAAGATGGTTCACTCAGAATGTGCATTGATTACCGTCAACTCAATAAGGTTACGGTCAAGAACAAGTATCTTCTTCCTAGAATCAATGACTTGTTTGACAAACTTCAGGGTGCCAATTATTTCTCTAAGATAGACCTCAGATCCGGATATCATTAGGTCAGAGTTAGAGAATGTAACATCCCGAAGATAGCTTTTCGTATGTGGTACAGTCACTTTGAATTTTTAGTTATATCCTTTGGTCTTACCAATGCCCTAGCCGCTTTCATGGACTTGATGAACTATGTGCTCAAGCAGTATTTGGACATGTTCGTCATAGTCTTCATAGATGATATCCCGGTCTATTCCCATATAGAGCGTTATCATTCAGACCATCTCAGAATTATTCGTCAGACTCTCAAAGATGACCAGGTATTCGCCAAATTCAGTAAGTCTGAGTTTTGGCTAAGGTCAGTTGCATTCCTTGGCCATATTATTTCCGATGATGGCATTAGAGTAGATCCTTAAAAGACCAAAGCAGTAAGAAACTGGACTTGCCCTGTTTCTCCATCAGATATTAGGAGTTTCTTGGGTTTGGATGGCTATTACAAATGGTTTACTGAAGAATTTTCATCCATTGCATCCTGTATGTCTAGATTGACTCAGAAGAAAGTCAAGTTCCAGTGGTTAGATCCTTGTGAGAAGAGTTTTCGGGAATTGACGACTCGACTCACCGAAGGTCCAGTCTTAGCTCTTCTAGATGGTTCAGATGGGTTCGTAGTGTATTGTGATATATCTAGAGTGGTTTTAGGTTATGTTCTCATACAGCATGGTAAGGTCATAGCCTACGCCTCCAGATAGTTTAAACCCCATAAGAGGAATTATCCTACTCATGATCTTGAATTAGCAGCCGTAGTATTTGCCTTGAAGATTTGGAGGCATTATTTATACGGTGTTCATATAGACGTCTTCATAGATCATAAGAGCCTTCAATATGTCTTTTCCCAAAAAGATCTCAATCTTTGACAAAGAAGGTGGTTAGATCTCTTAAAAGATTATGACATGAGTGTCTTCTATTATATGGTCTAGGCAAACATAGTGGCCGACACTCTCAGCATACTGTCCATGGGTAGTATTTCTCATGTTGATGATAGTAAGAAGAAGTTATTCTAGGAAATCCTCCAGTTTGCCAGACTAGGCGTTCTCTTATTCGACTCTTCAGAGGGCGGTGTATGTGTTCAGAGTAGTTTAAGTTCATCTCTATTTTTTGATGTGAAATAAAATAAAGATAAGGATCCTTGCCTTGTCAAGCTAAAAGAGTCATTTTAGAATCAGTATGTAGAGGTTTTATCCCAAGGGGGAGATGGTGTCATTCGTTGTCAGGGTCATCTCTGTATTCCAGGTGTAAACGATTTAAAGCAGTGAATTCTTGCAGAAGCGCATGGTGCGTGATACTCTATTCGTCCAGGAGCCACTAAGATGCACCGTGACCTATGGGAGATGGTGGAATGGGATGAAGAAAGATATTGCAAAATTTATGGCTAAGTGCCCTACATGTTAGCAGGTTAATATAGAGCATCAGAAACCTAGTGGTTCCATGCAGGAGTTCACCATTCTTACTTAGAAGTGGGAAGAAGTGAACATAGACTTCGTGATGGGTTTTCCTCGAACTCCTCATCAGAATGATTGAGTTTGGGTCATTGTAGATAGAATGACCAAGTTAGCCTATTTCTTTCCAGTCCATGCCTCTTATTCAGCCGAGGATTACAACAAACTCTATATCAGGGAGTTTGTCAGATTATACGGTGTTCCATTATCTATCATCTCAGAGAGGTACCCAGTTCACCTGTCACTCCTAGAAAGTATTCCAAAAGGGTCTTGGTACCCAAGTTCATCTTAGTACAGCTTTTCATCCTCAGACAAATAGTCAAGCAGAAATAACCATTCAGACTCTTGAAGATATGCTAAGGGTGTGTGCAATTAATTTCAAGGGAAGTTGGGATGACCACTTTCCTTTGATTCAGTTTTCATGCAATAATAACTATCATTCCAGTATTAAAATGGCTCCATTCAAAGCTCTCTATAGTAGTAGGTGCAGATCTCCAATCGGGAGGTTCGAAGTTAGAGAGGACTCAGTCATAGGGCCTGACTTAGTATTCGACGCCTTAGAGAAAGTCCAGTTAATCAGAGTAAGACTTTGGGTTGCTCGGAGCCAACAGAAGTCGTATACTAACGTTCGTAGAAAGGATCTTGAGTTCGAGGTTGATGACTATGTCTATCTAAATATCTCTCCTATGAAGAGATTAAAGCGGTTCATCAAGAAGGGAAAGCTCAGTCCCCGATATGTTGGTCCCTTCAAGATTCTCAGTCATTTAGGCATGGTAACTTATGAGCTCGAATTGCCTTCAGATCTAGCCTCAGTTCATATAGTCTTTCATGTCTTTTTTATGAAGAAGTGTATAGGTGATCCATCAGTCGTAGTCCCTATTCAGAGCATTGATAGTCAGAACAGTCTCTTCTATGAGGAAATTCTGGTCGAAATTCTAGACTATCAGACTCGTAGACTGAGGAACAAAGAAGTCCCTCTAGTCAAAGTTCTTTGGCAAAATCAGTCCGTTGAGGGAGCTACTTGGGAAGCAGAAGAAGACATGGGTACAAAGTATCCTCACCTCTTCTCCGCCAATCTATATATAGATCAAGGTAACAGTTCTCATTAAGCTTATTCAGTTTCCCATTAAGAATTTTATACAACTTGGTATTCAGTTCATACTCACGTTTCATCACAAATATGGTATCAAGAAATATTGCATATTCAGTCATGCATTCATGTATCAGTTTAGTGTATAATCATGCATAAAATATGCATTCTCATTGGGAGAACTCAGTTATCAGAAATCTCATTTATGCATTCATAAATCAGTTACTCATACATCAGATATGCATGTCAAGCATGATATGTTTAGCTTATTAGCCATGTCCATCATGATATCATGTTCCAGTAGTGTATGTGTTGCACGTACTCTAGTTTATCATCTATTCCCATTTCCGTCAGTCTTATTCGAGGACAAATGTTTCCAAAGGGGAGATATTGTAATACCCTGTATATTTCTAACCTAGAAAATGAACCATTGTTCCTACACATGAAACCTCCTATCCTATCATTCATATTGGATTAAATGAATTAAGATGAGTATCCTAGTGATAATAGATATTATGATGTGTTAAGCATGTTCATAAAAGTCACTTAGAGTAAGCCAAGCTAAGAACTTTTGAATCCACCAAGTTTTCATGTATGATTTCACATAGGTCATCTTTGAACGAGCATAACTTGGTTTATAGGTGGAATTTTTGAAGATTTAAACTCTCCAAATTGTATATAATTGAGTAAGATTTCCATCGATACCAAATTCTCCTAAAACGGACACCCGGTGAAGAAGTTATGGTGATTCAAAGTTTCAGCAGCGTCATTTCAGACAGTGGTGCGTCGCGTCGTAAGCCAAAATGATATTTGTCAATTTCCAGTGTCTCTCCACAATTCCACCACATCGTGGTGAGTTTCCAGGTCACAAAAGGGGCGCAATGTGATCTCTTCGCGTCGCACTGGGGCCCAAATCGGGAAATTTTCAATGAAATTAAATGATGCATCTAGAGGGGTATTTGGGTCATCTTTCCACCCCTATATTTATTCCATAAATACAAAAGTAAGCCCTTATTTCACCAAAACATACTCTTTCTCTCAAAATCCTCTCAAGAACACATTAGGATTTTCAATTGGGGATTCAAGTTCAAGAAAATTTCTCCATCAATCATCAAGATCTTCCATCTAAGGTATGTGTAGTGTTCGTCTATGGATCCATTTCATTAATAGAGCTCAAGAACCATGTTTTAAATATTCTATTGTGATTGACTTATTGTGATATAACCACATACGTGTTGATGATTATTGTTTAAGTTTCAAGATGATATCTAAAGGTGTTTTCATGCAGTATATGTGTTCGTTAGTTGAAATCCATGAACTTTATGTGTTTTAAAATGGGGAAGTTCGTGAAAACACACCTAAGATAAAAGAATGCATGCAAAGTATTTGATAAAATTCTTAAGGTGATAAGATTCGTGTACCATGATTTAATAGTTCTTAAATGACAAGGCCATGCTCTATGCTTTATGATTTCACATGAATTCCACGTGATTGATATGCGCCATTTTTGTGATGTGGATTGAGAATGATATTGAAGCTATGCAAGTATACACATGTTGTATGAATTTACCTTCCATACATAAGATATTGAGAACTATTCTTAGTGTGAAATCCCCTTCTTATGTATGGTAAATTGTGGACTCCATTTTATGATCATGTCAGTTATATGTGTCAATTTCTTTCCATCGAGTCCTAGGGGTACTAGTACCCGAAAAATATTGTTGTGTGCCTAGAGCCATGTCATGTTTTCATGTTAATCTCAGTTAAGCCATGATCTATAGAACTTAGTCAGTCATATGACACAGGAAATCACAGAAATCTTATTATCTCAATAAATTCGCAGATAGTAGTACTATTCCATCCGTCAACGGAAGTTAGTTACTCTGTCCATGTATAGCCAGTTAAATCATGTTCATCCTCTTTATATGGGAGTAGAAGTTAGCACCGAGTGAACCCAAGGATTGGAACTCACCTGCCAGTTTAGGGTGTGATTCTTAGTAGTCATCCTTATGTTCTAGAACTACGTTGCCAGCGTAGGTTGAGACATCTTAACCTGCTAGATTAGGGTTGATGAGGTGGCTTAACATGTCAGTTTAGGGTTCCCACCATTTTCATTCCAGTACCTGCCAGCTAAGGGTCACACACAGCTGTCCTTACCCGTGGCGCAGTATTGACACCCTTCAAGTCGGGGCAGAGATTGGACCCTAACCTAGCTATATGTGTTATTGGGGCATGTCGGTTAAGAAACTACCTCCCACAGTTTCAGTCCCAGTCTCAGTAAAAGAACTTAGACAGTTCTTCAGATTTCTGTATACCAGGACTGTCAGTTACAGTCAATTCAGTTACAATACAGAACTTAGGTAGTTCCATCAGATTCAGGACTGTCAGACACAGTCATCCATGTTTTCAAAATTTTAGTATCATTCATGTTAGATTACAGTAAACCATTTATTAGCGTACAGATCCAGATATCATGTATTCACGATTTTAGTTACTATGTATGCATGTTTGTACTCTTATGTTCATATCAGTCAATCAGTTAGCATTATTCATGAATATAAACCCTTTTGCATTTAGCCTACCTCACTCGTATACTTAGTACTCCAAGTCGTACTGACGCATTTGCTCTATGGTGCTTTCTTTCATGTTACACCATAGGTTTAGAGACATAAGTTCCAGATCAGTAGTTTTACTAGACGGAGTTAGTTGTAGACATGTTCCTTCAACTCCTTATTTCAAACAGTATTTAGAGGCTTTGAGATTTTATTAGATTTTAGATTCAACTTTCAGTTGTTTTGGGTATTTGTTACCCTATATGGACGTTAGTATTTTTTAGATATTCTATTTAGTTGAACTTTATGGCCTATTATTCATGTTTTCCGCATTCTACAAGTATATTATGCAGTGTACATGTACAGATATCAGTCATGGGTTAACTTGTGAACCCTTAGGGTCATATTCACCGTGTAGCATTCTGGGTACTAGATTTGGGGTGTTACTCTTGGGCTTCGACATGCAATTTATACATACAAAGAGACAATAATTTAGAAATTGAAAGAAGGAAAACAAACAAACCAACAAAAGGAGAAAAACAAAAAATAGGGAATATCAAAAAAGAAAATAAACAAAGTAATAAAAGGAGAAAATAAGAGAAGGGACGTAGAAAAGAAGAAGAAAGAAAACTAATAAAGAACAAAAAAGAGAATGAAGGGGAAAAACAAAATGGTGTAGTGGAAGCCCTTTTCTTTTAAAGTAAAGACAGGAATTAGTGAATCATCAAAGTGAATAGGTAGATAGATATTTCTCCATAAATTAAAAGTTTGGCTTTGAAGTACAATTTAAGTAACATTTGGTACAATAATTAACTACACTGTTGGTTCACTAGCAGTGTTGTACATATTTGGTTGCCTTTGGTACAATAATTGGATGTTGTGATAGTCCTATGACTATTGGCTTATATAATAGAGTAATACTATCATGCCAACTCACTTAGATAATTTAAAAGGGATATTAATCAGACTTCTTTTATACCTTGATAGTTATAAGCATCTTCACATGTTGGAAAAATCCTTTCCTTAGCTACTAGCACTATTTTCATTTAGAGGTTGATGTTATGTACCAAGACATGGCAAACGGTGTGGTTGTGGTTCAATCCCGCAAAGATTTCAACCTGTCCCACCGCACACATATTTTCAATCCACCCGACCCGCATATTTATTAAAAAACAACTGTGTTTGATACTAAAATAAAAAAATCATAAAATCTTTTTTTCATTTTTCTATCAAGTAATATTAATTAAATAGATAATGACTAACAATAATTTCTTGACATCAATTGTGGAGCTGTAACAACCCGCATTTTTTAGCTAGAAAGTGAACCATCGTTCCTATATGTGAAAAACTTAATCCCATGATTCATAATTTAATTCATTTGTCATGATCTTTATCCTAGTTTATGAAGTTCTCTCAAAGTGAAAGATGTTCATAGAATTTATTGAGAGCAAAGTTGAGCTAAGAATCTTTGATTCATCCAAAGTTTGGTATTCGATTATACAAAGGTATACTTTGAACGTGTATAACTTTTGATATACTTGGAATTTTTCATATCAAGACCACCAAATTGTTGATAATTGAGTCATCTTTCCAAAGATACCAATTTCGCTTTAATCCGATACCCGAGTGAAAAGTTATAGCATTTTTCGTGTGAGGCGGTAAGCTGCCGTTATTACACAGCTCGGCGGTGCCTATAGCGGTGGAACCAATGGCTCTCATCAGTAAACCTCAAAGTTGGGATTTTTCAAAATAGTAGGTGACTGCGATTACACTGCTTGGCGGTGCCTAGAGCGGTGGCACCAATAGCGCTCAGCGGTGAGCCTCAAAATTGGGATTTCTGCTGAAATATTTAATTCCAAGGGGCAGTCTTGTCTTTTCCCTATAAACCCAAGTCTTGTAAACAGTAAATTAAAATTTCTTTTGGACATGATATGCCCAAATTTACTCAAATCTATCAAGAACAAAACCTTAACCTCCCTCCCAAATATCAAGAATCTATACTTTAAGTTCAAGATTTCTAAGAAACAAAATCAATATTCGGATCCTATTCTTCGAACTAAGTAGTCTAAGGTATATGGGACTACTCTAAACACCATGGGCATAAGATTTACTATTTTATCATGTTTAAACATCCCCAATCATGTTTATAAAGAAGAGTTTTGATATTATTTTGAAAAGTATGTATCATGGAATTGTTTTGGTGAAATTATATGTTGTCTTAGACCTTTTTCACAAAATTTAAATTGTAAATATAGATGTATAATTTCGTTTGTAATGAAGAGTTTGATTGGGAGCATGATTGATAAAAACTCCCTCTACTTTTATGATGTCTTTGGTTTCAATTATTGTGGATTGTTTGAATTGCATGAACTTTCTTAAAGAAAACAAAAGGGTGAATGTTTGTTTAATGATCATGGATTGATACTACTTATGACATGTTGAGAGGGTGTCTTTCGCATGATAAACGTTCATTGTGTCAAATTAATTATTTCCATGGGTTTTGAGTAATGCAAAAATGATATTGCCACCTTATGATCGTACTATAGAGAGAAGAGTGTCTTTGATGTAAACTCAAATGAAAATATATTGCATGAATCTCTCTCACTTGATGTTTAAAAACTATGGATGGTCATTAACATGAGGATAAGTGAAAAAGGGCTATATATATGTTATGGTGTGACATGAATCATTTGCAAGTCGGGGTTTGACGATACCCGGTAATAGTATGCCCTAAACAAAACAAGTGTTGAATGTTTTAAATGTATGAAAAAAGGTTTTAAAGAACTAAAATTTGGTCTTAAGAGAGTAATATGGTTACCCAAAGAAAGCACGAGTCGAGAGACTCAATGATGGAAATCGTGGTTTGCCGACTCAAAATTTTGGCACCATGTTGTATGGTATTATATTCCTTGATTCATATCGTTTCAACTTGGGACTATGGTCAGGATCTATTATTTGTGGTCTTGTGCCCTACCATGATATATTATTATGATTAGGAATTATGGCACCCTGCTTTGTGGACTGGCGTGTCTCCCATACCAATACTCCAACCCTTACGGCAAACTTGGATTGGGAGCTTGGCCACCGAGTCAAGAGAGGATCCCATATAGCCCGTGGTATGATAGAATTGTAGGGTGTACTATCTAGATTAGTAGAAAATAGAAAGTGAGTCATGATTTCCAAGAGTTGTTGAAATTCATTTCATTATGCCCGTGTGTTTTCACTTATGCATTATGTTTATTGTTTTATAAAATGCCCTCATTATGATATATAAAAACATATTATTTCGTGGTATGAACTGGTGTACATTTTGTATTGACCCCCTATATTTTAGGTTCTGAGGCCCAATCTAGTGGTCCTGCTAAACAGTAGATTATTGTCAGACATTTAGAGTTGGTGATCCTCCCTTACTTCGGAAGGCATCTTGTTTACATATATCGATCTCATTGTTTTTAGTTCATGGTATGAACGAGGGCCTTGTCCCGGTTTCAAACAGATTGTTGTTTTCAGTTGTAGTAAAGATTTCACAAATGTGTATTAGATGTTTTGAGTTTTATTGAACTTATGTCCGCATTACTCAGTTGATATATTAATGTTAACATGTTTCCATTTATTTTCTGCATTTCCTTACAGTATATGAATTATGTATATGATTGTCATTTAGATACGGGCTCTCGAGCCTTCATGGTTTGGGATGCTCGTCCCATCCCGGTCCTCGGTTGGGTTAGTGACAAACTTAGTATCATAGCGAGTTTCATGGTCCCAGGGTGTCTTCGAAATCATGTCGGGTAGAGTCCTGTTTATGGGTGTGCAGCGCGCCACACTTATAAGTAGGAGACTATAGGGCGTTTACCAATGTCTCCCTTCTTTTCATGATTTGGTTCATGCCATATAGTTTGAATGTCCTCTAATCAATGATTTCCTATATTTCAAAAAAATTATCATGCCTCACTATAGATCCAACGAACAAAAAGCACAAGCTAAGGATGTTTGTCCTACTCATGGAATGCGGACCCATAATATAGCTCGTACCAATGAGTTTATTGCTACTATGGGAGTTTCTCCAGTTCTGAATAGTCCACCTCGGGCCCCACATTCCGGTGTTAACCATCCCTATCCTCCTTAGAGGGAAGTTTCAAATGCTGAGTTTCGACAGTCCATCCATATGATTGCTCAGCTAGTGGACTCTCAGATCCGTCTGTCTGAAGATATGGATTCTGTGTCTGGTTCATCTGAGGTTACACGGGTTGGTCAATTCATGAGGCTAAACCCACCCACCTTTACTGGCACAAAGGTTGAGGAGGACCCCCAAGGGTTCATTGATAAACTGGAGAAAAAATTTAAAGTGATGCATGCGAAATAGGTTGAGGGGGTTGAGTTGGCAGCCTATCAGTTAAAGGATTTGGACATTCAATGTTATAATGAATGGGAGGATTCAAAGGGTAGTGATGTTGAGCCTTTTATATGGGGTGAGTTTGTAGAGGCCTTCCTAGATTGCTTCTTTCCCCAGGAATTGAGGGAAGAAAAGGCTGAAGAATTTATGAATCTGAAGCAAGGGAAGATGAGGGTAAAATATTATACATTGAATTTCACCCAGCTATCCCATTATTCTCCAGAATTAGGGGGTAACATGAGAGCTCGTATGAAAAAATTTGTATCCGGTCTCTTAGATGATCTGGTATTAGAATGCAAGGGAGTGATGTTGAATAAAGATATGGATTTCTCTAGGTTGTCCATTCATATGCAGTAGGTAGAAGAGCAAAAGAAGAGGTTGGCTGAGGTAAGGGAAAAGAAAGAGAAACTAAGAGAGTTTGGTCCACAGATCAAAATAACAGTTAGCACCAAGGTGGTAATTGGGGAAATAAGTGTCCTAAAAAGAATTTTTGGAGCAATGCTCAGTCGTCAGAAAGTGCAACTGAGCCCAGGACTTCGAGTGAATAGCATTTTCTGTAAGGAGATAGGCCTGGCGCTTAAGGCACCCAGTCCCAAAAAAATGTGACTTAGCCTTTTAGGTCACATCCTCATTGTAGTAATTATGGGATAAATCATCTGGGGAAGTGTTATTCTAAGATTTGGACGTGTTATTCATGCGGTTAAGTGGGCCATTTTCAGAGGGACTGCCCCTCAGCTGGAGGGAATATAGGGGGAGCTAACTCCCAAGCCGCATCCATATCTTCTCCTCCTAAAGGTACTACTTTAGCTGTCGGTGGTGGTCACAATCGATTATATACCTTATCTAACCTCCAGGATGTAGACACCTCGCCAGATGTTGTTACGGGTATGTTATAGATTTTCTCCCGTGATGGGTATGTATTTGGCATGCTTTACATTATGGGTGTCTTTAGACAATAAGATGTGGAGTGTAGTGGTGGAAATAGTAACTTAAGATTTTTAATGCATGTCTTTTGGAAAGAAATTAGTGGGCTTGATGAAATATTTGGAATAACCTTGGTTGGCAACTTCCGAAATAAGGAGTGGATAATGATAAGTTATATATACGTATATCCATGAGACTAGTGTTATAACAATGAATTGCGGTTGAGTCATTAAGCAGATAAGAGCGTGGGTAAAGGACAATAAGTTGAACCCCCAAGTAGCATGTTGTTAGATAAAGTTTTATGTGTGTAAGTGTTTTGTGCACCTAGTTCCTGTTCTTGAATTTTGGTAGTATGGGAAAGACTAAAGAGTTGTTGTGTGATGTTCTTTACATCTAAATTGAGGGAATATAGGTAAAAGGTATGTGCCTTCGGGATAGTTTTAAAATTTTTTATTATGTTGTAGCTTATGTGATTAGCAGTCTAATGTTAGAATGTTAAGTGGAATGGATTGGATTTTTATGTTATAAGGAGTGAGGATTGGTATGCTCATAAGACTATGAGTTGTAACTTGATGGCTATACAGAATAAAAATTAAGAGTAGCGTTCTTGGAAAGCAATGCCTATAGAGTATAATTAAAAAAAAAGAGTTTAGCGTTTGTGTATGGTGATACTTTATTTTGTTGAGAGTTGTGGTTATTTATTTGATGAGGGGATATGTTCGCAAGTATAGGATCGTGACTTTGACCTAAGGGGGAGATGGTGAATTAAGGTAGTTCCTGAATTTTCACCCATTCATGATGCTTATGCTCGGGTCCCTCAATGACACTCCGTATGTTAGTAGGATGGTGGTTGTGGAAGCATAGTAATTTTTTAGGTAGGGGAGTAGATGTTCGTGAGTGTGAAAAGTTTGATGTGATTTCTTTAGATAAGGTTATAGGTGAAGGGGGAAAGAAGGAGATGAAATTTTGTTACGTGAAATAGTTAGAAAGGAGATACATAGCAAAAATCTTTGTGAGAATGATTGAATTTGATTGTCTTAGTAGAGAGAGCCATTAAGTGGGTGTAGTAATGATAGGCTTGAATGTTGTGATTGATGAAAACACAAACCAATGATCCATGTGGTTATTACTCCTTGAATTAAGACTTGAGATTATTGGGTTATAGTGATGAGGTGAGGTAATTTCTTAATGTGATGTAGAGTACAGGATCCCGTAGTTTACATTAGCATCCTTTTAACTTTAGGTTAGACTTCAACATGGAAGTACTATACAGTGGGACTCAAGCTCTTGTGGTTAGATGTGTTATGGGAGAATTTTAAGTCGGAAATGATGAAGTATGTTATTTATTGTTAGGGGCATGTTTGAGTAGTGTCTCTAAGTTTTAGGTCTATTCATTGAATCTTGTAAGGTAAAGAATGTTTCTAATTCCTAACTTCCGCGAAATCTCATTTCATGATTGTACCGATATAATCAGGTCTATTATCACCAAATAAACTCATGTCTTATGTTGTGATGATCATGAATCATGTGCAAGGTCATCTCTATGTCAATCCTTATCAACTCACGCTTTTTACGTATACGATTCACTAGGGGATTATCCTGAAACTCTTTTGATGCCTTTTCATATTCTCTTAAGGAAAGGAAAATGTTCAATCTGAAGTTACATTCCTTACTTCATACTTTTTGAGCTTCGACAAGATCCTACCTATCATTCGGGGACGAATGATCCCAATGGGGAGATAATGCAACAACCCGCATTTATTAGCTAGAAATTGAACCGTCGTTCCTGTGTGTCCAAACTATAATCCCATAATTTATATTTTAATTCATGTTTCATGATTTTTATCCTAGTTTATGAAGTTATCTCAAAGTGAAAGATGTTCATAGAATTTACTGAGAGCAAAGTTGACATAAGAATCTTTGATTCATCCAGAGTTTGGTATTCAATTCAACAAGGGTCTACTTTGAACGTGTATAACTTTTGATATACATGAAATTTTTTAGATCAAGACCCCTCCAAATTATAGATAATTGAGTCAGCTTTCCAACGATTTTAATTTCGCCTTAATCCGATATCCGAGTGAAAAGTTATAGCATTTTTCGTGTGAGACAATAAGTTGCCATGATTACACCGCTCGGCGGTGCCTATAGCGGTGGAAACAATAGCGCTCAGTCGTAAGACTCAAAGTCGAGATTTTCTAAAATAGTAGGTCACCACGATTACACCGCTCAGCGGTGCCTATAGCGTTGGAACCAATAGGGCTCAGCCGTGAGCCTCAAAATTTGTATTTCTGCAGAAACTTTTAATTTTGAGGGGCAGTCTTATCTTTTCCCTACAAACCCAAGTCATGTAAACAGTGAATTAAAACGCCTTTTGTGCATAATATGCCCAAATTCACTCAAATTTATCACGAAAAAACCCTAACCTCCCTCCCAAGATCAAGAATCCATAGTTTAAGTTCAAGATTTCCAAGAGACAAAATCAAGATTTGGATCCTATCCTTTGAACTAAGTAGTCTAAGGTATGTGGGACTACTCTAAACTACATTGGGATAAGATTTACTATTTTATCATGTTTAAACATCTCCAATCATGTTTATGAAGAAGAGTTTTAACTTACAAGTCGGGGTTTGACATGAATGACTTACAAGTCGGGGTATGAGGAAACCCGGTGATAGTATGCCCTTAACAGAACAAGTGTTGAATATTTTGCATTTATGAAGAATGTTTTTAAGGAACTAAAAGTTGGGCTTAAGAGAGTTCGATAGTTACCCGAAGAAAGCACGAGTTGAAAGACTTAATGTTGGAAATCATGATTTGCCGACTCGGGATTTTGGCACCATGTTGTGTGGTCTTGTGTGCCTTGATTTATGTCATCCCAACTTGGGACTATGATTAGGAGCCATGCTTTGTGGTTTTGTCTCCTACCATGATATATTATTATGATTGAGAATTATGTCACTCTGCTTTGTGGACTGGCGTGTCTCCCATACCGATACTCCAACCCTTGAGGAAAATTTGGGTAGGGGGCTTGGCCGCCGAGTCAAGGACGGATCCCATATAACTCATGGGATAATCAGAATTGTAGGGTGTACCATCTAGCTCAGAGAAAATAGAAAGTGAGTCATGATTTTCATAAGTTGTTGAAATTCATTTCAGTATGCCCATGTGTTTTCACTTATGCATTATGTTTATTGTTTTATAAAATGCTATTATAATGATATATAAAAACATGTTAATTTGGGTTGTTTCACATACCAGTACATTTTGTATTGACCCCCTATATTTCAGGTTCTGAGGCCCAGTCTAGCGGTCCTGCTAAACAGTAGATTGTTGCCAGACATTCAGAGTGGGTGAGCCTCCCTTACTTCGGAAGGCGTTTTGTTTACTTATGTTGCTCTCATTGTTTTTAGTTCATGATCCGACCGGGGGCCTTGTCCCGGTTTCAAACAGATTGTTGTTTTCGTATTAGATGGTTTGAGTTTTATTGAACTTATGTCTGCATTACTCAGTTGAGATATTAAAGTGACCATGTTTCCGTTTATTTTCCACATTTCCTTACAATATATGAATTGTGTATATGATTGCCAGTTAGAGAACGGCCTCCGAGCCTTCATGGTTCGGGATGCTCATCTGTTCCTGGGCGTCTGTTCGGGTCGTGACAGGATCTTTCGTAAAGTCATAATAAATGTCAATTTTTACTTGAATTTCAAATGACTTGACTTTCAATTACAAAAACAGACAAGATTAAAATAGATTGTCATTTATGTGGTTCTGACTATTTTCTATCTTATAATTTGTTCCTTAAAAAAATTTCTTTTTTGATAATCTTTTAAATTCAATACTTATTAATCAAATCATCTTGCGGGATTTTTTATGCAATTTGGGTTGACTAGACAAATAATGAATTAATAATAATAATTCATTTACCTTTTTTATATTGATTTTTTTATTACGAATATTATGTTTTTGGTAGGTTGCTAAGATTGATAAATTTGGTCTAATTTTGATTTTTGAGAAAATCTAATGTAAATCAATGTATATAGAATATTATTTATAAGATTTCCAAATATTATCTTGTATAAGCATCTTACACCAACTATAAAAACCCTTCTTTTGTTCTTTAATTTTTCACCCTTCAGTTGCTTTCTGTGACACAACTTGAAAGCTAGAAATTTTTAAGTACAACTTCTTTCTCTCTTTTCTCTTCTTTCCTTTAAAGCCAACCTCATCTACTCTATCTGGTTGTATCAAGGAAGACCATACCATTGCTCTAGCTCATTTGAAAACCCACTAGTCCTCTGGACAACATGCGAGGATAGTACTGAAATTTTAGCAGGAATGAAATGTCATATTATCCTCGCATGATATCCAGGAGGACTAGACAGTAGGCTAAGAAATGAATTCGGAAAAATTTCTTCCCTGATACTACCAGGTAGAGTTGGTGTCGTTGGAGTTAAAGGGTAGAAATGTGTCGTCCGAGTCAATGAATAGTTGGGTAGTATGGATGTTCTCCAACTCATTATGCAGGCCCAAACTAATGATGTTTGTGTTAAATTATGATAAGATTATCTTATGTAATTTAAGATAAAGATATGAAAGAGTTAAGTTATTTATTTATTGTTAAATACGATATGAAAATATTTTTATTGCATCGTGGTCAAAATAATACCTATAATTTCCTCGAAACGATAGAAATAAAAGATCATTGATGTAGGTTTTGATGTATTTGGTTAAGCACAAGAATTTAATTAGTTAAGAGGAAAATATATCCCTCAACTCTACGAAGAGTGAAAATATTCCTCGTTAAAATGGTAGTGTACATATACTTCATTGTCTAACAAATGATGTATATATTATAAGTTCACTCCCATTTTTGAACGTGAGAAATGTTCCTCACTATTTGGACCAGTTACAACTCCATTAACACTTATCTGAGATCACCCAAATTGCTGCCCTAAAGGATGAATCTATTGCCATGAATGCTGAGGAGAGTTGCTTGATTTTTCTTTGGATTTTTCTTTAACTTTTTTTATGTGTCGTTTGTATGTGATTTTTTATTATTAATTAAATATTCTCACTAAGCATAGCATAGAGATTCCAAAAAATAAATATATTCTTTTCCAAGCTGCACAGTTTTGTCTTGTGAAAAGCTTGGTATCTACTCATTAGCAGAGGCGAATTGAAAATTTTAAATTTGTAAGTTTCTAATAAAATAAAGTAATATTTGGACAATAAAAAGGGAGGGGCGGGAGAGGGGGTGGTAGAAGTGGAATCAGTTGTGAGGCAACAAAGACGTAAAGAAAATATAAATTATTCATTTTTTGAAAGAAAAAAAATGAGTTGACAGGGAAATATAAGGTAAAAAGGTAACAGAAAAAAGGTTAAAAAAGGTTAAAAAAATGATGTTTCCACTGGGTTTGGATCCCTCCATACGAGGGTGTTGAGGATTTCGTTATTATTCATATCATCTTGCATGATTTTATATTGAATTGCCATTCACTGGTCAAAAAATTAATTAATAACAATAATTCTTTTACCTTTTGTGATGTTGATTTCTTACTAAGAATACTATGCTTTTGGTAAGTTGTTAAGATTGATAAGTTTGATCAAATTCTTACTTTTGACAAAATCTAATGTAAATCATTGTATATATAAAGTTATTTATAAGATTCTTACATATTATCTTGTAAAATCATCTCATATCAATTATAAAAATTCTTCTTTTGTTCTTTAATTTTTCACCCTTCAGTTGCTTTTTCTAACACCTTGAGAGTTAGGAATTTTCAAGCACAACTTCTTGCTCCTCTTTTCTCTTTTTGTTGGAGTCTACACCACCCAACTCTTCATTGACTCCAACAACAAGCTTATTTCCTTTAAAGCCAACTTTATCAGCTTTATCTGGTCGTATCAAGTAAGACCTTGGTGGAGTTCGATTGCAAGCCAACTTTCTAGTTCTACTTTATAACCTACCAGGCTAAACATCAACCTACAAACATAAAAAACATTACCGTTGTTTTTATACTTGTACGTTGAAGTATTACCCTTGTAGGTTGTCCAATAGGACTAGATAGTGGGTAGAAGTTTGTTCTCCTAGAGGCAACAAAGAGTTGGATAGTGTGGACGTACTCCAACTCATTAGGTAGCCTAAATGATGTTGGAGTAAAATTCTGATCATATTTTCCTTATATTCTTAAAAATAATGATATGAAAGACTTAAGTTATTTTTGATCAGTTAAATGGACTAAGGAAATATTTTTATTATGTTGTCATGGTCGAAATAGTAGCTTTAATATCTTGATCTAAATGATAGTAATAATCAGTGATGCATGTTTTGAAGTATTTGATTACGTACAAGGAGTTAAATAGTAAAGGAAAAAATAATTTCGAGGGGATATATCCCTCATTAAAAAAATAGTGTATATTTACCCTTTTTCATAACTGGCCTATATTCACTAACTTAAAGAAAAATCCTGAAAGTGATCTTCTAATTTCAAAAGGCCATCCATTCAAGCCTTTACTGTCTTTTTTTATTGTTAGATTTAGAAAATTAAGTCACCCATTTTTTTAGCCCTCCAAATCCGATCCAAATGGGGAAGAAAATCTCTGTTCTACGTAATCATAAAATGAGCTTGGGTCAAAATTGAATAAATGATTGTGTTTTTTCAGTTAGATCGAGTCTAAAAGGGTAAAAAGTGTGTAAGTTAATTTTTAAAATTTAGACCTGATCTAACTTTAAAACTTACCTAAACATAAAAATTCTTTTGTACGTTGGTGTGTTGTGTTTTGATAAGATAATATTTGAAAATCATATAAGTAATATTGTATATCCATTGATTTACACTAGATTTTATTATATCAAATCTATCGATCTCCTAACTAAAATGAATGTCACGAACTACTGTGTAGTCTTTTTTTCCTTTTTTTTGGGCTAATTTATACCACAGTGTTTCTAGAAGATTTTTATTAATAATAAATATCTTCAACATGGATAATTAAGGGGAATTAGGCCTTCCTTTAACAATCCTAATGAGGTAATGAACCTCTATTAATCAGCAATCATGAAGAAAATAAGAACTACAGAGAACTAGGTATCTTATGATCATCACAGAGTATGTAACATACCCTATGATGATATTACAAATGATGATGCTTAAACAGTACAAAAATATAAAATCCAGGATGAAATTTGAGTTATCAAACTCAAACTTCCTTCTACAAATGCATAAATTTAAAAAAGAAAGATTGCCCATCTAAAGTAACCTGAAGTGTCTTCATCTTCCAATCTGTCCAACAACATTTGATAGTTCATCAGTTATTCTTGGATTTATTTAATTTTGTTGAAGCTATTGACACTGTTGTATGATTTTGCTTTGTCAGTCGCATTGGTAGGTGTCTTGGAACATACTCCCCGCATTTTACCATCCCAGCTATTTTGCCTCTCATGTGTCTTTTTATTGCTTCCACTTTTTTGTTGTTGAGGTGACATTCCATCTCTATCCACTTTATCAAAGCACATATCCAACATATTTTCTTCCTCTTCCTCATAAAAAATTCTCGCTCAAATCACTAAAATAAGTGTTAATTGGACTAAGTCCTGATGCTAAGGCCCCTGACTCATTTTTCATTACGGTGCACTTTTAGACACAAATATGGAAGCTTCTGAACTGAATTTTCTATTTAAAGGAAGACATGAAACCTACTCCTCTCCATCAGCTAAATCATCCCATCTAGGAACACTCATCTCCTCTTTCATCACGTCTTTGTTATTCCCCGTAGACGAATAGGCCTCTCTCAAGTTAAGTGATGGGTCACTAACCCTAACTTGAATAGATTGCTCACATAAGGCCTAGTGCTTTGTTGAAAGTGTAAACTATTTGGTCATTACCTTGAATATGTATAACACGAACCTTTTTCTCAACATATGGTGGCGGGAAAAGTGAAAGTCTATTGCATTATGCTTCACACGATTATGGAGGACAAGATTCTTGCTTAGGAATGAGGTTCCATGTTATCTCAATAAATTATAGGTAACTGATGTACTAGCATAATGAATATAAAATTTGTTTATCTGAAAGATTACACGGTAAGATAAATAAATATCTAATGGTTGTTTGTGTTATTTCCTTCTACGGGTACGCAGAATCTGTATATGCAGAACAACAACTTCAACTAGAGTTCAAGTATAAACAAGAACACAATGAAGTATATCAAATACCCTCAACACAAGATCAAAATGACCTTTCCAAGAGGTGTATTTTATTTTTTCAGAAAATAGATTAAACAGAAATAAATAAGGCCAAGTCGTCCGAATTCACGGGCTTTCCTTAAGGAAATAATTCCCCTCAGTGTACCCGAGGTTGCGGAAATTTCCTCCAAGGATAAAATGGACTTCAATCTAAATATAGTGGTACCTCAAATATTTGGATTCGTCGAACGCACTCAACAATTTGAATGATCATACAGAATTTTTGAAGAGAAAAAGAGTATTTTTTATTCTGAAATTTCTTGTATCAAAACCTATGGAAGAAAGCAGGTTTTTATAGCCATAACCTGCCTCTTCTTAAAAGAGGCCATGGTTCATGTCAAAGGTTACACATGTTCTGTAAATTCATGTTTGTTCATACAAAGATTCCATCTTTTCCTGAACAGTCATCTCTCTCCATGAACCAGTATGTACTTTTGCTGAAGGATTGCATCCTTCTGAAACAACACATCAGTTCAAAATAGTGCAACTATTTTGAAGCATTAGTTATGTTCGGAATTACAGAAGCATCAGTTAAAAATTTCTGAAGCATTACATCTGTTGCTGCATGCATAAATGGAGAATACTGTTTCGTTTTGGTAGATCCGGATCATCAAATAAAATTTGTTCAAAAAGATACATCTCATTGATCAATCATTTGACAAATCCAAATCCAAATTCAAATCCGAAGTTGAACCGAGCGAGCGACGACGACGACGACGACGACGACGCGAGGCATCTCTTATTCCTTGCCTCACTTATCTATGTGGGAGTGTATTTCACATTATAAATACTTTAAAGCTTATTTCTCCCACCAATGTGGGAGAATTTAGTAAGTTTTCCTATTTTTGAGTACACTTTCCATATTGGTATGATCTCAATTTTTCTCTTCCACTTCGTTTTCTCCATTTTCCATTCACACCTCTCATTTACTATGAACCCAACAATCCCTCACATAAATGGGGAATGGCTATTTTTCGTAAAAGTTTTACGAACAAGTATGTGATCATCAAGCAAAGACTGATTGCATCTGGATAAGTGAGTTTCCCTTTGAACTTTTCGTAGTGAACATGTATCGGATGCACTCGGTCAATAATTCGATTTGATATATTTGAACCGTCGAGCTTTAATGTACACCTAGACAACATATATCACACAACCAACCTTTTATCGTTTATGGTTCTGACGGTTTTATTCTTTTCAGCCATGAACACGTTTCGGTTTCGTGAGAGCTTAGAGAATAGACCTTTACTAACATTCTCCTTGAAGCGGCTTCCACTTCGCCCTCACATAGGTGATAACGCCCAAACTACAGCTCTCGTAAGAGTGTAAGCGGTCGCTGTCAAATATAGAACCCAAATTGGTTGGGTGTCGAATCCCACAGGAAATACTTGGTCACTAAGTGTTGCAATTATTAATAGACTGTTGATCGAACATTCCACGGAAAAAGGGGGATTGGGTTTGGCGTGAATTAATACTATGGAAGTAAAAACGGAATGCTTGATTTAATAAGATTTTAATCACAGAGAATAATAAGTTAGGGTTATGCCCACCTTATGAGTTTTACGTATCTATTAACTATGAGTAATGCGGAATTCAGACATGCATGCACTTATAGAGATTCGTATTCTACTGGTAAATCCTAGTGTTTCTCAACCATCAAGGATTATTTCACTTTAACTCTCTCGAGCTTAAAGTGTATAACTAACGGTACAAATTCTCCAAGAAGTTAACCTAGTTACGGCACTAACGTGTATATAGGGGTTGGTAGCCCTATTTCCTTGTCACACTCTCTTTTCCAAATATGTAACTTTTCTCTCGAACAAGTTAATGCTATAATGGCGTATTCTATATATTTGCAACCACAAGAATTTAATTAAGATGAAGAGGGTAATGATATAAGTAGCATCAAGAATTCACAAACTCATAGTAATAGATAGTATATCAAAAGGTTTCCATAACCCTAACAGAGAAGTTTAGCTACTCATGATTACAACGGAGAGCACAATAAATATCATCATCGTGCCAAAGCTCAAAGACTCTCACGTTGAAGATGGGTGTGGCGTCAAACTAGGTTGATGTTTTGGCCCTCTAGACGTTTCTCACAAGTTAGCGTTTTTCTCTGTCTAAAATTACAGAATCTGTAAACTGAATAATACTAGAAAGTCGAATGAATAAAAAGTATCTATCAATTCGTGAATAATGAAAAGCATGAATCAATGAATGCTGAAAAATTCAGCAAATAGGGTTTTTGATAACATCCTTGTCCTAGTCCTATTAAGTTACTGCTGATCCCCAAGTCTTTAGAAATACTATTTTTGCCCGGGACAAGTTCTCCATGCATCACTTTCAGTCCATAATCTTCCAAAAGCTGCCTTCCCTCTTATGTGATGTTTCCCTTGCTACCAAAAGGTCGACAAAGTGCTGAAATCTTCATCATTAATACCTGAAAACATGCTAATCACGTTGGTTATCTCACTTACAGGAAAATGGACTAAAAATGCAGGAATTATATATTTTGTCCTTAAAACATAGCTAAAATATGGGTAAATTATAGTGCTTTAGGCGTGTAAATACGCATATCATCAACAACCCACACTTAAAGATTTGTTCGTCCTCGAACAAAATATTACGTCCATGCAATCATCTACTTAGAATATCACAGCAACAACATAAAATGTTCAACAAGACAGGCACGGCAATTATTAACAAAGAGTAGTTTTCTTGTTCACTACTAGAAACAATTCAACCTCCAACATAGACTTGTGATGATGGCTAATTCGTATCCACAAGTTAAGTCACAAAGAATCATATAACACTACCCAACAATCATCAACCATTTGTGTCTCACACAAGATACCACCCATAATCACTCACAAGTTTTGCATTTTTCGGAACATGGGTATTAGATTCTCCTTGCTCTCACACTCACAAAGAATTCATATGTTGCAACTGATGACCATAGGCTTTCCCTTAGTGTAATGCTCCACTAATATTAGAATGCTAAGCTTAGGATCAAGTAGGTCTTTACAGGTTTTAATGTAGGCTAAGGTACAGGTAGAACTATTTTGGCCAGAAATAGTGACTATGTTCCCTAAGCGCTTTAATAGACTACATTATGCCATTAACACTCTCTTTTAAACAACCCTTCTACCTTTCTTTTCATCTAACACCCCTTTTCACCTATTTTGTTATTCAATTATAAACACAAAGATGAGAATATACAACTTATTTTTTTATTTTATTTTTTTATTTCTGTTTTTTTTTCCTTTTTTTTTTATAAAACACCTCTATGATAGCCACTCCTTTTCACAACAATTTCAAGTACCAATACACTCTGAGGCATCACTCTCACCCAATTTCATTTTATTTTGTCACATGACTCTACAATTTAAAGCTCTTAGGAATTTGGATCAAATTATGGTCTTGAAAAAAAATGGATTAGGCTACATATGAGGCTGTCAAAGAAAATAGCTAAAGGCTCAAAGGGGGTTAACTAGGATAATGTCCACGGTTAGGTAAAAAGAAGGTAAACAATCACAGGCTGCCAAAGAAATGCCTAAATCATCTCCTAAACTCACACTCTTTATTTTGCTTTACACACACACCAGGCAAGTTCTAGTATCAGTCACAACACAGAATATACTATAACCTCACACACACAAGGCACATGGTCAACTTTATTGGGAGCAGTATAGACTCTTGACCCAACAGGTGAATAAATTAAACCACACTTATCACACAGTGAGTCACACTTAGAGCCTAAACGTCTCAATAGTAATGATTTTGGCACAAACTTTTGTCATAATACCATGCCGCCTATCAGAACAATTTCATGCAAAATCTAAAAGATCTAAAATTAAACTAACTAATTACGACTAATTAAAACAAACAAGAACTAGAATAAATGTAGGCAAAGTAGTACAAGAAGCATACAAATACCAGCACCCCATACTTAGATGGGACACACTGCCCTCAGTGGAAAATAAATAAGGAAAACTTGATTAGTCGGAATCCTCTTCTATGTTTGGGGTCATACCCCCTGCGTCAGAATCATCATCAGAGTTGTCATCCTCAGAGTTTCCTCAAAATGTACCCCACGTGATCCCAATAGTGCGTCGAGGTATTTGTAGAGAGGAGGACTCAGCTTGCTCCTTTCTTGACCTTTTTTGTCCCTTCTGTGAGGTGGTCACTTTTTCTTTTCCTTGTCGTCTTTTTGGGGCCATTCTACCAGAGATTAAAATAGAGTCATGTTAGCTTCATCTCGAAAGATTCAATCGAAAAACAAACAGTAGCGGTGCCACCCCACACTTAATTTGTTGGCACAGACTAATTAAGTAAGTGATGTCGATTACTCAAACTTCATCTACATACATTTAGGCGATATGTTCCAACAACATGTTCAGCACAGTCATACGTTCATGTCATCTTAATTATCCTTTCCAATTTTATTTCATGTAATCTTGTCTATACTTTCATGTTTTGATGAATGCACTTTTTGAACCAAACTACCACATAAGGATCGTACCACAAATAAAAACAAGTTATTGCATAGGCATAATCACACCATCTTATGCTTGTGGTCAATCATAATTAGTATCTCAATGAACGAGTCATTCAAACATTCAAGCTTTCAACTTACAAGAGTATGTATTAACTTCACAATTTCGACTTCATAAAACTATGACAGTGTATAACAATCAAATACAAGTCGGAACAAAGTCAAGAACACCCACACGTATTCTTTCACTCAACTAGATGTATCATAACAAACCAACCTCATTCAAATCACCAACACCACTTCAAACTTTAACAAATCATTATAGGCATAGTATTGTAATAACTACGGAATATAAAAGAATTACTTACTTGGTGATGGCCTCGGAAGATGATCTTGCAAGGTTAGAAGAGCCAAAGGAAAAATTTTGAGAGATTTGGAGAGTAAAGGCGGCACCTAGGTTGAGCAAATAAGTGTGTTTTGTTCTAATGTTGAAGTTTTATTTATAGGACAAGGCTTTGGTCGGGTTTGACTCATTTAAAATCGGATTAGGAGACCAAAAAGTAAGCATAGGCGGCGCCTAATGCTTTACCTATGCTTAGCATAGGCGGCGCTTTTTGAAAAGCCTAGTTGAGCATAGGCGGCGCCTATGATATGGCGTTGCTTGGCATAGGCGGCGCCTATGCTATGGCATTGTAGAATCAGAGAGCAAAGGCAATGGCATAGGCGACGCCTATGCTATGGCATTGTTGGGCATAGGCGGCGCCTATGCTATGGCATTGTAGATTCAGAGAGCTTAGGCCATAGCATAGGCCTTGCCTTGTTCGTTGCCTAGATTTACATAGGCCTTGCCTTGTTCGTTGCCTAGATTTACATAGGCCTTGCCTTGTTCGTTGCCTAGATTTGCATAGGCCATGCCTAACCAATAGCCTTTGTTTCTTCATTCCAAACTTGCCACCTTTAACATGACACAATTCCAAATTAAAATTTGGGCTAGATCTCCTCCTTTATACGTCTTACACCTACATTTACTCAAAAACAACAAAAACAATTAGAACGATGGGTTGTCTCCCACCAAGCGCCTTAGTTTTGGTCGTGGCTCGACTCTTCATTTTGTATTTTTATTTAACAAAAACAAACTCTTAGTAAAACAAAACGATTAAAAACGATGGGTTGCCTCCATTCTAGCGCTTGATTTATTGTCGCGGCACGACATAGTTACCTCGATTACTTAGACTTCGTCGAGATAGATGGTGGATCATTTTCTGAATGGATTCAAACGACGCTGATGCTTACTTGTAGGCATGTAATCTTCTTCGAGATGACTCTTGTGCATACATATCCCAGGAGGGATACCAATTATATCATGAATAGTCCAACCCATAGCTCTCTTGTACTTCTTCAGAGCAGAGATGAGAGCCTCTACGTACTGTTCACCTAAATCAGCCGCAACACTCATCGGAAGTGTATTTCCACTTCCCAAGAACGCATACCTTAGGTGACTAAGGAGCTTTTTCGATTCTAGCACTGGTGGCTCTTCAATGGAAGTCTTCGCTGTTGGTGACGGTCGATTCTTAAGATCAAGGTCCAGTTTCTTAGGAGCATGAGAATAGGACCTTACTCCTGTTAGAGAACAAATGGTTTCTTCATATTCTTCAACCTCCTCACGCTCAAAATTCAACAGCACAGAAGACAATGGCTCAACAGTAAGCTGCTTCTCTTTAGATAATCCTTTCTCATCCTCATAGTAAACATCAGCTACAGAGAACACATCCATATCTCTAGGCTGTTTCATCGATTTACATACATCAAAACGGACCACTTTGTCATTCAGCCGAAATAAAAGCTCATTAGCTCTTAAATCAGTCAGCACACTTCTAGTTGCGAGGAAAGGATGCCCCAAGATTTTGGGAACTTCAGAATCCACCTCGCAATCCAAAATAACAAAGTCTACAAGAAAGATGAAGGTGGAAACCTTCACCGACACATCATATAAGATACCAACAGGCCGTTTTACCGACCTATCTGCCATCACGAGCCGCATATTGGTTGGTGTAGGATAACCCAGCCCCAACTTTCTGTAAATAGATAGCGGCATCAAATTGATGCTAGCTCCCAGATCGCATAATGCCTTAGCAAAATTCATAGATCCAACCGTTCAAGGAATAGTGAAAGCACCAGGATCTGCCTTCTTCTAAACTAGCGATCTTGTAGCGATTGCACTGCAATGATGAACATTATCTGCCAGCTCATAGCTTGCTTCCCGCTTCTTTGTCAAAATGTCCTTCATGAATTTAGCGTATCCGGGCATCTGCTCTAGCGCCTCCACCAAAGGAACATTAATAGTCAGCTACTTTAACATAGTCATGAATTTACTGAACCTGGTGTCATCGGCTTTCTTCTTCAGTCTCTGAGGAAAAGGTGGTGGTGGAAGGGGAATAGTTTTCTCCGCCACTTCCTTTTTATCTTGCTTCCTATTGTCGATCTTTTCAGGTTGCAGACGTCTAGGGGTAACGTCAGGAACACTATCTTCAGCTTCTACAGCATCTTCACATTCTGCATGAATAACATTATCTGTTATATCATCAACCACCTGCTTGCCTTTGGATGGATTTTCCAATGCTTTACCATTCTTGGTAGTAATAGCCATGCATGATCCATCATTTCTTGGGTTTTGCACAGTGTCTCTAGGTAAGGTGCCAGCCTTTCTTTGATTGAATGCCGCTGATAGTTGACTCAATTATTGCTCCAGATATTTTATCGCGGTAGAATGCGAATCAACCAATTGATTTATTGATGACAAATCATTCATTACCTCAGTAACGTCTATATTGGTTGCCTCCACCCTTTTCAACAGCGTAGCCATCATATCATCCATGGAAATCTTTCCAGAGCCAGACGCCACAGCCTCACGGTTTCCTGGAGGAACATACAAACCACTCCTGTCAGTCTTATTCTTCCAAACACCTTGATCGCGGTCCTTGTATCCAGATTTATCATAATAGTTCCAACCTTGGTTTCTTTGGGCATTGCCTCGGAAACCCCCCTGATTATTCAAGTAGTTCGCTACTTCCTCAGAGTCGGATTCATCTCTTCCCTGTGATACAACGGGCTTAACCTTTTCGGTCTTCCCTGATAATAAGTTCTTGGTAAGAAGATCCATCTGTGTTTTCATGTGAGCCATATCTTGGTCATGTTCCTCTTGTCTACGCCTCTGCTCTGCAGTCAAGACAATAGATACGGTAGAGCTTGCTACCTCAGAATCCCTGGTATGCCAAGCTCTACTCTGCTTTGTCATACGATCTAGCATATCACTTGCCTCAAGAAAAGTAAGGTCCATGAATGACCCACCTACAACATTATCAAGCACTGGCTTTGTCACCGAGTTCAAAGCCCTATATAATATTTCCTTCAAGTGGATATTCGTCATCTGATGGTTTGGGCACCACATAAGCTTCTTCTTGAACCTCTCCCATGTTTCGTGGAGAGCTTCAGTTGGAAGCTGTCGGAAATTGCTGATCTCATCTCTTAACTGTGCTCTCTTGGATAACCGTATTCCCCGGCAACGGCGCTAAAATTTGATAACGCCTAAACTACAGCTCTCGTAAGAGTGTAAGCGTTCGCTGTCAAATATAGAACCCTACTGGGTTGGGTGTCGAATCCCACAGGGAATACTTGGTCACTAAGTGTTGCAATTATTAATAGACTGTTGATCGAACATTCCACGAAAAAGGGGGGATTGGGTTTGGCGTGAATTAATACTATGGAAGTAAAAACAGAATGCTTGATTTAGTATTATTTTAATCACAGAGAATAATAAGTTAGGGTTATGTCTACCTTATGAGTTCTACGTATCTATTAACTATGAGTAATGCAGAATTCAGACATGCATGCACTTATAGAGATTCGTATTCTAATGGTAAATCCTAGTTTTTCTCAACTATCAAGGATTATTTCACTTTAACTCTCTCGAGCTTAAAGTGTTTAACTAACGGTACAAATTCTCCAAGAAGTTAACGCAGTTACGGAACTAACGTGTAACTAGGGGTTGATAGCCCTATTTCCTTGTCACACTCTCTTTTCCAAACATGTAACTTTTCTCTCGAACAAGTTAATGCTATAATGGCGTATTCTATATATTTGCAACCACAAGAATTTAATTAAGATGAAGAGGGTAATGATATAAGTAGCATCAAGAATTCACAAACTCATAGTAATAGATAGTATATCAAAAGGTTTCCATAACCCTAACAGAGAAGTTTAGCTACTCATGATTACAACGGAGAGCACAATAAATATCATCATCGTGCCAAAGCTCAAAGAATCTCACGTTGAAGATGGGTGTGGCGTCAAACTAGGTTGATGTTTTGGCCCTCTAGACGTTTCTCACAAGTTAGCATTTTTCTCTGTCTAAAATTACAGAATCTGTAAACTGAATAATACTAGAAAGTCGAATGAATAAAAAGTATCTATCAATTCGTGAATAATGAAAAGCATGAATCAATGAATGCTGAAAAATTCAGCAAATAGGGTTTTTGATAACATCCTTGTCCTAGTCCTATTAAGTTACTGTTGATCCCCAAGTCTTTAGAAATACTATTTTTGCCCGGGACAAGTTCTCCATGCATCACTTTCAGTCCATAAGCTTCCAAAATCTGCCTTCCCTCTTATGTGAAGTTTCCCTTGCTACCAAAAGGTCCACAAAGTGCTGAAATCTTCATCATTAATACCTGAAAACATGCTAATCACGTTGGTTAGCTCACTTACAGGAAAATGAACTAAAAATGCAGGAATTATATATTTTGTCCTTAAAATTTAGCTAAAATATGGGTAAAGTATGGTGCTTTAGGCGTGTAAATACGCCTATCATCAATAGGTGATTTCTAAACATTCAATCCTATAGATTAAACTATTTGGTCAAATCTGCCAAATTTAGATAATCATTAAAAAACTTTTCACTTTAAGTCTTATCCTTGATTACTATACATTGTCTACATCATGAGAATGTGTTAGGTAAATGACAATTTTGAACCTGTCAGACACTACTTTGTTTGATCTTCTTGAATCTAGCTCTTGGGATCTCTAGTCTGCTAGTAGAGTTACCACCATGCTGACTTGTCCTAGGCCTTAAATCCATTCCCTTGGATTCCTTTCCACTCCTTCTATAGATAGGCCTTTTGTAGGTGGATCCGACACATTACCCTTTGACTTTACATAGTCAACAGTGATAATTCCACTAGAGAGAAGTTCCTTAATGGTATTATGTCTCTGTCGTATGTGACGAGATTTACAATTGTACATCATGCTCCCTGCCCTACCTATTGCCTCTTTGCTATCACAGTGTATACATACTGGTGCCACTGGCTTGGGCCAATAAGGAATATCTTCTAAGAAATTCCGTAGCCATTGTGCTTCTTCACCGGTTTTATCCAATGCGATAAATTCAGATTCAATTGTAGAGCGAGCAATACAAGTTTGTTTGGATGATTTCCAAGAGACTGCTCCTCCACCGATAGTAAATACATATCCACTTGTGGATTTTACTTCATTTGATCCGGTGATCCAATCTGCATCACTATATCCTTCAAGTATCACAGGATATTTATTATAATGCAAAGCGTAATCTTGAGTGTATTTAAGATACCCCAAACTATTTTCATTGCCATCCAGTGAGTTTTGTTGGTATTACTTATGTACCGACTCAATTTACTGATAGTACATGCTATGTCTGGTCGTGTACAGTTCATTATATACATTAAACATCCTAATACTCTTTAGTACTCCAATTGCGAGTCACTTTCACCTTCATTCTTTCGAAGTGCAAAGCTCGTATCCAATGGAGTCTTGGAAATACCGAATTCAATATACTTGAACTTGTAAAGTACCTTTTCGATATAATGAGACTATGACAATGCCAACCCTTGTGGAGTTTGATGGATTCTTATACCTAAGATTACATGTATAACTCCAAGGTCTTTCATATCAAACTTGCTCTCGAGCATTCGTTTTGTTGCATTTATGTTAGAAATGTCTCTACTGATGATCAACATATCATCCACATATAAACATACAATTACTTGGTGATTTGGAGTGTCTTTAATATAGACATATTTATCACATTCATTTATTTTGAATCCGTTTGCCAACATGGTTTGGTCAAACTTCGCATGCCATTGTTTTGGTGCTTACTTTAGTCCATATAATGACTTAATAAGTTTACACACCTTGTTTTCCTTTCCTGGAACCACAAAACCCTCAGGTTGTTCCATGTATATTTCTTACTCCAATTCTCCATTTAGGAAAGCGGTTTTCACATACATTTGATGGATTTGAAGATCATATACCGCCGCTAAGGAAATTAATATTTGAATCGATGTTATCCTTATTATTGGAGAGTATGTATCAAAGTAATCAAGTCCTTCTTTTTGTTTGAAGCCCTTTACTACAAGTCTTGCCTTGTATTTGTCAATAGTGTCATCCGCTTTCATATTCCTTTTGAAAATCCATTTAGAACCTAAAGGTTTATTTCCGGGAGGAAGATCAACTAATTCCCATGTATGGTTTCTTAAGATTGAATCAATCTCACTATTGACTGCCTCTTTCCAAAAGAATGAGTCCAAAGATCTCATCGCTTCACTAAATGTTTGAGGCTCATTTTCTAAGAGAAATGTTACAAAATCCAATCCAAATGAAGTAGAAGTTCTTTGACGTATACTACATCTTGTATTTTATTCATTATGTACATTCTCACTTGGTTCATCTCGAGGTCATTTAGATCCTCCACTAGACTGTTCATGTCTAATTTTATACGGGTAAATATTTTTAAAGAATTCAGCATTGTTTGATTCAATTACCGTATTTTCATTAATATCCAGTGGTTCAGATTTATGAACCAAAAATCGACATGCTTTACTACTTTTAGCATATCCTATGAACGCGCAGTCCACCATTTTAGGTCCTATCTTAACCCTTTTAGGCATACGAATTTGAACCATTACTAGACACCCCCACACTTTGAAATATTTAAAGTTGGGTTTCCTTCCTTTCCATTTTTCATAAGGAATTGATTGTGTCTTACTATGGGGAACTCTGTTGAGTATATGATTGGTTTTACGGATAGCCTCCCCCCATAAGTTTTGCGGTAAACCGAAACTTATAAGCAAGGCATTCATCATTTCCTTCAAAGTTTGGTTTTTCCTTTCCACAATTCCGTTAGATTGAGGTGAATATGGGGCTGTAGTTTGATGGATGATTCCATTCTCTAGACATATTTTAGCGAAGGGATATTCTTATTCTCCGCCCCTATCACTTCTATCATTTTTATCTTTTATCTAACTGATTTTCAACTTCAGTTTTATATTGCCTAAACACATCTATTTCTTCATCCTTACTATTTATCAAATAAACATAACAATATCTAGTGCAATCGTCAATAAAAGTTAAGAAATACTTTTTCCCACCACGTGATACTGTTGACTTCATATCACAAATGTCAGTGTGTACTAAGTCTAAAGGATTAGAATTCCTTTCACCGAATTTATAAGGATGCTTTGCATACTTTGATTCTACACACGTTTGACACTTCGATTTATTGCACTCAAATTTTGGCAAAACTTCTAAGTTAATTAGTTTTCGTAACATTTTATAATTAACATGGCCTAAACGTTCATGCCAAAAATAATAAGACTCAAGCAAATAAAAAGAATTTGAACTTTTATTTATTTCAACAATCATTACATTCATCTTGTAAAGGCCCTCGGTGATATAGCCTTTTCCTACATACATTTCTCCTTTGCTAATTACAATTTTTCCAGAAATGGTTACACATTTGAATCCGTTCTTATCTAGAAGTGAAACATAAATTAAGATCCTATATTATTATGGAACATACAAGACATTGTTAACTGTCAAGACCTTTCCCGAAGTCATTTTCAAGCACACTTTCCATGTTCCTTCCACCTTAGCAGTAGCAGAGTTAGCCATGTAGATCATTTCTTCTACATGAGCCGGAGAAAATGATGAAAACAACTCTTTGTTGGCACATACATGGCGGGTGGCACCAGAATCCATCTACCATTCACGAGGATTACCCACCAAGTTTCATTCTGAGAACATAGCACACAAATCATCGCATTCTTTGTTGAATTCAATCATATTTGCTTGATCTTTTTTCTTTCCTTTCTTCGGGGCACGAAAATCCGTGGACTTGGGGCCAATCTTTCCACAATTGAAGCAGTTTCCCTTGAATTTCTTCTTCGGTTGATTGCTTCCTTATTCAACTTTCTTACTTTTCTTAGAATTGTTTTGATCATCTTCTACAATATGTGCTCTATTAATTGTAGAATTCCCTTTTGACCTTCTCTCGACAGCCTTATTATCCTCTTCAATATGCATTCAGACAATAAGATCTTCAAAAATTATCTTTTTGCGTTTATGCTTCAAGTAGTTTTTGGAGTGTTTCCACAAAGGTGGTAGCTTTCAACTATCGCTGCTACTTGAAATGCATCATTCACAATCAAACCTACAAAATAGTTTATGTGAGTATTAAGAACCTTTTTAATTTGTTCCACTAAGGTACTTTTCAAAGATATACCTTCTGCTAGGAGATCATGTATGATGACTTGTAACTCCTACACTTGAGAGACAACCAATTTTTTATCTATCATTTTAAAGTCCAGGAACCATGCAACAAGGAATTTCATAATTCCCACATCCTCTGTTTTATATTTTCGTTCAAGTTCCCCCCCCCCATAATTCCTTCGATGTCTTAGTTCCACTGTTAACATTGTAGAGGTTGTCTTGGAGACCACTCAGAATATAATTCCTGCAAAGGAAGTCTGAATGTTTCCAAGCTTCTACAATTACGAAACTCTCTTTGTCCAAGGTTTTCTCGGGAACCTCAGGAGCGTCTTCGCTAGTGAACCATTGCAGACAGAAAGTGGTGAGGTAAAAGAATGTCTTTTGCTGCAATCGTTAAAGTCAATGCCCACAAATTTTCCTGGCTTCTCCACTGGTGGCATTGCAGGCGGAGAATTTGTGTGACTTGATGTGGAAATATTAGTTGCCTCCACATATGTTGCCGCATCTTGCATTTAACTATCGCTTGTCATTTTTTATGTCACCAAAAGACAAAAAATACTTAGTATTGTCAGAATACTACTTATAATGTTAAGCAACTTCAAACTTTTCTTCTTCTTTCTAGTTGACAATGAAGTTTTTATGACTTCCAATTATCAACCGAATGATCTTTAACATGTAATGAAGTTTTTATGACTTCAAATCACTAGTTAAGTTCACGTGGAGTAGAAAGTTAAAACTTTAATCTCCAAAAACTAGCTATACAGATTCTGAAACTTATTTCCTTAAGACTGTTATTTTTATCTACGGGTACGTAGAATCTGTATATACAAAACAACAACTTCAACTAGAGTTCAAGTATAAAAAATAACACAATGAAGTATATCAAATACCCTCAACATAAGACCAAAATCACCTTTCCAAGAGGTGTATTTTATTTTTTCAGAAAATAGATGAAACAAAAATGAATAAGGCTAAGTCGTCCGAATTCACGGACTTTCCTTAAGGAAATAATTCCCCTCACTGTACCCGAAGTTGCGGAATTTTCCTCCCAGGATAAAATTTCCTTCAATCCAAATATAGAGGTACCTCAAATATTTGAACTCGTCGAAAGCACTCAACAGTTTGAATGATCACACAGAATTTTTTAAGAGAAAAAAAGTATTTTTTATTCTGAAATTTCTCGTATCAAAACATGTGGAAGAAAGAAGGGTTTTATATCCATAACATGACTCTTCTCCTCTTTTGAAAAGAGGCAATTGTTCATGTCAAAGGTTACACATGTTCGATAAATTCATGTCTGTTCATCCAAAGATTGCATCTTTTCCTGAACAGTCATCTCTCTCCATGAATCAGTGTGTCCTTTTGCTGAAGGATTGCATCCTTCTGAAACAACACAACTGTTGCATTTTGGTAGATTCGGATCATCAAATAAAATTTTTCCAAAAAGATAGATCTCATTTTCCAATGCCGAAGTCGAAGCCGAGCGAGCGACAACGACTACGGCGCAAGGCATATCTTATTCCTTGCCTCACTTATCCATGTGGGAGTGTGTTTCACAATATAAACACTTTAAAGATTATTTCTCCCACCAATGTGGGAGAATTTAGTAAGCTTTCCTATTTTTGAGTACACTTTTCATATTGGTGTGATCTCAATTTTTCTCTTCCACTTGGTTTTCTCCATTTTCCATTCACACCTCTCATTTACTATGAGACCAACAGTTTGTTGGATAAAATTAATTAAAGAGAGTAACTAATTTGGAGATTAACATTTAATTTTAACTCCTTCATAATAGTACAATCATCGGATATAAATATGAAACTTTTAGTTCGTGCAACATTATCAAAAAGTGAAAAAAAAATAGAATTTTATACATGCAATTACAAGTAATATCAATTGCTTTTAGTTAAATCAAAAATAAATTCCTTATATCTTTAATCTGTCTAGAAATATTATATTATTCACATCAAAATATCAACTTTTACTAAATGAAAAGTTTATTACGTGCCTTGTCTAGGTAATATGGTACCTAAGCTGGCAATCATTTTCATAGGAAGGTAAAACTGAAAACAGGTATATAATATATATATACCACCATTATTTATTCACATCAAATCATTGTAATAGAAATTAAATAATTGTATACTTTAAATCAGTGTTTTAAAAGGAGGTGGTGTTGGAGACATTGCATTTTACTTAGCAGGGGGTGAGCCGAAAGACTCGCGGCATGGGGCTTAAGATTCATGTATTTTAAATTTTTTAATTAATAATATAGTAATACAATATAATAAAACAAAATATTACTAAAAACACATTAATTGATTAAAAGGTCATGGAAAATAAAATTTCTAAATGCAACGATACAAAAGCTAGTATGAGAAACAAATTAACTCTAGCATCTTAATATTCAAACAATAAAAGAATCACAACTTCTTAAAATATATGACCATGCAATTAACCTCTCTAAAAAAATAATCAATAAGCGATTAGTATTACAATTAAAATATCACTGCATGAATAAAAGTAAAATACTTTTCAACAACAAAATAATAAAATATGATAATTTTAAAAATTATAAATAAAAAATTAAAAAGAATAAAATAAAAAACATTAATAACAATTACAGGTGAAGATGTAAAATCCAGGTATGTATTTTAAAAGAAATGTAAGTGATATTCACTCTCACAATATTCTCAAATAGTAAATAAGCAATAAAAGTTATAGATTTTGAGCCCTTTTACCATTGAGTTGTAGACTATACTTTTTTTAGGAGGTGCAGTGCTAGTTATTCATATCTAAGACAATAATTTGATCCTACATGCAAAGTGTATTTTTTTGAGCGAGGGGGTTCGGATGAACCCTCTGGGCTCCATGTAGATCCGACCCTGATTGTAGACTATATGCTTAAACTTGAGATGTGGGTAGTGGTAAAAAGGATAGTAGTTTAAGATTAGTGATGTATGTTTTATAGGAATGAATTAGTAGGCTTAATATGGGGTGTGAATAGCTTAGGTTGGCAACTTATGAAAAAAGGAGTGGATAATTATGATATTTATGTACATGAGGACTAGTGTTAAAATGATGAATTATGGTTGAGTCATTAAGTGTATAAGAGAGTGAGTATATAAGAATAAGTTGAACCCGGAGGTAGTATGTTGTTAGATAAAGTATGATGTGTACGAGTATCACGTGTACGTAGATTTCATTCTCGAATCTCGTAGTACGGAGAATACTAAGGAGTTATTGTGTGATGTTCATTAGAGATCAATGGAGGAACTATAAGTAGGCAGTATGTTCCTTTGGTATAGTCTTAAAGATTTTATTATGATGTAAGTTATGTGATTAACGGTCTAATGTTAGAATGTTAAGTAGTGGAGAGTGGATTTTTATGTGATAAGGCATGCGGATGGGTATGCTCATGAGACTGGGAGTTGTAGGTTGATTGCTATAGAGGATGGTGAAAATTAAGAGTAGCGTTCTTGGAAAGCAATGCCTTTAGAGTATAGTTAAAAAGGGGAAGTTTAGCATTTATGTGTATGGTGATACCCCATTGTGTTGAGTGTTGTTCTTGTAAGATTTAATGAGAAGATATGTCCTTAAGTTTAGGATTGTAACTTTGATCTAAGGGGGAAGATGATGAATTAAATAGTTTTCGTATTTTCTTGTGGTGTCAAGTTTCAAGTAAGAATCATGATAAAATCAATTCCTATGCAATCAAGCCCCTCATACTCCAATTTAAGAGGTCATTCTACAAAAGTCTTATGTATTCAAGTCTTGCCTATATCTAAAGTTTGAGATCTCTATGTAACTCATGTCATGTTCCGACCTCCAAACTAGAAGCAATAATGTCCCACGGTAATTTAATATTTCAGATATTCAATCTCTATGTTATTTTGCTCATGATCGATAAAAATTCATGTCTCACAAAATGCTTAGTTCTAATAAAATATGCTTTCTAAATGTTACTGATTCATTTTATGTCGGGATTACTCAAAATTATAAAGTTGTGCGAGCTCATGACTATTTCAGATCTGAAAATGAGAATCGATAGCTTCGAGTAGAAGTCCTTGTCTCAATTGTTGACTTCATGAATCCTAAACTTATGTTATACGACTCATGATGTAATCACTTATGTTTCTAACTATGGTTTGTCCTAAGGACTCATGCTATGTTGTGTTTATGCCAGAGTGTCTCTCAGCTTATGATCAAGACACTTGATATATAAAGCACTTCGTGATTATATCGTATCTTTACCTCATGTCCCTCCTTGAGTAGTGTAATAAGTATAAGTTATAGTCTAATAGTGTTACTCCCATTCATGATGCTTATGCTCGGGTTCCTCAATGACCCTCTGTATATTAGTGTGATTGTGGTTGTGAAAGTTTAGTAATGTCTTAGGTAAGGGCGTAGATGTTCTTCAATGTGAAAATTTTGATGTAATTTGTTGAGCTAAGGTTATAGTTGAAGGGGAAAAGAAGGAGACGAACTTTCATTAAGTGAAATAGTTAGAAAGGAGATATGTGGAAAAAAATCTTGGTAATAATGATAGAATTTGCCAGTCCTAGTAGGGAGATCCATAAAGTGGGTGTAGTAATGATAGGCTTGAATATTATGATTGATGAAAACTCAAACCAAAGTTCTATGTGGTTAGTACTCTCTGAATTAAGACCCTAGGGTGTTTGATGGTAGTGATAAAGTGAAGTAATATCCTAAAAGAGATTTAGGGTCCATATCTTAAGCTAGCTCCTCTTTTCTCTGAGTTAGGCTTCAACATAGGAGTATTACGTGGCGGGACTCAAACTCTTTTGGTTAGAAGTGTTATGGGATAATTGTAAGTTGGAAATAATGAAGTATGTTATTTTTTGTTTGGGCCATAGATGAGTAGTGTTTCTAGGTGTAACATCTATTCTTTGTATCTTGTAAAGTAGAAAATATTTCTATTCCAACTCCTGCAAAATCTCATTTCATAGTTATACCAATGTAAATCAAGACCTATGGTCACTAAATAAACCCACATCATATGTCGTGATGATTACGATCCCAAGATATCATGTGCAAGGTCATCTCTATGTCAATTCTTATATCTCACGCTTCGTGCTTACACGTTTCAATAGGGGTTATCATGAAGCTCTTTTGATGTCTTTGCATATATTGTTGAGGAGAAATGTTCAATGCGAGGTTACTTTCATTATATCATACTTTTAGAGCTTGAACAAGTCACTACCCATCATTCGAGGATGAATGATCCCAAGGGGGAGATAATGTAACACCCGCACCTTTGGGCTAGAATTTAAACCATCGTTCCTACACGTATAGACCAGAACCCAATGAATCTTTGTTAATATATGTGTGATTATCAATCCTATAGTGTTTGAATACCTTTTATTATGAATTTAGGTCACAAAAATCCCCCAACAAAAAGTCGAGTTGAAAACTCTTCCTATCGGTTGATTTTTAGTTGACGATTTTGCATGGGCCAACTTCTAGTGAATGTTTCTCATAGTATATAAAGATTCATATGGCCTACAATATATCAAGTTAAGTGTATTCGAGTCTTCTTTCCAACGCCTCCGACCGTTCTTCAATCTGAGTCCGGAGTAAGAGGTTATGAGTGTTCTAATAAAGCACCGTACAGGCTGTATGATTGTGACGCCCTATAGTCGTAACACTCATTTGATGCTTCTTAAATGATCTTTAGGACCACAGTAGTGATGGTATATCATGTATTGATATTTTGGGGGGGTGTTGGGGTGTTTAAGGACCTCAAAACTAAGTAGGCGCCGCAAACTATAGCTTAGGTGATGGCTTGACATCGCCTTACCATCACCAATGCTCACTGGAAAAGGTTGGCAATAAGTTTGGTGACACAAAGAATAATGTTTTCCATGGAATTGGTGTCTCAAACTTCAATGTTTGTCATGGATATGAAGCCGCAAACCCTATGGCTAAGTGGTGCAAAAACTATATTTTTGAGTATTTCACGGGAAACATGGTCTTTTGTCACCCACTAACCATCCCTAAACATCTTAACCCGTATTTAAGTCCCTAAAACACATTTTAACCCTAGAAAATAATTAGTTAATCATATAACACACAAGAGGAGAAAAACAACTTAGGGTTTAGGCAATCAAGCTTAGAGGTTTAATCATTTCGAAAATTCTTCATCATTAAGGTATGTGGGTTTTTCTAAAATACATGGGTATGATGATATCAGTTTTATAATGTTTTGAACGTTGAGAAATCATGTATTTATGAAGGGTTTTGAATTACATTAAAAAGTATGTTTTGTGAACTCTATCAATGAGATCATGTTTTGGTCTTGAGGCCTTCCCCTAAATTTGATTTGTACTCGTATATAAGTATGTATGCTTTTTGAGTTTGAATGTTGAATTGAGAGCATAAACATAAATAATCCCTCTCTTGTTATAAAGCCTCTTGTTTTCATATGCCATGAATTATTCAATTGCATATCAATTACATATTGAGAAGCATGAATACAAATATATTTACTATCTTTTAAGACTTGGTTTTGGTTATGAACTTAAGAGAGGGTGTTTCTTGTTAATAATGATGAAAAGTGATGATTTAAAGAGTTTCATGCTTTGCTACAAGTAATGGACCACCACATGTTTTAAGAGTTGAAAGAGAGAGTCTTTGCATAAGTTTCATGTAATTCGATATACAAATCCTCCTGTACTGTTTGAATGACTTGGTGGTCTAAACATTGTTTTGAATTAAAGTATTGTAACATGATATTTTATGGCTTAGAGATATAACTTGCAAGTTTTGGTATGACGATACCAAACAAATGAACATCATAACAGAGTAAGATTTTCATATTTTGATTTCAAAGAATGGATGTCTTAAAGAGTTAAAAATGGATTTAAACAGAGTTAGGTGGTTATCCGAAGAAGGCATTTGAGTGGAAAGGCTCATTGTGGGAAATCATGTTTTGTCGATGCGGGATTATTATGTCCCCAAGAGGGACCATACGCTGGCTTTGTGCCCCTTAGCGTATTAGAGATAGAGACTCTAACCCTTGGGAAAAACTTGAGCTAGGGGCTTGACCGCCTAGTTAAGGGTGGATTCCTTATAGCCCATGGGATTGTAGAGTTGTAGGGTGTACCACCTAGCTCAAAAGTAAGATAAAGAATAAGTCATGGTTTCAAGAAATGTTTTAAATTCTATTAAGTATGCCCATGAATTTTCATATATTGTATGTAAAATATTTCATAAATTGCTCTAACTTATGTTATATAAAAGAATGTTATTTTGGATTACTCTACGTACCACTACATCTGTATTGACCCTCTATATTTCAGGTTCTGAGGCCCAGTCTAGCGGTCTTGCTAAATAGTAGATTGTTGTCGGACATTCAAAGTTGGTGAGCCTCCCTTACTTCGGAAGGCGTCTTGTTCACTTGTGTTAATCTCATTTGGTTTTAGTTTATGGACCGACCGGGGGCCTTGTCCCGATCTTCAAACTGATATTGTTTTCCTTCAGTTAGTAGAGATTTCGCAGAGAAGTGTTAGATGGATTTAAGTCTTGTTGAACTTATGTCGTGTTGTATTCTTAATATAATCAGATGACCATGTTTCCGTTTTGTTATCTTTTCCTCATTTCCATATAAATATATGAATGGTGTGTATGATTGCCAGTTAGCTCTCGGGCCTTCACAGTTTGAAATGTCCGTGTCGATCTGGGCCTCAGTTCAGGTCGTGTCATACACATGAAAAAAAATATGTTTTCAGTCTACTCAATTCGCATATTTAGAAAAAAAATACAACTGTTTTTGATACTTACAATAAAAAAAATCATAAATTCTTTTTCATTTTTCTGTCACGTAATGTTAGTTTAATAGATAATGACTTAAATTAATTTAATGGATGCCAATTGTGGATTTTTCTTAAAGTCATAATAAATGTCAATTTTTACTTGACTTCCAAACGACTTGATTTTCAGTTACATCAAAAAACAAGATTAAAATGGATTGTTATTTATGTTGTTCTAATCATTTTCTCTCTTATAATTTGTTCCTTAAAAAAAAATTCTTTCTTGGTAATCTTGTAAATCTAATACTTACTAGTCATATCATCTTGCGGAATTTTTTATGCAATATGGGTTGACTGGAAAAAAATGAATTAATAATAACAATAATTCACTTGCCTTTTTTTATGTTGACTTTTTTATTAAGAATATTATGTTTTTGGTAGGTTTTTAAGATTGATAAATACAACTTTGACTTACGAGAAAATCTAATGTAAATCAATGTATATAGAATGTTATTTATAAAATTTCCAAATATTATCTTTGTAAAAGCATATCATACTAACTATAAAAACCCTTTTTTTCTTCTTTAATTTTTACCCTTTAGTTGCTTTCTGTGACACAACTTGAAATCTAGAAATTTTCAAGTACAACTTCTTGCTCTCGTTTCTCTTCTTTCGTTTTAAGCCAACTCCATTGACTATATCTGGTTGTTTCAAGGATGACCATACTATTGGTCGAGTTCATTTGCAAACACACTAGTAGTCTAGTCCTCTGGACATCATGCAAGGATAGTATTGAAATTTTAGTAAGAATGAAATGCCATATTATCCTCGCATGATGCCCAAGAGGACTAGACAGTAGGCTAACAAATGAATTCGGACAAATTTCTTCCTTGATACAACCAGGTAGAGTTGGTGCCGTTGGGGTTAAAGGATAAAAGTTAGTTGTCGGAGTCAACGAATAGTTGGGTAATGTGGATGTTCTCCAACTCATTATGCAGGCCCAATCTAATGATGCACAGGAAATTGCATTCTATTGACCCAAATATGGGTAGCTTTAGATATTTGACCCTAAATAAGAATAGTCTTCCTTACTTTTTAATATACTAAAAGTATCATTTTGCCCCTCTACACCTCAAATATATTTTTAAACTTTCCATACTCATTTATCTCTCAAATTTTATTTTTCATTATTTTCACTTTTTTGTTTTTCCTTTACTTTTATAATTCTACTTTTTTTTCACTTTTTAAATTTATTATTCAGTTTTTTATTATTTTCAGTTTTTATTTTTTCCTTTAACTTTATTTTAATTTTTTAATTTATTTGTCTCAACCTTTATTTTTTTTTCTTTTTCATTATTATCAACCATTATCTATTTCTTTATTTTTTAATTTTTTTAATTTATTTGTCTTTAACCTTTATTTAGAGTTTTTTTATTTCTCTTCTTTTTTCCCAGATTTTTCTCAGATAGTCATTCTCGTTGTTTATCCTTTTTCCTCATTTCTCAAATATTCATTCTCTTTTTCGTCTTTCTCTTCATCCGATTTCAATCAAATAGACTCACGATATTGATCATCAACCATTGGATCACGACTTGGTTCACCTTGGAGATTATCCTCATTTCTCCTCTTTCTCTTGATCCTCTTTTACATCATGGTATAAGAGCTATTGACTATTGATATGGTCTAAGTTAAGATAATTGAGGAGAAAAATTAAGAAAGCTTGTAGGAGTAACAGTGGTGGTGGTGATAGATAATGAATTGCCCAAGAAATTGAGTCATAATCATCAATTGTATCTGAATGCATCAGATCTGTCTGGAGTTATGTTGATTTTTATTCAATTAGCGATATCTAAAAACTATTGTGTGGATTTAATCGATGAGAATTGCCATACTTGGAAGAAACAAGTTGGGATTCATCAATGGCACGTGTAGGAAAGAAAGCTTCGACCCACAGATCTCTCATTTCTCAAAGATGTGATGCTTGAAAGTTTAATGTTTGGCTCTTGTGTTGTGGATTCGAATGAGCATTTTTATTCACTTGCAACTTGTGGTCGACCTTTGAATGACACGGTATTATCACTTTTTATCCTAATCTATATTTGTAATGTGCTTTTGACTTGTCCTTTGTTTTGTTCCTCCATTTCTTCTAGTAGGTCAAACATGCTGACAATATTTCTTGTTTAGTTGTTTGTAATGGTAATATTTATTCTGGTTCTTTGGATACAATCTTAAAAAAAATATTATGTGTATTTTGTAGACGATGAACGTCTTGGTAAAAATTCAGCTTCTGCTAATGTTGATCAGTAGTTTTTTTCGAGTTTATTAAGAAGTGCTAAAGTTTGTTGGTTTGGATTCTTATTGTTTGTTTGCTTGTTTTTCATGGAAGTTTGATGTCTTATCCTTTATTCTTGTCTTTTACTTCATTAGTAGAGCTAGGGGCAGAGTTAAGTAGAGGTTGTGCATTGGCGAAAATTCATATGTCATATTATCAGGTCAAAAATTGTTTTTATGTGTATATTGTAGATGATGAATAACCTTCATGAATATCCAACTTCCACTAATACTGGTCAGTAGTTTGGATTGTCTAATATCTACCTGCTACCTTTGTAACTTTGGTGTAAAGTCGTAACTTTTCTATTCACTAGTATAGCAAGATGTATAGTTAGAGGGGTGAAAGGGGGTCATTCGGACCAACAATAACATACCAAGTGTAATTCTACAAGCCACAAGTGGGGTCTGGGTGGATTGAGTGTATGTACCCCTACATTGTGCAGGTAGAAGGGGTCAGTTGGGCCCCCTTTGTAAAAAATTCATATTGTATATGTATATACAAGGTTAAAAATTCTCTTTGTTATGTATACACTGAAGATGATGAAAATTTGGCCTCCACCCCTTTAACGATGTTGTTTTAGTAGTTGATTAGCTAAATATCTAGTTGCTACTTTGTAACTTTGGTGTAAAGCTATAAACTTATCTATATGTTCAATTCTTGGAGTTCTATTTCCTCTTGCTTATTCTATGATCTAGTCATACTTTTTCTTTTAAATCGTTCAGCTGGTGATACAAGAATTATAAGGACAACACGAAACACACTTCAAAATCAGTCCACACGATCAAAGATCCGAGGATCCTTTTGAAGACCACACTCGGATTCAACAAACAACAACAAGAACACAATGTATTGATGTGTTTATCACCTAAAAACATCTAACAACAACAAAATTAAGAACAACAACAATGAAACAAGAACAATAAGTCACGGATTTGAATTACAAGAACACAAACAAACGATTACAACATAAACAAAATGGATATATAGTTAGACCTTGGTTTGTATAATATTAAGAATCCAAGAATATGGTAATATTGGACCCTTAACACTACACACAATGGTTAACCTAACTCCTATGTTGACACAAGAGGAACTTTACCTCCTCTAAACACGAACGTCTCAAGCCAACATTGCCACACAAGTTATATCCACACTTGTTGTCCTCATTTCGGTGTGGTGGCTATTCCAAGCCCTACAACTAAAGCTATTTCATGTTTCAAGTATTACATCAATGAACAACTAAAGAGAAAAAGACCTAAAATCTTCTATTTATATTCTATTACAAGACAAGGAAAAATGACAACAATGCCCTTAAAGGGCGGGGTAGCCATGGAGTGCATTTAGACCCAATGAAGTGACCAAAATACCCTTAATTAAGATAACCAAATCATGACCCATTAAGAGTTGTCCAAAACCGTGAGTCCTCAAGTCATCGATGCTCCAAGCAATCTTCCACACACGGCCTTACTTGTGCTCAAAATGAGTCTTCCTTGCATATTCTTGTGCCCTCGGGGTGACCAAGTATTGAGCCTTTAAATGATGACCTCCAATCATATATTCAAAAATATGGTGGCCATTTGACTTGTATCAGCTGAGTAAATATATGTATAGAATTAGCTACCCCAAAATATCAAAGGAATTCTGGAAAAGGTAGAATGTTGACTTAGGCAAGGTGTCTATAAATCACGAGTAAGTAAAAGAGAGTGAATTTTTCCTTTGAAACTAAATAAACTGTCTAGAAATGCTTTGATGTGGTTTATTGCAAAGTAAATAGTGGAATTAAACTTACAGTAAAGGAATGATGCATTAATTATGTACCCAATCAAAGGTATTTGAATAGTTTAATGAGTAAGAGAAAAATGTACATGATTCTTCTTATACCTGGAATGCACAATTACAAAAGTTAAGCCACTTTACGTATCATAGGTCTACAATTGTATCAATAACCACCCATATTAAAATAGGGCTTATAGTGGGATAAGTTGGAATAGAAGCAGTGTTGTGCATAGTTTGAGTTGTACCTATGTCTTCTTTGATCGGCATTTTAAAGTACTCTTCCTTTCTTTTATAGCTAAAATACTTCTGGTGGTAAAATACCAACATTTATTGCTTTGCACACTCTTGATCGGCATCTCCTTAGCAATGGAGGTTTGTGTACCGATACTTATTTGGCAATAGTTATCCTTTTATTACCCCTATCAGCTTATTTAATACTTTTCTCCTATATATTACTTTTCTCCTTTTTCGTTGTAGTCTCTTCCTATATTAGGAGAGGTGTTCTATTATATTCATCAACTTAACCTTTCAGCTTGTTAGCTATGGAATTTGCTCGGCTCTTGTCCTCTAACTAGGTTCGTCGGTTTTACATTTGCAGATAATTCCTCGATCAATCTATACTCGCTATAGATTGACAGTTAGATCCACTGTAGCACCCCTTGTTCATCTTCTTCTCTGGTTATTCTTCCCCATTGCTTATCCAATTAGTTAGGTATAAAGCACAACAATCACATTCTATAATTTACTCATGTAGAGTTGTTAAATTTTTATGTTTTGCTACCAGAGTGAGAGAGAGAGATATTTCACCAGCTGTGTATTCGGTTGCCACCTTATACTTTCAATCCGAGTTATATGATAGGGTTTAAGAAATAAAACTACATGAACCCATGATCTGTACTCATATACGCTATGGTGGTTAATTTGTATGCTTTATTCCTTTTTTGTAGCTTGGAAAGAAATGGAAAGAATGCAATATAAAGTTGAATGGAGGATTTCCTTGGTTATGTTCTCCCTCCGTTTGGATTTACTTATCACATTTTGATGTGGCACAACTATTAAAAAAACATTGATTGGTATAGTGACTTTGCAATATTACCACTATCAATTGATGTTTAGTAATAGGTATAGGAAATGATTTCGAGAATAAGTAATTAATGCTAAGGGTAAAACATGAAATTTTTTATTTTGTTTTTTCTTGATTTGTCAAAAATGATGAGTAAAAATGAAAATCAAATTAGAAAAATAGTGACAAGTAAATCTGAACGGAAAGAAAAAATTAGTAATAATATCATAGTTACTCCATTTTTCTATCTCTATTTATTTTTTGTTATTACTATAAATGAGAAACTTCTCATTCTAATAACTTGATATGTAAAATATCCATCAGTTTCTTTATTAAGATACACAGATATTCATCTATAGAATTGAGAAAAAAATACAAAACCTCATGCAGTAATTTGAGAGAATTTCTCAGTGCTACTTTCTGTTGTTAAGGATCTTATAGTTGGATTGATAAAGAAAAGGGATATTAACTTCATCCTTGGTTTTTCTTTTAGGTCTTGGATTGGATGTTAGGTAAGGGGCACGCTGCCCTTCTACGGAGAGCTGAACTAAAAACATTTGTGGATTTCCATGGCAATGAGGTAATCTATTCAGTATTTCCCAATTTTTAATGCTAATCTAAGCAAGTGTAAATATATCTCTGGACATGCAATATTTTGTATGTATGCATGCACACAATCCGGTTACACGACCAAGTTCATCTCACAAAGATTAGGTGTTATAGCTAGTTGAACCTCATTTTCAATTCATTATGTTCCTTTAACTGTATTCCTCAACTTGTTTGCTTCTTATTTCTATGACAGGCTAGAAAAGGAGGGGATTTGACACCTGATGAAACAACAATAATTGTTGGAGCACTTGAGTTGACGAAAAAAATTGCAAAAGATGCAATGACTCCAATATAAAAGGCTTTTTCTCTTGATCTGGATGGAACACTTAACTTGTGGGTTTATAAGTTGTTGTTCAATTTTATTCAAGCTTTCACAAACTTTTTATTTGCAGTTTATGTTCCACGAGAAAAATCTGAACTTGGACACTGGATTTTTGGAGTTTATGACTTTACTGATTGGTGCATATATGTATACGACTTCAACCGCACCAGGCATAGTGATAAAGTTGTTCAAAAAGTGGTGTTACCTTACCAAACATTGATACCGTATTTTCTGAAAAAGGTCAATTTCTATCTTGAGAAGGGCATTGACAAATCTGGAAATGACACTTTGCCGATAAAAATGGTTGATCAGCTGCCACAACACATTCAATGGTATCTTATTGCATTTATTTTTTAAATGTTCATTTCACTTATTTTTTTGTTGTTTTCCATATATTCACGTAATATATTTCTTTTGTATCATAGTGATTGTGGAGAATTTATTTGTGCGTTTGCTGAATATGTCATTCATGGTAGAGATATTCCTAAATAGATTGACATTGCTTATGTTCGCATGAGGTATGGAGCTTTATTGTGTGATTATGAAAAGAGAAAACTAGAATCTGGTATAAAAGACAACACTATAGAAAAAGTTGGCAGATTATTTGGAAAGAAAAAGAGGAAGAGGACACACCAGGAGCAGTAGTTTAGTTTTGTAGTTATTGAAAATCACTGTACAAGAAGGATTTTTAGCTATTTTTATAAGATTATGTAAATTTTAAACATTCTTTTCAAATTGAATCGGCTATTTTTTATGTGATAACGTAAAGTATACAATGTAGAATCGCTACTGATTCATTTGTTTATATCTTTGTATATTTATGTTTTATTATCGAAGAATATTTTTTGCCTTTCCCTGTGGCAAGTCTTGCCCTTAGGCAACAGTTATTGAGTATCTTCTAAATTAGTAAACAATATGGCAGGGCCAATTCATGCCCATGAGGTATAACTTGTTCCTATGGGGGTTGTCTTATTATTAATTATGTGCGACTGCTACATGAGTATTTTGATCATTGTGAACTTTTCAATCACATTTGTCCTCGATTAAATGCCATAAAATAAGAAACAATTTAGACCTTGTAATCTAAGGGTCATTTACTCCTCCTTAGTAGTTGGTTCTCCACTTTTATTTATTTGGTTAGATGTTTGGTTTTGTTGATTGATATCATCTTTTTTTCTACTCGCAATTGAATACTCCTCCATGTTTTTCTTTTAGTTTTTGGTCTAGAAGATTGATTTTCATATGGTTGTAAGATTGTAATATTCCGATAAACATATTTTGTATGGTAGAGGAATAATGTTCTTTGAAAAATTGCGAGTTCAACCACCTTTGATGTGTAAGTCTTTCCTCTAGGGAAAGAGTTATAGATCATATGTCAAATCATTATAGACTATGCTAGTGTCAACTCTTGCCCATGGGGCATAACTTGTTCCTTTGGGGTCTAAAAATCTTTCCTCTTGGTCAACACTTATAAATTATCTACCAAGTCATTACACACTAATCTAGTATCAACGCTTGGATATGGGCATAACTTATTCGTTTGTTGTATTAATTTTTGCCTCTAGGGCACGAGCTGTAGATCATCTTCCAAGTTATTACACACCAAACTAGTGTCAACTCTTGCCTATAGGGCATAACTTATTTCTTTGGGGCTTAAGTCTTGCCTCTAGGGAAACTGTTGTAGATTATCTGCCGAATCATTGTAGAATAAGCTAGTGTCAACTCTCGTCCATGGGGCATAACTTGTTCCTTTGGGGTCTAAAAATCATTCCTCTTAGGAAAGACTTATAAACTATCTACCAAATCATTACACACTAATCTAGTATCAACGCTTGGCCATGGGGCATAACTTGTCCGTTTGTTGTATTAATTTTTGCCTCTAGGGCACGAGCTGTTGATCATCTACCAAGTTATTACACACTAAGTTAATGTCTACTCGTGCCGATAGGGCATAACTTGTTTCTTTGGGTCTTAAGTCTTGCCTCTAGGGCAAGTGTTGTAGATCATCTGCCAAATTATTGCAGAATAAGCTAGTGTCAACTCTTGTCCATGGGGCACAACTTGTTCTGCATCTTTCCTTCAAGGAAAATTTTAAAGTGTATCCCGTGGAATTATTCACAGCACATCTCTTGGGGATGTGTTCCTTCCCTGAATCCTTTTAATATGATATATTTTTACACATCAATATATAAAAAAATTAACATGCTAAGTAATTTTTATAAAAAATCAATAAGAAGGTATTGAGTTAAATACTTCACCACAAGTTTAAACTTCAAATAAATAAGAAGAAATTCGTGATTGAAAGTCAAAAGTACTTGTTACTAACTATAATAGGTGATCAAATAATCCTATTATAACTGCTATTTTGATCCAACTTATCGTATAAAAAGTAAAAGTAATCATGTTTTCTTATTTTTCTTTCTATATCTTCTTGCATATGGATGAAGGATAGGAGTGTAGTGATAATTTGATATGTTATTCCTAGTTCTTTTGCATCTAGAACATCTGTAATTGTTTCTTGAAGATTATGTTCTGCAAGGATATCTGGATGTTTGTCTTCTCCTAAGTAGAACCTCCTTATCTAGGGGTTTTGTGATCAGATCCTTTATGCTATTTGGGATAATCCATGATGTTGTGTTTTCAACTGGTAGGATTCTCCCTGGTACATTTGTAGCCAAGACTTTCTTGAGAACCAATGAGAACAATAGCTAGACTTGTTCATATTTCTACTGTTTATCGCTGTAATTGCATGGGTGTATGGTATCTCATCTGTTTGAAATACCAAGCATTGACAAGTCCTACTCTTTAGGTCTGCAATGTATTCAACTCCTCATTCTCTTACAATAAATCTTATTGCATCAATGGGGTCTACCTGTAAACAAAATGATAAATAAATGACAACTTATAGTGAAACATCTAGTATATGAGCAGAATCAGGCATACAGAGCAATCAACCATACATATGGAACGAATCTTGAGGCAACCAAAAAATAGCTACAATCAAGCATATAACATCAAATCACAATCTAATATTGAACTAATCAAAAATCTAATAATAAGTGACCAATAATAAGGAGTCACAATTAAGGTTCTATTTCAAAATGGAAGAGAAGGGCCAATATAGGGGATAGTTAGAGTTTTGATGCTTGGCTTGGTCAGGGATAGCGCAGGAGAAGGATATGTTATCCAAGGAATGAGCTTTCTAAGTCAAATTCCCTGTATTATATGGAAAAGACAGAACCTTGCTCAGGAACAACAACTGATTCAAAAGTGATGCTTCCAACATATGAGCAGGAGAATCAGCTACAAATAAACTGAGATAAAACAGATATTGTATCTAACCTGGGAGTAGAATCAACTATGATAGTGAAACATCTAGAATATAAGCAGAATTATCCATACATAGCAATCAAACATACATAGGGGATTAATCTTCAGGCAACCAAAAAATAGCTACAATCAAGCATACAACATCAAATCACAAACGATTGCACAACTATGAGTAGAAAAAATGGAACAGAAGCAACAAAATACATATTTCATGCGCGAATCTCAAGGAAATAAAAAAACAAGAAACAAATCACAAATAACAGTAAACCAGCTATATATAATTTGCAATCAAAAAATAGTAACCTTATATTTCCCTATCATCAAAATAAAATTTCAATTACTTACTTTCAATTTCAAGGCAACATAAATCTTGTCAGTCACCTCCACTTTCGCCCAACGTGTGATGTCATAAAATTTGCCTAGTGCTTCCATTTTTCTTTCATAAAACCAACTTTGTAACTTGTTCTGAATATAATCAATCAGTCCCAGTATTGGCAGTTGCCTTTCTTTTCTCAGTACCGCATTCATGGACTCCACGTTGTTAGTTGTAAGCAAATTGTACCTTCTGTTGGTATGAAATGAACGAGCCCATCTTTTTGGTTTTTCTTCTTTCAAGTACTCCGTACCAACTTTGTCGACTTTTTCTATCTCATCCATGAAAGTATAAAATTTAGTTTGTTTGTATGTTGTTGTTGCATTATAGAAGAGTGATAGAACCACATCTGAGAAGTATTGTTTTCTTAAATTCTTCTCTATGTAGTAGATGTATATCCCTTGCTGATACTCTGGATAGAAATTTGAAATTGTATTTGTAATGGTTGGGTGAAGATCTGATAGAATAGACGATTGTTTACTTACCCTAATTGGATTTCTTAACTGATTGAAGAACCAGTTATAAGACTCATTATTTTCTGAGTCTACAATTCCAAAAGCCAAGGTAAATATGTTGTTGTTTTTATTCTTTGACATTGCTATCATGAGGAAACCATGATATTTTGACTTTAAAAACGTTGCATCTACCATTATTACTAGTCTACAGTTGGTCCATCCAATGATTAAAGTGCCATAAGTAAAAAATGCATATTGAAACCTGTGTTGAGCAAAAGAATATTAGTAACAATTTGCATTTGATGTTTATAATAAAAGTACAATAATTTTCTAAACTAAGTCTTGCCCATTAGGCAACAGTTGCATATATGTTAATAATATAATCGGTGCAATTAAAGAATAAACTTTTGCCTCTTGGGTAAAAGTATTCAACTTCAATAGTTAGCATTTGTACAACAATTTTCTAAACGAAGTCTTGCCCATGAGGTAAGAGTTCCATCTATGTTAATAATATAATTAGTGCAAATAAAGGATAAACTTTTGCCTCTTGGGCAAAAGTTTCAATTTCAATAATTCTCTAAACTAAGTCTTGCCCATGAGGCAAGAGTTGCATATATGTTAATAATCTAATCAGTGCAATTAAAGAATAAACCTTTTCCTCTTGGGCAAAAAGTTTTCAATTTCAATAATTTTATAAACTAAGCCTTGCCCATGAGTCAAGAGTTGCATATATGTTAATAATCTAATCAGTGAAATTAAAGAATAAACTTTTGCCTCTTGGGAAAAAGTTTTCAATTTCAACAGTATAGAATTTGTATAAACTAAGTCTTGCCCATGAGGCAAGAGTTGCATATATGTTAATAATCTAAGCAGTGCAATTAAAGAATAATCTTTTGCCTCTTGGGCAAAAGTTTTCAATTCAACAGTATAACATTTGTATAAACTAAGTCTTTCCCATGAGGTAAGAGTTGTATGTATGTTAATAATCTTATCAGTGCAATTAAAGGATAAACTTTTTCCTCTTCGGTAAAAGTTTTCAATTTCAATAATTTTCTAAACTAAGTCTTGCCCATGAGGTAAGAGTTTAATATATGTTAATAATCTAATCAGTGCAATTATAGAATAAAGTTTTGCCTCTGGGGCAAAAGTTTTCAAGTTGTATAGCATTTGTACAATAATTTTCTAAACTATGTCTTGCCCATGAGACAAGAGTTGCACATATGTTAATAATCTAATCAGTACAATTAAAGAATAAGCTTTTGCCTCGGGGGGAAAAGTTTTCAATTTCAATAATTTTGTAAACTAAGGCTTGCCCATGAGGCAAGAGTTGCATATATGTTAATAATCTAATCAGTGCAATTAAATAATAAACATTTGCCTCTTGGTTAAAAAATTTCAATTTCAACAATTTTCTAAAGTAAGTCTTGCTCATGAGGCAAGAGTTGTATATATCTTAATAATCGCATCCGTGCAATTAAAGAATAAAATTTTGCCCCTTATGCAAAAGTTTTCAATTTCAACAGTATAGCATTTGTACAATAATTTTCTTAACTAAGTCTCACCCATGAGGCAAGAGTTGCATATATGTTAATAATTTAAGCAGTGCAATTAAAGAATAAAACTTTTGCCTCTTGGGTAAAAGTTTTCAATTTCAACAGTATAGCATTTGTACCTATTCTCATCTTCACTCTTTATGTTTGTGTACGCGCTTGGGTTATTTTATTTTATCATGTGAAGATACGATGGCAACCTGTTGTAGTTCTTTTTCATGGTTCCTCTTATCATCGTATAGGCATGTTGTATCGCTCGTCATCCTTTGTTGTAGGATATGATTATTCCGTATTTCCTTCTTATTTCACCTACCACTAAGTTTGGTGTGATTACATTACTAGAGTCACGCACAAGTTCTAGTATGTAGTCACATATGACCTTTGATGTTGCATTCCTGTGGTTGGACGTTATAAAATCAACCGAGCAATTGTGAGCCTTTTCATATGTAGTAACCTGAAAGAGCAAAGAATCGGAAATCTTCGAGGCATGAAACCGCCACACATAGTTGTCGTTCAAACATCACAGTGAATATCTTGTTGTGCTTGATTTGAAAACCTTAAATTGGATGTTGTTTGTAACTGCAATGTTTGACATGCACGTCATCATATTTTGTTTGTCAATTAACATCGACTTGACATTTGCCTCGTTCAGAAAGGCATTGTTTCTCAAGAGAGTAGTCTCGACATCAAGTATCCTCTTCTTCTTTTGTCGTACCCTCTTAATCTTCGATGGCTGCCCCATTTCTTCATCTATTGCAGCTTTCAATATTGGTTTGATAACCTGTAACTCGTTATTTCTATCAATAATTTCTATTGATTGTTCCATATTGTATTGCTCAATACTTATTTCTTTTCCATCAATAACTCATTAGTGACGAATTTTAAGTTTTCAGTGACACCCTTTTTTATCACCAATAATGGATCCAATTTGTGACAAACTATTTTTTGTCTTGAATTAGTTATAATTTTAGACACAAAAAAAAAATTGACATAAAAAATAAGTTATCGCAACAGCGACAAATTAGAGTTCGTAGTTAAATATTGTAAGTTTTAGCTACAAAATTTGATATTTAATTGTGACCTCAATTTTTGTCACTAATACTATAAAATTAGTGACGCTCATTTTATTGTCCCTAATAATGGATTCAATTCGTGACAAACTATTTTTTTTCTTGAATTAGTTATAATTTTAGACACCAAAAAAAATTCATCATAAAAAATAAGTTATCGCAATAGCGACAAATTAGAGTTCGTAGTTAAATATTGTAAGTTTTAGCTACAAAATTTGATACTTAATTGTGACCTCAATTTTTGTCACTAATACTATAAACAATTAGTGACACTTATTTTATTGTCTGTAATTAATCGATGATTCAGTGACAACATAATTTTGTGACAAAATATGTCATCGTTAAGTGGTGATGATTTGGATTTTGTAGCTGAATAATTTAGTTATTTTTTTCTATGGAAAAATTTCATAGCTAAATATAAATTGATATTTGGCTATTTTTGTTTATGATTATAGAAAATTAATTGTATATTGATATAGCTATAAAAAACAAGACTCGATCTAATTGTGTGAAGGTTGAAGTGAACTTATTGAATGAATTTTTCGGAAGGTATAAAGTCAGTGTGTTAATCTTGTACATGTGAGAAACATTTTAAGTAGACCGACGTTGAATATGATCAACTAATTAATTAAAGTTTGAAGCTATCATATTTTAAGTTTTAGCCACAAAATTTTATATTTAATTGTGACAATAGTTTTTGTAACTAATTATTCAAACAATTAGCAACGATGATATTATCGTCACTGTTTAACTTGCAATTAATCACAATAAAAAAATTTCACAAAAAATATTTATGACTTTGATTTGGTAGTTGAATAGTGTAATTATTGGATACGAAGTAATTCATAGGTATAACTATAAGATCATCATCTTTTGGTTATGTGTTCATGATATGTTGTCATGTTTATTTTTTATTTTATCTTTTAAAGATATTTTATGTGTCTTGTTTGTTGTATTACAAAATTTCTTAGGCGACTTCTTTTAAACAAAAGTGCTTATAAGAATTTTATTCGTTTTAAAGGTTAATTTTCGACACTAGATAAAAGTTGAGGTCTATTTGGATTCTATTTACAATAAGAGATGCCTTTTCTATCCCTTACTAATACCGTAATTTAAAATGTAGTAAGTACTCATTCGCTTTTACTTGTCACATTTTTACTTGACACGATCTATTGAGAAAAAGAATTAATAACATAATTATTTCACTATACTATTCCTATTCAATGATTCTTATATTGTGTCTTTAAAACATACAGAAGCTAGAGTAATATTCCCTCAAGACCAATCATATATGCTTCATTTTATTTGAAATGCCCCACATGTTGAAGATAGTAGAAAAAATATATATTAAATGTGTGCTCATTTTTATTTATATTTATAAGACTACATATCGGAGAACCCGCGCTAGTATGGACTCAATATATGTTTATCCCTCAGCCCATCAATAGTTGTTCACTATTAACTTTGACACATATGTTTAAAACTAGTAAATGATAGGGATAATGCTACTATGTTATCTTTTGAATATAATAAATTTAATATTTTGAAAAATTTATTGGATAATGAATCGTATTTAATATCAATGGTAAAATCGATAGAAATGAAAAATTATCCATTGATTTTTCAAATTGAACAGTATTATTGCACATCTATATTTGATAAAATGGACAAGTAAATATGAACGGAGGGAGTAATATTTAGTCTCAATTATGTGACACAAATGCAATTTGGCGTTAATCAAAATTTTTATATATTTAAAAAAAAATTAATTATTAATTATTATAATTTATAGTACTTTTAAAATAGCTTTTGTATTAAATACGTTACTTTCTCTATCCTTACTTTTTTTACACATATCAAAATTTATCATATTTAATGTCGAGAATATCCAACATTAAATAAAATCTCCCAAATAATATTATCAAATTAAGATTTTTTTAATTTATTATTTTTTAAAAAGAGATTATGAGTGGCAATATCAAAATAGTAAAAATATATTTTTTAGAAATTATGCAATTATATTTTACACCAAACAAAAAACTACCTAAATAATATGCAAACATAACTATTCAAGCATTAGTAATACACCATATTTTATATAATTCATATACACCGTACCAAAGGACCCTTTAATTTACCCATAGTTTCTATTTTAAAAATATTTATTTATAGCTAAACATATTTAATTATAATTAAATAAAAATTTGTGTATCTTAATTAATTATAATTTTGTGATAATTTTTTTGTGAATGCACTGTAATATGTTTATTAAATCGGTGTAACCATTTGCTGCAAAAATAAATATTCACTTTTTTCTTGTATATACTTTTTGATTTACATCTAAATATAATATATATATATATATTGTTTTTAGATGTGAACCACAAAATACATTAAAAAAAATGCAAATACAAAGCAATAAAAAATAACAAAACAAAAAATGTCAACATAAAGACTAAAAGAAAAAGAAACATCAAAAATCAGAAAAAGGAAAGTAACTGTGGAAGATAAATCTAGAAGCACGCAGTTCATCTTCTTCATGTTAATTCAATCTTCTTTATCTACCAAATGGGTGTTGAAACTCGATTTAGATACGTGTAAGCACTTTCCAACCTTGATTTGCAGTCTACTTTACTGTTTCTCAAAGCCATCCTCAAATTTCAGTACCTATTGAATTTTTGGTGAAATTTCACATAATCATTTATGTTTTTTCTGCATATCCAAAGAGGAGCAAGCAAAAATATTGAAACTGTTGTATACGATACTCCAAGAAATGACCCAATATTGTGCGAAAATTGAAATTCTTAGTAGGAATGCAATTGAATTCTTCATCCCTGATGCATAACCAAGACTCTTAAATTAATTATCCAAATTGGCAAAATGCTCTCCTTTTTTTACCAGGTATACCTTCTTTAAGTTTTTTTTTTCAATTTAATAGTGATTTTATTAAGGTAAAAGGACATGGTCTGGCCATTTTAAAAAAACAATGTCCCATAATTGAAAAGGTGGAGAACCTTAGCCAGTCGGCCCAATTTAATTTCCCTTTTTAGCCATTTGGCCCAATTGGGCACATGCAGTCTCTATACTCAATTGATACACTTTTATGCAACATTGATACACTTTTATATTACATTGATACACTTTTTAAAAAAGAGAAAGGAAATATTATGCAAGCACATGCATTTCCTATACCCAATTGATACTCTTTTATACCACATTAATACACTTTTATACTACATTGATACACTTGCAGTGTCCATATACTTAATTGATACTCTCTTATACTAGATTGATACATTTTTAGAATGCATGTAGAAACTATATAGAGTCGTATAAAATATGTATCTAAATAATAATGGTAGTTAAAAATTATATAAAATGTGTATAAAAATGCTATAATTATTATATAGAATATGTATATATATAGAAACTGTATCATTATTATATATAAATATATATCTTTAACAATTGTATTATATAGTTACTCTTTTGGTTTATTGTATCAAACTATGGAGTTGAAACACATCGTCTATTGTCAAAAACATGTGTGTAGTTTAAGTTGGACAAAGATTTGTTCCAGTGCCCTTGGCCTATATTACATCGCTTTGTTCAATCTAATTTTAATTTGTCACAATTGTAATTAATATAATTAGATTAATATAATTTGTCATATTTGTAATTAATATATTTAGATTAATATAATTAAAAGACATTTATAATTGTAACTGCTTTTTAAAGCTCAGCTAAAAGACAATTCTAAAGTCAAAGTATCAGTGAGATATAAAAAAGAGTAGAATCTTTAAAAAAGAAAGGGAAAAAAGACCCCAAAAAAAAGCATGAACCATTAAAGATGAAAAGTGGGTCCAGTATCCAAAACGGAAAGGGACAAATTGTGTTGTAGAATTGAGGAAAATATGTGGAACAGTGACAAATATATCCCAGCTTCTCGCGTGCGCCCATCCCTCAGTGACTATTTCTCGAGTTTTTAAATTTAGGTGCTAGTTTTGTGAAATTATTTTAATTTTAGGTGTTATTTTTGTCCTTTCCTCTTTTAGTAATTTAAAGAATAAACCACATTGTCTTTACATAAATTGACCAATCCATTTAAAATGATATCGTCCAAACATTTAAAATCAGAAGGCCCAAAATAAAACATCTGAACCGGCCCTATTCTGCTTAGTACAAAACCCATGAAGATAGGATTTCCTAATCCAATTCCAAAATTATCCATCACTTCTTCAAAAACCTGAGAAATATTGTTCTTGGTTCAGTTCAATCTGAGTTTTGTCTTTTTGTTCATATGGGTGATACTTACTCTTCCTCGTATCCTCAACATATATGCTTCTGATAAATCAGTTGTCAGAGTAAGTATCCTTTTCACCTTTGTCTTCTTCGTCTTTATCTACATCTTATTTTTTTCGGTTATTCTTCCTAACTGTGATCTCCGGTATTGTAATTTGGAGCTACTTTTTGGTGTTGAATGAGGGTTTGAGCCCCTTGGATGTAAATACATGACCAAGTAAGCTCCTTCTGCTAATTCTAGATCTATCCATACTTGCTTGAGCTACCAAATTCTCCTTGGTGTAGCTATGGATGTGATGGAGATACCAAGATGCTCGAACCCAAAAATAGTTGCAATGTCTTTTCATCCTCAGGTGTATCATTCGCAAATCTTGTATAAACTCTCCCCTACACTAGGAGTCCTTCTTGCTAGCTGCAGATCTATAGGCTAGGGGGCTGAATGGGAGAAATAGCTCCTTCAGCCTGCTACAACATCTCCAATTGCACCAATTAATCTACCTACTAGCAGGAAACAAGTGTGTCCTGCTGTGCAGAAGATAGAAGAAATGGCTCTTTGAACTGGTCATTTCCATTCATGTTCCCCTGTTGCCACCGAAGTGTTTAGTCAAAGAACTTCTGATTTCTCTTTTTAAAAATTTTAATTACTTGATCATAGATTTCTATTTACGTGGGAAAATTACAGCTGAGACATGCTATAGTTTAGATATATCCTAAAACAGTTCCTGTTTTATTTTCAATTTTCATTTTTTTCCTTTGTGGTGCACTAGTCCCTGGGTTGGGGTTTCGTGGATGGTAACTAGTATCCAGTTCCATCACATACACGTGGATTATATCAATCGATTGATATAGCACTTAGGTTTCTATTTTGAATGATTTTAAGTTGTCAAAGGAATTTTCAAGATGGTCTTAGCGAGTATGAATATTGTGCATTCAAACTTGTTTAATTGAAAATAAATTGTCCGACTCATGTACTTTCACCTCCCATCTGGGTATGGATAAATGTGTTGGGCACAATTAGACGCCTTCCTATTTGCTTATCAGTTTGCTTATATGACTCCACTCTCGACTCTTAAGAACCAACTAAAGATTTCTCTTCACTCACTTTGTTCTCTACCGGTCTACCCTTGTGGAAACCCCATTTTAAAATAGGAAAAGGAGCCTTTAGGACCAATGATTGTTGACACCCAATTTTGAGCTCCCGATACTACATTTAGGCTGCTATTTTAGCAAAATTATTAATTTTTAAATGTTAGTATTTTTTACACATTCTTCTTACATCAAACAGATTTTTAATGTGTCACATTCATGTTTTAAAATGTAAAAACTTATTTTATTAATTTTTTATGTCATTTTTTACAATTTATTAATTCAGATACAACATTTTACATAATTTTATTAATATTTATTAAATTATTTTTTCACTTAATATGCGCACTTACAATTTATAAATACATTGCTTATTATTATTATTATTATTATTATTATTATTATTAACGATAATCTTATATGACAATTTTTATGTAACATTAATTTTAAATGCGTAATTTATTTTAACCTCGACACCCTATTATCTTTTTCATTATTATTACATTTGTTAAATTGTAGAATAATTCAATTCAATTTCCTAGTTCATTTAAATGCTAGCCTTTTTCTATTCGATTTATGACAATTGTAGCCTAATTTTACCCAATTTATTACAATTTTAGTTACATTTAACTCCATTTTCTATTTTTATAATCCTTTTAATCTCAACCGTAGATCAATTTTGATCCAACGACTGAGATCATATCACTCACTCTTTCCATCTTAAAAAACACTCAAACCGAAAATCCTCATTAAACAAAAACATCCGCATCTCTTGGCACTCTCTCTCTACCTTTTCTCTCTCTACCTTCTCTCTAGCCTCACTTATCTCTATACCATAACCATGGCTGCCGTCATCGGCCAGCCACCATGGGTTGGAGAAAAATTCAGCCTCCTTCCTCCCACTCTCTTTCATCTCTCACTCTCATCGATGACTCACCAAAATCAATGACCGACGAGTCTGAGGCAGCATCAATAGTGTCAACCACCACTAATGGCTGGCGAATAAACCAGACACCGCGTCGCCCTCCCCTTTCCATCATCAACCACCGGGAAAACCAAGGGAAAACCGCTCCAACCACCAATCCCGCCGCCAGACAACCAAAATCAGTGCCTCCCAGCCGGCGCCACCATCCGCATCGGTTGGAAAGGAAACCATCTATGCTCCCCTCGAACGAACATCAATATCATCCCGCTGCCACTCCAGACGACAGAACTAGACCCAATCGACGCCCCCAATAACAGCAGCGGTATCCCGCCGCCTGTCCTCTGCTGCTCCATCATCGTCGTGGCTGCCTCCAGCAATCGTGAACCAACAACATATCACCAGCCACAATTTAGCTACCCCGTCTTCTCACCGATCACGTTCTCATCGAAATTGAGGACCGGTGAGGTCCCTTTTGGTGAACCCGACTATTATACGATTTGATTCCTCAATCCTTTAATTGCATGATTGCTTTCTTTGGTTTAATTTGCATGTTCTTTTTCTCCTTTGGGTGTAAATTACCTAAATTAATCTGTTAGAGCTAATGTTTGTGATATCTGACTTTGAATGTTAATTCAATCCGTTTAATTACGTGTTTATCTCTGTTTGTTCTCAAAAGATGTTATACTTGTATTACATTTGATTTAATTGATATTGACTGAAATTTGAATCTGCTTTTATGGTAAAATATTGATTATGCTTATTCCTAAATGAAAGTACTAAATTGATTTAGTAGATTGGTGGAATGAATTTAATTTGATTTTTGTGATTAGTTGCCTTATGATTTGTAAATTAATTTTTAATATATATGCTAAATACTAGTGTTGATACATGTTGCTATTATTATTATCTCTTCTCTTTTAAATTCGCACCTTATTTTTCTCATCTATTTATAGTAAAACATTAAATAATTGATTGAGTCCATTTTTAGTTTTCTTTCTGCAAATTAAATGTATATTAACTGTTGCCTTCCTTGATAATGTGATTTTTTTATGGTAAATACGGCATTAAAGGGATTGATCTTTCTCCTAATTGATTCTTGATATATTTTTTCCTTTAATTTTTTAAAGTGATTTTTTTTATAATGTACTTTTTCCTTTTGTGCTACTGTATTCCTACTACTGTATAAATCGCCCTTCTTTTCATTGGAGGGATAGTTCTTGAATGACAATTACTACTCTCTAAAATAAACAAAAACAAAAAGAATTACTGGCTATTTTAATACAAGGCAATTATATGTTTTGATGGTTCTTCAATTTTCCTTCAAGGCTTACTGAAAACATCTTCCATATTTCACTGTTACAAGTGCTTGGCCTTTATTATTCTTATTATCTCTTTTACTATTGTTATTGGTAAGTTCTCGAAATGATGTAATTTTCATTCTCTGTGTGTGCTGACTGCATCACATTGTGAAAGCCTTTAGAAAACATGTCTATAGGAATATTTCGAAGTTTGTTATTATATGTTCCTATTTGCTTGTCGTTATATCTTGTCTCGTGGGTTTAAATAGACAATTACGGGGTTCTGATAAGTTGCCGGGATATTTTTAATAGATTGTATTAGTTCTACTTTGTTTTATTTTCTTATTAAAGTACTACTGAATAACTGAAACTTCTCTGACTTGTATTAGCTAGAAGTGTGTTGTACCGTTGTTGTGTGCTTTTATGTTTTTTTGTTATACTGTTATCTATCCTGAGTTAGGGTTTATCGAAAACAATCTCTCTACTTCACTCGAGGTAGTGGTGTGCACTGTGTACACATTATCCTCCTCATACCCCACTATGTGGGGATACACTGGCTATGTTGTTGTATAATTCATTTAAGGTAGTGGTATGGACTACGTACAGGTACCCTCTCCAAACCTCACTTTGTGGGAATGCACCGAGTATGTTATTGTTGTTGTTATAGAAGTTTGATGTGTTTACTAGATAGTATTTATCTATTTTATGGGTAGCATCGCTTTTCATAATTACATGTTGAATGGATTCTAGTTGTGGCTTGGAGAAGAAGTAGCATGTAGAGTCATTTTAACTATCAAACCTGAAAGAATCATCATCAATCTTAATTTTCTTCTCTTTTCCACAGGTGTAAAAGTGAGTTGAATGAAGACTAATTGCAAGCTCAACATGTTATTGGTACTTTCGAAGAAGCCTCTACATATCTGCCTTAGTTTAGGATAGGAGTAATATTTAGTACTATATTTCAGTTAGTTTCCTTTGTGTTGGACTACTTTTACTTTTCTTTGAACTGTGAGGAGATATTACCTTAGTACAATTTTATTTTTTTTGATTGTATGATTGTGGGTGAATTTTATCAATCTGACATGTTTTATAATTTTATTTTTGATTTATTCAATTCTAATTTAAAAAATAATATCAATATGAAATAATTAAGCGATTTCTTGTAATTTGTGACAAAAGATTTTATTATCAAAGATAACTTTTAGCAACGATTAAATTAGACTTTTCAAGACAAATATTTTCGTCACGAAATAAACTAGTTCGTCATGAGTTTGACTATAATTAGTGACATATGTATTTGTCTCAATATCTTCCTTTTTATTTGATACAAATTAATTTTGTATTTTATGACAATCATAATTGTTAGTAATCATAATAATTTAGTGACGATTCTACATTGTCGATAAAAAAAATACTATTTTTAGTGACAAATGGTAGATTTAAATACAAAATTATTAATATTTATTATAATAATAAATTTGTCACTAATTCATACATTTAATAGTGATGAAAATACATTTGTTCAATAGTGACGAAAATACATTTGTTCAGCCACAAAATATATATAACTCTAGCGACAATTGGTGTCGTCGCTGATTGAACTAAAGAATTAGCGACGATGAAATTTTGTTGGCATTGATAACTTTTTAGTGACAAAAGCTTACCATCAACTACAAAAAAAATTACATTTTTATGACAACAGATTCATCATAAATGTTACACATTTAGGGATGATTTTTTTTTTTAGCTAACTTAATTTTTTTAGCGACGAAGCACTAAATCGTCTTTGTCTACTTTTGGCAACCATCTTTTAGAGACAATTGATTGACGAAATCTTTTTCGTCACACGAAATCTTTTGCTCTAAAATATGACTTATAAGTGACAAAATAATTCATTCCAAATAATCAAATTTGTTGTAGTGATAATTCAGATGAAAAATAAAACATATATTAAAAAAGACATATTATTAATATGATTCGGTCAAACGACCTACATATTAAAAACAATATTGAAAAAATAAAATCTATGAAAAAACATAAACCTATGGGATAAATCTCCCCCTAAACCAGACTCTTATAACGACTACATTGTGGAAGCTATTGTGTTATGGTATGAGAAGGGGGTCATCTATTTATAGAGTTCCAAAACCTTTACTCTAAGAAAGAGGTTTGCCAAATATGAAACAGTTTTATATTTTCCTTTCAGGAAAAGTAAAATTATTTATGGTTACTTTTATTTTTCTTCTAAGAAAAAGTAAAACTTAATTTTGGTATGAAAATCACGGAAAAAGCCCTAACACACCATATGTTCTTTCCAAGGATGATTGGGTACTCTTCTTTCGAAGTCATCCCATAAAGTGAGGAGAAACTGAGGGTTCCTAAAAGCAGCAAGAATTAACTACCATTTGTTCCGGAATCTGTTACATAAATGCAGGTATTTCGAAAGTAGAAACTCCACTATCTTAAGTAAAAGGTTATAGTTACCGATCATCAGCCCCGGTAATCTCTCGACGCCTATTTTGAATGCGACCTATATTTTTCTCTTATCCGATAGTAAGAAATATAAGAATATTTAGCATCTATGTGTAAATACATATAAATTTCATCCATAAAACATCAGAGCGGAGTAATATACCAATTTTTGTAGAGGGAGTGGGAGTCATCTGAGAAACATTGCCTAAAACCATGAGATTCAGATTGGTCGGCAGTGGCAGGGGCTTCTCAATACATCACTTATACCAATCCATGACTGTGCATCCAAAGAATTCACTTAGTTATTTATTTTGAAACACACATGTGCAAGTTTTTGTTACGCCCCGAGAGTACACCCTGGGTGCCACACGGTGCTTACGGTTCTGAGAGACCACAAGCTAACCCATGAGCTGGTACCTGCTGTGAGCATTGAATAATATAATAACATATGTCTAAAAACAACTGATAAGTCATTAGGTTTTAAATAACTGAAAACAATATTGGATAATGAATATGTAAACAACTGCTAGAAACAACTGTCTGGAACTAATAAAATAATAACAAAATTTATAGATTGTCTGTACTAGTCTGAAAAGCCACTACAAACTGAATAAAAGTTTATGGGACAGGCCCCAACTAACTCCATCTAACTACTGAATTGAAAGCATTAAAATAAATATAGTCTGTCCTCGAAATATGAGGACTTGCCACTGCTACGACTGATAATCTGTAAGGTTTATGCGTGATCCAAGAACTGAGCATCCGAACCTATGATATGATACATTTTAGCGCAAGAAAAAAGTATGCGATCAGTTTTTTGAATGTACTGGTATGCTAAATGAGGTTGGAGGATATGCATGGTTTCATGTACAAGAGTAATAACTGATTGAATGAATATCATGAAGTACTAAATAGAATGCATGAAATCTATAAATACTGAGAATGCATAACCAAGCATAAAACATGTTTTAAATATAGTTTGTAAACTGAAATACTAAAATTTGATAACTGAATAACCGATATCTGTATGTTATGGTCAATACAATCTTGAACTGAAGTATACTGAATACTGAACTGAGACTGTGGGAGCTATCACCTAACCGACATACCCCAATGAGAAAATTGGGTCCAACCTGTGACCCCAGTTGGAAGGGTGTCAGTACCGTGCCGTGGGTACTAACACTGGTTGTGTGGATCCACTGATGTACTGTCCCGAAAGACTAATGGTGTCAAGCTTAAATTGATGGGTGACCCCTATAAGGTAGTCAAGCCCCTATGCTGGCTACGTAGTTCTAGAGTATAAGGACTGTTGCTAACGACTCTGCATATCTTTTGGAAAAGACGCCATCCCTGAATTCACTTGGTGCTAAATCCTACTCCCAACTGAATTGACTCGGGATACTAAACTGTTCTAAGTTTAACTGATTATGGTGACTGGCTAAACTGATAATGCTCATAACATATTCTGAAGCTATTCTGAAGATATTGAGACTAAGTAAACAACTAAGTTTTTGGGTATTCACAACCCCCAAGACTCAATAGCAACAATAGAAAAATAGTACTAAAGCTTTAAGCACATAATATGAAAGAATTTATTCAAAATTCATTCTTGTAGGCATTTCATCAAACACTTGATATTCGTAGTGTAAGCTAAGCATGAAATGAATTTTAATCTTGTAGTAATAACATGATTTCAACATCTATGAATTAAATCAGCGAATAACATCATTAAAACATGTGGGGTTGAATAACAACGACAATTTCATGTAAACATGGTGTAGAATTACAATTAATGGGAATTCATGGTTAAAATCACAATTAAAAATCATGAAAAAATTGTAAAGATTCCAACTTGAAATTATAATTGGATATTTGGACTCCATGGTTAAAAAGAACCCATAGATGATCACTTAACATACCTGGGTTGATGAATTCATTACAATTGATGGTGAATTCTTGAGTTTTGATCTTGAACTTGGAAGGCTAGGGTTTTTGTTCTTGAAAGGGGGCTACTTTAATTTTTTAATAGAATTGTGAAATAATGAGCAAATAATGTTGTATTGGGACTTAAATCCCATGTTTGGACGGATTTGGGGCTATGGGGAAAGACCAAACGGTCCCTGTAATTTAAATCACAAAAGCTGAAAATCCCAATTTTTAGCTCCGGCGCGACGCGGTGCAATCACGTCAGGCCACTGGAAAACTGCAATCCCCATTTTACCCTACTATGCAATGTAGTTCTATCACATTGCACCTCTGGAAATGGACGATCCCAAACTGGAAGCTTGGCTTGAGGTGCCCCACTGGAAAAGGACAATTGCGAAATGGCCCCCTGGCGCGATGCGGTGTCAATTGCAGTGATACACTGGAAAAGGACGAACGTTATTTCGGCCATCACCACGATGCGGTCTTATCGCGTTGGGATACTATTTTGCACTAAAAGTGCCATAAATTTTCGCCCGAGTATTAAATTCGGGTGAAATTGGTATCATTGGAAAGATAATTCAATTTCCTATCATTTGGTGGGTCTTGAGCTGGAAAATACTCAATATAGCAAAAGATATGCTTGTTTGAAGTCGACTAAAAAGACATTCTTTTAAAAAATTCAATCGGTAAGGATTATTTTAATTCTTCTAATAGCTGGGAGTTATTTGAGGCCTTAATATGCATCAAACTCATGCATATCACTACCAAATAACTATAATGTACTATGCATGATCTTGAAACATGGTTCTAACATTGTTTTGAATTTTTGAGGTATTACAATATCTCTCCCCTGGGAATATTCGTCCTCGAATGAGACTTGTTAAGCTGAAAACACTGAGGAACTTAGGTTACATGTTGGATATACTTGATTACATAACTGAGTCTAAAGTGTAACACATGACTAAACTGGTTCTATGAATGCATGACTAACATGCGAATGATATGTAGCTGAAACTGAGCATGGCAAAGAAAAATTCTAAGAAGGTTGTTACCTTAGCTGAATCTGAGATTGCGGAGAAAAGATGAGGGTACTTGGTTAGTATATCTGCTTTTGCTTCCCAAGTGGCTCCCTCAATGGACTAATTCGGCCAAAAAACTTTGACTAGGGGAACTTCTTTGTTCCTTAGTCTACAAATTTGTCGATCAAGGATCTCAACTGGAATTTCTTTGTAAGAGAGTTTGTTCTAAACATATATGCTTTCTAAGGGAATGAAAACTGTTGGGTATCCAGTACACTTCTTCAACAAGGAGATATAGAATACTGGGTGTACTAATGTTAAGTCTGCAGGCAACTCAAGATCATAAGCAATCTTTTCGAAACAACTCATAATTCTGTAAGGGCCAACATATCGGATACTAAGCTTCCCCTTCTTACCAAAACTCTTTACTCCCTTCATAGGAGAGATCTTTAGATATAAAATTGGAAACCTCAAATTCAAGGTCTTTTCTCCTCACATCTGGTAAAGATTTCTATTGTCTCTGTGCTTCCTTAAGCCTCTTCCTGATCAACTGTACTTTCTCTAAGGCATCAAACACCAAGTCAGGCCCCACTACCGTGGCCTCACCTACTTCAAGCCAATCAATCAGAGATCTACATCTCCTTCCATACAGAGCCTCAAACTGAGCCATCGGAATACTGAAATGACAACTATTATTATACGCGAACTCAATCAAAGGCAAGTGGTCATCCCAACTACCCTTAGTAAATGGCACACGCTCTCAACATATCCTCAAGGGTATGAATTTTTCTTTCTGCCTGACCATCTGTCTAAGGGTTAAAGGTTGTACTGAGGTGAACTTGGGTACCAAAACCCTTCTGCAAATCCTTCCAAAAGTAAAAGGTAAATTGAGTACCTCTATCTGAAATGATGGACAATGAAACACCGTTCAACCTAACCAACTCTCTGAGATAGAGTTTGGCATAGTCCTCGGCTGAACAAAAAGTATAGATTGGCAAAAAATGGGCTGATTTAGTCATCTTTTCTACAATGACCCAAATCGAATTATGCTGACAGCGAGTACGAGGAAAACCCATCACAAATTCCATGTTCACTTCCTCCCACTTCCAAGTAGGAATATTGAACTCCTGCCTAGACCTACTAGGCTTCTAATGTTTAATATTAACCTATTGACAAATTGAGCACTTAACCAATAACTTTGAAATATCTCTCTTTATCCTACTCCACCAATAGATTTCCCGCATATTGCAGTACATCTTCGTGGCCCCTGGATGAATTGAGTAACGCGTACCATGCACTTTTGCAAGAATTTGATGTCTCAACTCATCAACACATGACATACACAGTCTACCCTGTCAACGTAACACACTATCTCTCCCTTGGGAGGAAACCTCTAGTTTATGATCTCTAACTGGCTCCTTCGACTTTAGCAGACTAGGATCCCTATCCTGCTTTTCCTTCACTTCGGTAGCCAAAGAAGATTCCAAACTATTCTAAACCCAAAAGCTACCCTCAGCTGAATCAACCAAATGAACACCTAACCTGAAAAGATGATGAACTTCTCTAACTAAATTCATTTTATCACCCTCGACATGAGCAACACTACTTATAGACAATCTACTTAGGGTATCTGCTACTACATTGACCTTTCCCAGATGGTACAAAACACTTATATCATAATTTTTCAGCAACTCTAACCATGTTCTCTAACACAGATTTAAATCCTTCTGCAAAAAACACAAACTACAAGTTTTTGTGAGCTTTGAACACATCAACACGTACCCCATATAAATAGTGCCTCCAAATCTTTAAGGCAAACACAACAGCCACTAACTCAAGATCATGGGTGGGATATTCTTTTCATGGGGCTTAAGCTGTCTAGAGGCATAGGGTACAACTTTACCCTTCTGCATCAAAACACACCCCAAACCAACTCAGGAAGCATCACAATACACAAAAAACCCATCTGAACCATCTGGCAATGTTAAAATTAAGGTTGTGGTGTGTCGAGTCTTCAACTCCTAAAAACACTTCTCATAAGAATCTGACCATTGAAACTTAACTTTCTTCTGAGTCAATCTATACATGGAGGACAAAATGGACAAAAATCCTTCAACAAACCATCGATAATAGCCAGCAAAACCCAAGAAACTCCTGATATCTGATGGAGAGATGGGTCTGGTCTAGTTTTTTACCACCTCGGTCTTTTGAGTATCGACTCTAATGCCATCACTAGAAATAATATGGCTAAGAAAAGCTACTGATCTTGGTCAAAATTCGCACTTACTGAATTTAGCAAACAACTGATGGGCTTTAAGAGTCTACAATACTATTCTGAGGTGGTGTGCATGAGCATTTTCGTTATGGGAATAGACAAGAATATCATCAATAAAGACTATGACGAATATGTCTAAGTACTGTTTGAACACTCTGTTCATCAAGTCCATGAAGGTTGTTGGGGAATTCTTGAGACCAAAGGATATGGCTAGAAATTTGAAGTGACCATACCGGGTTCTAAAAGCTATTTTTGGAATGTCACATTCTCTGACTCTGAGATGATGAGGGTCGGATCTTACATCTATCTTAGAAAAATAGCTGGCACCCTAAAGTTGGTTGAATAAGTCATTGATTCTGGGAAGTGGGTATTTGTTCTTGATTGTGACTTTGTTCAACTGACGGTAGTCAATAAATATTCTAAGAAAACCATCTTTCTTACGCACAAACAGAACTGGTGTACCCCACAGGGAAATGCTGGGCCTAATAAATCCCTTATCTAGGAGATCTTTCAACTATTCTTTTAACTTTTTGAGTTCGGCTGGAGCCATTCTATATGGATAAATAGAGATAGGTTGGGTATCTAGAAGAAGGTCTATTTCGAGCTTAATTTCCCTTTCGGGAGGAACTCTGGGAAAATCTTCAGAAAACACATGTGGAAATTTCCTCACTACTGAAACTGACTCAAGATTAGAAGTCTCAAAATTTGAGTCTTTGACTCAGGCAAGTTGATAAATACACCCTCTGGATATCATTTTCCTCGCTCTAAGGTATGAAACAAGTTGACCCCTAAGTGTTGTAGTACTACCCCTCCATTAAGGAACCAATTCATTAGGAAACTAAAATTTAACTACTCTGTTTTTGCAATCCACTGAAGCATAGCATGAGTGGAGCCAATACATGCCTAGAATGATGTAAAAATCTATCATCTCTAACTCCACGAGGTCAATTAAAGTAACTTTCTGAGACACTGTAATCAGGAAGTTCCTGTATACCCGCTGGGCTACATTAATGATACCTACTGGGGTAGACACTGAAAAGGGTTCTGCTAAGATTTCGGGACTTACTCTGAAGTTGATGGATATATAAGAGGTTATAAAAAAAAAGAATCTCCAGGGTCTAGTAAATCATAATTACGTAAATGAAAGACTTGCAATGTACCAGTAACTAAGTCAGGAGGAATTTTGTAATCTTATCGAGACTAAAGTGTATAGATCTTGTTCTGACGCTGACCGCTAGTAGCGCTGGAAGATCCACCCTACTGAGTGGAGTGGTCGGCTAGAATTGATGAATGAGGGGACTAGCCCTGTTGGCACAAATCCCTACCTTTTTTAGCAACTGCCCGACGCTCTCAAATCTGATGGTCTGGCTTACCACACCCAAAGCATACATCACTGCCAGCTCTACACTCACCCTGATGGTTTCTACTATATTTTTGGCAAAGAGGATTTTTTCGACTACTGCTTACACTGCCTTGGGACTTAGATCCTGGAGCTCTATCCATATTATCATTTTTGAATTTGGGTACTAGGTCACTAGCTAAAGATGGAGCTGGGATTAAATATTTCTGATGGAACTGAGGACGGTTACCACTTTTTGACTTTGGCTGAGTGAAATTAAAGCTACCTATTCTATCCATCTTGTTCTCTCTCTTCTTCTCATTACCCTTCTACTCCTCAATCTGTTATGCATGGACCATAAGCCTAGATATGTCCATCTCCTTAATTAACATCGCAGTCCTACACTTATTGACCATACTATCAGATACCCTAGACACAAACTTGCTCATCCTAGATCTGGTATCAGCTACCACATGAGGAGCATACCTAGCTAACTGAGTAAACTTAAGGGAATACTCATTCAAACTCATGTTTCCTTGCCTCAAGTTGATAAACTCTAACACTTTGGATTCTCTCAGTTCCAGCAGAAAGAATCTATCTAAGAAGGCAGTAGCAAACTCTTCCAACTCTTTAGGCCCTACATCTACGCCTTTATCTACCTTTCACTGCTTAAACCATGTATGAGCCACATCCTGTAATTAGTAAGCAGCCAATTCAACACTCTTACTAGAAGTTAGCCCCATAATATTTGTTACCTTCTGGACCATGTCTAAGAATTCCTGTGGATCCTCTTCATATTTAGATCTCAAAAATAGAGGAGGATTCATTCGGGTAAAGTCATGAATCCTAGATGCGGCAGTATTGGATACTGAGTTGGCCGGGAAAGCAGCTAGATGAGCATTTTGTGCTTCTACAAAGTGAGCTAGAGTAGTGAATGAAGCTATGAACTCTACATGGGAAACATGCTCGTTCAGGGGATCTTCTTGAACAAGAGGAAATATTGGTTGGTTCACATTTCTTCTTTCATTTGTCTTTCTGGGAGGCATAATTTGTAAATAGAAGGGAGAACAGATTAGACAGAGAGTTTAATATGATATCATGCTCGGTTGTATGACATGAACACTAAAAGAAGGGAAACTTTTCTTAAAATACCTCGTAGTCTCTTGTCCATAAGATTGGCGCGCTTCACACCCATGCACAAGACTCTACTCGAGGCGGCTTTCAGACTTTTTAGGACACATTAAAAACTCAGGCTCTGATACCAAGTTTGTAACGACCCAATAGTACACCCTAGGCGCCATGTGGTGCTTACGGTCCCGAGAGACCACAAGCTAACCCATGAGTTGGTACCTGCTGTGAGCACAAAATAATATAATAACATATAAGGAAGAATAATAGACTGTAAACAACTATCTAGAACTAATAAAATAATAACAAAACTGTCTGACAGTCTATACTAGTCTGAAAAGCCTCTACTGACTGAATAAGAGTTGATGGGACCAGCCCTAACTTACTCTATTTAACTACTGAACTAAAAGTATGAAAATAAATTTAGTCTATCCTCAAAATAAAAGGTCTCACCACAACTACGGTTGATAATCTTAAAGATCTATACGCGGTCCAGGAACTGAGCGTCCGAACCTATGATATGATACATCATAGCACAAGAAAAAAGAATGTTATCAGTACTTTGAATGTACTAGTATGCTAAATGAGGTAGGTTGATATGAATGGTTTCATGTATAGGAGTAATAACTGAATGAATGAATAACATGCAGTACTGAATAGAATGAATGAAATCTGTAAATACTAAGAATGTATGACCAAGCATAAAATATATTCTTAATATAATCTATAAACTGAAATGCTGAAATCTGATAACTGAATAATCGATATCTGTATGCTATGGTAAATACAAGCCTGAACTGAAGTATAATGAATACTGAACTGAGACTGTGGTAGCTACCATCTAACCGAAATGCCCCAATGAGGAAATTGGGGTCCAATCTGTGACCCCAATTGGAAGGGTGTTATTACTGTGCCATGGGTACTAATACTGGCTGTGTGGATCCACAGATGTACTATCCTGAAGGACTAAGGGTGTCAAGCTTAAACTGACGGTGACCCCTGTGAGGTAGTCAAGCCTAAACTGACGGGTGACTCCTTATATCCTACGCTGGTTACATAGTTCTAGAGTACAGGGAATGCTGCTAATGACTCTGCCTATCTAAAGAGGAAACCGCCATCCCTACACTCGCTTGGTGCTAAGTCCTACTCCCAACTGAACTGACTTGAGATATTGAACTGTTCTAAGTTTAACTGATTATGATGACTGATTGAACTGATAATGCTCTAACATATTCTGAAGCTATTCTGAAGATATTGAGACTTAGTAAACAACTAAGTTTTTGGGTATTGACACCCCCTATGACTCAATAACAATAATATCAAAATAGTACTAAAACTTTGAGGACATAATATGAAAGCATTTATTCAAAATTCAATCTTGTAGGCATTTCATAAAACACTTGATATTCATAGTATAAGCTAAGCATAGGAATAATTTAAATCTTGTAGTAATAACATTATTTCAACATCAACAACACGAATTATGAATTAAATCAGCGAATAACATCATTAAAACATGTGGGGTTGAATAACAACGACAATTTCATGTAAACAAGGTGTAGAATTATAATTCATAGGAATTCATGGTTAAAATCACAATTAAAAATCTTGAAAAACTTATAAAGATCCCAACTTGAGTTTAGAATTGGATATTTGGACTCCATGGGTTAAATAAACCCATAGATGAACACATAACATACCTGGGTTGATGAATTAGTGAGAATTGATGGTGAATTCTTGAGTTTTGATTTTGAACTTAGAAAGCTATGGTTTTTGTTCTTGAATGAGGGATACTTCAATTTCTTTGAGAGAATTATGAAATAATGAGCAAATAATGCTCTATTGGGACTTCAATCCCATGTTTGGACGGATTTGGGGCTATGAAAAAAGACCAAACGGTCCCTGGTATTTAAATCGCAAAAGTCTCAATTTTTGGCTCTAGTGCGACGCGGTGCAATTGCATCGGGCCACTTGAAAACTGACAATACCCATTTTACCCTACAGCACGATGCGGTTTTATTGCGTTATGCCTCTGAAAATGGATGATCCTAAACTAGAAGCTTGCCGCGACGCGGTGCCAATCGCGATGCCCCACTGGAAAATAACTATTGCGAAATATCCCCTTGGTGAGACGTGATGGTAATCGCGGTTGCACACTGTAAAAATAGAAACGTCATTTCGGCCATAACCGCAACGCTGCCTTATCGCGTTGGGCTACTATTGTGCACTAAAAGTGTTGTAACTTCTCACCCAAGTATTGAATTTGGGCAAAATTGGTATCGTTGGAAAGCTAATTAATTTCCTATTATTTGGTGGATTTTGATCTAGAAAATTCTCATAATAGCAAAAGATATGCTCTTTTAAAGTTGACTAAAGCAACATTCTTATCAAAAATTCAATCGGTAAAGATTATTTTGATTCGTCTAATAATTGGGAGTTATTTGAGTCCTTAATTTACATCAAACTCATGCATATCACTGCGAAAGAACTATAATGTACTACTCATGAGCTTGAAACATGTCTCTAACATTGGTTTGGATTTTTTGGATATTACAGTTTTGCAATGAAAATCATAACTTTTTGGAGTTGTAGTTGTACAATTATACGGATAGTAAGAGTTAGAGAGTCGGATGAAGCAGGTTTGTGTTTAATCTCCTGCCAACTAAAATGAGGCACACATTTATCTCCTAAGATTCTGATATTACCCTTGAATAAAAAATGAATAGGAGAAGCAACTGACATGGTAATACATAATGTGCATAAGTTCTTACCTCACATAATAGGAAGATTAATAATATGATTTTGAGACTAAAAATCAAACAACATTAATCAGACATTGAAATAATGAGAGTTAGAGAATCAAATAGTGCATTACAAAAGGTTTTCATTTCACCAAGAACCTTAGCTTCATTGATTTATAACAACAGTTGAGCAAGTTTTTTTAACTGCAATTTTCATATTTAAGCACAGAAAATACTTTTTTCTCATATTCTGGAAGTTCTAATCACCTCTAATTTCAATAGGGGTTATTGTTCGACAGCTTGTGCCAATTTTCTGAGTCAACTATCTTATTCGTAGGAATTTCTCCTCTCTAAATTTGTATCCTCACTAAATGGATGCACACACTTGTCTTACATCAGAGATATTCAATTCAATCATCTCTAAGCATAAAATTAACCTCGAAAAGACAACTGAGAAATATATATGCTACTTTATTCAATATCAGTAGTAATCAATAGATAAAATCTAATAAAACTTCAAATCCACTGACTTACATGTGAAAAACAATGAAAAAAATGTAAAAAAATATGGCGTGTGAACAAAATGGAGTAGAAATGAAAACGGAGTGGAGAATGTGCAGTCACCATGGTTCTTACATTTTCAATCTTAGGTTTTAATTTATCCAGTGCATTAATCTCTAAATCAGTCAATAAGTTGAGTGAATCAGGCACATCAATAAATATAGAAATGATTACTTGGAATAAGAGGCTCATGTAATACCCCGTACTTTTCCTAGCTTAAATTCATTCCTAGAATGTTAAGAAATATTTTTCAAAATGAATAATATTTATTTGTTGTGGAATTTTCCAGATTTAGATCTCCCATTGTGTGAGAAATTGAATAAGCTTTCCATCGATACCAAATTCGCCTAATTTCGATACTCGGTTGAGGAGTTAGAGCATTCTTAAGTTGACAATGTGCCACCAGGACACTTCGCGCATCATGGGTGTCAGTAAAATGATAATTTTCAAATTCCAATGTCCCTCTGCGATATCCCCACATCGTGGAGAGGGAAAATTTCCCAATTGTCGATTTCCAGTAGCCCAACGTGATATTGGCGCGTCGTGCCAGTAGCCAAAATGGCATTTCAATAGGACACCGCGATGGTGGCACGTCGCATTGAAGTTTCAGGTCCCAATTGTCAAAATCTAGTTGGACGACGCGATAGAACCGCATTGCGGAGACCACCAATTTCCCAGTCGTCAATTTCCAGTGAATCACCGTGATAGTGGCACGTCATGGTGGCTTATTAAATCAGGATTTTTAGTTCTCGTTTCCAGTCCCATTTAGGAGTTTAAAAGGGGTATTTGGGACAATTTCCAAGCACCCAATCCGTCAAAAACACATGATTAATCATATTCAAAGCACTTTGTGCTTATTATTCATCATTCTTTTCAAAAGAAAAACCCTAGAGCTCTAAAACCTCTTCTCTAAGAAATCAAAATCCTCCATAGATTCTCCAAGAAAGCTCTAAATTGAGGATTCCCAAGGCAAGATAATCAAGAATCCATCATCAAGAACTCAAATAGGAATCCATAATTCAAGAATCTATATCTAATCATTAATCAAGGTATGTGGGGTTTATGAACAAGGATCTCCTTTCATCCTTGTGCCCAAAACCAAGCTTTTTCATTAAATTCATTTGATTTTGAATGATATTCCATGAGTATTGAATTAGGGTTCATACCCATTATTGCTCTTTGCAAGATTTTGAGATTTCCAATGTTTTAGAAGTTGAATTGCATGTCTATTTTCATTTTTCATGCCTATTGCAATAATTTACAGATTTTGAGATGAAATATCATTGTTTTCAATATCAAGCATAACTATTTTGATGTTTTGACATGAGATTGAATCATGGGTTATTACCCCAAGATTGAATATTATTTTAAGAAATATGATGCTTTAAGCATCCTATTATCAGATTATTTATAGATTTTCAGTAAAGCATTGATCTTTCGATCATCAGATAAGTTTTTGAACCCATTTTTCAGATTATTACAAATTACAGAATTTAGATCAACTTTTTTTTACATATTTTATTAGATAAATGCATTAGTGGTTTTAGATAAACCCTTATGCTAGTTTTAAAGTAGATTTCCAACAGAATGAGTGTAGCAAATAAAAAGGGAGTAGTATTTAGCACCGAATGGGAAGTGTGGGTTTAGCGCATCCTACTTCCACAGAACTTCATAGCCAACGTAGGTACAGATTATCAGCTTATTCCCACTTATATGTGGATGAAAGTTTCATATGTTATCACTTAGCTCAGGTTATACTCCCTGTAAAGAGTATGACACCTCTCCCCAACGTGAGATTTCTTCCTTAGGAGGACGAGACGTTAGACTCCATGTAGCTCGCATGGTTTATGTTGGTTAAGAGAACCTCCCTGCTAGTAAAAGTAAATAAACAATTTTTCCCTGCTATTAAAGAAAAGCTTTGAAAGAATTCCCTTACAGGTAAGCTTAAGATAAAGTGTTTTCCCTACAGATTAAATATTTTAGAAAAGATTAACAGAAAAGATTTTAGAAAACTAAGTGTAAAGGCTCACAAAGTTTACTCAGATTATGCTTTATAGAATGATATTAGCTACAGACTTCATCTTTCAAATATTAGAATTTAGAGTGATTCTTTTCTACACTTAGACAGTATGATTTAAAGAGCGAACACAAGTACAACTTTCAGAACTAAATGTTATGACTCACTGGATTTATAAAGTATGATTGATTTATTATTCATGATTTCAATATTTTACATATTCCAACTTATGTGAGTCATTTACATTTAGCATGCATTGTTTTATAAATTATGATGATGAGATGATGTTTTACTTATGCATTTCACCCCATATACTCAGTACATCCTCAAAGTACTGATCCATATATATGTCTATGTTCTATGTGGTCTCATAATGTAGGTTGAGGTGCTCAGTATCAGCCACGTGAGTTGTTCGAGCATCTCCGTCTACATACGACAGTTGGTAAGTCCTCATAGTTCGGGGACTTATTACTCAGATTTTGCAGTTTATCAGTTTATGAGATTTTAGCATTTCTTTGAAACAGTTTGAGTTAGCTTAGGGTTTATCCCTATTACTCTCTAGTGTTAGTAATTGAGGCTTGTCAGACTGCCAGTTTTGATTCAAATTATTTAGTATTGATGTTTCAAATATTATTCTCAGATATTATAGACAATTTCTGCATTCTAGCATGACTTTTATACCTATATTTCCATCATTATAAGATTTTAGTAGTATGTAGACAAGGTTAGATTAAGGCTACTCATAGTCTTGAGCACCGTGTGACATCTCGGGATCATATTTTGAGGCGTTACTGCTCATTCATAACTGTAAGGCATTGTTTCTTGGATTTTTAAAGATGTGAACAATTTTATTTATGCTAGTACTAAGAAGGTACTGCCTAGTCAGCAATATAGTAAGGTCTTTTGCTTCCAATTTATATTGCTACATAAATTTTTTTGCAATAAAATTAGATAGGTAGCAGATTTGATGCTTACATGGTTATATATGCGAAGAAAATGTCGCTAGTAAACATTGAATGGGACAAGATTAAAGGAAACTTACAAGAAAATGGTATGTGACGCTACCTGTAAAGCTGAAATACTTAGGTGACCAAAAAATTAGAATAACTAGTTATTCATTTTCTTTGGTACTTCATCTTCCTAAGTTTTTGATAGTTGGTTCCACCTATTGGACAATCATGTATGGAATAAGAATCTAAAAAACTTATCTTTTCCATCAAAAAAAATTCACAAAAATAAGAAAGACACTTCCTGCAATTAGACAACATAAAGACAACAAAAAAACTAAATATAAATTACATTATACCTCAATTATGTCAATCAGAACGTTCTCTTAATCAACATAGAGCAGCGAGTGAAAACACATCATTGGTTAATCGTACTAAAGGTCTTAGAAATTTTACAATATACATAGGATTCTTTCATCAATGAACCAACATGTGTACCGACTAATACTCCAGTTTGTGTACTACTGTTGAACTATTACACACCATTCTCATCTCCTTCACATTCTCTACAAATTTTCTTTTATTGTAGGCTCCATTTCCTTTATTTTCTCTAACTTTTTCTTCCAAGCTATAGAGTGGATTATCTATGTTATTCACACTCTCCTCCTCTGCTTGTAAATTTCATCTATTTTTGAATAAATTTTTAAACCTTTTTCTTCACTATTTTAGTAACAGATCGATATGTTTTGTTATATGGTTGTTCTTTGTTCTTCACTCTTTGAAGTTAACTTTTTTTAATGATGGAATCTTATGGTGTCTCTTTTTTCTATTGGATTTTTTTCCTCTTCTGATGCTCTTTTCTTTCTCATCATTTTTTTCTTTAGATTTCTAAATAAGGGTAATATCAATTTCTTGGTGTAATACCCCGTATATTTCTAAGCTAGAAAATGAACCGTTGTTCCTACACATGAAACCTCTTATCCTGTGATTAATGTTGGAGAACATGAATTAGGATGAGTATCCTATTGATTATAGAGCTTATCATTTGTTAAGCATGTTCATAAGAGTCACTTAGAGTAAGCCAAGCTAAGAACTTTTGAATCCACTAAGTTTTCGTGTGTGATTTCACATGGGTCATCTTTGAATGAGCATAAATTGGTTTATAGGTGGCTTTTTTGCAGATTTATACCCTCCAAATTGTATAGAATTGAATAAGCTTTCCGTCTATACTAAATTTGCCTAAAACGGACACCCGGTGAAGAAGTTATGGTGATTTAAAGTTTCAACAGCGTCATTTCAGTCAGTGGCACGTCGCGCCATAAGTCAAAATGACATTTGTCAATTTCCAGTGTCTCTATGCAATTTCACCGCATCGCGGTGAGTTTTCAGGTCACAAATGGGGGGCAACGCGATATCTCTGAATCACGTTGGGGGCCCAAATCTGGTAATTTTCACAAAAAATAAATGACATATCTAGAGGGGTATTTGGGTCATCTTTCCACCCCTATATATATTCCATAAACATGGAATTAAGACCTTATTTCACAAAAAACATATTCTTTATCTCAAAATCCTCTCAAGAACACATTAGGGTTTTCAAGTTCAAGAAAATTTCTCCATCAATCATCAAGAATCTTCCATCTAAGGTATGCATAGTGTTCATCTATGGATCCATTTCGTTCATAGAGCTCAAGAACCATGATTTAAATATTATATTGTGATTGTCTTGTTGTGATATGACCATGTACATGTTGATAATTGTTGCTTAAGTTTCAAAATGATATCTAAAGGTGTTTTCATGAAGTATATATGTTCATTAGTTGAAATCCATGAACTTTATGTGGTTTAAAATGGAGAAATTCATGAAAACACACCTAAAAGCTAAAAGAATGCATGCAAAGTGTTTGATAAAATGCTTAACGTGATAAGATTCGTGTCCCACGATTTAATAGTGCTTAAATGAAAAGTCCATGCTCTATGCTTTATGATTTCACATGAATTCCACGTGATTGATATGTGTCGTTGTTGTGATGTGGATTGAGAATGATATTGAAGCTATGAAAGTATACACATGTTGTATGAATTTCCCTTCCATTAGTAAGATGTTAAGAACTATGCTTAGTGTGAAATCCCCTACTTATGATATGGTGAATTGTGCACTCCATTTTATGATCAAGTCAGTTATGTGTCTCTGTTTCCTTCCATCGAGTCCTGGGGGTACTAGTACCTGAAAAATATAGTTGTGTGCCTAGATCCATGTCACGTTATCATAATAATCTCAGTCAAGACATGATCTGTAGAACTCAGTCAGTCATGTGACTCAGGAAATCTCAGAAATCTTATGATCTTAATAAATTCTCAGATAGTAGTACTATTCCATCAGTCAATGGAAGTCAGTTACTCAGTCCATGTACATCCAGTTAAATCATGTTCAGTCTCTTCAGATGGGAGTAGAAGTTATCACCGAGTGAACCCAAGGATTGAAACTCACTTGCCAGTTTAGGGTGTGATTCTTAGTAGTCATCCTTGTGTTCCAGAACTACGTAGCTAACATAGGTTGAGACATCTTAACCTACCAGATTAGTGTTTATGAGGTGGCTTAACCTGTCAGTTTAGGGTTCCCACCATTCTCATTCGAGTACCTACTAGCTAAGGGTCACTTACAGCCGTCCTTACCAGTGGCACGGTATTGACACCCTTCCAGTCAGGGCAGAGATTGGACCCCAACCTAGCTATATACGTTATTGGGGAATGTTGGTTAAGAAACTACCTCCCACAGTTTCAGTCCCAGTCTCAGTAAAAGAACTCAGATAGTTCTTCAAATTTCAGTATATTAGGACTATCAATTACAGTCAATTCGGTTACAGTACGGAATTCAGATAGTTCCATCATATTTAGGACTTTCATACACATTCATCCATGTTATCAAAATTTTAGTATCAGTCATGTAAGATAACAGTAAATCATGTATTAACGTACAGATCCAGATATTATGCATTCACGATTTTAGTTACTATGTATGCTTGTTTGTACTCTTATGTTTATATCAGTCAATCAGTTAGAATTGTTCATGCATGTAAACCCTTTTGTACTTAGCCTACCTCAGTCTATACTCAGTACTCCTAGTTGTACTGACACATTTGCGCTATGGTGCTTTCTTTTATGTTACACCATAGTTTCAGAGACATGAGTTCCAGATCAGCAGTAGCATTCCAGTTGCAGTGTTGCAGTGAGTCCTCATCCATTCGAGGATGATATTATTTTATTTCATTCATTATTTTAGTTCAGTTTTGCTAGACGGAGTTAGTTGAAGACATGTTCCTTCAACTCCTTATTTCAGACAGTATTTAAAGGCTTTCAGATTTACTTAAGATATTAGATTCAACTTTCAGTTGTTTTAGGTATTTATTACCGTATATGGACGTTAGTATTTATCAGATATTCTATTCAGTTGAACCTTATGGCTAATTGTTCATGTTCTCTGCATTCTTCAAGTATATTATGTATTATACAGGTACAACTATCAGTCATGGGTTAGCTTGTGGTCCCTTGGGTTCATAAGCACCGTGTAGCATTTTGGGTACTAGATTTGGGGTATTAAAAACTTGGTATCAGAGCCTAAGGTTCAATAGAGTCCTAGGAAGTCTGAAAGCCGCATCTAGTAGAGTCTTGTGAATGGGTGTTGCGCGCCACATTTATGTGCAAGAGGCTATGAGATGTTTAAGAAAAATTTTCCTTCTTTCAGTATTCATGTCGTGCCTATGAGAATAATCAAAAGTCAGTCTCTCAGTCTAATCTGCTTCTTCTCTTTATTTCAGAACATGCCTCCTAAGAGAAGAAATTAGTCAGCCCCTCAGCCCAAAAAACCTTTGGGAGATCATGTTTCTAAGGCAGAGTTCAGGAATACATTTACCACTCTTGCCCAATCAGTCGCTTCTCATAATGAATGGCCAACAGTTATTCCGTCCAACCCAGTGGCCAACTTAGCTGCAGCGAGGATTCAGGACTTCACCCAAATGAATCCTCCAACCTTTCTCAGGTATAAGGTAGATGAAGACCCTCAGGAATTCTTAGATCAAGTTCAAAAATTGACAAACGCCATGGGGGTGAATACTGTTGAGAGTGCTGAGCTAGCTACATACCAATTGCAGGATGTGTCTCATGCTTGGTTCAAATAGTGGAAGTTCAAAAGATCAGATGATGCAGGTCCTATAGAGTGGGAGGAGTTTTTCACTGCATTCTTAGACAGATTCTTTCCCTAAGATCTTAGAGAAGACAAGGTGTTATAGTTCATCAACCTCAGGAAGGGCAATATGACAGTGAAAGAGTATTCTTTTAAGTTTACTCAATTAGCCAGGTGTGCCCCTCATATGGTTGCAGGCAATAGATCTAAGATGAGTAAGTTCGCTTTAAGGATGAATGATAGCGTGGTTAATGAGTGCAGATCCACCATGCAGAACAGTGACATGACCTTAGCTAGACTTATGACCCTTGCTCAGCAGATAGAGGAACAAAAAATTAAGCAGAGGGAAAAGAAGAATAAAAGAGCGAAGACAGGTAGTTTCAACTACGCTCAACCTAAATCAGAAGGAGGAAACCATTCTCAGTTTCATCCTAAGACATCAGTTCCAGCTCCCTATCTAGCCAGTTCTCCAGTTCCTAAGTTCAGAGAGGGTAACAAAGATATAGCACCAGGATTTAAGACCCAGGGCAGTATTAGCAGTGCCCACACCTATCCTCTTTACCAGACTTATGGTAAGCACCATCAGGGTATGTGTAGAGTAGGGAGTGGCATTTGTTTTTGTTATGGAAAGCCAGGCCATAGAGTTAGAGACTGTCTGTAGCCAGGTCCTCAGCATCAAAAGAATCGATCTTCATCTCAGTCTGATCGCCCAAATCAGCTGGGTGCCACTTCCAGTGTTACTAGTGGGCAATGACCAAATCATCTCTATGCTCTTCAGACTCGACAAGATCAGGAAAGTTCTCCTGATGTAGTTACTGGTACGTTACATATCTTTTATGTCCATGTTTACGCTTTGCTAGATTGAGGATCTTCCTTGTCTTTTGTTACTCCTTATATAGAAGTTGATTTTGGAATCAGTACCTAAATTCTAGTCGAGCCTTTCTCAGTCCCTACCCAAGTGGGTAAAACCATCATAGCCCGGTAGGTATACAAGAACTGCCCGGTTATGATATTTCAGAAAGTCACTTCAGCAGACTTAGTCGAATTAGAGATGACTGATTTTGATGTCATTCATGTCATGGATTGGATTCATTCCTTGTATGCCACAGTTGACTACAAAAATAGAATAGTTCAGTTTCAATTACCGAATGAACCCATCCTAGAGTGGAAGGGTCGCGTATCCGCTTTCAGGGGTCAACTTGTTTACTACCTTCGGACAAGGAAATTGTTATCTAAGTGATGTGTTTATCATCTAGTTCATGTTAGAGATTTCAGTTCTGAGGCTCCTTGTCTCGAATTAGTCCCATTAGTGAATGAATATTCAGATGTCTTTCCCAAAGATCTTCCAGGAATTCCTCTCGAAAGGGAAATAGACTTCAGTATTGATCTTCTTTCAGATACTCAGCCTATCTTTATTATGCCATATAGAATGGCACAAGCAGAACTTAAGGAACTGAAAAAATAGTTGAAGGATCTCTTAGATAAGGGATTAATCATATCCAGCATTTCCCCGTGGGGCGCACCAGTCTTATTCATGTGCAATAAAGACGGTTCACTCAGAATGTACATTGATTACTGTCAACTCAATAAGGTTATGTTCAAGAACAAGTATCCTCTTCTAAGAATCGATGACTTGTTTGACCAACTTCGAGGTGCCAATTATTTCTCTAAGATATACCTCAGATCCGTCTATTATCAGCTCAGAGTTAGAGAATGTGACATCCCGAAGATAGCTTTTCGTACGCGGTATGGTCACTTTGAATTTTTAGTTATGTCCTTTGGTCTTACCAATGCCCTATCCGTTTTCATGGACTTGATGAATCGCGTGTTCAAGCAGTACTTGGACATGTTCATCATAGTCTTCATAGATGATATCCTGGTCTATTCCCATACAGGGCGTTATCATTCAGACCATCTCAGAATTGTTCTTCAGACTCTCAGAGATCACTAGCTATTCGCAAAATTTAGTAAGTCCAAGTTTTGGCTAAGGTCAGTTGCATTCCTTGGCCATATTATTTCCGATGATGGCATTAGAGTAGATCCTTAAAAGACCAAAGAAGTAAGAAACTACTCTCGCCCTATTTCTCCATCAGATATCAGGAGTTTCTTAGGTTTGGCTGGCTATTACAGACGGTTTATTGAAGGATTTTCATCCATTGCATTCCGTGTGTCTAGATTGACTCAGAATAAAGTCAAGTTCCAGTGGTCAGATCCTTGCGAGAAGAGTTTTCAGGAATTGAAGAATCGACTCACCTCAGCTCCAGTCTTATCTCTTCCAGATGGTTTAGATAGGTTCATAGTGTATTGTGATACATCTAGAGTGGGTTTAGGTTATGTTCTCATTCAGCATGGTAAGTTCATAGCCTACGCCTCCAGACAGCTTAAACCCCATGAGAGGAATTATCCTACTCATGATCTTGAATTAGCAGGCGTAGTATTTGCCTTAAAGATTTGGAGGAATTATTTATACGGTGTTCATGTAGACGTCTTCACAGATCATAAGAGCCTTCGGTATGTCTTTTCCCAAAAAGATCTCAATCTTCGTCAGAGAAGGTGGTTAGAGCTCTTAAAAGATTATGACATGAATGTCCTCTATCATCTGGGCTAGGACAACATAGTGGCTGACACTCTCAGTAGACTGTCCATGGGTAGTATTTCTCATGTTGATGATAGTAAGAAGAAGTTAGTCTAGTAATTCCACCAGTTTGCCAGACTAGGCGTTCTCTTAGTCGACTCTTCAGAGGGCGGTGTATGTGTTTAGAGTAGTTTAGAATCATCTCTATTTTTTGAGGTGAAACAAAATAAAGATAAGGATCCTAGCATTTTCAAGATAAAAGAGTCATTTTAGAATCAGAAAGTAGAGGTTTTCTCCTAAGGGGGAGATAGTGTCATTCGTTGTTAGGGTCATCTCTGTATTCCAGGTGTAGATGATTTAAAGAAGTGAATTCTTGCAGAAGTGCATGGTGTGCGATACTCTATTCATCTAGGGGCCACTAAGATGTACTGTGACCTACGAGAGATCTATTGGTAGAGTGGGATGAAGAAAGATATTGCAGAATTTGTGGCTAAGTTCCCTACATATTAGTAGGTTAATATAGAGCATCAGAAACCTAGTGGTTCCATGCAGGAGTTCACCATTCCTACTTAGAAGTGGAAAGAAGTGAACATGTACTTCGTGATGGGTTTTTCTCGAACTCATCATCAGCATGATTGAGTTTGGGTCATTGTAGATAGAATGACTAAGTTCGCCCATTTCTTTCCAGTCCATGCCTCTTATTCAGCCGAGGATTACGATAAACTCTATATCAGGGAGTTGGTCAGATTACACGGTGTTCCATTATCTATCATCTTAGAGAGGTACCAAGTTTACCTCTCACTTCTGGAAAGAATTCCAAAAGGGTCTTGGTACCCAAGTTGATCTCAGTACAGCTTTTCATCCTCAGACAAATGGTTAAGAAGAAAGGACCATTCAGACTCTTGAAGATATGCTAAGGGTGTGTGCAATTAAATTCAAGGAAATTTGGGATGACCACTTGACTTTGATTGAGTTTGCATGCAATAATAACTATCATTCCAGTATTAAAATGGCTTCATTCAATGCTCTCTATGGTAGTAGGTACAGATCTCCAATCGGGTGGTTCAAAGTTAGAGAGGCCTAAGTCATAGGGCCTGACTTAGTATTTGATGCCTTAGAGAAAGTCCAGTTAATCAATGAAAGACTTCGGGTTGCTCAGAGCTGACAGAAGTCGTATGCTGACGTTCGTAGAATGGATCTTGAGTTCGAGGTTGATGACTATGTCTATATAAAGATATCTCCCATGAAGAGAGTAAAGCGGTTTGGCAAGAAGGGAAAGCTCATTCCCCGATATGTTGGTCCCTTCAAGATTCTCAGTCGTTTAGGTAAGGTAGCTTATGAGCTCGAATTGCCTTCAGATCTAGCCTCAGTTCATCTAGTCTTTCCTGTCTCTTTTCTCAAGAAGTGTATAGGTGATCCATCAGTTGTAGTCCCTATTCAGAGCATTGACAGTCAGAACAGTCTCTTCTATGATGAAATTTTGGTCAAAATTCTATACTATCAGACTCGTAGACTAAGGAACAAAGAAGTCCCTCTAGTCAAAGTTTTTGGCAAAATCAGTCCGTTGAGGGAGCTACTTGGGAAGCAGAATAATACATGCATACCAAGTATCCTCACCTCTTCTCTACCAATCTAGATATAGCTCAAGGTAACAGTTCTCCTTAAGCTTATTCAGTTCCCCGTTCAGAATTCTATACAACTTGGTATTCAGTTCACGCTCACGTTTCATCACAAATCTGGTATCAAGTACCATTGCATATTCAGTCATGCATTCATGTATCATTTTAGTGTATAGTCATGCATCAAATATTCATTCTCATTGGGAGAACTCAGTTATAAGAAATCTTATTTATGCATTCATGAATCAGTTACTCATACATCAGATATGTATGATATGTTTATCTTATCAGCTATATCCGTCATGAGATCATTTTCTAGTAGTGTATGTCTTGCACGTAATCTAGTTTATCGTCTATCCCCATTTCAGTCAGTCTTATTCGAGGACAAATGTTTCCAAAGGGGAGATATTGTAATACCCCGTATATTTCTAAGCTAGAAAATGAACCGTTGTTCCGACACATGAAACCTCCTATCCTATGATTCATATTGGAGTACATGAATTAGGATGATTATCCTAGTGATAATAGAGCTTATGATGTGTTAAGCATGTTCATAAGAGTCACTTAGAGTAAGCCAAGGTAAGAACTTTTGAATCCACCAAGTTTTCATGTATGATTTCACATAGGTCATCTTTGAATGAGCATAACTTGGTTTATATGTGGAATTTTGGCATATTTAAACCCTTCAAATTGTATAGAATTGAATAAGCCTTCCATCGATACCAAATTCGCCTAAAACGGACACCCGGTGAAGAAGTTATGGAGATTTAAAGTTTCAGCAGCATCATTTCAGACAGTGGTGCGTCGCGCCGTAAGCCAAAATGACGTTTATCAATTTCCAGTGTCTCTCCAAAATTCCACCACATCGCGGTGAGTTTCCAGGTCACAAACGGGGTGCAACGTGATCTCTTCGCATCGCGCCGGGGGTCCAAATCGGGAAATTTTTCACAGAAATTAAATGACGCATCTAGAGGGGTATTTGTGTCATCTTTCCACCCCTTTATATATTCCATAAATAAAGAATTAATACCTTATTTCACCAAAACATACATTTCTCACAAAATCCTCTCAAGAAAACATTAGGATTTTCAATTGGGGATTCAAGTTCAAGAAAATTTCTCCATAAATCATCAAGATCTTCCATCTAAGGTATGTGTAGTGTTCGTCTATGGATCCATTTCATTCATAGTGCTCAAGAACTATGTTTTAAATATTATATTGTGATTGTGTTGTTGTAATATAACCATGTACATGTTGATGATTACTGTTTAAGTTTCAAGTTCATATCAAAAGGTGTTTTCATGAAGTATATGTGTTCGTTAGTTAAAATCCATGAACTTTATGTGGTTTAAAATGGGGAAATTCGTGAAAACACACCTAAGCTAAAAGAATGCATGCAAAGTGTTTGATAAAATGCTTAAGGTGATAAGATTTGTGTCCCATGATTTAATAGTTCTTAAATGACAAGTCCATGCTCTATGTTTTATGATTTCAAATGAATTCCACGTGATGGATATGCACCTTTGTTGTGATGTGGATTCAGAATGATATTATAGCTATGCAAGTATACACATGTTGTATGAATTTCCCTTCCATACGTAAGATGTTGAGAACTATGCATAGTGTGAAATCCCCTACTTATGATATGGTGAATTGTGGACTCCATTTTATGATCAAGTCAGTTATGTGTCTCAGTTTCCTTCCATCGAGTCTTGGGGGTACTAGTACCTGAAAAATATTGTTGTGTGCCTAGATCCATGTCACGTTATCATAATAATCTCAGTCAAGACATGATCTATAGAACTCAGTCAGTCATGTGACTCAGGAAATCACAGAAATCTCAATAAATTCTCAGATAGTAGTACTATTCCATCATTCAACGAAAGTCAGTTACTCAATCCATGAATAGCCAGTTAAATCATGTTCAGCCTCTTCAGATGGGAGTAGAAGTTAGCACTGAGTGAACCCGAGGATGGGAACTCACCTTCCAGTTTAGGGTGTGATTCTTAGTAGTCATCCTTGTGTTCCAGAACTACGTATCCAGCATAGGTTAAGACATCTTAACCTGCCAGATTATGTTTGATGATGTGTCTTACCTATCAGTTTAGGGTTCCCACCGTTCTCATTCGAATACCTGCTAGCTGAGGGTCACTCACAGCTGTCCTTACCAGTGCTGCGGTATTGATACCCTTCCAGTCGGGGCAGATATTAGACCCTAACCTAGCTATATGAATTTTTGGTGCATGTCGGTTAAGCAACTATCTCCCACAGTTTCAGTCCCAGTCTCAGTGAAAGAACTCAGATAGTTCTTCAGATTTTAGTATACCAGGACTGTCAGTTACAGTCAATTCAGTTACAGTACAGAACTCAGGTCGTTCTATCAGATTCAGGACTGTCAGACACAGTCATCTATGTTATCAAAATTTCAGTATCAGTCATGTTAGATAACAATAAACCATGTATTAGCATACAAATCCAGATATCATGTATTCATGATTTTAGTTACTATGTATGCATGTTTGTACTCTTATGTTCATATCAGTCAGTCAGTTAGCATTTTTCATACATGTAAACCATTTTGCATTTAGCCTACCTCACACGTATACTCAGTACTCCCAGTCGTACTGACGTATTTGCGCTATGGTACTTTCTTTCATGTTACACCATAGGTTCAAAGACACGATTTTCAGATCAGCAGTAGCATTCCAGTCACAGTTTTGTAGTGAGTCCTCATCTATTTAAGGACAATATTATTTTATTTCATTTATTATTTCAGTTTAGTTTTGCTAGACGGAGTTAGTTGGAGACATGTTCCTTTAACTCCTTATTTCTAACAGTATTTAGAGGCTTTCAGATTTAGTTCAAATTTTAGATTCAACTTTCAGTTGTTTTGGGTATTTGTTACCCTATATGGACGTTAGTATTTATCAGCTATTCTATTTAGTTGAACCTTATGGCCTATTATTCATGTTTTCTACATTCTACAAGTATATTATGCAGTGTACAGGTACAGATATTAGTCATGGGTTAGCATGTGGTCCCTTAGGGTCATAAGCACCGTGTAGCATTCTGGGTACCAGACTTGGGGTGTTACACTTGGTCTTCGACATGCAATTTATACAAAAATCATGCTGAGAAAAGTAAAAAAAAACATGAAGAAAACTGGTTTTGTTGTTGTTATTGTTGTTGTATGTTGCGTGCATAGAAAATTTGAAGTAAGCAGTAAAAAATTCTATAATTCTTTTAAGAATATGGAAGTTCATTCTTACCTCTTAATAGAAATCTTCTAAACCTCCATCCTTCCAATCAACTTCCCTTGGAGACTTTAATGCGTAGTCCACTACTCGTTCTTGAAACCCCAATTTCTCAAATCCCTAAATAAAAAAATAAAGTACAAAATTATACATACAAAGAGATAATAATTTAGAAATTGAAAGAAGGAAAACAAACAAAACAAAAAAAGGAGAAAAATAAAATATAGGGAAGAGCAAGAAAGAAAATAAACAAAGTAATAAAAGGAGAAAATAAGAGAAGAGACGTACAAAAGAAGAAAAAAGAAAACTAATAAAGAACAGAAAAGAGAAGGAAGGGGAAAAACAAAATGGTGTAATTGAAGCCCATTTATTTTAAAGTAAAGAGAGGAATTAGTGAATCATCAAAGTGAATAGGTAGATATATATTTCTCCATAAATTAAAAGTTTGGGTTTGAAGTACAATTTAAGTAACATTTGGTACAATAATTAAGTACACTGTTGGTTCACTAGCAGTGTTGTACATATTTGGCTGCCTTTGGTACAATAATTGGATGTTGTGATAGTCCTATGACTATTGGCTTATATAATAGAGTAATACTATCATGCCAACTCACTTAGATAATTTAAAAGGGCTATTAATTAGACTTCTTTTATACCTTGATAGTTATAAGCCTCTTCACATATTGGAAAAATCCTTTCCTTAGCTACTAGCACAATTTTCATTTAGAGGTTGATGTTATGTACCTAGACATGGCAAACGGTGCGGTTGTGGTTCAATCCTGCAAAGATTTCAACCTGTCCCACCGCACACATATTTTCAATCCACCCGACCCGCATATTTATTAAAAAACAACTATGTCTGATACTAAAATAAAAAAAATCATAAAATCTTTTTTTCATTTTTCTATCAAGTAATATTAATTTAATAGATAATGACTAACAATAATTTCTTGACAACAATTGTGGATCTGTAACAACCCGAATTTTCGTGCTAGAAAGATAACCATCGTTCCTATATGTGCAAAACTTAATCCCATGATTCATAATTTAATTCATTTGTCATGATATTTATCCTAGTTTATGAAGTTCTCTCAATGTGAAAGATGTTCATAGAATTTATTGAGAGCAAAGTTTAGCTAAGAATCTTTGATTCATCCAAAGTTTGGTATTAGATTATAAAAAGGTATACTTTGAACGTGCATAACTTTTGATGTACTTGGAATTTTTCATTTCAAGACCCACCAAATTGTAGATAATTCAGTCATCTTTCCAAAGATACCAATTTCGCCTTAATCCGATACCCGAGTGAAAAGTTATAGCATTTTTCGTGTGAGGCGGTAAGCTGTCATGATTACACCGCTTGGTCGTGCCTATAGCGCTCGAACCAATAGCTCTCAGCAGTAAACCTCAAAGTTGGGATTTTTCAAAATAGTAGGTGACTGCGATTATACCGCTCGGCGGTGCCCATAGTGGTGGCACCAATAGCGCTCAGCGGTGAGCCTCAAAATCGGGATTTCTGCTAAAAATTTTAATTCCAAGAGGCAGTCTTGTCTTTTCCCTATAAACCCAAGTCGTGTAAACGGTAAATTAAAATGTCTTTTGGACATAATATGCCCAAATTCACTCAAATCTATCAAGAACAAAACCCTAACCTCCCTCCCAAAGATCAAGAATCTATACTTTAAGTTCAAGATTTCCAAGAAACAAAATCAAGATTCGGATCCTATTCTACGAACTAAGTATTCTAAGGTATATGGGACTAGTCTAAACACCATGGGCATAATATTTACTATTTTATCATGTTTAAACATACCCAATCATGTTTATAAAGAAGAGTTTTGATATTGTTTCAAAAAGTATGTATCATGGAATTGTTTTGGTGAAATTATATGTTGTCTTGAACCTTTTTCACAAAATTCAAATTGTAAATATATATGTATATTTTCATTTGTATGGAAGAGTTTTATTGGGAGCATGATTGATAAAAACTCCCTTTACTTTTATGATGTCTTTGGTTTCAAGTGTTGAGGATTGTTTGAATTGCATGAACTTTCTTAAAGAAAACAAAAGGGTGAATTTCTGTTTAATGATCATGGATTGATACTACTTATAACATATTGAGAGGGTGTCTTTCGCATGATAAACGTTCATTGTGTCAAATTAATAATTTCCATGGGATTTGAGTAATGCAAATATGATATTGCCACCTTATGATAGTACTATAGAGAGAAGAGTGTCTTTGATGTAAACTCAAATGAAAATCTATTGCATGAATATCTCTCACTTGATGTTTAAAAATTATGGATGGTCATTAACATGAGGATAAGTGAAAAAGGGCAATATATATGTTATGGTGTGACATGAATCACTTGCAAGTCGAGGTATGACGATACCCGGTGATAGTATGCCCTTAATAGAACAAGTGTTGAATGTTTTGAATGTAGGAAGAATGGTTTTAAAGAACTAAAAGTTGGTCTTAAGAGAGTTAGATGGTTACCCAAAGAAAGCACGAGTCGAGATACTCAATGATGGAAATCGTGGTTTGCCGACTCAAAAATTTGGCACCATGTTGTATGGTCTTGTATTCGTTGATTCATATCGTTTCAACTTGGGACTATGGTTAGGAGCTATTCTTTGTGGTCTTGTTCCCTACCATGATATATTATTATGGCACCCTGCTTTGTGGACTGGCATGTCTCCCATACGAATACTCCAACCCTTACGACAAACTTGGATTGGGAGCTTGGCCATCGAGTCAAGAGTGGATCCCATATAGCCCGTGGTATGATAGAATTGTAAGGTGTAATATCTAGACCAGTAGAAAATAGAAAATGAATCATGATTTCCAAGAGTTGTTGAAATTCATTTCAGTATGCCCGTGTGTTTTCACTTATGCATTATCTTTATTGTTTTATAAAATACCCTCATTATGATATATAAAAACATATTATTTTGGGTTGTTTCTCATACCAGTACATTTTGTATTGACCCCCTATATTTTAGGTTCTGAGGCCCAATCTAGTGGTCTTGCTAAACTGTAAATTGTTGTCAGACATTCAAAGTTGGTGAGCCTCCCTTACTTTCGAAGGCATCTTAGTTACATATATCGATCTCATTGTTTTTAGTTCATGGTCCGAACGGGGGCCTTGTTCAGGTTTCAAACAGATTGTTATTTTCAGTTGTAGTAAAGATTTCGCAAATGTGTATTAGATGGTTTGAGTTTTATTGAACTTATGTCTGTATTACTCAGTTGATATATTAAAGTGACCATGTTTCCATTTATTTTCCGCATTTCCTTACAGTATATGAATTATGTATACGATTTCCATTTAGAGAAGGGCACTCGATCCTTCATGGTTAGGGATTCTCGTCCCATCCTGGGCCTCAATTCGGTTCATGACAAACTTGGTATCATAGTAAGGTTCAAGGTCCCAGGGTGTCTGCGAAATCATGTCGGGTAGAGTCCTGTTTATGGGTGTGTAGCGCGGCATACTTATAAGTAGGAGGCTATAAGGCGTTTAGAAATATCTCTCTTCTTTTCATGATTTGGTTCATGCCATATAGTATGAATGTCCTCTAATCAATGATTTCCTATAATTCAGAAAAATTATCATGCCTTACTATAGATCCAACGAACAAAATGCCCATGCTAAGGATGTCTGTCCTACTCATGGAATGCGGACCCATAATAGAGCTTGTACCCCAGAGTTTATTGCTACTCTGGGTGTTTCTCCAGTTCCGAATAGTCCACCTCAGGCCCCAAGGACCGGTGTTAACCATCCCCAGCCTCTTCAGAGGGAAGTTTCGAATGTTGAGTTTCGACAATCTATCCATATGATTGCTCAGCTAGTGGACTCTCAGACCTGTCGAACTGAAGATATGGATTCTGTGTCTGGTTCATCTGAGGTTACACGGGTTGGTCAATTCATGAGGCTAAACCCACCCACCTTTACTGGCATAAAGGTTGAGGAGGACCCCAAAGGGTTCATTGATAAACTGGAGAAAAAATTTAAAATTATGCATGCGAATGAGGTTGAGGGGGTTGAGTTGGCAGCCTATCAGTTAAAGGATTTGGAAAATCAATTATATAATTAATGGGAGGATTCAAAGGGTAGTAATGCTGAACCTTCTATGTGGGGTGAGTTTGTAGAGGCCTTCCTAGATTACTTCTTTCCCTAGGAATTGAGGGAAGAAAAGGCTGAAGAACTTATGAATCTGAAGCAAGGGAAGATAAGGGTAAAAGATTATACATTGAATTTTACCCAGCTATCCCATTATGGTCCAGAATTAAGGGGTAAAATGAGAGCTCGCATGAAAAAATTTGTATCCGGTCTCTTAGATGATCTGGGGTTGGAATGCTAGGGAGCGATGCTGAATAAGGATATGGATTTCTCTAGGTTGTCCATTCATATGCAGTAGGTAGAAGAGCAAAAGAAGAGGTTGGCTGAGGTAAGGGAAAAGAAAGAGAAACTAAGAGAGTTGGGTCCACAGATCAAAATAATAGTCAGCACCAAGGTGGTAATTGGGGAAATAAGTGTTCTAAAAAGATGTTTTGGAGCAATGCTCAGTTATCAGCAAGTGCACCTGTGCCCAGGCCTTCAGGTGAATAGCGTTTTCAGTCAGAAGATAGGCCTGGAGCTTATGGCACCCAGTACCAAGAGAATGTGACTCAGCCTTTTAGGTCATATCCTCGTTGTAGTAATTATGGGATAAATAGTTTGGGGAAGTGTTATTCTGAGATTCGGACGTGTTATTTGTGCGGCTAAGTGGGCTATTTTCAGAGGGACTGTCCCTTAGCTGGAGGGAATATAGGGGGAGCTAACTCCCAAGCTGCATCCATATCTTCTCATCCTAAGGGTACTACTTCAGCTGCCGGTGGTGGTTATAATCGATTATATACCTTATCTAACCTCCAAGATGCAGAGACCTCGCCAGATGTTGTTATGGATATGTTATAGATTTTCTCCCGTGATGGGTATGTATTTGGCATGCTTCACATTATTAATGTCGTTAGACAATAAGATGTGGAGTGTAGTGGTGGAAATAGTAGCTTAAGATTATTAATGTGTGTCTTGTGGAAAGGAATTAATGGGCATGATGCAATATTTTTAATAACCTAGGTTGGCAACTTCCGAAATAAGGAGTGGATAATGATAATTTATATATACGTATATCCATGAGACTAGTGTTATAACAATGAATTGTGGTTGAGTCATTAAGCAGATAAGAGCATGGGTAAAGGAGAATAAGTTGAACCCCCAAGTAGCATGTTGTTAGATAAAGTTTTATGTGTGTAAGTATTTTATGCACCTAGTTCCTGTTCTTGAATTTTGGTAGTATGGGAAAGACTAAAGGGTTGTTGTGTGATGTTCATTAGATCTGAATTTAGGGAATATAGGTAGATGGTATGTGCCTTTGGGATAGTTTTACAAAATTTTATTATGTTGTAGCTTATATGATTATCGGTCTAATTTTAGATTGTTAAGTGGAATGGATTGGATTTTTATGTAATAAGGAGTGAGGATGGGTATGCTCATAATACTATGAGTTGTAACTTGATGGCTATAGATTATAAAAATTAAGAGTAGCGTTCTTGGAAATCAATGCCTGTAGAGTATAATTAAAAAATAGGAGTTTAGCGTTTATGTGTATGGTGATACCTTATTTTGTTGAGAGTTGTGGTTATTTATTTGATGAGGGAATATGTTCACAAGTCTACGATCGTGACTTTGACCTAAAGGGGAGATGCTGAATTAAGGTAGTTCCTGAATTTTCTCCCATTCATGATGCTTATGCTCGGGTCCCTCAATGACCCTCCGTATGTTAGTAGGATGGTGGTTGTGGAAGCATAGTAATGTTTTAGGCAGGGGAGTAGATGTTCTTAAGTGTGAAAAGTTTGATGTGATTTTTTTAGATAAGGTTATAGGTGAAGGGGGAAAGAAGGAGATGAACTTTCATTACGTGAAATAGTTAGAAAGGAGATATATGGCAAAAATCTTTGTGAGAATGATTGAATTTGATGGTCTTAGTAGATAGAGCCATTAAGTGGGTGTAGTAATGATAGGCTTGAATGTTGTGATTGATGAAAACACAAACCAATGAGCCATGTGGTTATTACTCCTTGAATTAAGACTTGAGATTGTTGGGTTATAGTGATGAGGTGAGGTAATTTCTTAATGTGATGTAGAGTACAGGATCTCGTAGTTTAAGTTAGTATCCTTTTAACTTCAGGTTAGGCTTCAACATGGAAGTACTATACAGTGGGACTCAAACTCTTGTGGTTAGATGCATTATGGGAGAATTTTAAGTCGAAAATGATGAAGTATGTTATTTATTGTTAGGGGCATGTTTGAGTAGTGTCTGTAAGTTTTAGGTCTATTCATTGTTTCTTGTAAGGTAGAGAATGCTTCTAATTCCTATCTTCCACGAAATATCATTTCATGATTGTAACGATATAATCAGGCCTATTATCACCAAATAAAGTCGTCTTATGTTGTGATGATCATGAGTCATGTGCAAGGTCATCTCTATGTCAATCCTTATCAACTCACGCTTCGTGCGTATACGATTCACTAGGGGATTATCATGAACCTCTTTTGATGCCTTTGCATATTATCTTAAGGAAAAGAAAATGTTCAATCCGAGGTTACATTCTTTACTTCATACTTTTCGAGCTTCAACAAGATCCTACCCATCATTCGGGGACGAATGATCCCAATGGGGAGATAATGTAACAACCCACATTTTTTAACTAGAAATTGAACCGTCATTCCTATGTGTCCAAACTCTAATCCCATAATTTATATTTTAATTCATGTGTCGTGATTTTTATCCTAGTTTATGCAGTTCTCTCGAAGTGAAAGATGTTCATAGAATTTACTGATAGCAAAGTTGAGCTAAGAATCTTTGATTCTTCCAGAGTTTGGTATTCGATTCAACAAGGGTCTACTTTGAACGTGTATAACTTTTGATATACACAAAATATTTTAGATCAAGACCCCACCAAATTGTAGATAATTGAGTCAGCTTTCCAACGATTTTAATTTCGCCTTAATCCGATACCCGAGTGAAAAGTTATAGCATTTTCCGTGTGAGGCAGTAAGTTGCCACGATTACACCGCTCGGCGGTGCCTATAGCGGTGGAAACAATAGCGCTCAGCGGTAAGCCTCAAAGTCGGGATTTTCTAAAACAGTAGGTCACCGCGATTACACCGCTCAGCGGTGCCTATAGCGGTGGCACCAATAGGGCTCAGCGGTGAGCCTCAAAATATGTATTCCTGCTGAAACTTTTAATTCTGAGGGGCAGTCTTATCTTTTCCCTACAAACCCAAGTCGTTTAAACAGTGAATTAAAACATCTTTTGTGCATAATATGCCCAAATTCACTCAAATTTATCAAGAAAAAACCCTAACCTCCCTCCTAAAGATCAAGAATCCCTAGTTTAAGTTAAAGATTTCCAAGAAACAAAATCAAGATTTGGATCCTATCCTTTGAACAAAGTAGTTTAAGGTATGTGGGACTACTCTAAACACCATGGGGATAAGATTTACTATTTTGTCATGTTTAAACATCCCCAATCATGTTTATGAAGAAGAGTTTTGACTTACAAATCGGGGTAAGACATGAATGACTTGTAAGTCGGGGTATGAGGATACCCGGTGATAGTATGCCCTTAATAGAACAAGTGTTGAAAATTTTTCATGTATGAAGAATGGTTTTAAGGAATTAAAAGTTGGTCTTAAGAGAGTTCGATAGTTACCCAAAGAAAGCACGAGTTGAAAGACTCAATGTTGGAAATCATGATTTGCTGACTCGGGATTTTTGCACCATGCTGTGTGGTCTTGTGTGCCTTGATTTATGTTATCCTAACTTGGGACTATGGTTAGGAGACATGCTTTGTGGTTTTGTGCCCTACCATGATATATTATTATGATTGAGAATTATGGCACTCTGCTTTGTGGACTGGCGTGTCTCCCATACCGATACTCCAACCCTTGAGGAAAATTTGGGTAGGGGGATTGGTTGCCGAGTCAAGGATGGATCCCATATAACTCATGGGATAATCAGAATTGTAGGGTGTACCATCTAGCTCAGAGAAAATAAAAAGTGAGTCATGATTTCCAAGAGTTGTTGAAATTCATTTCAGTATGCCCATGTGTTTTCACTTATGCATTCTGTTTATTGTTTTATAAAATGCTCTTATTATGATATATAAAAACATATTATTTTGGGTTGTTTCACATACCAGTACATTTTGTATTGACCCCCTATATTTTAGGTTCAAAGGCCCAGTCTACCGGTCCTGCTAAACAGTAGATTGTTGCCAGACATTCAAAGTTGGTGAGCCTCCCTTACTTCAGAAGGCGTCTTGTTTACTTATGTTGCTCTCATTGTTTTTAGTTCATGATCCGACCGAGGGCCTTGTCCCGGTTTAAAACAGATTGTTGTTTTTGTAGTAGAGATTTCACAGACGTGTATTAGATGGTTTGAGTTTTATTGAACTTATGTCCGTATTACTCAGTTGAGATATTAAAGTGACCATGTTTCCATTTATTTTACACATTTCCTTACAATATATGAATTGTGTATATGATTGCCAGTTAGAGAAGGGCTCCCGAGCCTTCATGGTTCGGGATGCTCATCTGTTCCTGGGCGTCTGTTCGGGTCATGACAGGATCTTTCGTAAAGTCATAATAAATGTCAATTTTTACTTGAATTTCAAATGACTTGAATTTCAGTCACAAAAACAGACAAGATTAAAATAGATTGTCATTTATGTGGTTCTGACCATTTTCTCTCTTATAATTTGTTCCTTAAAAAAAAATCTTTTTTGATAATCTTTTAAATTCAATACTTATTAATCAAATCATCTTGAGGGATTTTTTATGCAATTTGAGTTGACTGGAAAAATAATGAATTAATAATAATAATTCATTTACCTTTTTTATATTGATTTTGTTATTAAGAATATTATGTTTTGGTAGGTTGCTAAGATTGATAAATTTGGTCTAATTTTGATTTTTGAGAAAATCTAATGTATATAGAATGTTATTTATAAGATTTCCAAATATTATCTTGTAAAAGCATCTCACACCAACTATAAAAAACTTCTTTTGTTCTTTAATTTTTCACCCTTCAGTTGCTTTCTTTGACACAACTTGAAAGCTAGAAATTTTCAAGTACAACTTCTTGCTCTCTTTTCTCTTCTTTCCTTTAAAGCCAACCTCATCTACTCTATCTGGTTGTATCAAGGAAGACCATACCATTGCTCGAGCTCATATGAAAACCCACTAGTCCTCTGGACAAAATGCGAGGATAGTATTGAAATTTTAGCAGGAATGAAATGTCATATTATCCTCGCGTGATGTCCAGGAGAACTAGACAGTAGGCTAACAAATGAATTCAGACAAATTTCTTCCTTGATACTACCAGGTAGAGTTGGTGTCATTGGTGTTAAAGGGTAGAAGTGTGTCGTCGGAGTCAATGAATAGTTGGGTAATATGGATGTTCTCCAACTCATTATGCAGGCCCAAACTAATGATGTTTGCGTTAAATTATGATAAGATTATCTTATGTAATTAAAGATAGTGATATGAAAGAGTTAAGTTATTTATTTATTGTTAAATACGATATGAAAATATTTTTATTACATTGTGGTCAAAATAATACCTATAATTTCCTCGAAACGATAGAAATAAAAGATCATTGATGCAGGTTTTGATGTATTTGGTTAAGCACAAGAAGTTAATTAGTTAAGAGGAAAATATATCCCTCAACTATACGAAGAGTGAAAATATTCCTCGTTAAAATGGTAGTGTGCATATATTTCATTGTCTAACAAATGATGTATATATTATAAGTTCACTCCCATTTTTGGACGTGAGAAATGTTCCTCACTATTTGGACCAGTTACAACTCCATTAACACTTATCTGAAAAAACCCAAATTGCTTCCCTAAAGGATGAATCTATTGACATGAATGCTGAGGAGAGTTGCTTGATTTTTCCTTGGATTTTGCTTTAGCTTTTGTTCTGTGTCGTTTGTATGTGATTTTTTAATATTAATAAAATATTCCCACTAAGCATAGCATAGAGATTCCAAAAAAAAACAAAAATACTTTTCCAAGCTGCACAGTTTTGTCTTGTGAAAAGCTTGGTATCTACTCATTAGCAGAGGCGAATTCAAAATTTTAAATTTGTAAGTTTCTAATAAAATAAATTAATATTTGTACAATAAAAAGGGAGGGGCGGGGGAGGGGGTGGTAGAAGTGGAATTAGTCGTGACGCAACAAAGACATAGAGAAAATATAAATTATTCATTTTTTGAAAGAAAAATTATGAGTTGACTCGGAAATATAAGGTAAAAAGGTAACAAAAAAAAGGCTAAAAAAATGATGTTTCCACTGGGTTTGGATCCCTCCTCGCGAGGGTGTTGAGGATTTCGTTATTATTCATATCATCTTGCATGATTTTATATTGAATTGTCATTCACTGGTCAAAAAATTAATTAATAACAATATTTCTTTTACCTTTTGTGATGTTGATTTCTTACTAAGAATACTATGCTTTTGGTAAGTTGTTAAGATTGATAAGTTTGATCAAATTCTGACTTTTGACAAAATCTAATGTAAACCATTGTATATATAAAGTTATTTATAAGATTCTTACATATTATCTTGTAAAATCATCTCATATCAATTATAAAAATTCTTCTTTTGTTCTTTAATTTTTCACCCTTCAGTTGCTTTTTCTAACACCTTAAGAGTAAGGAATTTTCAAGCACAACTTCTTGCTCCTCTTTTCTCTTTTTGTTGGAGTCCACACCACCCAACTCTTCATTGACTCCAACAACAATCTTATTTCCTTTAAAGCCAACTTTATCATCTCTATCTGGTCGTATCAAGTAAGACCTTGGTGGAGTTCGATTGCAAGCCCACTTTCTAGTTCTACTTTACAACCTACCAGGTTAAACATCAACCTACAAACATAAAAACATTACCGTTGTTTTTATACTTGTACTTTGAATTATTACCCTTGTAGGTTGTCCAATAGGACTAGATAGTGGGTAGAAGTTTGTTCTCCGAGAGACAACAAAGAGTTGGATAGTGTGGACGTACTCCAACTCATTAGGTAGCCTAAATGATGTTGGAGTAAAATTCTGATTATATTTTCCTTATATTCTTAAAAATAATGATATGAAAGACTTATGTTATTTTTGTTCAGTTAAATGGACTAAGGAAATATTTTTATTATGTTGTCATGGTCGAAATAGTAGCTTTAATTTCTTGATCTAAATGATAGTAATAATCAGTGATGCAAGTTTTGAAGTATTTGATTATGTACAAGGAGTTAATTAGTAAAGGAAAAAATAATTTTGAGGGGATATATCCCTCATTAAAAAAATAGTGTATATTTACCCTTTTTCATAACTGGCCTATATTCACTAACTTAAAGAAAAATCCTGAAAGTGATCTTCTAATTTCAAAAGGCCATCCATTCAAGCCTTTACTGTCTTTTTTTATTGTTAGATTTAGAAAATTAAGTCACCCATTTTTTAGCCCTCCAAATCCGATCCAAATGGGAAAAAAATTTCTCTTCTACTTAATCATAAAACGAGCTTGGGTCAGAATTGAATAAATGATTGTGTTTTTTCTGTTAGATCGAGTCTAAAAGGGTAAAAAGTGCGTAAGGTAATTTTTAAAATTTAGACCTGATCTAACTTTAAAACCTACCTAAACATAAAAAGGCTTTTGTACGTTGGTGTGCCATGTTTTGATAAGATAATATTTGAAAATCATATAAGTAATATTGTATATCCATTGATTTACACTAGATTTGATTAGACCAAATCTATCGATCTCCTAACCAAAATGAATGTCACGAACTACTCTGTGTAGTCTTTTTTTCCTTTTTTGGGCTAATTTATACCACAGTGTTTCTAGAAGCCTTTTAATAATAATAAAAATCTTCACCATGGATAAGTAAGGGGAATTAGGCCTTCCTTTACCAATTCTAATGAGGTAATGAACCTCTATTAATCAACAATCATGAAGAAAATAAGAACTAAAGAGAACTAGGTATCTTATGATCATCACATAGTATGTAACATACCCTATGATGATATTACAAATGATGATGCTTAAACAGTAAAAAAATATAAAATCCAGGATGAAATTTGAGTTATCAAACTCAAACTTCCTTCTACAAATGTATAAATTTTAAAAAAAAAGATTGCCCATCTAAAGTAACCTGAAGTGTCTTCATCTTCCAATCAGTCCAACAACATTTGATAGTTCATCAGTTATTCTTGGATTTATTGAATTTTGTTGAAGCTATTGACACTGTTGTATGATTTTGCTTTGTCAGTCACATTGGTAGGTGTCTTGGAACATACTCCCCGCACTTTACCATCCTAGCTATGTTGCCTCTCATGTGTCTTTTTATTGATTTCACTTTTTTGTTGTTGAGGTGAGATTCCATCTCTAGCCACTTTATCAAAGCACATATCCAACATATTTTCTTCCTCTTCCTCATAAAAAATTCTCGTTCAAATCACTAAAATAAGTGTTAATTGGACTAAGTCCTGATGCTAAGGGCCCTGACTCATTTTTCATAACTATGCACTGTTAGACATAAATATGGAAGCTTCTGAACTGAATTTTCTATGCAAAGGAAGAGGTGAAACCTACTCCTCTCCATCAGCTAAATCAGCCCATCTAGGAATACTCATCTCCCCTTTCATCATGTCTTTGTTATTCCCCATGGACGAATAGGCCCCCCTCAAGTTAAGTGATGGGTCACTAACCCTAACTTGAATAGATTGCTCGCATATGCATGCCTGGCTAGTGCTTTGTTGAAAGTGTCAACTATTTGGTCATAACCTTGAATATGTATAACACGAACCTTTTTTTTCAACATATGGTGGCGGGAAAAGTAAAAGTCTATTGCATTATGCTTCACACGATTATGGAGGACAAGTTTCTTGCTTAGGAATGAGGTTCCATGTTATCTCAATAAATTATAGGTAACTGATGTACTAGCATAATGCATATGCAAAATTGTTTATCTGAAAGATTTACACGATAAGAAAAATAAATATCTAATGGTTTTTTGTTTTATTTTCTTCTACGGGTACGCAGAATCTGTATATGCAGAACAACAACTTCAACTAGAGTTCAAGTATAAACAAGAACACAATGAAGTATATCAAATACCCTCAACACAAGATCAAAATGACATTTCCAAGAGGTGTATTTTATTTTTTCAGAAAATAGATAAAAAAGAAATGAATAAATTCAAGTCGTTCGAATTCACGGAATTTCCTTAAGGAAATAATTCCCCTCACTGTACCCGAGGTTGCGGAATTTTCCTCCCAGGATAAAATGGCCTTCAATCCAAATATAGCGGTACCTCAAATATTTGGACTCGTTGAACGTACTCAACAATTTGAATGATCACACTGAATTTTTGAAGAGAAAAAGAGTATTTTTTATTCAGAAAATTCTCGTATCAAAACCTGTGGAAGAAAACAGGTTTTTATAGCCATAACATGCCTCTTCTGAAAAGAGGCAATGGTTCATGTCAAAGGTTACACATGTTCTGTAAATTCATGTCTGTTCATCCAAAGATTGCATATTTTCCTGAACAGTCATCTCTCTCCATGAATCAGTATGTCCTTTTGCTGAAGTATTGCATCCTTCTAAAACAACACATCAGTTCAAAACAGTACAACTATTTTGAAGCATTAGTTCTGTTTGGAATTACAGAAGCATCAGTTCGAAATTTCTGAAGCATTGCATCTGCTGCTGCATGCATAAATGGAGAATACTGTTTCATTTTTGTAGATTCGGATCATCAAATAAAATTTGTTCAAGAAGATAGATCTCATTGATCGATCATTTGATAAATCCAAATCCAAATCCAAATCCGAAGTCAAACCGAGCGAGCGAGCGACGACGACGACGTGAGGCATCTCTTATTCCTTGCCTCACTTATCCATGTGGGAGTGTGTTTTGCATTATAAATACTTTAAAGCTTCTTTCTCCCACCAATGTGGGAGAATTTAGTAAGTTTTCCTATTTTTGAATATACTTTCCATATTGGTTGGGTGACGATCTAATAGAATAGACAATTATTTACGTACCCCAATTGCATTTCTTAACTGATTGAAGAACTAGTTATAAGACTCATTATTTTCTGAGTCTACAATTCCAAAATCCAAGGGAAATATGTTGTTGTTTCCGTTCTTTGACACTGCTATCATGAGTACACCATGATATTTTGACTTCAAAAATGTTGCATCTACCATTATTACTGGTCTACAGTTGGTCCATCCAATGATTACAGTGCCATAAGCAAAAAATGCATATTGAAACCTGTGTTGAGCAACAAAATATTAGTAAAAATTTGCATTTTATGTTTATAATCAAAGTACAATAATTTTCAAACCTAAGTCTTGCCTATGAGGTAAGAGTTGGATTTATGTTAATAATCTAATCGGTCCAATCAAAGAATAAACTTTTTACTCTTGGGCAAAAGTTTTCAACTTCAACAGTTAGCATTTGTACAAAAAATTTCTAAATGAAGTCTTGCCCATGGGGTAAGAGTTTCATATATGTTAATAATATAATCAGTGCAAATAAAGGATAAACTTTTGCCTCTTAGGCAAAAGTTTCAATTTCAACAATTTTCTAAACTAAGTCTTGCCCATGAGGCAAAAGTTGCATATATGTTAATAATATAATCAGTGCAATTAAAGAATAAACTTTTTCCTCTTAGGAAATTTTTTTCGATTTCAATAATTTTATAAACTAAGTCTTGCCCATGAGTCAAGAGTTGCATATATGTTAATAATCTAATCAGTCAAATTAAAGAATAAACTTTTTCCTCTTGGGCAAAAGTTTTCAATTTCAACAGTATAGCATTTGTATAAACTAAGTCTTGCCCATGAGGCAAGAGTTGCATATATGTTAATAATAAAAGCAGTGCAATTGAACAATAATATTTTACCTCTTAGGCAAAAGTTTTCAATTTCAACAGTATAGCATTTGTATAAACTAAGTCTTTCCCATGAGGTAAGAGTTGTATGTATGTTAATAATCTAATCAGTGCAATTAAAGGATAAACTTTTGCCTCTTGGGTAAAAGTTTTCAATTTCAACAATTGTCTAAACAAAGTCTTGCCCATGAGGCAAGGGTTGAATATATGTTAATAATCTAATCAGTGCAATTATAGAATAAAGTTTTGCCTCTAGGAAAAAAGTTTTCAAGTTGTATAGCATTTGTACAATAATTTTCTAAACTAAGTCTTATTCATGAGGCAATAGTTGCATAGATGTTAATAATCTAATCAGTACAATAAAAGAATAAACTTTTTCCTTTTGGGCAAAAGTTTTCAATTTCAATAATTTTCTAAACTAAGTCTTGCCCATGACGCAAGAGTTTCATATATGTTAATAATCTAATCAGTGCAATTAAAGAATAAACTTTTGCCTCTTGGGCAAAAGTTTTCAATTTCAACAATTTTCTAAAGTAAGTCTTGCTCATGAGGTAAGAGTTGCGTATATGTTAATAATCGCATCAATGCAATTAAAGAATAAACTTTTGCCTCTTGTGCAAAAGTTTTTAATTCCAACAGTATAGCATTTGTACAATAATTTTTTAAACTAAGTCTTGCCCATGAGGCAAGAGTTGCATATATGTTAATAATTTAAGCAGTGCAATTAAAGAATTAAACTTTTGTCGCTTGGGTAAAAGTTTTCAATTTCAACAGTATTGGATTTGTACCTATTCTCATCGTCCCTCTTTATGTTTGTGTACGTGCTTGGGTTGTTTTCTTTCATCAAGTGAAGATACGATGGCAACCTGTTATAGTTCTTTTTTGTGGTTCCTTTTATCATCGTATAGGCATGTTGTATCGCTCGCCATCCTTTGTTGTAGGATTTGATTATTCCGTACTTCCTTCTCATTTCATCTACCACGAAGTTTGGTGTGATTACATTACTAGAGTCATGCACAAGTTCTAGTATGTAGTCACATATGACCTTTGATGTTGCATTCCTGTGGTTAGACATTATAAAATCAACCGAGAAATTATAAGCCTTTTCATATGTAGTAACCTGAAAGAGCAAAGAATCGGGAATCTTCGAGGCATGAAATCGCCACACACAGTTGTCATTCAAACATCGCAGTAAATATTTTGTTGTGCTTGATTTGAAAACCTTAAATTGGATGTTGTCTGTAATTGTAATGTTTGACATGCACGTCATCATATTTTGATTGTCAATTAACATCGACTTGACATTTACCTCATTCAAAAAGGCATTGTGTCTCAAGAGAGCAGTCTCGACATCAAGTATCCTCTTCTTCTTTTGTCATACCCTCTTAATCTTTTATGGCTGCCCCATTTTTTCATCTATTGCAGCCTCCAATATTGGTTTGATAACGTGTAAGTCATTATTTCTATCAATAATTTCAATTGATTGTTCCATATTGTATTACTCAATACTCATTTCTTTTCCATCCATTCCAAGCACAACCCTTGTGAAAAATAAAACAACAAAAGATTAGTAACAATTTAATTTAGGATATATATCTTCAACGAGTAAAATCATTAAAGAGTAAGGCATAGTCAACTATTGTCCATTGGGAAAACTGTTAAAGTCTTGCCTCTAGGGAAAGAGTTATAGGTCATCTGCCAAATCATTACAGACTATGACAGTCTCAACTCTTGCCCATGGGGCATAACTGTCTCAGTGTTGCCTCTGGGGCAAGAGTTATAGGTCATTTGCCAAATCATTAAAGAATAATGAAGTGTCAACTCTTGGCCATGGGAAATAATTCAAAATGTATGGCAGAATATGAAGATGCTAAATCGAACTTGAAACTATAGAATAACACACACTATAGGGGTGATTCTGAAAGGGTTGTTTATTTCAGAGATAGGATGCAAATGATACAACATTGTTTATCAACTGAAGACTCTTATAGTATGGCCTTGAACGAGAATGATGGAATGACTATAATTGAGAAGTGGAGCAATATTGAAGAGAGCATGTTACAATAAAAATTCAGGTCTTTCTGTATAATCTAGGTGATTCATTCCCTATGTATTTTAGTGCAGTTATGAAGAAAAAAAGTAACAAGAATCTTATTTAGTTTTTAAACTAAGAATGTTATTATATTAGTATTTGTTTTGCCTTTCATATTTTTGGTTAATGCTTCGTTGAATATATTCTTTACCTTACCGAATACAGCCAGAAAATTTTCTTTTGGCTTGTAAAATCTTGTAGATAACCATGGCTACCCCAAACGGGATCATTTATTATTCTTCCAAATCACCTCAACACCCAAAGGTTCATGCCCACAGTCAAGGGACTGAATGTAGCAAACATAATGGATATTCTAATATGCCAAGACAGAAGTTTTCTAATAAGGGGTTCTGGGAGGTGTGTGGAAAACTAAGAAACTGTGTCATCTTTAGGGGATCTCCTGTGTTGTGTCACCCAACAGAAACACGTGATACTGAGACAAAAGAAGTTTCCAGAAACACTGGTTATTATTCCAACATATCTAGGTAAGCATGGTTCAACAACAAATGATCAATGAATATAAATATGATGCGTGTTCAACATTCAAGGATTTGTTTAACACTGAAAAGTTGTATAATAGTAACCTTGTTACCTAAAGTGCCAAATCCTACTACCATTAGAGAGTTTAAACCCATTTCCTGTTGCTCTATGTTATACAAGCTAATAGCTAAGGTGTTCTCTCTTAGAATCAACAAGTTAGTGCTTCTTTAATCTCCAAAACATAGGCTGGATTCATTCGAGATGGAAAACACAGTCTTTCCCTCAAAGACCAAACCCTCACAACTACTCAAACACAATTATAATCGCAATAACAAACTCTCCACAAACTGTTCAACACAATTCCTCATCATCTTCTAATGCTAATTATACCACTAGGTTGAAATACTTGGAACTAATTGCTTGTACCGCCTTGACCTTATACATTTGGCCTCCCAAAATATGTTGGTATTAATGTTAACTCTCATATTAACGACCTTTCTCTCCAAGACCAAGCTCCCACACCTACTCAAACACAATTATAACCGCAATAACAAACTACCCACAACCTATTCAATGGAATTCCTCAATAGTAAATATGTTACTACAATAACAACATATCCCAAGTTCAGTTTACGTTTACCTCCCCAAAAATCAAATCAATATTCTAATTATATAACAATCTAAAATTACCACAATGCATCAATAAGCTAAAATTACCACAATGAATTTGATGATGAAATTCATACCTGAAGAAACCTTAGGGCTAAAGTCAATTCTGCGAATGTTTGAAAGTCGATTCTCGAATTTGGAAGAAAGCGATTTAACAACAATATTTTGGAGGTCGATTCTTGAATTTGGAAGAAAGAGAGGAAGAAAGAGATTTAAACGAGAATATTTTGCAGGAGGGTATTTTCATCCAAAAGAATATGACTTAACAAGTAAACGTTGTTTTAATGAAGTTTTTTTATTTGCGGCTGAAATTTGAAAGCTACCCTAATTGGGTTCTATCTTTGAGAATTACCCAATGATGCATGTTTGAGTTAAATCATGATAAAATTGTCTTATGTACTTAAAGATAATGATATGAAAGAATTAAGTTATTTATTTATTGTTAAATGCGATATGGAAATATATTTATTACATCATGGTCAAAATAATACATTTAATCTCCTCGAAATGATAGTAATAAAAGATCATCGATGCATGTTTTGATGTATTTGGTTAAGCAGAAGAAGTTAATTAGTTAAGAGGAAAATATATCCCTCGATTATACGAAGAGTGGATATATCCCTCGTTTCTTATTTTGGCAGCGTCCCTTGTTTCTTTTTATTTTTGTCTTCTTTATTTCTCTACTTAACAATTATCGCTAGATTTTCTCACGAATCTGACCAGATAAGAGAAGGAACAAGTTTACAAGTTTAATTGCCATAATTTGTATTATTTTCTTTCTTTGTACTTTATTTAATATTTAATAAGTCTTTTATCACATCTAAGTTCCGGTGTTTTCTATCTTCTTTTTCTTCAACGCTACAGTGAATTGTAGATATACTTAATTAATTAAGGATGTGCGGAATAGATTTACACATCATAAACTATTTCTCTCGGCTCATATAAAAATTTAAAAAATGATTGTACCAAATTAAATGCATCCACAATCTCCGTCCACTTTATTTGTCAAGTTTAAAAAATAAATCGATCAATTAATCACATAGTTTCCAATCATCTCTTGCAAGGTTTGTATGTGTGTGTTAGAATTGGTGAAAGTGTATTGCAAGGGCGTCTCAACCCTTTGGGAAATAAGGCGGCAGCCTGAGGCCCACAAAATTTGAGGGCCTTATTTTTTTTTAGTAATAATAAATTTTAAATTTTAAAAAATATATTAAATACTATTTATAGAAAAAATAATTTTTTTATAAACGAAAGAATTTAGATGGAGTTTGATATATCTAGTCCAGAATACTATGTGTCAAGAAATTAATGCATTGACTCTATTGTTAATTAAAAAAATTATTAGAACAAATCGATTATATAATTTTAAAAACAGACTTTATAAAAATAATTATTTTTTCTTAAAAACGTAAAACTTCCGTTTGATTTTGGCCTTGGGCCACGATTCGCTTGAGCTGCCCCTGGTGTATTGTTGATCCATCTAAACCACGAACTTTTGTTGGTATCAAACGTGATGTGATCTCCTCTACAATAGTTCATTATGAAATATCAATTGATCTTCATTCGAGTGTAACAATTGAAAGCTTCTCTTCTGAGACTAATGTATGGACTACCACCGGTCGTCTCCTTTGTAGTTTCTCAACAAATATTCAATTTGTTAATCTTCATATCTTTTGCCTACTTGTAGGTGATAAGGTTATTTCATATGACTCAGAAAATGATAATATAAAACTTTTTTATTAAATCCGAGTGCCTAGTTCGATGGCAGACTACTACATATTCTTTTGTTTTGAGTGGCATCAATGGCCATGTCTTCTCTAGAGTAGTCAATTGGCAGAACTGTAACTTGTAGGTTTAACTGCATTCTTAAGATTAGGTGCAACATCTCTACTTTTGCAACAACTATTACACCTTTCCTATGATCAATGGTGCAGAAGAAAAATATTTCAAGCCCATACATGGTAAGAGGTTACACACATTTATCTCTATTATAAAGCAATATATGAAAAAAGGGTTCAAAAACATTGCGTTAGTGGCATGATCAAAGCCAAATGATTGTAAGTTAATGTCCTTTGTCATGATCTTGAATGAAACTATTAATGAAATTTATGCCGCGCTACATGTATATCTTGACAATTCTTAATTAACAGTGTTAGTGTTACGTATCTCCATCTCGAAGCTTAAGAATCCCGAGATTCAAAGACGAACCCAAGATCTTAATTAAGGAAATTAAATATAAAGAAGTAAAAAACACTGAAAAATTAAGGTGACAATATATGGAATCTATTGACTCCCATTTGACAAGGGAGTGAGGAGAAGTGCTAAAAACCCCAGTAGTAGCTGATTGGCCTCTTGAAAGTAGCTTTTCTTTCTGGTGGTTCAATTCCAATCCAGAAGCTTAATTTGTTAGTGTTGGAGGAATTAGGAGTATCCCTTTATACATATATTAGATGGGTAAGGCCCGTGCTAGGCACAGACTCAACATATTAATTTACAAACCAATGGAAATGGAAAGGCAGTTATGTTCAACACGATAATAATTTTCGTGTAACGTTAAAAATGATGCACGAGAAATTTCAACATATTGGTAACAAACTTCAACTGCAAGATCCAGTCTTGGCCGCACAAATTAAGATGCATGGGAAAGATTCTCTTCATTAGGGACACCTACATTCATAGAAGATTGGTATTTAAGAGAAATTTTTACAAATTGGTAAAAAGGAACAGTACCAAGACCAGAAAACAAAATGAAAATTAAAATAACTTCCTGCTCCATCCTTCTTTCTTTTAGTGCAATAATTTCATTAGTTACTCGATCATTAGCCTTGTACATTACAGCATGTTGAGTTCGAAATCGAGAGGGCGTCATGCGGAAGCTTAAAGTTTACAAATCAATGGTGATAATTCAGATGAAAAATAAAACATATATTAAAAAGATAGATTATTAATATGATTCGGTCAAATGACCTACATATTAAAAACAATATTAAGAAAATAAAACATATGGAAAAACATAAACCTATGCGAGAAATCTCCCCCTAAACCAGACACTTTTAACAACTACATTGTGGATGCTATTGTGTTATGGTATGAGAAGGGGGCATCTATTTATCGAGTTCGAAAACCATTGCTCTAAGAAACAGGTTTGCCAAATATGAAAAACTTTTCCCTTTCAGGAAAAGTAAAAGTATTTATGGTTACTTTTATTTTCCTTCTAAGAAAAAGTAAAACTTAATTTTGATAAGAAAACCAAGGCAAAAACCCTAACAAATCTCCCCTTTTTGGCTTGATTTTCTTCCTAATATCCACCTTCTTCAGATCTTTGTTCCTTGTGCTTCACATAGTCTTCACCACTGTTGTTTGGCATGTTTAAAAATGGAGATTGGGTTAAAAGTATATGAGCAATTTTCGAGTTAAAAAATATTGGAGTCCTTTTGCAGGGTTAAAAGTGAACTTTATTTTCAAATATGTGACAGAAGGATTGTTGAAAATATAATTGAAAATCATCTCCACATGTAGTTTTTGGACATATATCTTTATTATCATCAAAATGGTTGCAACTTTGACCTTAAAGTATCCTCAATTGAACCATTAAATCTTTGAACCATAGGCTTTGATACCACTTGTTGGGTTCAAAATCGAGAGGGCGTCATGTGGAAGCTTAAAGTTTGCAAACCAACGATGATAATATATATCATTACAATAAAATTGATATATAGCTATGAAATTATTAGCTACGATATGAAATTCGTCACTAATTGTTCACCTTTTATGATGAAAATTACATTTCATATCTAAATATATGAAGCACATACTTTTAGTGACCAAACGTAAAATTTCGTAGCAATGTTTTGTCCTCTAAAGTTTTCCACCAAAAAATATGTTGGCGCCATTTTATTGAGTACCATTAGTGATGAATTTTAAGTTTTCAGTGACACCCTTTTTTATCACCAATAATGGATCCAATTTGTGACAAACTATTTTTTGTCTTGAATTAGTTATAATTTTAGACACAAAAAAAAAATCGACATAAAAAATAAGTTATCGCAACAGCGACAAATTAGAGTTCGTAGTTAAATATTGTAAGTTTTAGCTACAAAATTTGATATTTAATTGTGACCTCAATTTTTGTCACTAATACTATAAATAATTAGTGACGCTCATTTTATTGTCTCTAATAATGGGTTCAATTCGTGACAAACTATTTTTTGTCTTGAATTAGTTATAATTTTAGACACAAAAAAAAATTCATCATAAAAAATAAGTTATCGCAATAGCGATAAATTAGAGTTCATAGTTAAATATTTTAAGTTTTAGCTACAAAATTTGATACTTAATTGTGACCTCAATTTTTGTCACTAATACTATAAACAATTAGTGACACTTATTTTATTGTCTCTAATTAATCTATGATTCAATGAAAACATAATTTTGTCACAAAATATGTCATCGTTAAGTAGTGATGATTTGGTAATTGTAGCTGAATAATTTAGTTATTTTTTACTACAAAAAAATTTCATAGCTAAATATAAATTGATCTTTGGCTATTTTTGTTTATGATTATAGAAAATTAATTGTATATTGATATAGAAATAAAAAATAAGACTCGATCTAATTATGTGAAGGTTGAAGTGAACTTATTGAATGAATTTTTCGGAAGGTATAAAGTCAGTGTGTTAATCTTGTACATCTGAGAAACATTTTAAGTATACCGATGTTGAATATGATCAACTAATTAATTAAAGTTTGAAGCTATCATATTGTAAGTTTAAGTCACAAAATTTTATATTTAATTGTGACAATAGTTTTTGTAACTAATTATTCAAACAATTAGCAACGATGATAGTATCGTCACTGTTTAACCTGCAATTAATCACAATAAAATTTTATCAAAAAAAAATAATTACGACTTTGATTTGGTAGTTGAATAGTGTAATTATTGGGTACGAAGTAATTCATAGGTATAACTATAAGATCATCATCTTTTGGTTATGTGTTCATGATATGTTGTCATGTTTATTTTTTATTTTATTTTTTAAAGATATTTTATGTGTCTTGTTTGTTGTATTACAAACTTTCTTAGGCGACTTATTTTAAACAAAAGTGCTTATAAGAATTTTATTCGTTTTAAAGGTTAATTTTCGACACTAGATAAAACTCGAGGTCTATTTGGATTCTATTTACAATAAGAGATGCCTTCTTCTATCCCTTACTAATACCGTAATTTAAAATGTAGTAAGTACTCGTTCGCTTTTACATGACACGATCTATTGAGAAAAAGAATTAATAACATAATTATTTCACTATAGTATTCCTATTCAATGATGTTTATATTGTCTTGATAACATACATAAGCTAGAGTAATATTCCCTCAAGACCAATCATATATGCTTCATTTTATTTGAAATGCCCCACATGTTGAAGATAGTAGAAAAAATATATATTAAATGTGTGCTCATTTTTATTTATATTTATAAGACTACATATCAGAGCACCCACGCTAGTATTGACTCAATATATGTTTATCCCTCAGGCCCATCAATAGTTGTTCACTATTAACTTTGACACATATGTTTAAAACTAGTAAATGATAGGGATAATGCTACTGTGTTATCTTTTGAATATAATAAATTTAATATTTTGAAAAATTTATTGGATAATGAATCGTATTTAATATCAATGGTAAAATCGACAGAAATGAAAAATTATCCATTGATTTTTCAAATTGAACAGTATTATTGCACATCTATTTTTGATAAAATGGACAAGTAAATATGAACGGAGGGAGTAATATTTATTCTCAATTATGTGACACAAATGCAATTTGGCTTTAATCAAATTTTTATATATTTTTAAAAAAATTTAATTATTAATTCTTATAATTTATAGTACTTTTAAAATAGCTTCTGTATTATATACATTACTTTCTCTATCCTTACTGTTTTACACATATCAAAATTTATCATATTTAATGAAGAGAATATCCAACATTAAATAAAATCTCCCAAATAATATTATCAAATTCAGATTTTTTTAATTTATTATTTTTTTAAAAAGAGATTATGAGTGGCAATGTCAAAATAGTAAAAATATATTTTTTAGAAATTATGCAATTATATTTTACACCCAAAAAAAAACTACCTAAATAATATGCAAACATAACTATTCAAGCATTAGTAATACACCATATTTTATATAATTCATATACACCGTACCAAAGGACCCTTTAATTTACGCATAGTTTTTTTAAAAAAATTATTTATTTATAGCTAATCATATTTAATTATAATTAAATAAAAAATTTTGTATCTTAATTAATTATAATTTTGTGATAATTTTTTTGTGAATGCGCTGTAATATGTTTATTAAATCGGTGTAACCATTTGCTGCAAAAATAAATATTCACTTTTTTCTTGTATATAATTTTTGATTTACACCTATATATATATATATATATATATAGATATATATATATATATATATATATATATATATATAGATATATATATATATATATATATATAGATATAGATATATTGTTTTTAGATGTGAACCAAAAAATACATTAAAAAATGTAAATACTAAGCAATAAAAACTCCAAAACAAAAAAAGTCAACATAAAGACTAAAAGAAAAAGAAACATCAAAAATCAGAAAAAGAAAAGTAACTGTTGAAGATAAATCTAGAATTACGTAGTTCATCTTCTTCATGTTAATTTAATCTTCTTTATCTACCAAATTGGTGTTGAAACTCGATTTAGATACGTGTAAGCACTTTCCAACCTTGATTTGCAGTCTACTTTACTGTTTCTCAAAGACACCCTTCGAAATTTCAGTACCTATTGAATTTTTGGTGAAATTTCACATAATCATTTATGATTTTTCTGCATATTCAAAGAGGACCAAGCAAAAAGATTGAAACTCTTGTATACGATACTCCAACAAAAGACCCAATATTATGCGAAAATTGAAATTCTTAGTAGGACTGCAATTGAATTCTTCATCCCTGATGCACAACCAAGACTCTTAAATTAATTATCCTAATTGTCAAAATGCTCTCCTTTGTTTACCAGGTATACCTTCTTAAGTTTTTTTTTTCAATTTAATAGGGATTTTATTAAGGGAAAAGGACATGGGCTAGCCATTTTAAAAAAAGGATGACCCATAACTGAAAAGGTGGACAACCTTAGCTAGTCGACCCAATTTAATTCCCCTTTTTAGCCATTTGGCCCAACTGGGCACACGCAGTCTCTATACTCAATTGATACACTTTTATGCTACATTGATACACTTTTATACTATATTGATACACTTTTTAAAAAAGATAAAGGAAATTCTATGCAAGCAAATGCATTTCCTATACCCAATTGATACTCTTTTATACCACATTAATACACTTTTATACTACATTGATACACTTGCTGTGTCCATATACTTAATTGATACTCTCTTATATTAGATTGATACAATTTTAGAATGCATGTAGAAACTATATAGAGTCGTATAAATTATGTATCTAAATAATAATGGTAGTTAAAAATTATATAAAATGTGTATAAAAATGCTATAATTATTATATAGAATATGTATATATATAGAAACTGTATCATTATTATATATAAATATATATCTTTAACAATTGTATTATATAGTTACTCTTTTGGTTTATTGTATCAAACTATGGAGGTGAAACACATCGTCTATTGTCTAAAACATTTGTGTAGTTTAAGTTGGACTAAGATTTGTTCCAGTACCCTTGGCCTATATTACATCACTTTGTTCAATCTAATATTAATTTGTCACATTTGTAATTAATATAATTAGATTAATATAATTTTTCATATTTGTAATTAATATAATTAAAAGACATTTATAATTGTAACTGCTTTTTAAAGCTCAGCTAAAAGACAATTCTAAAGTAAAAGTATCAGTGAGATATAAAAAAGAGTAGAATCTTTAAAAAAGAAAGGGAAAAAAGAGCCAAAAAAAGCATGAACAATTAAAGATGAAAAGTGGGTCTAGTACCCAAAATGGAAAGGTCCAAATTGTGTTGTAGAATTGAGGAAAATACGTGGAACAGTGACAAATATATCCCAGCTTCTCGCGTGCGCCCATCCCTCAGTGGCTATTTCTCAGGTTTTTAAATTTAGGAGCTAGTTTTGTGAAATTAATTTAATTTTTGGTGTTATTTTTGTCCTTTCCTCTTTTATTAATTTAAAAACTAAACCACATTGTCTTTACATAAATGGACCAACCCATTTAAAATGACATCTTCCAAACATTTAAAATCAGAAGACCCAAAATAATACATCTGAACCGGCCTTATTCTGCTTAGTACAAAACCCGTGAAGATAGGATTTCCTAATCCAATTCCAAAATTATCCATGACTTCTTCAAAAACTTGAGAAATATTGTTCTTAGTTGAGTTCAATCTGAGTTTCGACTTGTTGTTCATATGGGTGATACTTACTCTTCCTTGTATCCTCAGCGTATATGCTTCTGATAAATCAGTTGTCAGAGTAAGTATCCTTTTCACCTTTGTCTTCTTCGTCATTATCTGCATCTCATTTTTTTTGGTTATTCTTCCTAACTATGATCTCCAGTATTGGAATTTGGAGATGCTTTTTGGTGCTGAATGAGGGTTTGAGCCCCTTGGCTGTAAATACCTGACCAAGCAAGCTCCTTCTGCTAATTCTAGATCTATCCACACTTGCTTGAGTTAACAAATTCTCCTTGGTGTAGCTATGGCTGTGATGGAGATACCAAGATTCTCGAACCCGAAAATAGTTGCAATGTCTTTTCATCCTCAGGTGTATCATTCGCAAATCTTGTATAAACTCTCCCCTACACTGGGAGTCCTTCTTGCTAGCTATAGATCTTTAGGCTAGGGGGCTGAATGGGAGGAACAACTCCTTCAGCCTGCTACAACTTCTGCTATTGCGCCAATTAATCTACCTACTGGCAGGAAACAAGTGTGTCCTACTGTGCAGAAGATAGAAGAAAGGCTCTTTGAACTGGTCATTTCCATTTACGTTCCCCTGTTGCCACCGAAGTGTTGACTCAAAGAACTTCTGATTTCTCTTTTTAAAATTTTTAATTACTTGATAATAGATTTCTATTTATGTGGGAAAATTACAGCTGAGACATGTTATAGTTTAGATATATCCTAAAACACTTCCTGTTTTATTTTCCATTTTTATTTTTTTTTCCTTTGTGGTGCACTAGTCCCTATGTTGGGGTTTCGTGGATGGTAACTAGTATCCAGTTCCATCACATACACGAGGATTATAAAAATTGATTGATATAACTCTTAGGTTTCTAGCTTGAATGATTTTAAGTTGTCAAAGGAATTTTCAAGATAGTCTTAGCGAGTATGAATATTGTGCATTCAAACTTGTTTAATTGAAAAGAAATTGTTCGACTCATGTACTTTCACCTCCCATCTGGGTATGGATAAATGTGTTGGGAACAATTAGACGCCTTCCTATTTGCTTATCAGTTTGCTTATATGACTCCACTCTCGACTCTTAAGAACCAACTAAAGATTTCTCTTCACTCACTTTGTTCTCTACCGGTCTACCCTTGTGAAAACCCCATTTTAAAACAGGAAAAGGAGACTTTAGGAAAAATGATTGTTGACACCAAATTTTGACCTCCCGATACTACATTTAGGCTGCTATTTTAGCAAAATTATTAATTTTTAAATGTTAGTATTTTTTACACATTTTTCTTACATCAAATAGATTTTTGACGTGTCACATTCATGTTTTAAAATGTACAAATTATTTTATTAATTTTTGATATCATTTTTTTACAATTTATTAATTCAGATACAACATTTTACATAATTTTATCAATATTTATTAAATTATTTTGTCACAAAATATGCGCACTTACAATTTATAAATACATTACTTATTATTATTATTATAATAATAATAATAATAATTAACGATAATCTTATATGACAATTTTTACGTAACATTAATTTTAAATGCGTAATTTATTTTAACCTCAGCACCCTATTATCTTTTTCATTATTATTACATCAGTTAAATTGTAGCCTAATTCAATTCAATTTCCTAGTTCATTTAAATGCTAGTCTTTTCTATTCGATTTATGACAATTGTAGCCTAATTTTACATAATTTATTACAATTTTAGTTACATTTAACTCCATTTCAATTCATTTTTTGTTTTTATAATCCTTTTAATCTCAGTCGTGGATCAATTTTGATCTAACGACTGAGATTATATCACTCACTCTTTCCATCTTAAAATACACTCAAACCCTAATTCCTCATTACACAAAAACATCTGCCTCTCTTGGCGCGCTCTCTCTCTACCTTTTCTCTCTCTACCTTCTCTCTAGGCTCACTTATCTCTACATCATAACTATGGTTGCGGCCGCCATCCAGCCACCATGGGTTGGAGAAAAATTCGGCCTCCTCCCTCCTACACTCTTCCGTCTCTCACTCTCATCGATGACTCACCGGAATTGATGACCGACGAGTCCTAGGCAGCATCAATAGCATCAACCGCCACTAATGGTTGGCGAATAAACCAGCCACCAGGTCTCCCTCCCCCTCCATCATCAGCGACTGGGAAAACTAAGGGAAAACTGATCCCACCACCAATCCCGCCACCGGACAACCAAAATCAGCGCCTCCCAGTCGGCTCCACCAACCGCATCTGTTGGAAAGCAAACCATCTAAGCTACCCTCGAACGAACATCAATATCAGCCCGCTACCACTCCAGGCGACGGAACTATACCCAATCGACGCTGCCAACAACAGCAGCGGTATCCCGCCGCCTGTCCTCTGCCGCTCCGTCATTGCCGTGGCCGCCTTCAGCAATTGTGAACCAGCAACGCATCCCCAGCCGCGATTCAGCCACCCCCTCTTCTCACTGGTCACATTCTCATCAAAATTGAGGACCAGTGAGGTCCCTTTTGGTGAACCCGACTATTATACGATTTGATTCCTCAATCCTTTAATTGCATGATTGTTTTCTTTGGTTTAATTTACATGTTCATTTTCTTCTTTGGGTGTAAATTGCCTAAATTAATCTGTTAGATCTAAAGTTTGTGATATCTGACTTTGAATGTTGATTCAATACGTTTAATTACGTGTTTATCTCTTCTTGTTCTCAAAAGATGTTATACTTGTATTATGTTTGATTTAATTGATATTGATTGAAATTTCAATCTGCTTTTATGGTAAAATATTGATTATGTTTATTCCAAAATGAAAGTACTATATTGATTTAGTAGATTGGTGGAATGGATTTAGTTTTATTTTTGTGATTAGTTGCCTTATGTTTTGTAAATCAATTTTTAATATATATGCTAAATACTAGTGTTGATACATGTTGCTATTATTATTATCTTTTCTCTTTTAAATTCACACCTTATTTTCCTCATCTATTTATAGTAAAACATTAAATAATTGATTGAGTACATTTTTAGTTTTCTTTTTGCAAATTAAATGTATATTAATTGTTGCCTGCCTTGATAATGTGATTTTTTTATGGTAAATACGGCATTAAAGGGATTGAGCTTTCTCCTAATTGATTCTTGATATATTTTTTCTTTAATTTTTGAGAGTAATTTTTTTTATAATATACTTTTTCCTTTTGTGCTATTATATTCCTACTACTGTATAAACCGCCCTTCTTTTCATTGGAGGGACAATTCTTGAATGACAATTACTACTCTCTAAAATAAACAAAAACAAAAAGAATTACTGGCTATTTTAATACAAGGCAATTATATATTTTGATGGTTCTTCAATTTTCCTTCAAGGCTTACTTAAAACATCTTCCATATTTCACTATTACAAGTGCTTGGCCTTTATTATTCTTATTATCTCATTTACTGTTGTTCACTGGTAAGTTCTCGAAATGATGTAATTTTCATTCTCGGTGTGTGTTGACTGCATCACGTTGTGAAAGCCTTTAGAAAACATGTCTATAGGAATATTTCAATGTTTGTTATTATATGTTCCTATTTGCTTGCCATTGTATCTTGTCTCGCAGGTTTAAATAGACAATTACGGGGTTCTGATAAGTTGCCGGGATTTTTATAATAGATTGTATTAGTTCTACTTAGTTTTGTTTTCTTATTAATGTACTACTGAATAACTGAAACTTCACTGACATGTATTATCTAGAAGTGTGTTGTACCGTTGTTATGTGCTTTTATGTCTTTTTTGTTATACTGTTATCTATCCTGAGTCAGGGTTTATCGAAAACAATCTCTCTACTTCATTCGAGGTAGTGGTGCGCACTGCGTACACATTATCCTCCTCATACCCCACTATGTGGGGATACACTGGCTATGTTGTTGTATAAATCATTTGAGGTAGTCGTATGGACTACGTACAGTTACCCTCTCCAAACCTCACTATGTGGGAATGCACCGAGTATGTTATTGTTGTTGTTATAGAAGTTTGATGTGTTTACTGGATAGTATTTATCTAGTTTCTGGGTAGCCTCGCTTTTCATAATTACATGTTTAATGGATTCTAGTTGTGGCTTGGAGAAGAAGTAGCATGTAGAGTCATTTTAACTATCAAACCTGAAAGAATCATCATCAATCTTAATTTTCTTCTCTTTTCCACAGGTGTAAAAGTGAGTTGAATGAAGACTAATTGCAAGCTCAACACGTTATTGGTACTATCGAAGAAGACTCTACATATCTACCTTAGTTTAGGATAGGAGTAATATTTAGTACTATATTTCAGTTAGTTTCCTTTGTGTTGGACTAGTTTTACTTTTCTTTGAACTGTGAGGAGATATTACCTTAGTACAATTTTAGTTTTTTTAATTGTATGATTGTGGGTGAATTTTATCAATCTAACATGTTTTATAATTTTATTTTTGATTTATTCAATTCTAATTTAAAAAATAATATCAATATGAAATAATTAAGCGATTTCTTGTAATTTGTGACAAAAGATTTTATTATCAAAGATAACTTTTAGCAACGATTAAATTAGACTTTTCAAGACAAATATTTTTGTCACGAAATAAACTAGTTCGTCATAAGTTTGACTATATTTAGTGACATATGTATTTGTCTCAATATCTTCCTTTTTATTTGATACAAATTAATTTTGTATTTTATGACAATCATAATTGTCAGTAATCATAATAATTTAGTGACGATTCTACATTGTCGGTAAAAGAAATACAATTTTAATGACGAATGATAGATTTAACTACAAAATTATTAATCTTTATTATAATAATAAATTTGTCACTAATTCATATATTTAAGGACGAAAATTTTTGTTGTATACAAAAAGTTGTCAATAGTGACGAAAATACATTTGTTCAGCCACAAAATATATATAACTCTAGCGACAATTGGTGTCGTCTCTGATTGAACTAAATAATTAGGGATGATGAAATTTATCGGTATTGATAACTTTTTAGTGACAAAAGCTTACCATCAACTACAAAAAAAATTACATTTTTATTACAACGGATTCGTCATAAATGTTACACATTTGGGGACAATTTTTTTTTGTAGATAATTTAATTTTTTTAGCGACGAAGCACTAAATCGTCATTGTGTACTTTTGGCGACCCACTTTTAGAGACAATTGATTGACGAAATCTTTTTCGTCACACTAAATCTTTTGCGCCGAAATATGACTTATAAGTGACAAAATAATTCATTCCAAATAATCAAATTTGTTGTAGTGATAATTCAGATGACAAGTAAAACATATATTAAAAAGACATATTATTACTATGATTCGGTCAAACGACCTACAGATTAAAAACAATATTGAAAAAATAAAATCTATGAAAAAACATAAACCTATGGGATAAATCTCCCCCTAAAGAAGACTCTTATAACGACTACATTGTGGAAGCTATTGTGTTATGGTATTAGAAGGGGGTCATCTATTTATAGAGTTCCAAAACCTTTCCTCTAAGAAAGAGGTTTGCCAAATTTGAAAAAGTTTTATATTTTCCTTTTAGGAAAAGTAAAAGTATTTACGGTTACTTTTATTTTCCTTCTAAGAAAAAGTAAAACTTAATTTTTCTAAGAAAATCACGGCAAAAACCCTAACACACCATATGTTCCTTCCAAGGATGATTGGGTACTCTTCCGTCGAAGTCATCCCATAAAGTAAGGAGAAACTGAGGGTTCCTGAAAGCAGCAAGAAGTAACTACAATTTGTTCCGGAATCTGTTACAAAAATGCAGGTATTTTCAAAGTAGAAACTCCACTATCTTATGTAAAAGGTTATAGTTACCGATCATCAGCCTCGGTAATCTCTTGACGCCTATTTTGAAGGAGACCTATATTTTTCTCTTATCCGATAATAAGAAATACGAGAATATTTAGCATCTATGTGTACATGCATATAAATTTCATCCATAAAACATCTGAGCGGAGTAATATACCAATTTTTGTAGAGGGAGTGGGAGTCATCTGAGAAACATTGCCTAAAACCATGAGATTCAGCTTGGTCGGCGGTGGCAGGGGCTTCTCAATACATCACTTATACCAATCCATGACTGTGCATCCAAAGAATTCACTTAGTTATTTATTTTGAAACCTACATGTGTAAGTTTTTGTAACGCCCCGAGAGTACACCCTGGGTGCCACACGATGCTTACGGTTCTGAGAGACCACAAGCTAACCCATGAGCTAGTTCCTGCTGTGAGCATTGAATAATATAATAACATATGTCTAAAAACAACTGATAAGTCATGAGTTTTTAAATAACTGAAAACAATATTGGATCATGAATATGGAAACAACTGTCTGGAGCTAATAAAATAATAACAAAATTGACAGATTGTCTATACTAGTCTTAAAAGCCTTTAGAAACTAAATAAATGTTGATGGGACAAGCCTCAACTAACTCCATCTAACTACTGAATTGAAAGCATGAAAATAAATATAGTCTGTCCTCGAAATACGAGGACTCGCCACTGCTACGGCTGATAATCTGGATGGTCTATACGTGATTCGAGAACTGAGCATCCGAACCTATGATATATCGATACATCATAGCGCAAGAAAAAAGTATGTGATCAGTACTTTGAATGTACTAGTATGCTAAATGAGGTTGGCAGATATGCATGGTTTCATGTACAAGAGTAATAACTGACGTAATGAATAACATGAAGTACTAAATAGAATGCATGAAATCTATAAATACTGAGAATGCATAACCAAGCATAAAACATGTTCTAAATATAATTTGTAAACTGAAATACTAAAATATGATAACTGAATAACCGATATCTATATGTTATGGATAATACAATCTTGAACTAAAGTATACTGAATACTGAACTGAGACTGTGGGAGCTATCACCTAACCGACATGCCCCAATGAGCAAATTGGGTCCAACCTGTGACCCCAGTTGGAATGGTGTCAGTATCGTGCCATGGGTACTAACACTGGTTGTGTGGATCCACTGATGTACTGTCCCGAAAGACTAAGGATGTCAAGCTTAAATTGACGGGTGACCCCTATAAAGTAGTCAAGCCTAAACTGATGGGTGACTCCTCATATCCTATGCTGGCTACGTAGTTCTGGAGTACAAGGACTGCTGCTAACGACTCTACGTATCTTTTGGTAAAGCCGTCATACCTGAACTAACTTGGTGGTAAATCCTACTCCCAACTGAATTGACTCAGGATACTAAGCTGTTCTAAGTTTAACTGATTATGGTGACTGGATGAACTGATAATGCTCATAACATATTCTGAAGCTATTCTGAAGATATTGAGACTAAGTAAACAAATAAGTTTTGGGGTATTCACAACCCCCAGGACTTAATAGCAATAATAGAAAAATAGTACTAAAGCTTTGAGCACATAATATGAAAGCATTTATTCAAAATTCATTCTTGTAGGCATTTCATCAAACACTTGATATTCGTAGTGTAAGCTAAGCATGAGATTAATTTAAAGCTTGTAGTAATAACATAATTTCAACATCTATGAATTAAATCAACGAATAACAACATTAAAACATGTGGGGTTGAATAAAAACGATAATTTCATGTAAACATGGTGTAGAATTACAATTCATGGGAATTCATGGTTAAAATCACAATTAAAAATCATGAAAAAATTGTAAAGATCCCAACTTGAATTTAGAATTGGATATTTGGACTCCATGGTTAAAAGGAACCCTTAGATGATCACTTAACATACCTGGGTTGATGAATTCATGAGAATTGATGGTGAATTCTTGAGTTTTGATCTTGAACTTGGAAGGCTAGGGTTTTTGTTCTTGAAAGAGGGCTACTTTAATTTTTTGAGAGAATTGTGAAATAATGAGCAAATAATTCTCTATTGGGACTTAAATCCTATGTTTGGACGGATTTGGGGCTATGGGAAAAGACCAAATGGTCCCTGGAATTTAAATCACAAAATCTGAAAATCCCAATTTTTGGCTCCAGCGCGACGCAGTGCAATCACGTCAGGCAACTGGAAAACTGGCAATCCCCATTTTACCCTACTGTGCAATGCAGTACTATCGCATTACACCTCTGGAAATGGACGATCCCAAACTGGAAGCTTGGGTTGCGGTGCCCCACTGGAAAAGGACAATTGCAAAATAGCCCCCTTGGCGCGACACGGTGTCAATTTCAGTGACACACTAGAAAAGGACGAACGTGATTTCGTCCATCACCACGACGCGGCCTTATCGCATTGGGCAACTATTTTGCACTAAAAGTGCCATAACTTTTCACCCGAGTATCAAATTCGGGTGAAATTGGTATCATTGGAAAGATAATTCTATTTCCTATCATTTGGTGGGTCTTGAGCTGGAAAATTCTCAATGTAGCAAAAGATATGCTCGTTTGAAGTTGACTAAAGAGACATTCTTTTCAAAAATTCAATCGGTAAGGATTATTTTAATTCGTCAAATAGCTGGGAGTTATTTGAGGCCTTAATATACATCAAACTCATGCATATCACTACCAAATAACTACAATGTACTATGCATGATCTTGAAACATGGCTCTAACATTGGTTTGAATTTTTGAGGTATTACAATATCTCTCCCTTGGGAACATTCGTCCTCGATTAAGACTGGTTAAGCTGAAAACACTAAGGAACTTAGGTTACATGTTGGATATACTTGATTACATGACTGATTCTAAAGTGTAACACATGACTAAACTGGTTCTATGAATGCATGACTAATATGAGAATGATATGCAGCTGAAACAGAGCATGGCAAAGAGAAATTCTAATAAGGTTGTTACCTTAGCTGAATCTGAGTTTGTGGATAAAAGATGAGGGTACTTGGTTAGTATATTTTCTTTTTCTTCCCAAGTGTCTCCCTCAACGGACTAATTCGGCCAAAGAACTTTGACTAGGGAAACTTCTTTGTTCCTTAGTCTACAAATTTGTCGATCAAGGATCTTGACTGGAATTTCTTCGTAAGAGAGGTTGTTCTAAGCATATATATTTTATAAGGGAACAAAAACTACTGGGTACCCAGTACACTTCTTCAACAAGGAGATATAGAATACTGGGTGCACTAATGTTAAGTCTGCAGGCAACTCAAGCTCATAAGCCATCTTTCCGAAACATCTCATAATTTTGTAAGGGCCAACATATCGGATACTAAGCTTCCCCTTCTTACCAAAACTCTTTACTCCCTTCATTGGAGATATCTTTAGATATACAAATTTGAAACCTCAAATTTAAGGTCTTTTCTCCTCATATCTGGATAAGATTTCTATCGGCTCTGGGCTGCCTTAAGCCTCTTCCTGATCAACTGTACTTTCTCTAAGGCATCAAACACCAAGTCAGCCCCACTACCGTGGCCTCACCTACTTCAATCCAATCAATCGGAGATCTAAATCTCCTTCTATACAGAGCCTCAAACTGAGCCATCTGAATACTGAAATAACAACTATTATTATACGCGAACTCAATAAAAGGCAAGTGGTCATCCCAACTTCCCTTAGTCACTGGAACACGCTCTCAATATATCCTCAAGGGTATGAATTATCCTTTCTTCCTGACCATCTATCTAAGGGTGAAAGGTTGTACTGAGGTGAACTTGGGTACCAAAACCCTTCTGCAAAGCCTTCCAAAAGTGAGAGGTAAATTGAGTACTTTTATCAGAAATAATGGACAACAAAACACTGTTCAACCTAACCAACTCTCTGAGATAGAGTTTCGCATAGTCCTCGGCTGAACAAGAAGTATAGACTGGCAAAAAATGGGCTGATTTAGTCATCTTGTCTAAAATAACCCAAATCGAATTATGTTGATGGCGAGTACGAGGCAAACCCATCACAAAATCCATGTTCACTTCCTCCCACTTCTAAGTGGGAATATTGAACTCCTGCCTAGACCTACTGGGCTTCTAATTTTTAATATTAACCTATTGACAAATGGAGCACTTAGCCAATAACTCTGAAATATCTCTCTTTATCCTACTCCACCAATAGATTTCCCACATATCGCAGTACATCTTTGTCGCCCCTGGATGAATTGAGTAACGCGCACCATGCATTTTTGCAAGAATTCGCTGTCTCAACTCATCAACACATGACATACATAGTCTACCCAGGTAACACAACATACCATATCTCCCTTGCGAGAAAACCTCTACTTTATGATCTCTAACTGACCCCTTCGACTTTAGCAAACTAGGATCCCTATCCTTCTTTCCCTTCACTTCAACAACCAAAGAAGATTTGAAACTATTTTGAACCCAAACGCTACCCTCAGCTGAATCAACCAAACGAACACCTAACCTGAAAAGATGATGAACTTCTCTAACTAAATTCTTTTTATCACCCTCGACATGAGCAACACTACCCATAGACAATCTACTTAGGGTATCTGCCACTACATTAACCTTTCCCGGATAGTACAAAACACTTATATCATAATATTTCAGCAACTCTAACCATGTTCTCTGACACAGATTCAAATCCTTCTGCAAAAACACATACTGCAAGCTTTTTTGATCTGTGAACACATCAACACGCACCCCATATAAATAGTGCCTCCAAATCTTTAAGGCAAACACAACATACAGTAACTCAAGATCATGGGTGGGATATTATTTTCATGGGGATTAAGCTGTCTAGAGGCATAGGGTATAACTTTACCCTTCTTCATCAAAACACACCCCAAACCAACTCTGTAAGCATCACAATACACAAAAAATCCATCTAAACCATCTGGCAATGTCAAAATTGAGGTTGTGGTGTGTCAAGTCTTCAACTCCTAAAAACTCTTCTCACAAAAATCTGACCATTGAAACTTAAATTTCTTCTCAGTCAATCTATACATGGAGGACACAATGGACAAAAATCCTTCAACAAACCATCGATAATAGCCAGCCAAACCTAAGAAACTCCTGATATCTGATAGAGAGATAGGTCTGGTCTAAATTTTCAACACCTCGGTGTTTTGAGTATCGACTCTAATGCCATCACCAGAAATAATATGGCCAAGAAAAGCTACTGATCTTAGTCAAAATTTGCACTTACTGAATTTAGCGAACAACTGATAGGCTCTAAGAGTCTACAATACTATTCTGAGGTGGTCTGCATGATCATTTTCGTTATGGGAATAGAAAAGAATATCATCAATAAAGACTATGATAAACATGTCTAAGTACTGTTTGAACACTCTGTTTATCAAGTCCATGAAGGTTGTTGGGGAATTCCTGAGACCAAAGGATATGGCTAGAAATTTGAAGTTACCATATCGGGTTCTAAAAGCTATTTTTGGAATGTCACATTCTTTGACACTGAGCTGATGATGGCCGGATCTGAGATCTATCTTAGAAAAAGAACTGGTACCCTGAAGTTAGTCAAATAAGTCATTGATTCTGGGAAATGGGTATTTGTTCTTGATTGTGACTTTGTTCAACTGACGGTAGTCAATAAATATTCTAAGAAATCCATCTTTCTTATGCACAAAAAGAACTTGTGTGCCCCACAGGGAAATGTTGGGCCTGATAAATCCCTTATCTAAAAGAAGGTCTTTTCCAAAGTTAATTTCCCTTTCGGGAGGAACTCTCGGAAGATCTTCAGAAAACAAATGTGGAAATTTCCTCACTGTTGAAACTGACTCAAGATTAGGAGACTCAAAATTTGAGTCTTTAACTCAGACAAGATGATAAATACATGCTCTGGATATCATTTTCCTCGCTCTAAGGTATGAAAAAAACTGACCCCTAAGTGTTGTAGTACTACCCCTCCATTCAAGAATTGATTCATTTGGAAACTGAAAATGAACTACTCTGTTTTTGCAATCCACTGAAGCATAGCATGAGTGGAGCCAATCCATGCCGATAATGACATAAAAATCTATCATCTCTAACTCCACGAGGTCAATTGAAGTAACTTTCTGAGACACTGTAATCAGACAGTTCTTGTATACTCGCTGGGCTACAATAGAGACACCTACTGGGGTAGACACTAAAAAGGGTTCTGCTAAGATTTTGGGACTGACTCTGAAGTTGATGGCTATATAAGAGGTTATAAAAAAAGAAGAAGCTCCAGGGTCTAGTAAATCATAAATATGTAAATGAAAGAATTGCAATGTACCAGTAACTACGTTAGGAGAACTTTTGTAATCTTATCGAGACTAAAGTGTATAGAGCTTGTTCTGACGCTGAACGCTAGTAGCGCTGGAAGTGCCACCCTACTGAGTCGAGTGGCCGGCTAGAATTGATAACTGAGGGGGCTAGCCCTGTTAGCACAAATCCCTACCTTTTTTAGCAACTGTCGAATGCTCTCAAATCTGATGGTCTGTCTTACCACACCCAAAGCATACATCACTGCTAGATCTACACTCACCCTGATGGTTTCTACTATATTTTTGGCAAAGAGGATTTGTACGACTACTGCGTACACTGCCTTGGAACTTAGATCCTGGAGCTCTATCCATATTATCATTTTTGAATTTGGGTACTAGGTCACTAGCTAAACATGGAGCTCGGACTAAAGATTTCTGATGAAACTGAGGACAGTTACCACTTTTTTACTTTGGCTGAGTGAAATTAAAGCTACCTATTCTATCCTTCTTGTTCTCTCTCTCCTTCTCATTATCCTTCAACTTCTCAATCCGTTAAGCATGGACCATAAGCCTAGATATGTCCATATCCTTAATTAACATTGCAGTCCTACACTTATTGACCATACTATCAGATACCCTAGACACAAACTTGCTCATCCTAGATATGGTATCAGCTACCACATAAGTAGCATACCTAGATAACTAAGTAAACTTAAGGGAATACTCATTCACACTCATGTTTCCTTGCCTCAAGTTGATAAACTCTAACACTTTGTCTTCTCTCAGTTCCAGCAGAAAGAATCTACCTAAGAAGGCAGTAGCAAACTCTTCCCACTCTATAGGCCCTACATCTATGCCTCTATCTACCTTCCACTGCTTAAACCATGTATGAGCCACATCCTGTAATTGGTAAGCAGCCAATTCAACACTCTTATTAGAAGTTACCCCTATAATATCTATTACCTTATGGACCATGTCTAAGAATTCCTGCAGATCATCTTCAAATTTGGATCTCAAAAACAGAGAAAGATTCTTTCGGGTAAAGTCCTGAATCCTAGCTGCGGTAGTATTGGACACTGGGTTGGACGGGAAAGCAGCTAAATGAGAATTTTGTGCTTCTACAGAGTGAGCTAGAGTAGTGAATGAAGCTCTGAACTCTACATGGGAAACATGCTCATTCAGGGGATCTTCTTGAAAAGGCGGAGATGCTGGCTGGTTCACATTTTTTCTTCCGTTTATCTTTCTGGGAGGCATAATCTATAAATGGAAGGGAGAACAGATTAGACAAGGAGTTTAACATGAGATCATGCTCGGTTGCATGACACGAACACTGAAAGAAGGGAAACTTTTCTTAAAATACCTCGTAGTTTGTTGTCCATAAGAGTGGCGCATTTCACACCCATGCACAAGACTCTACTCGAGGCGGCTTTCAGACTTTTTAGGACATATTAAAAACTTAGGCTCTGATACCAAGTTTGTAATGAACCAATAGTACACCCTAGGTTCCTCATGGTGCTTACGGTTCCGAGAGACCACAAGCTAACCCATGAGTTGGTACCTGCTGTGAGCACAAAATAATATAATAGCATATGCGGAAGAACAATAAATAAGCTATAAGGTTTTAAATAACTGAAAACAATATTGGATCATGAAACTGGAAACAACAGTCTAGAACTAATAAAATAATAACAAAACTATCTGATTGTCTATACTAGTCTGAAAAGCCTCTACTGACTGAATAAGAGTTGATGGGACCAGCCCCAACTAACTCTATTTAATTACTGAACTAAAAGTATGAAAATAAATTTAGTCTGTCCTCAAAATAAAAGGTCCCACCACAACTAAGACTGATAATCTGAAAGGTCTATACGCAGCCCAGGAACTGAGCGTCCGAACCTATGATATTATACATCATAGCGCAAGAAAAAAGAATGTGATAAGTACTTTGAATGTACTGGTATGCTAAATGAGGTAGGTTGATATGCATGGTTTCATGTTAATGAGTAATAACTGAAATAATGAATAACATGAAGTACTTAATAGAATGAATGAAATCTGTAAATACTGAGAATGTATGACCAAGCATAAAATATGTTCTTAATATAATTCGTAAACTGAAATGTTGAAATCTAATAACTGAATAACCAATATCTGTATGCTATGGTCAATACAAGCCTAAACTGAAGTATAATGAATACTGAACTGAGACTGCGGGAGCTATCATCTAACCGATATGCCCCAGTGAGCAAATTGGGGTCCAATCTGTGACCCCAATTGGAAGGGTGTTATTACTGTGCCATGGGTACTAACACTGGATGTGTGGATCCACAGATGTACTGTCCCGAAGGACTAAGGTTGTCAAGCCTAAACTGACGGTGACCCCTGCAAGGTAGTCAAGCCTAAACTGATGGGTGACTCCTCATATCCTACGCTGGCTATGTAGTTCAAAAGTACAGGGAATGCTTGATGATAGGGGGATTTACACGCCTATATCAATATATTTTGCCCATATTTTAGCCTAGTTTTGAGAACAAATTATATATTTCATGCACTTTTAGTCCTTTTTCCTGTAAATGAGCTAACGAACATGATTAGTAAAGTTTCAGGTATAAATGATGCATAATTCAGCATTTTATGGCTTACTTGACGCTAAAGAAAGCTCACGAAGGAAGGGAAGGGAGTTTACACGCCTAAGGACCAAAACTGCTGCATGGAAAATCTGTCCCGGGCTAAAACAGCATTTCTGAAGACTTTGGGGGACCAAACCTGCTGCATGGAAAATCTGTCCCGGGCTAAAACAGCAATTCTGAAGACTTTGGGGACTTACAGACACAAAGCTGGATTTTGACAATGATACATTAACCTAGTACAATTAGGTTATGCATTTCATTATTTTATTTGGATTATGATAATGTTACATTAACCTAGTACAATTGGGTTAAGTATTACATTAGCCTAGTAGGATTTGGTTAGATATTTTATTTATCTAGTAGGAGTAGGATATGGGTATTATAAATATCCTATCATGCTAGAGATTTTGAATAAGGAGGGAGGAAGGAGGGAGAACACAATACTTCCTTCCATCCCTCACATCTTCTTACATTTTCTATCATCTTTTTACATCTTCTAAACTCTTCTAATCTTTCCATTAATTCTATTTTTCTTCTTCTACTCTTCCATTCTTAAATTCCACAACAAGAGAATCGTTACTTTTCCTAGGAATTCACGCCTCACGCCTACCACCTAAGCTACACGAAATTACTCAATCTTGTGGTATAACAACAATGTCAATCGTGATCTCCTTCGCATTCATGGGTAACTAAACTTCTCTGTTGGGGTTATGGAAGTCGTATGAGATACTATCTATGGCTGTGAGTTTGTGAGTTCGAGGCACGTATATTGCTTATATCATTATTCTCTTCATCTTAATCTACATTCTTTGCGGTTGCAAACGCAAGAATACTCCAGTCTAACATTTAACTTGTTCGAGAGAAAAGTTATTTGTCTGGAAAAGAGATAATGTCAAGGTAGTAGGACACCCTTTCCTACTAAAAATCTAGTGCCGTAACTGGACTAATCTCTTGGAGAATTCGTACCGTTAGACACGCTTTAAGCTCGAGAGAGTTAAAGTGAAATAGTCCTTGTTTAGGTCGAGAGACGCTTGGATTTACCATCGACTACAATCCTCTATAAGCAATTGCATGTCAGAATTCTACACACTCATAGCCAATAGAGACGTATACCTCAGAAGGTGGACATAACCCCAACGCTTCAATTCTCATTGTTTACAACCAACGTAACAATCTCTCTCTTTTTACTTTATTATTTTCAGCTTTTGTTTACATTACTTGCAAGACAAGAATCCCCCCTTCTTACGAGACTTGCACCAAAAGTTTAGTAATTTTACTTACTTGTTGGCCAAGCTATTCCCTGTGGGATCGACACCCAACCCAGGTTGGGTTATATATTTGCTAACGACCGCTTTACACTCAAACGAGAGCTGTAGATTGAGCGTTATAAAAAATTGGCGCCGTTGCCGGGGAATACAAGTGTCAATTAAGTTCGTAATAATTACTAGACCCTTTGGTCGAAGACTCTCGTACTTTTACTTTTAGTTTTTGTTTTTGTTTACTGCAGGTTTTTGTTCAGTGCATCAATGGATGCACAACGTGAAATACCGTTCGATGATATTGATGATGATCTTGATGGTGCCGGAGCCACTGGAGCTATAATTCCACCACCATTAGCGCTCGGAGCCAAGTTCAACATCATAAGCACCATGATTCAGTTATTGCAACTCAAGGGATTATTTGGTGGACTAGCAGGCGATGATCCGAATATGCATCTCATCAACTTTATTTCTACATGCAAGTCTTTTGACAATCCTGGTGTTGGTCAGAATGCAATTCGATTACGTCTATTTCCATTGTCTCTGTCTGGGGAGGCAACACTATGGTTGAATGGGCTGACTCCTGATTCAATTACAAATTGGAGGCAATTAAGAGACGCTTTCCTAGAAAGATTCTTTCTGCCTTCCAAAAGGGCACAATTGAGAGATGAAATCAGCAACTTTCGTCAGCTTCCCACTGAAGCTCTTCATGAAACATGGGAGAGGTTCAAGACAAAGCTAGCGAGATGCCCAAACCATCACATGACTAATGTTCACCTCATGGAGATATTGTATAGAGCCTTGAATTCAATAACTAAGCCAGTGGTGGATAACGCAGCTGGAGGATCTTTTATGGACCTCACCTTTGGTCAAGCAAGCAATATGCTAGATCGCATGACGAAAAAAAGTAGAGCTTGGCATACCAGGGATTCTGAGGTAGCAAGCCCCACTTTATCTATAGGCATGACTGCAGACCAAAGAAGAAGACAAGAAGAACGTGATCAAGATTTAGCGCACATGAAAACGCAAGTGGATCTTCTGACAAAGCATTTATTATCAGGGAAGACCGAAAAAGTGAAAGCTGTGGCGCTAAAAGGAAGAGACGAATCTGATTCGGAAGAGGAGGCCAACTACTTGAACAATCAGGGGGGTTTCCGTGGGAATACCCAAGGAAACCAAGGTCGGAACTATTATGATAAATCTGGAAGCAAAGACCAAGGTAGTTGGAATAAAAACAATAAAAAGAGTGGTTTGTACGTTCCCCCTGGTAGACGTGATACCACCACATCTAATTCTGGAAGTATGGAAGACATGATGGCTAAATTATTGAAAGGAGTGGAAGCAACGAGCGCGGGAGTTACTGAGGTAATTAATGATTTGTCCTCCATGAAACAACTAGTTGATTCTCATTCCACTTCAATCAAGCAAATAGAGCAGCAATTGAGCCAACTCTCAGCAGCACTAAATCAAAGAAAGGCTGGCACTTTACCTAGCAACACCGTGCAAAACCCAAGGAATGATGGGTCATGCATGGCTATTACTACCCGAAGTGGTAAGGTGCTGGAAACCTCATCTAAGGTCAAGCAAGTGGTTGACGAAGTAGTGGACATTAATGATACGGCGAAAGGGGAAGATGCCGCAGCAGCTGATCCTGACGTCCATAACGTCACCCCTCACGTGCAGCCTGGAAAAGCTGAAAAACGGAAGCAAGAGGAGAAGAAAGCCGTGGAGAGAACAATTCCATACCCACCAACACCTTTTCCTCAAAGATTGAAGAAGGTGATAGATGATACAAAGTTCAGCAAATTCATGACCATGTTGAAGCAGCTGACCATTAATGTTCCGTTGGTAGAGGCGCTAGAAAAGATGCCTGGGTACGCTAAATTCATGAAGGACCTGTTGACAAAGAAGCGGGCAGTAAGCTATGAGCCGGCAGATAATATTCATCATTGCAGTACAATTGCCACAAGGTCCTTAGTACAGAAGAAGGCAGACCCTGGTGCTTTCACTATTCCTTGCACGGTTGGATCTATGAATTTTGCTAAGGCATTGTGCGATCTGGGTGCTAGCATCAATTTGATGCCACTATCCGTCTACAAGAAGTTGGGGTTAGGCGATCCGACACCAACCAATATGAGGCTCGTGATGGCTGATAGGTCGGTAAAACGACCTGTGGGTATCTTGAATGATGTGTTGGTGAAGGTGTCTACCTTCATTTTTCCTGCAGACTTTGTGATTTTGGATTGCGAGGTGGATTCTGAAGTTCCCATAATCTTAGGACGTCCTTTCCTTGCAACAGGAAGTGTGCTTATTGACATGAGAGATAATGAGCTTTTATTTCGAATGAATGACGAAGTGATTCATTTTGATTTGTGCAAAGCGATGAAGCAGCCAAAAGATATGGATGTGTTCTCTGTAGATGATGTTCATTATGAAGATAAGAAAGCATTATCTGTAGAGAAACAGCTTACTGTTGAGCCATTATCTGCTGCGCCACTAAATGTTGAGCATGAGAACGATGAAGATTATAAAGAACTTATGGGTGCTCTAACAAAAATAGAGTCCTATTCCCATACTCCTAAGCAACCGGACCGTGATCTTAAGAATCAACCGTCACCAACAGCGAAGACTTCCAGTGAAGAGCCACCAATGCTAGAATCGAAAGAGCTCCCCGATTATCTAAGGTATGTGTTCTTGGAAAGTATAAATATACTTCCGGTGAGTGCGGATGATTTAAGTAAAAAGCACGTAGAGTCTCTCATCTCTTCTCTGAAGAGATACATGAGAGCTATGGGTTGGACTATTGATGATATAATTGGTGACCCTCCGGGGAGACGTATGAGTCTTCTCGAAGAAGATTGCATGCCTACAAGTAAGCCTCATTGTCGTCTAAATCCATTCAGAAAACGACCAACCATCTATCTCGACGAAGTCTAAGTACTCGAGGTAACTATGTCGAGCCACGACAATAAATAAGGCGCTAGATGGGAGGCAACCCATCGTTTATCATTTTTCATTTATAGTTTATCGTTTTCTTTCTTTCTAGTACTTGATTTGATTTTGATAAATGAAAAATCCAAAAATAAGAGTCGTGCCACGACCAAAACTAAGGCGCTTGGTGGGAGGCAACCCATCGTACTAATTGTTTTCATTTGTTTGAGTGAATATAGGTGCAAGAAGTAGTCAACGAGGATATTGATTTCAATTGACGATTTGGACGCATTATATGGTAAAGTTGGTAAGTTAGGAAGGGTGATGCATAAGGCTATGGATTGAGACTTTCTCACGCCAAAATAGGCTTCGAGGAAGGCTAGGCCTTGGTAAAACTAGGCCAAGAACGATGCACAACCTATCCTATAGCCTAAGGTCTCGGAATCTAGTGTGCTATACACTATGCGCCGCCTATTCCTAGGTATGCTTTTGACTATGCGCCGCCTATGCTATGGCATTTGGTCTCAGTATCTCATATGCCATAGACTATGCGGCGCATATGTCTACAAATTCCATAGACTATGCGGCGCATATGTCCCATTATGCCATAGACAATGCGCCGCATATATCATATCTATGCCAAGCATTATGCGCCGCATATGTGGGATTTTTGTCTCCAAAACCGATTGTAAATGGGTCATAACCCGACCCATTCTCTTCCTATATAAAGGGGACTTAGTTTTATAACACAACACATTGCAAAGTCACCTAAAGGTGCCGCATATTCATCCAAATCCTCTCAAAATTTTCTTTTTTGCTCTTCCAATTCACAAAACCACCTCCAAAAGCTTCAAGCAAGTAAGTACTCTCTTATTCTTCATTTATTTCTCATAAGTACTACGTTGCTATCTCTATTATAAATTTCTACATATTGAAAGATTGTTGGTGAAGTTCATGTGTTTGGAATGTTAATGCAAAATCATGTGAGTGAACGTATACGTTAGAATCATCTTGACTTATTTCCGACTTGAATTTGGTTTTAATAGCATTGTCATACTATTTGAGGAATTGCTATAGTCTTGAACATTGTTTAAAATTGCTACTTGGATACTTACATGTTAGGCTATCCCGTTCATCGGGATAAGACTTATAGTGCCTGCCGACATAGGAGGTTGTGATTGTTGAAAGTAACTATATTATGTGGTAACCCCTATGTAGTAGTGTTGTTATATATAACATGAAAGTAATGAAATGGCTGCAAGTAGTGATACATCACTGATTTTCTTGCCGGAATACAACTCCTAAAACGTATGTCGACGAAATCTGAGTAATCGACCACTTTCACTTCACTGATTTGTGTCAACAAAACTAAGTGTGGGGTGGTACCCCTACTGCTTGTGCATAGATTGTATCCATTGATATTGTGCTACCACTAACACTATTTCTAGTCTCAGGTACAATGGCACCTAAAGCGAGACAAGGCAAGGAGAAGGCTACCACCTCCCAAAAGGGCAAAAAGAGAAGTCGCAAGGACCAAGGAGAACCCTCCTCGCTGCAAATACCTCGACTCACGCTTGGAATTAAGTGGGATACTTATGAGGAACTTCTGAGGATGACGACTCTGATGATGATTCCAATGCAAGGGGTATGACCCCAGACATAGAGGATAAGTCCAACCAACCAGGTTCCTCGTATTTATTTTCCACTGAGGACAGTGTCCCGACTAAGTGTGGGGTGGTGGTATTGCATGCTATACTTCTCTATTCGCATCTATGTTTGTTTGCTTATGTTTCATTTTTGTTTCGTTTTGTTTTTTTAGTAGTTAAAATTTTTTTTAGCTTCGCATGAAATTATTTTGATAGGCAGCATGAGATTATAACAAGAGTATGTGCTAAAATTGTGACTATTGAGATGTTTAGGCTCTAGTTGTGACTCAATATGTGATATTGTGTGATTCAATTCCTTCACTTGTTGGGTCGAGAGTCTATATTACTTCCAATCAAGTCGACCATGTGCCTTGTGTGTGTGAGATAATAGTATATTCTATGTATGTGGCTGATGCTAGAACTTGCCTGGTATGTATGCAAAGCGAAAATAAGGAGTGTAAGTTTAGGATATGATTTAGGCATTTCTTTGGCAACCTATACATGTTTACCTTCAGTTTTACCTACCCATGGACATCATCGTAGTTAATCCTTTTGAGCCTTTAGCCTATTTCTTTGACAACCTTGTATGTAAGCCTAATCCATTTCTTTCAAGACCGTAATTTGATCCCAAAATCCCTAAGTGCTTTAAAGTGAAAAAGTCATGTGACAACATAAAAGGAAATTGGGTGAGTATAATGCTATAAATTGGAATGGTTCTTGAATGTGTTATGAAAAAGAAAAAAAAATGCTATCATAAGAGGTATGTTGTGAAAAGAAAAAGGAAAAGAAAGCTGAAAAGTGAGTTGTGCTTAAAATTGAAAAAAGAGGAGAACAAGGGTGGTAGAAAAAAGAAAGAAGAAAGGTTGAAAGAAAAAAGTGTCAATGATACAAAGTGATGTATTAAAGCGCTTAGGAACATAGTCACTATTCTTGGCCAAAATAGTCCTACCCGTCCCTTAGCCTACATTACAACCATCAAAAGACCTACTTGATCCTAATCTTAACATTCCGACATTTAGTGGAGTACTACATTAAGGGCAAGCCTATGGTCATCAGTTGCTACATATGAACTCTTTGTGAGAGTGAGAGCAAGGACATTTTGATACCAATGTTTGAAAAATATGCTATATTTGTGAGTGATTATGGGTACTATATTGTGAGACACACATGGTTGATGAGTTTTGGATAGTTGTATATGATTCCATGCACCTTAACGTTTGCATGCGAGTCGATCACCATCACGAGTCTATGCTAGAGGTTAAACTGTTTCTACTTATAATCGGAAAGCTACTCTTTGTTGATAATTGTTGTGCTTGTCTTGAAGAATGTTTTGTGTTGTTGCTGTAAAAACCCTAAGTTGATGTTTAGAAGGACATGATATGTTGTTCGAGGACGAACAAAGCTCTAAGTGTGGGGTGTTGATGATAGGGGGATTTACACGCCTATATCAATATATTTTGCCCATATTTTAGCCTAGTTTTGAGAACAAATTATATATTTCATGCACTTTTAGTCCTTTTTCCTGTAAATGAGCTAACGAACATGATTAGTAAAGTTTTAGGTATAAATGATGCATAATTCAGCATTTTATGGCTTACTTGACGCTAAAGAAAGCTCACGAAGGAAGGGAAGGGAGTTTACACGCCTAAGGACCAAAACTGCTGCATGGAAAATCTGTCCCGGGCTAAAACAGCATTTCTGAAGACTTTGGGGGACCAAACCTGCTGCATGAAAAATCTGTCCCGGGCTAAAACAGCAATTCTGAAGACTTTGGGGACTTACAGACACAAAGCTGGATTTTGACAATGATACATTAACCTAGTACAATTAGGTTATGCATTTCATTATTTTATTTGGATTATGATAATGTTACATTAACCTAGTACAATTGGGTTAAGTATTACATTAGCCTAGTAGGATTTGGTTAGATATTTTATTTATCTAGTAGGAGTAGGATATGGGTATTATAAATATCCTATCATGCTAGAGATTTTGAATAAGGAGGGAGGAAGGAGGGAGAACACAATACTTCCTTCCATCCCTCACATCTTCTTACATCTTCTATCATCTTTTTACATCTTCTAAACTCTTCTAATCTTTCCATTAATTCTATTTTTCTTCTTCTACTCTTCCATTCTTAAATTCCACAACAAGAGAATCGTTACTTTGCCTAGGAATTCACGCCTCACGCCTACCACCTAAGCTACACGAAATTACTCAATCTTGTGGTATAACAACAATGTCAATCGTGATCTCCTTCGCATTCATGGGTAACTAAACTTCTCTGTTGGGGTTATGGAAGCCGTATGAGATACTATCTATGGCTGTGAGTTTGTGAGTTCGAGGCACGTATATTTCTTATATCATTATTCTCTTCATCTTAATCTACATTCTTTGCGGTTGGAAACGCAAGAATACGCCAGTCTAACATTTAACTTGTTCGAGAGAAAAGTTATTTTTCTGGAAAAGAGATAATGTCAAGGTAGTAGGACACCCTTTCCTACTAAAAAGCTAGTGCCGTAACTGGACTAACCTCTTGGAGAATTCGTACCGTTAGACACGCTTTAAGCTCGAGAGAGTTAAAGTGAAATAGTCCTTGTTTAGGTCGAGAGACGCTTGGATTTACCATCGACTACAATCCTCTATAAGCAATTGCATGTCAGAATTCTACACACTCATAGCCAATAGAGACGTATACCTCAGAAGGTGGACATAACCCCAACGCTTCAATTCTCATTGTTTACAACCAACGTAACAATCTCTCTCTCTTTACTTTATTATTTTCATCTTTTGTTTACATTACTTGCAAGACAAGAATCCCCCCTTCTTACGAGACTTGCACCAAAAGTTTAGTAATTTTACTTACTTGTTGGCCAAGCTATTCCCTGTGGGATCGACACCCAACCCAGGTTGGGTTCTATATTTACTAACGACCGCTTTACACTCAAACGAGAGCTGTAGATTGAGCGTTATCAATGCTGCTAATGACTTTGCCTATCTAACGTGGAAGCCATCATCCCTACACTCGCTCGGTGCTAAGTCCTACTCCCAACTGAACTGACTCGAGATGTTGAACTGTTATAAGTTTAACTAATTATGATGACTGATTGAACTGATAATGCTCATAACATATTCTGAAGCTATTCCGAAGATATTGAGATTAAGTAAACAACTAAGTTTTTGGGTATTCACAACCCCCAGGAATCAATAGAAATAATAGCAAAATAGTACTAAAACTTTGAGGACATAATATGAAAGCATTTATTCAAAATTCAATCTTGTAGGCATTTCATCAAACATTTGATATTCATAGTGTAAGGTAAGCATGGGAATAATTTAAATCTTGTAGTAATAACATGATTTCAATATCAACATCACTAATTATGAATTAAATCAGCGAATAACATCATTAAAACATGTTGGGTTGAATAACAACGACAATTTCATGTTAACAAGGTGTAGAATTATAATTCATAGGAATTCATGGTTAAAATCATGAAAAACATATAAAGATCCCAACTTGAATTTAGAATTGGATATTTGGACTCCATGGATGAAATAAACCCATAGATGAACACTTAACATACCTGGGTTGATGAATTTGAGAGAATTGATGGTGAATTCTTGAGTTTTCATTTTGAACTTAGAAAGCTAGGGTTTTTGTTCTTGAAAGAGGTATACTTTAATTTTTTCGACAGAATTATGAAATAATGAGCAAATAATGCACTATTAGGACTTAAATCCCGTGTTTGGACGGATTTGGGGCTATGAAAAAAGACCAAACAGTCCCTGGAATTTAAATCGCAAAAGTTTCAATTTTTGGCTCCAGCGCGACGCGGTGCAATTGCATCGTGACACTTGAAAACTGACAATCCCTATTTTACCCTACAGCACGATGCGGTGCTATTGCGTTGTGCCTTTGAAAACGGACGATCCTAAATTAGAAGCTTTCCGCGACGCGGTGCCAATCGCGATGCCCCACTCGAAAAGAACTATTGCGAAATGTCCCCTTGGTGCGATGCGATGGTAATCGCGGTGGCACACTGGAAAAATACAAACGCCATTTTGGCCATCACTGCAACACGGCCTTATCGCGTTGGGCAACTATTTTGCACTAAAAGTGTCGTAACTTCTCACCCGAGTATCGGATTCTGGCAAAATTGGTATTGTTGGAAAGCTAATTCAATTTCCTATTATTTGGTGGATTTTGATCTAAAAAATTCTCAATATAGCAAAAGATATGCTCTTTTAAAGTCGACTAAAGCAACATTCTTATTACAAAAATTCAATCGGTAAGAATTATTTTGATTCGTCTAATAGTTGGGAGTTATTTGAGACCTTAATATACATCAAACTCATGAATATCACTGCGAAATAACTATAATGTAATATGCATGAGCTTGAAACATGTCTCTAACATTGGTTTGGATTTTTGGGATATTACAGTTTGGCAATGAAAATCATAACTTTTCGGAGTTGTAGCTGTATAATTATACGAATAGTAAGAGTTAGAGAGTCGGATGAAGTAGGTTTGTGTTTAATCTCCTGCCAACTAAAATGAGGCACACATTTAGCTCCTAAAATTCTAATATTACCCTTGAATAAGAAATGAATAGGAGAAGCAACTGACATGGTAATACACAATGCGCATAAGTTCTTACCTCACAAAATATGAAGATTAATAATATGATTTTTAGACTAAAAATCAAACAAACATTAATCAGATATTGAAATAATGAGAGTTAGAGAATCAAATAGTGCATCACAAAAGGTTTTCATTTCACCAAGCACCTTAGCTTCATTGATTTATAACAACAGTCGAGCAAGTTTTTTTAACTGCAATTTTCATATTTAAGCACATAAAATACTTTTTCTCATATTCTGGAAGTTCTAATCACCTCTAATTTCAATAGGGGTTGTTGCTCGACAGCTAGTGCCAATTTTCTGAGTCAACTATCTTATTCGCGAGAATTTCTTCTCTCTGATTTTGTCTCCTGACTAAATGGATGCACACACTTGTCTTACATCAGAGATTTTCAATTCAATCATCTCTAAGCATAAAATTAACCTCGAAAAGATAATTGAGAAATATATATGCTACTTTATTCAATATCAATAGTAATCAATAGATAAAATCTAATAAAACTTCAAATCCATTGACTTACATGTGAAAAACAATGAAAAAAAATATGGCGTGTGAACAAAATGGAGTAGAAATGAAAACAGAGTGGAGAATGTGGAGTCACCATAGTTCTTACATTTTCAATCTTAGGTTTTAATTTATCCAGTGCATTAAGCTCTACATCAGTCAACAAGTTGAGTGAATAAGGCACATCAATAAATACAGAAATGATTACTTGGAATAAGAGGCCCATGTAATACCCCGTACTTTTCCTAGCTTAAATTCATTCCTAGAATGTTAAGAAATATTTTTCAAAATGAAGAATATTTATTTGGTATGGAATTTTCCAGATTTAGATCTCCCATTATGTGATAAATTGAATAAGCTTTTCATCGATACCAAATTCGCCTAAATCTGATACTCGGTTAAGGAGGTAGAGCATTTTTAAGTTGACAGTGTGCCACCTGGACACTTGGCACCTTGCGGATGTCAGTAAAATGATAATTGTCAAATTCCAATGGTCCTCTGCAATATCCCCATATCGTGGAGAGGGAAAATTTCCCAATTGTCGATTTCCAGTAGCCCAACGTGATATTGGCGCGTCGTGCTAGTGGCCAAAATGGCATTTCTATAGGACACCACGATGGTGGTGCGTTGCATTGAAGTTTCAGGTCCGAATTGTCAAAATCTAGTTTGACAACGTGATAGTTCCGCATTGCGGTGACCACCAATTTCCCAGTCGTCAATTTCCAGTGAACCATAGTGATAGTGGCACGTCATGGTGGCTCATTAAATCAGGATTTTCAGTTCTCGTTTCCAGTCCCGTTGAGGAGTTTAAAAAGGGTATTTTGGACAATTTCCAAGCCCCCAATCCGTAAAAAACACAGGATTAATCATATTCAAAGCACTTTGTGCTTATTATTCATCATTCTTTTCAAAAGCAAAATCCTAGAGCTCTAAAACCTCTTCTCTGAGAAATCAAAATCCTCTATAGATTCTCCAAGAAAGATTTAAATTGAGGATTCCCAAGGCAAGATAATCAAGAATTCATCTTCAAGAACTCAAATAGAAATCCATAATTCAAGAATCTACATATAATCATTAATCAAGGTATGTGGGGTTTATGAACAAGGATCTTCTTTCGTCCTTGTGCCTAAAACCAATCTTTTACATTAAATTCATATGATTTTGAATGATATTCCATGAGTTTTGAATTAGGGTTCATACCCATTATTGATCTTTGCAAGATCTTGAGATTTCCAATGTTTTTGAAGTTGAACTGCATGTCTATTTTCATTTTTTCATGCCTATTGCAGTAATTAACAGATTTTGAGATGAAATATCATTGTTTTCAATATCAAGCATGTCTATTTTGATGTTTTGACATGAGATTGAAGCATGGGTTATTACCCCAAGATTGAATGTTATTTTAAGAAAGATGATTCTTTAAGCATCCTTATATCAAATTATTTATAGATTTTCAGTAAAGCTTTGATCTTTAGATCATCAGATAAGTTTTTGAATCTATTTTTCAGATTATTATAGATTATAGAATTCAGATCATCTTTATTTACAGATTTTATTAGATAAATAAATTAGTGGTTTTAGATAAACCCTTATGCTAGTTTTAAAGTGAATTTACAACAGAATGAGCGTAGCAAAATGAAAGGGAATAGTATTTAGCACCAACGGGAAGTGTGGGTTTAGCGCATCCTACTTTTACAAAACTTCGTAGCCAATGTAGGTACAGGTTATCAGTTTATTCCCACTTATATGTGGTTGACAATTTCAGATGTGATCACTTAGCTTAGGTTATACTCCCTGGAAAGAGTATGATACCTCTCCCCAATGTGAGATTTCTTCCTTAGTAGGACAAAACGTTAGACTCCATATAGCTCGCATGGTTTATGTTGGTTAAGAGAACCTTCCTGCTAGTACAAGTAAATAAACAATTTTTCCCTACTAGTAAGGAAAAACTTTGAAAGAATTCCCTTACAGGTAAGCTTAAGATAAAATGTTTTCCCTACAGATTAAATATTTTAGAAAAGATTTTAGAAAACTAAGTGTAAAGGCTCACAAAGTTTACTTAGATTATGCTTTATAGAATGATATTAGCTACAGACTTCAGCTTTCGAATTTAGGAATTTAGAGTGAGTCCTTTCTAAACTTAGACAGTATGATTTAAAGAGAGAACACAAGTACAGCTTTCAGAATTAAATGTTATGACTCACTAGATTTATAAAGTATGATTGATTTATTATTCATGATTTCAGTATTTTAGATATTCCAGCTTATGTGAGCCATTTAGATTTAGCATGCATTGTTTTATAAATTATGATGATGAGATGATGTTTTACTTATGCATTTCACCCCATATACTCAGTACATCCTCAAAGTACTGATCCACATATATGTCTATGTTCTATGTTGTCTCATAATGTAGGTTCAGGTGCTCAGTATCAGCCACGTGAGTAGTTCGAGCATCTCCGTCTACATACGGAAGTTGGTGAGTCCTCATAGTTCGGGGACTTATTACTCAGATTTTGCAGTTTATCAGTTTATGAGATTTTAGCATTTCTTTGAGACAGTTTGAGTTGGCTAGGGGTTTAGCCCTGTGACTCTCTAGTGTTAGTAATTGAGGCTTGTCAGACTGCCAGTTTTGATTCAAATTATTCAGTATTGATGTTTCAAATATTATTCTCAGATATTATAGAAAATTTCTGCATTCTAGCATGACTTTTATACCTATATTTCCATCATTATGAGATTTAGGCTCAGTAGTATGTAGACAAGGTTAGATTAAGGCTACTCATAGTCTTGAGCACCATGTGACATCTCGGGATCAGATTTTGAGGCGTTACAGCTCATTCATAACTGTAAGGCATTGTGTCTTGGATTTTTAAGGATGTGAACAATTTTATTTATTCTAGTACTAAGAAGGTACTACCTAGTCAGCAATATAGCAAGGTCTTTTGCTTCAAATTTATATTACCACATAAAATTTTTTGCAATAAAATTAGATAGGTAGCAGATTTGATGCTTACATGGTTATATATGCGAAGAAAATGTCGCAAGTAAACATTGAATGGGACAAGATTAAAGGAAACTTACAAGAAAATGGTATGTGACGCTACCTGTAAAGATGATATACTGAGGTGACCAATAAATTAGAAAAACCAATTAGTCATTTTCTTTGGTCCTTCATCTTCCTATGTTTTCTATGGTTGGTTCCACCTATTGGACAATTATGTATGGAATAAGAATCTAAAAAGCATATCTTTTCCGTCAAAACAAATTAACAAAAATAAGAAAGATACTTCCTGCAATTAAACAACATAAAGACGCAAAAAAACTAAATATAAATTACATTATACCACAATTATGTCAATCAGAACGATCTCTTAAACAACATAGAGCAGCAAGTGAAAACACATCATTGGTTAATCGTACTAAAAGTCGTAGAAATTTTACAATATACATAGGATTCTTTCATCAATGAACCAACATGTGTACCGACTAATACTCCAGTTTGTGTACTACTTTTGAACTATTACGCACCGTACTCATCTACTTCACATTCTCTAAAAATTTTCTTTTGTTGTAGGCTCCATTTCCTTTAATTTCACTAACTTTTTCTTCCAAGATATGGAGTGGGATATCTATGTTCTTCAAACTCTCCTCCTCTTCTTGTAAATTTCATCTATTTTTGAATAAACTTTTAAACTTTTTTCTTCACTATTTTAGTAACAGATCGATATGTTTTGTTATATGGTTGTTCTTTGTTCTTCACTCTTTTGAAGTTATCTTTTTTCAATGATGGCATCTTATGGTATATCTTTGTTCTATAGGATTTTTTTCCTCTTCTTATGCTCTTTTCTTTTGCATTAATTTTTCCTTTATATTTCTAAATAAGGGTAATATCAATTTCTTGGTGTAATACCCCGTATATTTCTAAGCTAGAAAATGAACCGTTGTTCCTACACATGAAACCTCCTATCCTGTGATTAATATTGGAGTGCATGAATTAGGATGAGTATCCTAGTGATAATAGAGTTTATGATGTGTTAAGCATGTTCAAAAGAGTCACATAGAGTAAGCCAAACTAAGAACTTTTGAATCCACCAAGTTTTCGTGTGTGATTTCATATGGGTCATCTTAGAATGAGCATAAATTGGTTTATAGGTGGCATTTTGGAAGATTTATATCCTCAAATTTGTATAGAATTGAATAAGCTTTCCGTCGATTCTAAATTCGCCTAAAACGGACACCCGGTGAAGAAGTTATGGCGATTTAAAGTTTCAACAGCGTAATTTAAGTCAGTGGCACGTCGCGCCTTAAGCCAAAATGACGTTTGTCAATTTTCAGTGTCTCTCTGCAATCCCACCATATCGCGGTGAGTTTTCAGGTCACAAATGGGGGGCAACGCGATATCTCCGCATCGCATCGGGGGCCCAAATCAGGTAATTTTCACAGAAATTAAATAACGTATCTAGAGGGGTATTTGGGTTATCTTTCCACCCCTATATATATTCCATAAACATTGAATTAAGACCTTATTTCACCAAAACATATTCTTTCTCTCAAAATCCACTCAAGAACACATTAGGGTTTTCAATTGGGGATTCAAGTTCAAGCAAATTTCTCCATCAATCATCAAGAATCTTCCATCTAAGGTATCCTTAGTGTTCATCTATGGATCCATTTCATTCATTTAGCTCAATATCCATGTTTTAAATATTATATTGTCATTGTCTTGGTGTGATATGACCATGTACATGTTGATGATTATTGTTTAAGTTTCAAGATGATATCTAAAGGTGTTTTCATGAAGTATATATGTTCGTTAGTATAAATCCATGAACTTTATGTGGTTTAAAATGGAGAAATTCATGAAAACACACCTAAGCTAAAAAATGCATGCAAAGTTTTTGATAAAATGCTTAAGGTGATAAGATTCGTGTCCCATGATTTAATAGTGCTTAAATGACAAGTCCATGCTCTATGCTTTATGATTTCACATGAATTCCATGTGATTGATATGCGTCATTGTTGTGATGTGGATTGAACATGATATTGAAGCTATGCAAGTATACACATGTTGTATGAATTTCCCTTCCATAAGTAAGATGTTGAGAATTATACTTAGTGTGAAATCCCCTACTTATGAAATGGTGAATTGTGGACTCCATTTTATGATCAAGTCAGTTATGTGTGTCAGTTTCCTTCCATCGAATCCTGGGGGTACTAGTACCTGAAAAATATATTTATGTGCCTAGAGCCATGTCACGTTATCATAATAATCTTAGTCAAGCCATGATCTATAGAACTCAGTCAGTCATGTGACTCAGGAAATCTCAGAAATGTCATGATCTTAATAAATTCTCAGATAGTAGTACTATTCCATCAGTCAACGAAAGTCAGTTACTCAGTCCATTTACATCCAGTTAAATCATGTTCAGTCTCTTTAGATAGGAGTAGAAGTTAGCATGAGTGAACCCAAGGATTGGAACTCACCTGCCAGTTTAGGGTGTGATTCTTAGTAGTCATCCTTGTGATCCAGAACTACATAACCAGCATAGGTTGAGACATCATAACCTTCCAGATTACTGTTTATGAGATGGCTTAACCTGTCAGTTTAGGGTTCCCACCATTCTCATTTGAGTACCTGCTAGCTAAGGGTCACTCACAGCTGTCCTTACCAGTGGCACGGTATTGACACCCTTCCAGTCGGGGCAGAGATTGGACCCCAACCTAGCTATATACATTATTGGGGCATGTCGGTTAAGCAAAAACCTCCCATAGTTTCAGTCCCAGTCTCAGTAAAAGAACTCAGATAGTTCTTCAAATTTTAGTATACTAGGACTATCAGTTACAGTCAATTCAGTTACAATACGGAACTCAGGTAGTTCTATCAGATTTAGGACTGTCAGACACAGTCATCCATGTTATCAAAATTTTAGTATCAGTCATGTAAGATAACAATAAACCATGTATTAATATACATATCTAGATATCATGTATTCACGATTTTAGTTACTATGTATGCATGTTTGTACTCTTACATTTATATCAGTCAGTCAGTTAGCATTGTTCATGCATGTAAACCTTTTTACATTTAGCCTATCTCACTTTATACTCAGTACTCCCAGTCGTACTCACATATTTGCGCTATGGTGCTTTCTTTCATGTTAGACCATAGGTTTAGAGACATGAGTTCTAGATCAGCAGTAGCATTCCAGTCGCAGTATTGCAGTGAGTCCTCATCTATTTGAGGATGATATTATTTCATTTCATTCATTATTTCAATTCAGTTTTGCTAGATAGAGTTAGTTGGAGACATGTTCCTTCAACTCCTTATTTCAGACAGTATTTAAAGGCTTTCAGATTTAGTTCAGATTTTAGATTCAGCTTTTAGTTGTTTTAGGTATTTATTACCCTATATAGACGTTAGTATTTAGCAAATATTCTATTCAGTTGAACCTTATGGCCAATTGTTTATGTTTTCTGCATTCTACAAGTATATTATGTAGTGTACAGGTACAAATATCAGTCCTGGGTTAGCTTGTGTTCCCTTGGGGTCATAAGGTCCGTGTAGCATTTCAGGTACCAGATTTGGGGTGTTAAAAACTTTGTATCAGAGCCTAAGGTTCAATAGAGTCCTAGGAAGTCTGAAATCAACATCTAGTAGAGTCTTGTGCATGGGTGTTGCGCGCCACATTTATGTGCAAGAGGCTATGAGATGTTTATGAATAGTTTTCCTTTTTTCTGTATTCATGTCGTGTTTGTGAGCATAATCACAAGTCAGTCTCTCAATCTAATCCGCTTCTTCTCTTTATTTGAGAACATGACTTCTAAGAGAAGAAATTAGTCAGCCCCTCAGCCCAAAGAACCTTTGGGCGATCATGTTTCTAATGCGGAGTTCAGGACTACATTTACCACTTTTTCTCAATCAGTCGCTGCTCATAATGAATTGCCAACAGTTATTCCGGACAACCCAGTGGTCAACTTAGCTGCAGCGAGGATTCAGGACTTCACCCGAATGAATCCTCTAACCTTACTCGGGTCTAAGGTAGATGAAGACCCTCAAGAATTCTTAGATCAAGTTTAAAAAGTGACAGATGCCATGGGGGTGACTACTGTTGAGAGTGCTGAGCTAGCTGCATACCAGTTGCAGGATATGGCTCATGCTTGGTTCAAACAGTGGAAGTTTGAAAGATCAGATGATGCAGGTCCTATAGAGTGAGAGGAGTTTGGCACTGCATTCTTAGACAAATTCTTTCCCTAAAATCTTAGAGAAGACAATATGCTAGAGGTCATCAACCTCAGGCAGGGAAATATGATAGCGAAAGAGTATTCTTTTAAGTTTACTCAATTATCCAGGTATGCCCCTCATGTGGTTGCAGACAGTAGATGTAAAATGAGTAAGTTCGCTTCAGGGGTGAATGACAGCATGGTTAATGAATGAAGATCCGCCATGCTGAATAGTGACATGACCTTAGTTAGACTTATTAATTATGCTCAGCAGATAGAGGAGCAGAAGATTAAGTAGAGGGAAAAGAAGAATTAAAGAGCGAAGATAGGTAGTTACAACTTCGCTCAGCCTAAATTAGAAAGAGGAAACCGTTCTCAGTTTCATCCTAAGTCATCAGTTCCAGCTCCCTCTCTAGCCAGTGCTCCAGTTCCTAAGTTCAGAGAGGGTAACAAAGATAGAGCGCCAGGCTCTAAGATCCAGGGAAGTATTTGCAGTGCCCGCACCTATCCTCTTTGCCAAACTTGCGGTAAGCACCATCAAGGTATGTGTAGAGTAGGTAGTGGCATTTTGTTTTTATTGTGGCAAGCTAGGACATAGAGTTAGAGATTGTCCGCAGCCAAGTCCTCAGGGTCAACAGAATCGCTTTTCAGCTCAGTCCGATCACCCAAATCAGCAGGGTGCCACTTCCAGTAATACTAGCGGGCAATGCCCAAATCATCTCTATGCTCTTCAGACTCGACAAGATTAGGAAAGTTCTCCTAATGTAGTTACTGGTACATTACAGATCTTTCATGTGCATGTTTACGCTTTGCTAGATCGAGGAGCTTCCTTGTCTTTTATTACTTCTTATATAGCAGTTGATTTTGGAATCAGTACCCAAATTCTAGCCAAGCCTTTCTCAGTGTCTACCTAAGTGGGTAAAACCATCATATCCCGGCAGGTATACAACAACTGCCCGATTATGATATTTCAGAAAGTCACTTCAGCAGACTTACTCCAATTAGAGATGACTGATTTTGATGTCATTTATGTCATGGATTGGATTCATTCCTACTGTGCCACAGTCGACTACAGAAATAGAATAGTTTAGTTTTAATTCCCGAATGAACCCATCCTAGAGTGGAAGGGTAGCGTATCCACTTTCAGGGGTCAACTTGTTTCCTACCTTCGGGCAAGGAAATTGTTATCTAAGGGATGTGTTTATCATCTAGTTCATGTTAGAGATTTCAGCTCTGAGTCTCCCAATCTAAAAATCATCCCTAGTAGTGAATGAATATTCTGATGTCTTTCCCTAAGATCTTCCAGGATTCATCTCGAAAGGGAAATATACTTCAGTATTGATCTTATTTCAGATACTCAGCCTATCTTTATTTCGCCATATAGAATGGCACTAGCAAAACTCAACAAACTGAAAGAACAGTTGAAGGATCTCTTAGATAAGGGATTCATCAGACCCATTATTTCCCCGTGGGGTGCACCGGTCTTATTCATGCGCAAGAAAGACGGTTCACTCAGAATGTGCATTGATTACCGTCAACTCAATAAGGTTACGGTCAAGAACAAGTATCCTCTTCCCAGAATTGATGACTTGTTTGACCAACTACAGGGTTCCAATTATTTCTCTAAGATAGACCTCATATCCGGCTATCATCAGCTCAGAGTTAGAGAATGTGACATCCCGAAGACAGCTTTCCATACGCGGTATGGTCACTTTGAATTTTTAGTTATGTCCTTTGGTCTTACCAATTTCCTAGACACTTTTATAGACTTGATGAACCGCGTGTTCAAGCAGTACTTGGACATGTTCTTCATAGTCTTTATAGATGATATCCTGCTCTATTCCCATACAGAGCGTTATCATTCAGACCATCTCACAATTGTTCTTCAAACTCTCAGAGATCACCAGCTATTCGCCAAATTTAGTAAGTCCAAGTTTTGGCTAAGGTCAGTAGCATTCCCTGGCCATATTATTTCCAGTGATGGCATTAGAGTAGATCCTCAAAAGACCGAAGCAGTAAGAAACTGGACTCACCCTATTTCTCTATCAGATATCAGGAGTTTCTTAGGTTTGGCTGGCTATTACAAACGGTTTATTGAAGGATTTTCATCCATTGCATCCCGTATGTCTAGATTGACTCAGAAAAAAGTCAAGTTCCAGTTGTCAGATCCTTGCGAGAAGAGTTTTCAGGAATTGAAGACTCGACTCACCTCAGCTCCAGTCTTAGCTCTTCCAAATGGTTTAGATGGGTTCGTAATGTATTGTGATACATTTAGAGTGGGTTTAGGTTATGTCCTCATGCAGCATGGTAAGGTCATAGCCTACGCCTCCAGACAACTTAAACCCCATGAGAGGAATTATCCTACTCATGATCTTGAATTAGCAGCCGTAGTATTTGCCTTGATGATTTGGAGGCATTATTTATACGGTGTTCAGGTAGACGTCTTCACAGATCATAAGAGCCTTCAGTATGTCTTTTCTGAAAAAGATCTCAATCTTCATCAGAGAAGGTGGTTAGAGCTCTTAAAAGATTATGACATAAGTGTCCTCTATCATCTGGGCTAGGCCAACATAGTGGCCGACACTCTTAGTAGACTTTCCATGGGTAGTATTTCTCATGTTAATGATAGTAAGAAGAAGTTAGTCTAGGAATTCCACCAGTTTTCCAGACTAGGTGTTCTCTTAGTCAACTCTTCAGAGGCGGCGGTGTATGTGTTCAGAGTAGTTCAGAATCATCTCTATTTTTTGAGGTGAAACAAAATCAAGATAAGGATCCTATCCTTGTCAAGCTAAAAGAGTCATTTTAGAATCAGAAAGTAGAGGTTTTCTCCCAAGGGGGAGATGGTGTCATTCATTGTCAGGGTCATCTCTGTATTCCAGGTGTAGATGATTTAAAGTAGCGAATTCTTGCAGAAGCGCATGGTGCATGATACTCTACTCATACAGGGGCCACTAAGATGTAACGTGACCTACGGGAGATCTATTGGTGGAGTGGGATGAAAAAAAATGATGCAAAATTTGTGGCTAAGTTCCCTACATGTTAGCAGGTTAATATAGAGGATCAGAAACCTAGTGGTTCCATACAGGAGTTCACCATTCCTACTTAGAAGTGGAAAAAAGTAAACATGGACTTCGTGATGGGTTTTCCTCGAACTCATCATTAGCATGATTCAGTTTGGGTCATTGTAGATAGAATGACAAAGTTATCCCATTTATTTCCAGTCCATGCCTCTTATTCAGCCGAGGATTACGACAAACTCTATATCAGGGAGTTGGTCAGATTACACGGTGTTCCATTATCTATCATCTTAGAGAGGTACCCAGTTCACCTCTCACTTCTGGAAAGTATTCCAAAAGGGTCTTGGTACCCAAGTTCAACTCAGTACAACTTTTTATCCTCAGACAAATAGTCAAGCAGAAAGGACCATTCAGACTCTTAAAGATATGCTAAGGGTGTGTGCAATTAATTTCAAGGAAAGTTGGGATGACCACTTGCCTTTGATTGAGTTTGCATGCAATAATAGCTATCATTCCAGTATTAAAATGGCTCCATTCATAGCTCTCTATGGTAGAAGGTGCAGATCTCCAATCGGGTTGTTCGAAGTTAGAGAGGCCTCAGTCATAGGGCTTGACTTAGTATTCGACGACTTAGAGAAAGTCCAGTTAATCAGAGAAAGACTTCGGGCTGCTCGGAGCTGACAGAAGTCGTATGCTGATGTTCGTAGAAAGGATCTTGAGTTCGAGGGTGATGACTATGTTTATCTAAACATCTCTCCCACGAAGGGAGTAAAGCGGTTCGGAAAGAAGGGAAAGATCAGTCCCCGATATATTGGACCCTTCAAGATTCTCAGTTGTTTAAGCAAGGTAGCTTATGAGCTCGAATTGCCTTCAGATCTAGCCTCAGTTCATCTAGTTTTTCATGTCTCTTTGCTCAAGAAGTTTTTAAGTGATACATCAGTCGTAGTCCCTATTCAAATCATTGACAGTTAGAATAGTCTCTTCTATAAGGAAATTCTGGTCGAAATTCTAGACTATCAGACTCGTAGACTGAGGAACAAAGAAGTCCCTCTAGTCAAAGTTCTTTGGCGAAATCAGTCCGTTGAGGGAGCTACTTGGGAAGAAGAAGAATATATGCGTACCAAGTATCCTCACCTCTTTTCCTCCAATCATATATAGCTCAAGGTAACAATTCTCCTTAAGCTTATTCAGTTTCCCATTCAGAATTCTATACAACTTGGTATTCAGTTCATGCTCACGTTTCATCACAAATCTAGTATCAAGTACCATTTCATATTCAGTCATGCATTCATGTATTAGTTTAGGGTATAACCATGCATCAAATATGCATTCTCATTGAGAGAACTCAGTTATCAGAAATCTCATTCATGCATTCATGAATTAGTTATTTATACATCAGATATGCATGTCCAGCATGATATGTTTAGCTTGTCAGCCATGTCCATCATGAGATCATGTTCCAGTAGTGCATGACTTTCACGTTCTCCAGTTTATCGTCTAGCCCAATTTCAATCAGTCTCATTAGAGGACAAATGTTTCCAAAGGGGAGATATTGTAATACCCCGTATATTTCTAAGCTAAAAAATGAACCGTTGTTCCTACTCATGAAACCTCCTATCCTGTGATTCATATTGGAGTACATGAATTAGTATGAGTATCCTAGTGAAAATAGAGCTTATGATGTGTTAAGCATGTTCATAAGAGTCACTTAGAGTAAGCCAAGCTAAGAACTTTTGAATCCACCAAGTTTTCATGTATGATTTCACATAGGTCATCTTTGAATGAGCATAACTTGGTTTATAGGTGGTATTTTTGCATATTTATACCCTTCAAATTGTATATAATTGAATAAGCTTTCCATCGATACCAAATTCTCCTAAAACGGACACCCGGTGAAGAAATTTTGGCGATTTAAGGTTTCAGCAGAGTCATTTCATACAATTGTGCGTCGCACCGTAAGCCAAAATGATGCTTGTCAATTTCTAGTGTCTCTCCGCGATTCCAATGCATCGCTGTGATCTTCCAAGTCACAAACGGGGAGCAACGTAATCTCTCTACGCCGCGCCGGGGGCCAAAATCGGGAAATTTTCACAGAAATTAAATGACGCTTCTAGAGGGGTATTTGGGTCATCTTTCCACCCCTATATATATTCCATAAATACAAAATTAAGCCCTTATTTCACCAAAACATACTCTTTCTCTAAAAATCCTCTCAAGAACACATTAGGATTTTCAATTGGGGATTCAAGTTCAAGCAAATTTCTCCATCAATCATCTAGATCTTCCATTTAAGGTATGTGTAGTGTTCATCTATGGATCTATTTCATTCATAGAGATCAAGAACCATATTTTAAATATTATATTGTTATTGTCTTGTTGTGATATAACCACGTACATGTTGAGGATTATTGTTTAGGTTTCAAGATGATATCTAAAGGTGTTTTCATGAAGTATATGTGTTTGTTAGTTGAAATCCATGAACTTTATGTGGTTTAAAATGGGGAAATTCATGAAAACACACCTAAGCTAAAAGAATGCATGCAAAGTGTTTGATAAAATGCTTATGGTGATAAGATTTGTGTCCCATGATTTAATAGTGCTTAAATGGCAAGTCCAAGATCTATGCTTTATGATTTCACATGAATTCCACGTGATTGATATGCACCGTTGTTGTGATGTGGATTGAGAATGATATTGAAGTTATGCAAATATACACATGTTGTATGAATTTCCCTTCCATACATAAGATGTTGAGATCTATGCTTAGTGTGAAATCCCCTACTTATGATATGGTGAATTGTTTACTCCATTTTATGATCAAGTTAGTTATGTGTATCAGTTTCCTTCCATCGAGTCCTGGGGGTACTAGTACCCAAAAATTATAGTTTTGTGCCTAGATCCATGTCATGTTTTTACGATAATCTAAGTCAAGCCAAGATCAATAGAACTCAGTCAGTCATATGACTTAGGAAATCTCATGATCTCAATAAATTCTCAGATAGTAGTACTATTCCATCAGTCAACGGAAGTCAATTACTCAGTCCATGTATATCCAGTTAAATCATGTTCAGCCTCTTCAGATGGGAGTAGAAGTTAGCACCAAGTGAACCCATGTATGGGAACTCACCTGCCAGTTTAGGGTGTGATTCTTAGTAGTCATCCTTGTGTTCCAGAACTACATAGCCAACGTAGGTTGAGACATCTTAACCTGCCAGATTAGGGTTGATAAGGTGGCTTAACCTGTCAGTTTAGGGTTCCCACCGTTCTCATTTGAGTACCTGCCAGCTAAGGGTAACTCACAGCTGTCCTTTCCAGTGGCGCGGTATTGACATCCTTCCTGTTGGGGAAGAGATGTGACCCCAACCTAGATATATGTGTTATTGGGGCATGTCAGTTAAGCAACTACCTCCCACAGTTTCAGTCCCAGTCTCAACAAAAGAACTCAGATAGTTCTTTAGATTTTAGTATACCAGGACTGCCAGTTACAGTCAATTCAGTTACAGTACAGAACTCAGGTAGTTCCATCAGATTCAGGACTGTCAGACACAGTCATCCATGTTATCAATATTTTAGTATCAGTCATGTTAGATTACAGTAAACCATATATTAGTTTACAGATCCAGATATCATGTATTCATGATTTTAGTTACTATGTATGCATGTTTGTACTCTTATGTTCATATCAATCAATCAGTTAGCATTGTTCATGCATGTAAACCTTTTTGTATTTAGCCTACCTCACTCGTATACTCAGTACTCCCAGTCATATAGACGTATTTGTGCCATGGTGCTTTCTTTCATGTTAGACCATAGGTTCAGAGACACGAGTTCTAGATCAGCAGTAGCATTCCAATCGTAGTGTTACAGTGAGTCCTCATCCATTCGAGGATGATATTATTTTATTTCATTCATTATTTCATTTCAGTTTTTCTAGACGGAGTTAGTTGGAGACATGTTCCTTCAACTCCTTATTTCAAACAGTATTAGAGGCTTTTAGATTTAGTTTAGATTTTAGATTCAACTTTCAGTTGTTTTGGGTATTTGTTACCCTATATGTACGTTAGTATTTATCATATATTCTATTTAGTTGAACCTTATGGCCTATTATTCATGTTTTCCGCATTCTACAAGTATATTATGTAGTGTACAGATACAGATATCAGTCATGGGTTAGCTTGTGGTCCCTTAGGATCATAAGCACTGTGTAGCGTTCCGGGTACCAGATTTGGGGTGTTACACTTGGGCTTCGACATGTAATTTATACAATAATCAATCTAAGAAAAGTAAAAAAAACAACCATGAAATAAACTGGGTTTGTTGTTGTTATTGTTTTTGTATGTTGCATGCATAGAAAATTTGAAGTAAGCAGTAAAAAAATCTATAATTCTTTTAAGAATATGAAAGTTCATTCTTACCTCTTAATAGAAAACTTCTAAAGCTCCATCCTTCCAATCAACTTCCCTTGGAGACTTTAACGCATAGTCCACCACTCGTTCTTGAAACCCCAATTTCTCAAATCCCTAAATAAAAAAATAAAGAACAAAATTATACATACAAAGAGACAATAATTTAGAAATTGAAAGAAGGAAAACAAACAAAACAACAAAAGGAGAAAAACAAAAAATAGGGAATAGCAAGAAAGAAAATAAATAAAATAATAAAAGGAGAAAATAAGAGAAGAGTCGTAGAAAAAAAGAAGCAAGAAAACTAATAAAGAACAGAAAAGAGAAGGAAGGGGAAAAACAAAAAGGTGTAGTGGAAGCCCTTTTCTTTTAAAGTAAAGACAGGAATAATGAATCATCAAAGTGAATAGGTAGATAAATATATCTCCATAAATTAAAAGTATGGGTTTGAAGTACAATTTAAGTAACATTTGGTACAATAATTAACTACACTGTTGGTTCACTAGAAGTGTTGTACATATTTGGTTGCCTTTAGTACAATAATTTGATGTTGTGATAGTCCTATGACTATTGGCTTATATAATTGAGTAATACTATTATGCCAACTCACTTAGATAATTTAAAAGGGATATTAATCAGACTTCTTTTATACCTTGATAGTTATAAGCCTCTTCACATGTTGGAAAAATCCTTTCCTTATCTACTAGCACAATTTTCATTTAGAGGTTGATGTTATGTACCTAGACATGGCAAACGATGCGGTTGTGGTTCAATCCCGCAAAGATTTCAACCTGTCCCACCGTACACATATTTTCAATCCACCCAACCCGCATATTTATTAAAAAACAACTGTGTTTGATACTAAAATAAAAAAAATCATAAAATCTTTTTTTCATTTTTCTATCAAGTAATATTAATTTAATAGATAATGACTAACAATAATTTCTTGACATCAATTGTGGATCTATAACAACCCGCATTTTCGAGCTAGAAAGTGAACCATCATTCCAATATGTGCAAAACTTAATCCCATGATTCATAATTTAATTCATTTGTCGTGATCTTTATCCTAGTTTATGAAGTTCTCTCAAAGTGAAAGATGTTCATAGAATTTATTGAGAGAAAAGTTAAGCTAAGAATCTTTGATTTATCCAATGTTTGGTATTCAATTATACAAAGGTATACTTTGAATGTGTGTAACTTTTTATATACTTGGAATTTTTCATATCAAGACCCACCAAATTGTAGATAATTGAGTCAGCTTTCCAAAGATACTAATTTCACCTTAATCCGAAACCCGAGTGAAAAGTTATAGCATTTTTCGTGTGAGACGGTAAGCTACCATGATTATGCCACTTGGCGGTGCCTATAGTGGTGGAACCAATAGCGCTCTGCAGTAAACCTCAAAGTTGGGATTTTTCAAAATAGTGGGTGACTGCGATTACACCGCTCGGCGGTTCCCATAGTGATGGCACCAATAGCTCTCAGCGGTGAGCCTCAAAATTGGGATTTCTGCTGAAACCTTTAATTCCAAGGGGCAGTCTTGTCTTTTCCCTATAAACCCAAGTCGTGTAAACAGTAAATTAAAATTTCTTTTAGACATAGTATTCCCAAATTCACTCAAATCTATCAAGAATAAAACCCTAACCTCCCTCCCAAAGATCAAGAATCTATACTTTAAGTTCAAGATTTTCAAGAAAAAAAATGAAGATTCGGATCCTATTCTTCGAACTAAGTAGTCTAAGGTATATGGGACTACTCTAAACACCATGGCCATAAGATTTACTAATTTATCATGTTTAAACATCCCCAATCATGTTTATAAAGAAGAGTTTTGATATTATTTCGAAAAGTATGTATCATGGAATTGTTTTGGTGAAATTATATACTGTCTTGAACCTTTTTCAAAAAATTTAAATTGTAAATATATATGTATATTTTCGTTTGTAATGAAGGGTTTGATTGGGAGCATGATTGATAAAAACTCCCTCTACTTTTATGATGTCTTTGGTTTCAAGTGTTGTGGATTGTTTGAATTGCATTAACTTTCTTAAAGAAAACAAAAGGGTTAATGTCTCTTTAATGATCATGGATTGATACTACTTATGACATGTTGAGACGGTGTCTTTCGCATGATAAACTTTCATTGTGTCAAATTAATAATTTCCATGGGTTTTGAGTAATGAAAATATGATATTGCCACCTTATGATCGTACTATAGAGAGAAGAGTGTCTTTGATATAAACTCAAATGAAAATCTATTGCATGAATCTCTCTCACTTGATTTTTATAAAATATGGATGGTCATTAACATGAGGATAAGTGAAAAAGGGCTATATATGTTATGGTGTGACATGAATCACTTGCAAGTCGGGGTATGACGATACCCGGTGATAGTATGCCCTTAACAGAACAAGTGTTGAATGTATGAAGAATGGTTTTAAAGAACTAAAAGTTGGTCTTAAGAGAGTTAGATGGTTACCCAAAGAAAGCACGAGTCGAGAGACACAATGATGGAAATCATGGTTTGCCAACTCAAAATTTTGGCACCATGTTGTATGGTCTGGTATTCCTTGATTCATATCGTTTCAAATTGGTTCTATGGTTAGGAGCTATTCTTTGTGGTCTTGTGCCCTACCATGATATATTATTATGATTGGGAATTATGGTACCCTGCTTTGTGGACTGGCGTGTCTCCCATACCAATACTCCAACCCTTACAGCAATCTTGGATTGGGAGCTTGGCCACCGAGTCAAGAGAGGATCCCATATAGCCCGTGGTATGATAGAATTTTAAGGTGTACTATCTAGATCAGTAGAAAATAGAAAGTGAGTCATGATTTCCAAGAGTTGTTGAAATTCATTTCAGTATGCCCGTGTGTTTTCACTTATGCATTATGTTTATTGTTTTATAAAATTCCCTCATTATGATATATAAAAATATGTTATTTTGGGTTGTTTCACATACCTGTACATTTTGTATTGACCCCCTGGAATTGAGGGAAGAAAAGGCTGAAGAATTTATGAATCTGAAGCAAGGGAAGATGAGGGTAAAAGATTATACATTGAATTTCACCCAGCTATCCCATTATGCTCCAGAATTAGGGGGTAATATGAGAGCTCACATGAAAAAGTTTGTAGCCGGTCTCTTAGATGATCTGGTGTTGGAATGCAAGGGAGCGATGCTGAATAAAGATATGGATTTCTCTAGGTTGTCCATTCATATGTAGTAGGTAGAAGAGCAAAAGAAGAGGTTGGCTGAGGTAAGGGAAAAGAAACAGAAACTAAGAGAGTTTGGTCCACAGATCAAAATAATAGTCAAAACCAAGGTGGTAATTGGGTAAATAAGTGTTCTAAAAAGAAGTTTTGGAGCAATGCTCAGTCGTCAGCAAGTGCAACTGAGCCCAGGCTTTCGGGTGAATAGCGTTTTCATTCAGGAGATAGGCCTAGAGCTTATGGCACCCAGTCCCAAGAGAATGTGACTCAGCCTTTTAGGTCACATCCTCGTTGTAGTAATTTTTGGAGAAATCATCTAGGGAAGTGTTATTCTGAGATTTCGACGTGTTATTCGTGCGGCTAAGTGGGCCATTTTTAGAGGGACTGTCCCTTAGCTGGAGGGAATATAGGGGGATCTAACTCCCATGCCACATCCGCATCTTCTCCTCCTAAGGGTACTACTTCAGCTGTCGGTGGTGGTCACAAACGATTATATACCTTATCTAACCTCCAGGATGCAGAGACCTCGCCAGATATTGTTACGGGTATGTTATAGATTTTCTCCCGTGATGGGTATGTATTTAGCATGCTTCACATTATTGGTGTTGTTAGAAAATAAGATGTGGAGTGTGGTGGTGGAAATAGTAGCTCAAGATTGTTAATCTGTGTCTTGTGAAAAGGAATTAGTTGGCTTGATGCAATATTTGGAATAACCTAGGTTGGAAACTTCCGAAATAAGGAGTGCATAATGATAATTTGTATATACTTATATCCATGAGACTAGGGTTATAACAATGAATTGTGGTTGATTCATTAAGAAGATAAAAGCGTGGGTAAAGGAGAATAAGTTGAACCCCCAAGTAGCATGTTGTTAGATAAAGTTTTATGTGTGTAAGTGTTTTGAGAACCTAGTTCCTGTTCTTGAATTTTGGTATTATGGGAAAGACTAAAGAGTTGTTGTGTGATGTTCTTTAGATCTGAATTGAGGGAATATAGGTAGATAGTATGTGCCTTTGGGATAGTTTTACAAAATTTTATTATGCTGTATCTTATGTGATTAGAGGTCTAATGTTAGAATGTTAAGTAGAATGGATTGGATTTTTATGTAATAAGGAGTGAGGATAGGTACGCTCATAAGACTATGAGTTGCAACTTGATAACTATAGAGGATAAAAATTAAGAGTAGCGTTCTTGGAAAGCAATGCCTGTAGAATATAATTAAAAAAAGGGAGTTTAGCATTTATGTGTATGGTGATACCTTATTTTGTTGAGAGTTGTGGTTATTTATTTAATGAGGGAATATGTTCGCAAGTCTAGGATCGTGACTTTGACCTAAGGGGGAGATGGTGAATTAAGGTAGTTCCTGAATTTTTTCCCATTCATGATGCTTATGCTCGAGTCCCTCAATGACCCTCCGTATGTTAGTAGGATGGTGGTTGTGGAAGCATAGTAATGTTTTAGGTAGGGGAGTAGATGTTCTTGAGTGTGAAAAGTTTGATGTGATTTCTTTAGATAAGGTTATAGGTGAAGAGGGAAAGAAGGACATGAACTTTCGTTACGTGAAATAGTTATAAAGGAGATAAATGACGAAAATATTTGTGAGAATGATTGAATTTGATGGTCTTAGCGGAGAGAGCCATTAAGTAGGTGTAGTAATGATAGGCTTAAATGTTGTGATTTATGAAAACACAAATCAATGAGTCATGTGGTTATTACTCCTTGAATTAAGACTTGAGATTGTTGGGTTATAGTGATGAGGTGAGGTAGTTTCTAAATGTGATGTAGAGTACATGATCCCGTAGTTTAAGTTAGCAACCTTTTAACTTCAGGTTAGGCTTCAACATGGAAGTCCTATACAGTGGGACTCAAACTCTTGTGGTTAGATGCGTTATGGGAGAATTTTATGTCGAAAATGATGAAGTATGTTATTTATGGTTTGGGGCATGTTTGAGTAGTGTCTCTAAGTTTTAGGTCTATTCATTGTATCTTGTAAGGTAGAGAATGCTTCTAATTCCTATCTTCTGCAAAATCTCATTTTATGATTATACCGATATAATCAGGCCTATTATCACCAAATAAACTAATGTCTTATGTTGTGATGATCATGAATCATGTGCAAGATCATCTCTATGTCAATCCTTATCAACTCACGCTACGGGCGTACACGATTCACTAGGGGATTATCATGAAACTCTTTTTATGCCTTTGCATATTCTCTAAAGGAAAAGAAAATGTTCAATTCGAGGTTATATTCCTTAGTTCATACTTTTCGAGCTTCAACAAGATCCTACCCATCATTGGGGGACGAATGATCCCAATAGGGAGATAATGTAACAACCCACATTTTTTAGCTAGAAATTGAACCATCATTCCTATTTTTCCAAACTCTAATCCCATAATTTATATTTTAATTCATGTGTCGTGATTTTTATCCTAGTTTATGAAGTTCTCTCGAAGTGAAAGATGTTCATAGAATTTATTGAGAGCAAAGTTGAGCTAAGAATCTTTGATTCGTCCAGAGTTTGGTATTTGATTCAACAAGGGTCTACTTTGAACGTGTATAAATTTTTATATACATGAAAATTTTTAGATCAAGACCCCACCAAATTGTAGATAATTGAGTCAACTTTCCAACGATTTTAACTTTTCCTAAATCCGATACCCGAGTGAAAAGTTATAGCATTTTTTGTGTGAGGCAGTAAGTTGCCACGATTACACCGCTCGGCGGTGCCTATAGCGGTGGAACCAATAGAGCTCAGTGGTAAGACTCAAATTCGGGATTTTCTAAAAAAGTAGGTCACCGCGATTACACCGCTCAGCGGTGCCTATAGCGGTGGCACTAATAGGGCTCAGCGGTGAGCCTCAAAATTTGTATTTCTGCTGAAACTTTTAATTCTGAGGGGCAGTCTTATCTTTTCCCTACAAACCCAAGTCGTGTAAACAGTGAATTAAAACGTCTTTTGTGCATAATATGCCCAAATTCACTCAAATTTATCAAGAAAAAACCCTAACCTCCCTCCCAAACATCAAGAATCCATAGTTTAAGTTCAAGATTTCTAAGAAACAAAATCAAGATTTGGCTCCTATCCTTTGAAATAAGTAGTCTAAGGTATGTGGGACTAGTCTAAACACCATGGGATAAGATTTACTATTTTATCATATTTAAACATCCCCAATCATGTTTATGAAGAAGAGTTTTGACTTACAAGTTGGGGTATGACATGAATGACTTGCAAGTCGGGGTATGAGGATACCCGGTGATAGTATGCCCTTAACAGAACAAGTGTTGAATATTTTGCATCTATGAAGAATGGTTTGAAGGAACTAAAAGTTGGGCTTAAGAGAGTTCGATAGTTACCCGTAGAAAGCACGAGTTGAAAGACTCAATGTTGGAAATCATGATGTGCCGACTCTGGATTTTTGCACCATGCTGTGTGGTTTTGTGTGCCTTGATTTATGTCATCCCAACTTGGGACTATGGTTAGGAACCATGCTTTGTGGTTTTGTTCCCTACCATGATATATTTTTATGATTGAGAATTATGGCACTCTGCTTTGTGAACTGGCGTGTTTCCCATACCGATACTCCAACCCTTGAGGAAAATTTGGGTAGGGGTTTGGCCACCGAGTCAAGGAAGGATCCCATATAACTCATGGGATAATCAGAATTGTAGGGTGTACCATCTAGCTCAGAGAAAATAGAAAGTGAGTCATGATTTCCAAGAGTTGTTGAAATTCATTTCAGTATGCCCATGTGTTTTCACTTATGCATTATGTTTATTGTTTTATAAAATTCTCTTATTATGATATATAAAAACATGTTATTTTGGGTTGTTTCACATACCTGTACATTTTGTATTGACCCCCTATATTTCAGGTTCTTAGGCCCAGTCTAGCGGTCTTTCTAAACAGTTGATTGTTGCCAGACATTCAGAGTTGGTGAGCCTCTCTTACATCGGAAGGCGTCTTATTTACTTATGTTTCTCTCATTGTTTTTAGTTCATGATCCGACCGGGGGCCTTTTCCCGGTTTCAAACAGATTGTTGTTTTCGTAGTAGAGATTTCGCAGACGTGTATTAGATGGTTTGAGTTTTATTGAACTTATGTCTGCATTACTCAGTTGATATATTAAAGTGACCATGTTTCCATTTATTTTCCACATTTCCTAACAATAGATGAATTGTGTATATGATTGCCATTTAGAGAAGGGCTCCCGAGCCTTCATGGTTCGGGATGCTCATCTGTTCCTGGGCGTCTGTTCGGGTTGTGACAGGATGTTTCGTAAAGTCATAATAAATGTCAATTTTTACTTGAATTTCAAATGACTTGACTTTTAGTTACAAAAATAGACAAGATTAAAATTGATTGTCATTTATGTGGTTCTGACCATTTTCTCTCTTATAATTTGTTCCTTAAAAAAATTTCTTTTTTGATAATCTTTTAAATTCAATACTTATTAATAAAATCATCTTGCGGGATTTTTTATGCAATTTGGGTTGACTGGACAAATAATGAATTAATAATAATAATTCATTTACCTTTTTTATATTGATTTTTTTGTTAAGTATATTATGTTTTTGGTAGGTTGCTAAGATTGATAAATTTGGTCTAATTGTGATTTTTGAGAAAATCTAATGTAAATCAATGTATATAGAATGTTATTTATAATATTTCCAAATATTATCTTGTAAAATCATCTCACACCAACTATAAAAATCCTTCTTTTGTTCTTTAATTTTTCACCCTTCAGTTGGTTTCTGTGACACAACTTGAAAGCTAGAAATTTTCAAGTACAACTTCTTGCTCTCTTTTCTCTTCTTTCCTTTAAAGCCAACCTCATCTACTCTATCTGGTTGTATCAAGGAAGACCATACCATTGCTCGAGCTCATTTGCAAATCCACTAGTCCCCTGGACAACATGCGGGGATAGTATTGAAATTTTAGCAGGAATGAAATGTCATATTATCCTCGCGTGATGTCCAGGAGGACTAGAAAGTAGGCTAACAAATGAATTCTTACAAATTTCTTCCTTGATACTACCAGGTAGAGTTGGTGTCGTTGGCATTAAAGGGTAGAAGTGTGTCGTCAGAGTCAATGAATAGTTGGGTAATGTTGATGTTCTCCAACTCATTGTACAGGCCCAAACTAATGATGTTTGCGTTAAATTGTGATAAGATTATCTTATGTAATTAAAGATAATGATATGAAAGAGCTAAGTTATTTATTTATTGTTAAATACGATATGAAAATATTTTTATTACATCGTGGTCAAAATAATACCTATAATTTCCTCGAAACGATAGAAATAAAAGATCATTGATGCAGGTTTTGATTTATTTGGTTAAGCACAAGAAGTTAATTAGTTGAGAGGAAAATATATCCCTCAACTATAATAAGAGTCAAAATATTCATCGTTAAAATGGTAGTGTACATATACTTCATTGTCTAACAAATGATGTATATATTATAAGTTCACTCCCATTTTTTAACGTGAGAAATGTTCCTCACTATTTGGACCAGTTACAACTCCATTAACACTTATCTAAAATAACCCAAATTGTTGCCCTAAAGGATGAATCTATTACCATGAATGCTGAGGAGAGTTGCCTGATTTTTCTTTCGATTTTGCTTTAGCTGTTGTTCTGTGTCGTTTGTATGTGATTTTTTAATATTAATAAAATATTCCCACTAAGCATAGCATAGAGATTCCAAAAAAAAAACATTCTTTTCCAAGCTGCACAGTTTGGTCTTGTGAAAAGCTTGGTATCTACTCATTAGCAGAGGCGAATTCAAAATTTTAAATTTGTAAGTTTCTAATAAAATAAAGTGATATTTGGGAAATAAAAAGGGAGGGGCAGGGGAGGGGGTGATAGAAGTGGAATTAGTCGTGAGGCAACAAAGATGTAAAGAAAATATAAATTATTCATTTTTTGAAAGAAAAAAAATGAGTTGACTGGGAAATATAAGGTAAAAAGGTAACAGAAAAAAGGATAAAAAAATGATGTTTCCACTGGGTTTGGATCCCTCCTCGCGAGGGTGTTGAGGATTTCATTATTATACATATCATCTTGCATGATTTTATATTGAATTTCCATTCACTGGTCAAAAAATTGATTAATAACAATAATTCTTTTACCTTTTGTGATGTTGATTTCTTACTAAGAATACTATGCTTTTGGTAAGTTGTTAAGATTGATAAGTTTGATCAAATTCTGACTTTTGACAAAATCTAATGTTAATCATTGTATATATAAAGTTATTTATAAGATTCTTACATATTATCTTGTAAAATCATCTCATATCAATTTTAAAAATTCTTCTTTTGTTCTTTAATTTTTTACCCTTCAGTTGTTTTTTCTAACACCTTGAGAGTTAGGAATTTTCAAGCACAACTTCTTGCTCCTCTTTTCTCTTTTTGTTGGAATCCACACCACCCAACTCTTCATTGACTCCAACAACAAACTTATTTCCTTTAAAGCCAACTCTATCAGCTCTCTCTGGTCGTATCAAGTAAGACCTTGGTGGAGTTCGATTGCAAGCCCACTTTCTAGTTCTACTTTACAACCTACCAGGTTAAACATCAACCTACAAACATAAAAACATTACCGTTGTTCTTATACTTGTATGTTGAAGTATTACCCTTGTAGGTTGTCCAATAGGACTAGATAGTTGGTAGAAGTTTGTTCTCTGAGAGGCAACAAAGAGTTGGATAGTGTGGACGTACTCCAACTCATTAGGTAGCCTAAATGATGTTGGAGTAAAATTTTGATCATATTTTCCTTATATTCTTAAAAATATGATATGAAAGACTTTAGTTATTTTTGTTCAGTTAAATGGACTAAGGAAATATTTTTATTATGTTGTCATGGTCAAAATAGTAGCTTTAATTTCTTGATCTAAATGATAGTAATAATCAGTGATACAAGTTTTGAATTATTTGATTACGTACAAGGAGTTAATTAGTAAAGGAGAAAAATAATTTCGAGGGGATATATCCCTCATTAAAAAATAGTGTATATTTACCCTTTTTCATAACTGGCCTATATTCACTAACTTAAAGAAAAATCCTGAAAGTGATCTTCTAATTTCAAAAGGCCATCCATTCAAGCCTTTACTGTCTTTTTTTATTGTTAGATTTAGAAATTTAAGTCACCCATTTTTTTAGCCCTCCAAATCCGATCCAAATGGGAAATAAAATCTCTCTTCTACTTAATCATAAAACGAGCTTGGGTCAGAATTGAATAAATGATTGTGTTTTTTCAGTTAGATCGAGTCTAAAAGGGTAAAAAGTGTGTAAGGTAATTTTTAAAATTTAGACCTGATCTAACTTTAAAACCTACCTAAACATAAAAAGGCTTTTGTACGTTGGTGTGTCGTGTTTTGATAAGATAATATTTGAAAATCATATAAGTAATATTTTATATCCATTGATTTACACTAGATTTGATTAGACCAAATCTATCAATCTACAAACCAAAATGAATGTCACGAACTACTCTGTGTAGTCCTTTTTTCCTTTTTTGGGCTAATTTATGCCACAGTGTTTCTAGAACCCTTTTATTAATAATAAAAATCTTCAACATGGATAAGTAAGGGGAATTAGGCCTTCCTTTACCAATCATAATGAGGTAATGAACCTCTATTAATCAACAATCATGAAGAAAATAAGAACTAGAGACAACTAGGTATCTTATGATCATCACAGAGTATGTAACATATCCTATGATGATGCTTAAACAGTACAAAAATATAAAATCTAGGATGAAATTTGAGTTATCAAACTCAAACTTCCTTCTACAAATGCATAAATTTAAAAAAGAAAGATTTCCCGTCTAAAGTAACCTGAAGTATTTTCTCTTGTCTTCATCTTCCAATCTGTCCAACAACATTTGATAGTTCATCAGTTATTCTTGGATTTATTGAATTTTGTTGAAGCTATTGACACTGTTGTATGATTTTTCTTTGTTAGTCGCATTGGTAGGTGGCTTGGAACATACTCCCCGTACTTTACCATCCCAGCTATGTTGCCTCTCATGTGTCTTTTTATTGCTTCCACTTTATCAAAGCACATATCCAACATATTTTCTTCCTCTTCCTCATAAAAAATTCTCGCTCAAATTACTAAAATAAGTGTTAATTGGACTAAGTCCTGATGCTAAGGCCCCTGACTCATTTTTTATTACGGTGCACTTTTAGACACAAATATGGAAGCTTCTGAACTGAATTTTCTATTCAAAGGAAGAGGTGAAACCTGCTCCTCTCCACCAGCTAAATCAGCCCATCTAGGAACACTCATCTCCCCTTTCATCATGTCTTTGTTATTCCCCATGGACGAATAGGCCCCCCTCAAGTTAAGTGATGGGTCACTAACCCTAACTTGAATAGATTGCTAGCATATGCAGGACATGCTAGTTCTTTGTTGAAAGTGTCAACTATTTGGTCATTCCTTTGAATATGTATAACACGAACCTTTTTTTTCAACATATGGTGGCGGGAAAAGTGAAAGTCTATTGCGTTATGCTTCACACGATTATGGAGGACAAGATTCTTGCTTAGGAATGAGGTTCCATGTTATCTCAATAAATTATAGGTAACTGGTGTACTAGCATAATGCATATGCAAATTTGTTTATCTGAAAGATTACACGGTAAGATAAATAAATGTCTAATGGTTTTTTGTGTTATTTCCTTCTACGGGTACGCAGAATCTGTATATGCAGAACAACAACTTCAAATAGAGTTCAAGTATAAAAGAACACAATGAAGTATATCAAATACCCTCAGCACAAGATCAAGATGACCTTTCCAAGAGGTGTATTTTATTTTTTCAAAAAATAGATAAAACAGAAATGAATAAGGCCAAGTCGTCCGAATTCACGGACTTTCCTTAAGGAAATAATTCCCCTCACTATACCCGAGGTTGTGGAATTTTCCTCCCAGGATAAAATGGCTTTCAATCCAAATATATCGGTAGTTCAAACATTTGGACTCGTAGAACGCACTCAACAGTTTGAATGATCACACAGAATTTTTGAAGAGAAAAAGAGTATTTTTTATTCTAAAATTTCTCGTATCAAAAACTGTGGAAGAAAGCAGGTTTTTATAGCCATAACATGCCTCATCTGAAAATAGGCAATGGTTCATGTCAAAGGTTACACATGTTCTGTAAATTCATGTTTGTTCATCCAAAGATTGCATCTTTTCCTGAACAGTCATCTCTCTCCATGAATCAGTATGTACTTTTGCCAAAGTATTGCATCCTTCTGAAACAACACATCAGTTCAAAACAATGCAGTTATTTAGAAACATTAGTTCTATTCGGAATTACAGAAACATCAGTTCAAAATTTCTGAAGCATTGCATCTGCTGCTGCATGCATAAATGGAGAATACTGTTTCGTTTTGGTAGATTCATATCATCAAATAAATTTTTTTCAAAAAGATAGATCTCATTGATCGATCATTTGACAAATCCAAATCCAAATCCAAATCCGAAGTCGAACCGAGCGAGCGACGACGACGACGACGACGCGAGGCATATCTTATTCCTTGCCTCACTTATCCATGTGGGAGTGTGTTTCACATTATAATTACTTTAAAGATTCTTTCTCCCACCAATGTGGGAGAATTAAGTAAGCTTTCCTATTTTTGAGTACACTTTCCATATTGGTATGATCTCAATTTTTCTCTTCCACTTGGTTTTCTCCATTTTCCATTCACACCTCTCATTTACTATGAACCCAACAATCCCTCACATAAATGGGGAATGGCTATTTTTCGTAAAAGTTTTACGGATAAGTATGTGATCATCAAGCAAAGACTGATTGCATCTGGATAAGTGGGTTTCACTATGAACTTTTCGTAGTGAACATGTATCGGATGCACTCGGTCAATTGGTATATTTGATATCTTTGAACCGTCGAGCTTTAATGTACACCTCGAAAACACATATCACATAACCAGCCTTTTATTGTTTACGGTTCTCACGGTTTTATTCTTTTCAGTCTTGAACACGTTTCGGTTTCATGAGAGCTTAGAGAATAGGCATTTACTAACATTCTCCTTGAAGCGTCTTCCACTTCGCCCTCACATAGGTGATTTCTAAACATTCAATCCTATAGATTAAACTATTTGGTCAAATCTTCCAAATTTAGATAATCATTAAAAGACTTTTCACTTTAAGTCTTATCCTTGATTACTATACATTGTCTACATCATGAGAATGGGTTGGGTAATTGACAATGTTGAAACTGTCAGACACAACTTTGTTTGATCTCCTTGAACCTAGCTCTTGGGATCTCCAATCTGCTAGTAGAGTTACCGTTATGCTGACTTGTCCTAGGCCTTAAATCCATTCCCTTGGATTCCTTTCCACTCCTTCTATAGATAGGCCTTTTGTAGGTTGATCTGACACATTATCCTTTGACTTTACATAGTGAACAGTGATAATTCAACTAGAGAGAAGTTCCCTAAAGGTATTATGTCTCCGTTGTATGTGATGAGATTTACAATTGTACATCATGCTCCCTGCCCTACCTATTACCTCTTGGCTATCACAGTGTATACATACTGGTGCCACTGGCTTGGGGTAATAAGGAATATCTTCTAAGAAATTCCAGAGCCATTCTCCTTCTTCACCGGCTTTATCCAATGCGATAAATATAGATTCCATTGTAGAGCGAGCAATACAAGTCTGTTTGGATGATTTCCAAGAGAATGCTCCTCTACCGATAGTAAATACATATCCACTTGTGGATTTTACTTCGTTCCATCCTGTGATCCAATCTGCATCACTATATCCTTCAAGTACCGCAGGATATTTATTATAATGCAAAGCATAATCTTGAGTGTATTTAAGATACCCCAAACTATTTTCATTGCCATCCAGTGAGTTTTGTTGGGATTACTTGTGTACCGACTCAATTTACTGATAGTACATGTTATGTATGGTCGTGTACAGTTCATTATATACATTAAACATCCCAATACTCTTGAGTACTCCAATTGCGAGTCACTTTCACCTTCATTCTTTCGAAGTGCAAAGCTCGCATCCAATGGAGTCTTGGCAATACTGAATTCCATATACTTAAACTTGTCAAACACCTTTTCGATAGAATGAGACTGTGACAATGCCAACCCTTGTGGAGTTCGATGGATTCTTATACCTAATATTACATCAAACTTGCTCTCGAGCATTTGTTTTGTTGCATTTATGTCAGAAATGTCTCTACTGATGATCAACATATCATCCACATATAAACATACAATGACTTGGTGATTTGGAGTGTCTTTAATATAAACATATTTATCACATTCATTTATTTTGAATCTGTTTGCCAACATGGTTTGGTCAAAATTCGCATGCCATTGTTTTGGTGCTTACTTTAGTCCATATAATGACTTGATAAGTTTACACACCTTTTTTTCCTTTCCTGGAACCACAAAACTCGCAGGATGTTCTATGTATATTTCTTCCTCCAATTCTCCATGTAGGAAAGCGGTTTTCACATCCATTTGATGGATTTGAAGATCATATACCGCCGCTAAGCCAATTAACATTTGAATTGATGTTATCCTTATTACTGGCGAGTATGTATCAAATTAATCAAGGCCTTCTTTTTGTTTGAAGCCCTTTACTACAAGTCTTGCCTTGTATTTGTCAATAGTGTCATCCGTTTTCATATTTCTTTTGAAAATTTAGAACCTAAAGGTTTATTTCCGGGAGGAAGCTCAACTAATTCCCATGTATGTTTTCTTAAGATTGAATCAATCTCACTATTGACTGCCTCTTTCCAAAAGGATGTGTCCAAAGATGTCATCGCTTCCCTAAATGTTTGAGGCTCATTTTCTAAGAGAAATGTTACAAATTCGATCCAAATGAAGTAGACGTTCTTTGACGTATACTACGGTCCTGGATTTTCTACATTATGTACATTCTCACTTGGTTCATCTCGAGGTCGTTTAGATCCTCCACTAGACTGTTCATGTCTAATTTTATATGGGTAAATGTTTTTAAAGAATTCAGCATTGTCTGATTCAATTACCGTATTTTCATTAATATCCAGAAGTTCGGATTTATTAACAAAAATCGACATGCTTTACTACTTTTAGCATATCCTATGAACACGCAGTCCACCATTTTAGGTCCTATCTTAACCCTTTTAGTCATAGGAATTTGGACCTTTGCTAGACACCCCCACACTTTGAAATATTTCAAGTTGGGTTTCCTTCCTTTCCAATTTTCATAAGGAATTGATTGTGTCTTACTATGGAGAAATCTGTTGAGTATATGATTGGTTGTAAGGATAGCCTTCCCCCATAAGTTTAGCGGTAAACCGAAACTTATAAGCAAGGCATTTATCATTTCCTTCAAAGTTTGGTTTTTCCTTTCCACAATTCTGTTAGATTGAGGTGAATACGGGGCCGTAGTTTGATGGACGATTCCATTCTCTACACATATTTCGGCGAAGGGAGATTCATATTCTCCGCCCCTATCACTTCTATCATTTTTATCTTTTATCTAAATGATTTTCAACTTCAGTTTTATATTGCCTAAACGCATCTATTGCTTCATCCTTACTATTTAGCAAATAGACATAACAATATCTAGTGCAATCGTCAATAAAAGTTATGAAATACTTTTTCCCACCACGTGATACTTTTTCCCACCACGTGTCACGTAATGTTAATTTAATAGATAATGACTTAAATTAATTTAATGGACGCCAATTGTGGATCTTTCTTAAAGTCATAATAAATGTCAATTTTTACTTGACTTCCAAACGACTTGATTTTCAGTTACATCAAAAAACAAGATTAAAATGGATTGTTACTTCTGTTGTTCTAATCATTTTCTCTTTTATAATTTGTTCCTTAAAAAAAAAATTCTTGGTAATCTTGTAAATCTAATACTTACTAGACATATCATGTTGCGGAATTATTTATGCAGTATGGGTTGACTGGAAAAAATGAATTAATAATAACAATAATTCACTTGCCTTTTTTTTATGTTGATTTTTTTATTAAGAATATTATGTTTTTTGTAGGTTGTTAAGATTGATAAATACAACTTTGACTTACGAGAAAATCTAATGTAAATCAATGTATATAGAATGTTATTTATAAAATTTCCAAATATTATCTTTGTAAAAGCATATCATTTAAACTATAAAAACCCTTCTTTTCTTCTTTAATTTTTCACCCTTTAGTTACTTTCTGTGACACAACTTGAAAGCTTGTAATTTTCAAGAACAACTTCTTGCTCTCTTTTCTCTTCTTTCGTCTAAAGCCAACTCCATTGACTATATCTGGTTGTATCAAGGAAGACCATACTATTGGTCGAGTTCATTTGCAAACACACTAGTAGTCTAGTCCTCTGGACATCATGCAAGGATAGTATTAAAATTTTAGTAAGAATGAAATGCCATATTATCCTCGCATGATGCCCAAGAGGACTAGACAGTAGGCTAACAAATGAATTCGGACAAATTTCTTCCTTGATACAACCAGGTAGGGTTGGTGCCGTTGGGGTTAAAGGATAAAAGTTAGTTGTCAGAGTCAACGAATAGTTGGGTAATGTGGATGTTCTCCAACTCATTATGCAGGCCCAAACTAATGATGCACAGGAAATTGCATGCTATAGACCCAAATATGGGTAGCTTTAGATATTTGACCCTAAATAAGAATAGTCTTCCTTACTTTTTAATATACTAAAAGTATCATTTTGCCCCTCTACACCTTAAATATATTTTTAAACTTTCCATACTCATTTATCTCTCAAATTTTATTTTTTATTATTTTCACTTTTTTGTTTTTCCTTTACTTTTATAATTCTACTTTTTTTTCACTTTTTTATTTTTTCCTTTAAATTTATTATTCTGTTTTTTATTATTTTAAGTTTTTATTTTTTCCTTTAACTTTATTTTCATGTTTTAATTTATTTGTCTCAACCTTTAATTTTTTTTCTTTTTCATTTTTCTCAACCATTATCTATTTCTTCATTTTATTTATTTATTTGTTTTTATCCTTTATTTAGAGTTTTTTTATTTCGCTTTTTTTTTCCCAAATTTTTCGCAGATATTCATTCTCGTTGTTTATCTTTTTTCCTCATTTCTCAAATATTCATTCTCTTTTTCCTCTTTCTCTTCATCCGATTTCAATCAAATAGACTCACGATATTGATCATCAACCATTGGATCATGACTTGGTTGACCTTGGAGATTATCCTCATTTCTCCTCTTTCTCTTGATCCTCTTTTACATCATGGTATAAGAGCTATTGACTATTGATATGGTCTAAGTTAAGATAATCGAGGAGAAAAATTAAGAAAGATAGTAGGAGTAACAGTGGTGGTAGTGATAGATAATGAATTACCAAGTGTAATTCTACAAGCCACAAGTGGTGTCTGGGAGAATTGAGTGTATGTACCCTTACATTGTGCAGGTAGAAGGGGTCAGTTGGGCCTCCTCTTTCAAAAATTCATATTGTATATGTATATAAAAGGTTAAAAATTCTCTTTGTTATGTATACACTGAAGATGATAAAAATTTGGCCTACACCCCTTTAACGATGTTGTTTCAGTAGTTGATTAGCTAAATATGTAGCTGCTACTTTGTAACTTTGGTGTAAAGCTATAAACTTTTCTATATGTTCAATTCTTGGAGTTCTATTTCCTCTTGCTTATTCTATGATCTACTCATACTTTTTCTTTTAAATCATTCAGCTGGTGATACAAGAATTATAAGGACAACACGAAACACACTTCAAAATCAGTCCACAAGATCAAAGATTCGAGGTTCCATTTGAAGACCACACTCGGATTCAACAAACAACAACAAGAACACAATGTATTGATGTTTTTATCACCTAAAAATAGATAACAACAACAAAATGAAGAAAAACAACAATGAAACAAGAACAACAAGTCATGGATTTGAATTACAAGAACACAAACAAACGATTACAACATAAACAAAATGGATAGATAGTTAGACCTTGGTTGGTATAATCTTAAGAATCCAAGAATATGGTAATCTTGGACCCTTAACACTACACAAAATGGTTAACCTAACTCCTACGTTGATACAAGAGGAACTTTACCTCCTCTAAACACCAACGTCTCAAGCCAACATTGCAACACAAGTGATATCCACACTTGTTGCCATCATTTCGGTGTGGTGTCTATTCCAATCCCTACAACTAAAGGTGTTTCATGTTTCAAGTCTTACATCAATGAACAACTAAAGAGAAAAAGACCTAAAATGTTCTATTTATATTCTATTACAAGACAAAGCAAAATAACAGCAATGCCGTTAAAGGGCGGGGTGGCCATGGAGTGCATTTAGACCCAATGAAGTGACCAAAATACCCTCAATTAAGATAACCAAATCATGACCCATTAAGAGTTGTCAAAAAACGTGAGTCCTCATGTCTTCGATGCTCCAAGCAATCTTCCACACACAGCCTTGCTTGTGCTCAAAACAAGTCTTCCTTGCATATTCTTGTGCCCTCGGGGTGACCAAGTATTGATCCTTTAAATGATGACCTCCAATAATATCTTCAAAAATTAAGGTGTCCATTTGACTTGTATCAGCTGGGCAAATAAATGTATAGAATTGTCTACCCCAAAATATCAAAGGAATTCTACAATTGTATCAATAACCACCCATATAAGAATAGGTTTTATAGTGGGATAAGTTAGAAGAGAAGAAGTGTTGTGAACAGTTTAAGTTGTACCTATGTCTTCTTTGATCGTCCCTTTAAAGTATTCTTCCTTTCTTTTACAGCTAAAATACATCCGGTGGTAGAAAACCAACATATATTGCTTTGCACACTCTTGATCGGAAACTTCTTAGCAATGGAGGTTTGTGTACCAATACTTATTTGGCAATAGTTATCCTTTTATTACCCCTGTCGGCTTATTTATTACTTTTCTCCAATATATTACTTTTCTCCTTTTTCGTTGTAGTCTCTTCCAATATTCTTGGCCAAGCTTCTACCGCCGTGGGCAGTAATACTGTTATCTGTTAAACTAATTCTCATGTTCAGAGAGGTGGTCTATTATATTCATCAACATAACCTTTCAGCTTGTTAGCTATGTAATTTGCTCGGCTCTTGTCTTCTAACTAGGTTCGTCGGTTTTAAATTTGCAGATAATTCCTTGATCAATCTATACTCGTTATGGATTGACAGTTAGATACATTGTACCACCCCTTTTTCAGATTCTTCTCTGGTTATCCTTCCCCATTTCTTATCCAATTAGTAAGTTATAAAGCACAACAATCATATTCTATAATTTACTCATGTAGAGTTGTTAAGTTTTCATGTTTTGCTACCAGAGAGAGAGAGAGATATTTCACCAACTGTGTGTTCAGTTGCCACCTTGTACTTTCAATCTGAGTTAGATGACAGGGTTTAAGAAATAAAACTACATGAACCCATGATCTGTACTTATATATGCTATGGTGGTTAATTTGTATGCTTTGTTTCTTTTCTGTAGCTTGGAAAGAAATGGAAAGAATGCAACATAAAGTTGAATGGAGGAGTTCCTTGGTTATGTTCTCCCTCCGTTTGGATTTACTTGTCACATTTTAATGTGGCACAACTATTAAGAAAACAATGATTGGTATAGTGACTTTACAATATTACCACTATCAATTGATGTTTAGTAATAGCTATTGTAAATGATTTTGAGAATAAGTAATTAATGCTAAGGGTAAAACATGAAATTTTTTGTTTTGTTTTTTCTTGATTTCTCAAAAATGATGAGTAGAAATGAAAATCAAATTAGGAAAATAGTGACAAGTAAATCCGAACGGAAGGAACAAATTAGTAATAATATCATAGTTACTCGATTTTTATATCTCGATTTATTTTTTGTTATTACTATAAATGAGAAACTTCTCATGCTAATAACTTGATATGTAAAATATCCATCAGTTTCTTTATTAAGATACACAGATATTCATCTTTAGAATTGGAAAAAAAAAGCCAAAACCTCATGCAGTAATTTGAGAGAATTTCTCAGTGCTACTTTCTGTTGTCAAGGATCTTATAGTTGTCTTGATAAAGAGAAGGGATATTAACTTCATCCTTGGTTTTTCTTTTAGGTCTTGGATTGGATATTAGGTAAGGGGCACGCTGCCCTTCTACAGAGAGCTGAACTAAAAACGTTTGTGGTTTTCCATGGCAATGAAGTAATCTATTTAGTATTTACCATTTTTAATGCTAATCTAAGAAAGTGTAAATATATCTCTGGACATGTAATATTTTGTATGTATGCATGAACACAATCCTCTTACACCACCAAGTTCATCTCACAAAGATTAGGTGTTATAGCTAGTTGAACCTCGTTTTCAATTCATTATGTTCCTTTAACTGTATGCCTTAACTTGTTTGCTTCTTATTGCTATGACAGTCTAGACAAGGAGGGGATTTGACACCTGATGAAACAACAATAATTGTTGGAGCAGTTAAGTTGACGGAAAAAACTACAAAAGATGCAATGACTCCAATATCAAAGGCTTTTTCTCTTGATCTGGAAGGAACACTTAACCTGTGGGTTTATAAGTTGTTCAATTTTATTCAAGCTTTCACAAACTTTTTGTTTGCAGCTTATGTTCCACGAGAAATATCTGAACTTGGACACTGGATTTTGGGAGTTTTTGAATTTACTGATTGGTGCATATATGTATACGAGTTCAACCGTACCAGGCGCAGTGATAAAGTTGTTCAAAAAGTGATGTTACCTTACAAAACATTGATACCGTATTTTCTTAAAAAGGTCAATTTGTCTCTTGAGAAGGGCATTGACAAATCTGGAAATGACACTTTGCCGATAAAAATGGTTGATGAGCTGCCAAAACAAATTCAATGGTATCTTATTGCATTTATTTTTTAAATGTTTATTTCACTTTTTTTTTGTTGTTTTCCATATATTCACGTAATATATTTCTTTTGTATCATAGTGATTGTAGAGCATTTATTTGTGCGTTTGCTGAATATGTCATTCATGGTAGAGATATTCCTAAATAGATTGACATTGGTTATGTTCGCATGAGGTATGGAGCTTTATTATGTGATTATGAAAAGAGAAAACTAGAAGCTGGTATAAAAGACAACACTATAGAAAAAGTTGGCAGATTATTTGGAAAGAAAAAAAGGAAGAGGATGCACCAGGAGCAGTAGTTTAGTTTTGTAGTTATTGAAAATCACTGTACAAGAAGGACTTTTAGCTATTTTTATGAGATTATGTAAATTTTAAACAGTCTTTTCAAATTGAATCGGCTATTTTTTATGTGATAACGTAAAGTATACAATGTAGAATCGCTACTGATTCATTTGTTTATATCTTTGTATATTTATGTTTTATTATCGAAGAATATTTTTTTCCTTTCCTTGTGGCAAGTCTTGCCCTTCAGGCAAGAGTTATTGAGTATCTTCTAAATTAGTAAACAATGTGGCAGGGCAATTCATGCCCATGAGGTATAACTTGTTCCTATGGGGGCTGTCTTATCATTAATTATGTGCGACTGCTACATGAGTATTTTGATCATTGTGAACTTTTCAATCACATTTGTCCTCGATTAAATGGCATAAAATAAGAAACAATTTAGACCTTGTAATCTAAGGGTCATCTACTCCTCCTTAGTAGTTGGTTCTCCAATTTTATTTATTTGGTTAGATGTTTGGTTTTGTTGATTGATATCATCTTTTTTTCTACTCGCAATTGAATACTCCCCCATGCTTTTCTTTTTTTAATTTTTAATATTTATTGCTTTTGTTCTTGGCTTATAGTATTTTAGTTTTTGGTCTAGAAGATTGATTCTCATATGGTTGTAAGATTGTAATATTCCTATAAACATATTTTGTATGGTAGAGGAAGAATGTTCTTTGAAAAATTGCGAGTTGAACCACCTTTGATGTGTAAGTCTTGCCTCTAGGGCAAGAGTTATAAATCATCTGTCAAATCATTATAGACTATGCTAGTGTTAACTCTTGCCCATGGGGCATAACTTGTTCCTTTGGGGTCTAAAAATCTTGCCTCTTGGGCAAGATTTATAAATTATCTACCAAATTATTACACACTAATCTAGTATCAACGCTTGGACATGGGCATAACTTGTTCGTTTGTTGTATTAAGTTTTGCCTCTAGGGAACGAGCTGTAGATCATCTGCCAAGTTAGCACACACCAAACTAGTGTCAACTCTTGCCCATAGGGCATAACTTGTTTCTTTGGGGCTTATGTCTTGCCTCTAGGGAAAGTGTTGTAGATCTTCTACCGAATCATTGCAGAATAAGCTAGTGTCAACTCTCGTCCATGGGGCATAACTTGTTCCTTTGGAGTCTAAAAATTTTTCCTCTTAGGAAAGACTTATAAACTATCTACCAAATCATTATACACTAATCTAGTATTAACGCTTGTCCATGGGGCATAACTTGTTCGTTTGTTGTATTAATTTTTGCCTCTAGGGCACGAGCTATTGATCATCTTCCAAGTTATTACACACTAAGTTAGTGTCTACTCTTGCCGATAGGGAATAACTTATTTCTTTGGGTCTTAAGTCTTGCCTCTAGGGAAAGTGTTGTAGATCATCTGCCGAATTATTGCAGAATAAGCTAGTGTCAACTCTTGCCCATGGGGCACAACTTGTTCTGCATCTTTTCTTCAAGGCAAATTTTAAAGTGTATCCTGTGGAATTATTCACATCACATCTCTTGGGGATGTGGTCCTTCCCTGAATCATTTTAATATGATATATTTTTACGCATCAATATAAAAAAATTTAACATGCTAAGTAATTTTTATAAAAAATAAATATGAAGGTACTGAGTTAAATACTTCACCACAAGTTTAAACTTCATATAAATAAGAAGAAATTCATGATTTAAAGTTAAAAGTACTTGTTACTAACTAAAATAGGGGATCAAATAATCCTATTGTAACTGTTATTTTGATCCAACTTCTCGGATATAAAGTAAAACTAATCATGTTTTCTTTTTTTCTTTCTGTATCTTCTTGCATATGGATTAAGGATAGGAGTGTAGTGATAATTTGATATGTTATTTCCAGTTCTTTTGCATCTCGAACATCTGTAATTGTTTCATGAAGATTCTGTTCTGCAAGGATATCTGGATGTTTGTCTTCTCCCAAGTAGAACTTCCTTATCTGGGGGTTTTGTGATCAGATCCTTTATGCTATTTAGGACAATCCATGATGTTGTATTTTCAACTGGTAGGATTTTCCCTGATATGTTATTTCCTTATCTGTAGGATTCGCTACAATTCCATGGGTGTATGGTATCTCATCTGTTTGAAATACCAAGCATTGACAAGTCCTACTCTTCAGGTCTACAATATATTCAACTCCTCATTCTCTTACAACAAATCTTATTGCATCAATGGGGTCTACCTGCAAACAAAATAATAAATAAATGACAACTTATAGTGAAACATCTAGTATATGAGCAGAATCAGGCATACAGAGCAATCAACCATACATATGGAACGAATCTTGAGGCAACCAAAAAACAGCTACAATCAAGCATATAACATCAAATAACAATCTATTATTGAACTAATCAAAAATGTAATAATAAGTGACCAATAATAAGGAGTCACAATTAAGGTTCTATTTCAAAATGGAAGAGAAGGGCCAATATAGGGGATAGTTAGAGTTTTGATACTTGGCTTGGTCAAGGATAGCGCAGGAGAAGGATTTTTCATCCAAGGAATGAGATTTCAAATTCAAATTCCCTGTATTATATGGAAAAGACAGAACCTTGCTCAGGAACAACAATTGATTCAATAGTGATGCTTCAAACATATGAGCAAGAGAATCAGCTACAAATAAACTGAGATAAAACAGATATTGTATCTAACCTGGGAGTAGAATCAACTATGATAGTGAAACATCTAGTATATAAGCAGAATCATCCATACATAGCAATAAAACATACATAGGGGACGAATCTTGAGGCAACCAAAAAACAACTACAATCAAGCATACAACATCAAATCACAAACGATCACACTGCTATGAGTAAAAAAAATGGAACAGAAGCAACAAAATACATATTTCGCGCGCGAATCTCAAGGAAATAAAAAAACTAGAAATAAATCATAAATAACAGTAAACCAACTATATATAATCTGCAATCAAAAAATAGTAACCTTATATTTCCCTATCATCAAAATACAATTTCAATTACTTACTTTCAATTTCGAGGCGACTTGAATCTTTTCAGTCACCTCCACTTCTGCCCAACGTGTGATGTCATGAAATTTGCCTTGTGCTTCCATTTTTCTTTCATAAAACCAACTTTGTAACTTGTTCTGAATATAATCGATCAGTCCCAGTATTGGCAGTTGCCTTGCTTTTCTCAGTATCGCATTCATGGACTCCACATTGTTAGTTGTAAGCAAATTGTACCTTCTGTTGGTATAAAATGAACGAGCCCATCATTTTGGTTCTTCTTCTTTCAAGTACTCCGTAGCAACTTTTTCGACTTTTTCTATCTTATCCATGAAAGTATAAAATTCAGTTTGTTTGTATGTTGTTGTTGCATTGTAGAGGAGTGATAGAACCACATCTGAGAAGTATCTTTTTCTTAAATTATTCTCCATGTAGTAGATGTATATCCCTTGCTGACTTTCTGGATAGATATTTGAAATTGCATTTGTAATGGCTGGGTGACGATCTGATAGAATAGACAATTGTTTACGTACCCTAATTGCATTTCTTAACTGATTGAAGAACCAGTTATAAGACTCATTATTTTCTGAGTCTACAATTCCAAAAGCCAAGGGAAATATGTTGTTGTTTCCGTTCTTTGACATTGCTATCATGAGGACACCATGATATTTTGACTTCAAAAATGTTGAATCTACCATTATTACTGGTCTACAGTTGGTCCATCCAATGATTAAAGTGCCATAAGCAAAAAATGCATATTGAAATCTGTGTTGAGAAAAAGAATATTAGTAACAATTTGCATTTGATGTTTATAATCAAAGTACAATAATTTTCTAAACTAAGTCTTTCCCATGAGGCAAGAGTTGCATATATGTTAATAATCTAATCGGTGCAATTAAACAATAAACTTTTGCCTCTTGGGTAAAAGTTTTCAACTTCAATAGTTAGCATTTGTACAACAATTTTCTAAACGAAGTCTTGCCCACGAGGTAATAGTTCCATCTATGTTAATAATATAATCAGTGCAAATAAAGGATAAACTATTGCCTCTTGGGCAAAAGTTTCAATTTCAACAATTTTCTAAACTAAGTCTTTCCCATGAGGCAAGAATTGCATATATGTTAATAAACTAATCAGTGAAATTAAAGAATAAACTTTTTCCTCTTGGGCAAAAGTTTTCAATTTCAATAATTTTATAAACTAAGTCTTGCCCATGAGTCAAGAGTTGCATATATGTTAATAATCTAATCAGTGAAATTAAAGAATAAAATTTTGCCTCTTGGGCAAAAGTTTTCAATTTCAACAGTATATCATTTGTATAAACTAAGTCTTGCCCATGAGGCAAGAGTTGCATATATGTTAATAATCTAAGCAGTTCAATTAAAGAATAATCTTTTGCCTCTTGGGAAAAGTTTTCAATTTCAACAGTATAGCATTTGTATAATCTAAGTCTTTCCCTTGAGATAAGAGTTGTATGTATGTTAATAATCTAATCAGTGCAATTAAAGGATAAACTTTTGCCTCTTGGGTAAAAGTTTTCAATTTCAATAATTAACTAAACTAAGTCTTGTCCATGAGGCAAAAGTTGAATTTATATTAATAATCTAATCAGCGCAATTATAGAATAAAGTTTTACCTATGGGGCAAAAGTTTTCAAGTTGTATAGCATTTGTACAACAATTTTCTAAACTAAGTCTTATCCATGAGGCAAGAGTTGCATATATGTTAATTATCTAATCAGTACAATTAAAGAATAAACTTTTGCCTCTTGGGCAAATGTTTTCAATTTCAATAATTTTCTAAACTAAGTCTTGCCCATGAGGCAAGAGTTGCATATATGATAATAATCTAATCAGTGCAACTAAAGAATAAACTTTTGCCTCTTGGGAAAAAAATTTCAATTTCAACAATTTTCTAAAGTAAGTCTTGCTCATGAGGAAAGAGTTGCATATATGTTAATAATCGCATCAGTGCAATTAAAGAATAAACTATGGGGCAACAGTATAGCATTTTTACAATAATTTTCTAAACTAAGTCTTGCCCATGAGGCAAGAGTTGCATATATGTTAATAATTTAAGTAGTGCAATTAAAGAATAAAACTTTTGCCTCTTGGGTAAAAGTTTTCAATTTTAATAGTATAGCATTTGTACCTATTCTCATCGTCCCTCTTTATGTTTGTGTACGTTCCTGGGTTGTTTTCTTTCATCATGTGAAGATATGATGGCAACCTGTTGTAGTTCTTTTCCGTGGTTCCTCTTATCATCGTATAGGCATGCTGTATCGCTTGCCATCCTTTGTTGTAGGATTTGATTATTCCGTATTTCCTTCTCATTTCATCTACCACGAAGTTTGGTGTGATTACATTACCATAGTCACACACAAGTTCTAGTATGTAGTCACATATGACCTTTGATGTTGCATTATTGTGGTTGGACGTTATAAAATCAACAGAGCAATTATGAGGATTTTTATATGTAGTAACCTGAAAGAGAAAAGAATCGGGAATCTTCGAGGTATGAAACCGCCACACACAGTTGTCGTTCAAACATCGCAGTGAATATCTTGTTGTGCTTGATTTGAAAACCTTAAATTGGATGTTGTTTGTAATTGCAATGTTTGACATGCACGTCATCATATTTGTTTGTCAATTAACATCGACTTGACATTTACGTCATTCAAAAAGGCATTGTGTCTCAAGAGAGCAGTCTCAACATCAAGTATCCTCTTCTTCTTTTGTCGTACCTTCTTAATCTTCTATGACTGCCCCATTTCTTTATCTATTGCAGCCTCCAATATTGGTTTGATAACCTGTAACTCATTATTTCTATCAATAATTTCAATTGATTGTTCCATATTGTATTGCACAATACTCATTTCTTTTCCATCCATTCCAAGCACAACCTTTGTGAAAAATAAAACAACAAAAGATTAGTAACAATTTAATTTACGCTATATATCTTCAACAAGTAAAATCATTAAAGAGTAAGGCATAGTCAAATATTGTCCATTGGGCAAACTGTCAAAGTCTTGCCTCTAGGGAAAGAGTTGTAGGTCATCTGTCAAATCATTACAGACTATGACAGTTTCAACTCTTGCCCATGGGGCATAACTGTCTCAGTCTTTCCTCTGGGGAAATAGGTATAGGTCATTTTCCAAATCATTACAGAATAATGAAGTGTCAACTCTTGCCCATGGGGAATAACTTAATATGTATGGCAGAATCTGAAGATGCTAAATCGCACTTTAAACTACGAAATAACACACACTATAGGGGTGATTCTGAAAGGGTTGTTTACTTCAGAGATAGGTTGGAAGTGATACAACATAGTTTATCAACTGAATACTCTTATAGAATGGCTTTGAAAGAGAATGATGGAATGGCTATAATTGAGAAGTGGAGCAATATTGAAGAGATCATGTTATAATAAAAATTCAGGTCTTTGTGTATAAGCTAGGTGATTCAAACCCTATGTATTTTAGTGTAGTTATGAAGAAAAAAAGTAAAAAGAATCTTATTTAGTTTTTAAACTAAGAATCTTATTATATTAGTATTTGGTTTGCCTTTCAGATTTTCGGTTAATGCTTTGTTGAATATATTCATTACCTCACCTAATACTGCCAGAAAATTTTCTTTTAGCTTGTAAAATCTTGTAGATAACCATGGCTACCCCAAACGGGATCATTTATTATTCTGCCAAATCACCTCAACACCCAAAGGTTCACGCCCACAGTCAAGGGACTGAATGTAGCAAACATAATGGATATTCTAATATGCCAAGACAGAAGTTTTCTAATAAGGGGTTCTAGGAGGTGTGTGGAAAACAAAGAAACTGTGTCATCTTTAGGGGATCTCCTGTGTTGTGTCACCCAACAGAAACACGTGATACTGAGACAAAAGAAGTTGCCAGAAACACTGGTGATTATTCCAACATATCTAGGTAAGCATGGTTCAACAACAAATGGTCAATGAATATAAATATGATGCGTGTTCAACAATGAAGGATTTTTTTAACACTGAAAAGTTGTATAATCGTAACCTTATTACCTAAAGTGCCAAATCCTACTACCATTAGAGAGTTTAAACCCATTGCATGTTGCTCTATGTTATACAAGCTAATAACTAAGGTGCTCTCTCTTAGAATCAACAAGTTAGTGCTTCTTTAATCTCCAAAACATAGGTTGGATTCATTCGAGATGGAAAACACAGCCTTTCCCTCAAATACCAAACCCTTGCAACTACTCAAACACAATTATAATCTCAATAACAAACTCTGCACAAACTGTCTGACACAATTCCTCATCATTTTCTAATGCTAATTATACCACTAGGATGAAATACTTGGAACTAATTTCTTGTACATCCTTGACCTTTTACATTTGGCCTCCCAAAATATGTTTGGATTAACGTTAACTCTCATATTAACGGCCTTTCTCTCCAAGACCAACCTCCCACACCTACTCAAACACAATTATAACCGCAATAACAAACTGCCTACAACCCGTTAGATGGAATTCCTCAATGGTAAATATGTTACTACAACAACAACATATCCCAAGTTCTGTTTACGTTCACCTCCCCAAAAATCAAATCAATATGCTAATTATATAACGAGCTAAAATTACCGCAATGCATCAATAAGCTAAAATTACCACAATGAATTTGATGATGAAATTCATACCTGAAGAAACCTTATGGCTAAAGTCAATTCTGCGAATGTTTGAAAGTCAATTCTCAAATTTGGAAGAAAGAGATTTAAACGAGAATATTTTTCCGGAGGGTATTTTCTTCCAAAAGAATATGACTTAACAAGTAAAGGCTATTTTAACGAAGTTTTTTTATTTGGGGCTAAAATTTGAAAGCTACCCTAATTGTGGTCTATCTTTGAGAATTACCCAATGATGCATGTTTGAGTTAAATCATGATAAAATTGTCTTATGTACTTAAAGATAATGTTATGAAAGAATTAAGATATTTATTTATTGTTAAATGCGATATGGAAATATTTTTATTACATCATGGTCAAAATAATACCTTTAATCTCCTCGAAATGATAGTAATAAAAGATCATCGATGCATGTTTGATGTATTTGGTTAAGCAGAAGAAGTTAATTAGTTAAGAGGAAAATATATCCCTCGATTATACGAAGAGTGGATATATCCCTCGTTTCTTATTTCGGCAGCGTCCCTTGTTTCTTTTTATTTTTGTCTTCTTTATTTCTCTACTTAACAATTATCGCTAGATTTTCTCACGAATCTGACCAGATAAGAGAAGGAACAAGTTTACAAGTTTAATTGCCATAATTTGTATTATTTTCTTTCTTTGTACTTTATTTAATATTTAATAAGTCTTTTATCACATCTAAGTTTCGGTGTTTTCTATATTCTTTTTCTTCAACGATACAGTGAATTGTAGATATACATAATTAATTAAGGATGTGCGGAATAGATTTACACATCATAAACTATTTATCTCGGCTCATATAAAAATTTAAAAAATGATTGTACCAAATTAAATACATCCACAGTCTCCTTCCAATTTTAAAAACAGACTTTATAAAAATAATTATTTTTTCTTAAAAAAGTAAAACTTCCGTTTGATTTTGGCCTTAGTCCACGGTTCGCTTCAGTCGCCCCTGGTGTATTGTTGATCCATCTAAACCACGAACTTTTGTTGGTATCAAATGTGATGCGATCTCCTCTACAATATTTCATTATGAAATATCATTTGATCTTCATTCGAGTGTAACAATTGAAAGCTTCTCTTCTGAGACTAATGTGTGGACTACCACCGGTCTTCTCCTTTGTAGTTTCTCAACAAATATTCTATCTGTTAATCTTCACATTTTTTGCTTACTTGTAGGTGATAAGGTTATTTCATATGACTCAGAAAACGATAATATAAATTTTTTTTATTAAATCAGAGTGCCTAGTTCGATGGCAGAATACTACTTATTCTTTTGTTTTGAGTGGCATCCATGACCATGTCTTCTCTAGACTAGTCAATTGGCAGAACTGTAACTTGTAGGTTTATCTGCATTCTTAAGATTAGGTGCAGCATCTCTACTTTTGCAGCAACTATTACACCTTTCCTATGATCAATGGTGCAGAAGAAAAATATATCAAGCCCATACATGGTAAGGGGTTGCACACATTTATCTCTGTTATAAAGCAATATATGAAAAAAGGGTTCAAAAACATTGTGATAGGGGCATGATCAAAGCCAAATGAATGTAAGTTAATGTCCTTTGTCATGATCTTGAATGAAAATATTCATGAAATTTGTGTCGCGATACATGTATATCTTGACAATTCTTAATTAACAGTGTTATTGTTAGGTAGCTCCATCTCGAAGCTAAAGCATCCCGAGATTCAAAGACGAACCCAGGATCTTAGTTAAGGAAATCAAATATAAAGAAGTAAAAAACACTGAGAAATTAAGGTGACAATATATGGAATATATATTTATAAGATAATATTTCAGCGAAAGGGTATCCATTGACTCCCATTTGACAAGGGAGTGAGGAGAAGCGCTAAAAACCCCAGTAGTAGCTGATTGGCCTCTTGAAAGTAGCTTTTCTATCTGGTGGTTCAATTCCAATCTAGAAGCTTAATTTGTTAGTGTTGGAGGAATTAGGAGTATCCCTTTATACATATATTAGATGGTTAAGTCCCGTGCTAAGCACATACTCAACATATTAATTTACAAACCAATGGAAATGGAAAGGCAGTTATGTTCAACAAGATAATAATTTTCGTGTAACGTTGAAAACGATGCACGGGAAATTTCAACATATTGGTAACAAACTTCAACTGCAAGATCCAGTCTTGGCCACACAAATTAAGATGCATGGGAAAGATTCTCTTCATTAGGGACTCCTACATTCACAGAAGATTGGTATTTAAGAGAAATTTTTACAAATTTGTAAAAAGGAACAGTACCAAGACCAGATAACAAAATGAAAATTAAAATAACTTCCTTCTCCATCCTTGTTTCTTTTAGTGCAATAATTTTATTAGTTACACGATTATGAGCCTAGTACATTACACCATGTTGGGTTCGAAATCGAGAAGGCGTCATGCGGAAGCTTAAAGTTTGCAAATCAATGGTTATAATTCAGATGAAAAATAAAACATATATTAAAAAAATATATTATTAATATGATTCGTTCAAACAACCTACATATTAAAAACAATATTGAAAAAATAAAACATATGGAAAAACATAAATCTATGCGAGAAATCTCCCCCTAAACCAGACTCTTTTAACGACTACTTTGTGGATGCTATTGTGTTATGGTATGAGATGGGGGCATCTATTTATCGAGTTCGAAAACCTTTGCTTTAAGAAAGAGGTTTGCCAAATTTGAAAAAATTTTCCCTTTCAGGAACAGTAAAAGTATTTATGGTTAATTTTATTTTCCTTCTAATAAAAAGTAAAACTTAATTTTGATAAGAAAATCAGGGCAAAAACCCTAACAAATCTCCCCTTTTTGGCTTAATTTTCTTCCTAATATCCACCTTCTTCAGATCTTTGGTCCTTGTGTTTCACATAGTCTTCACCACTGCTGTTTGGCATGTTTAAAAATGGAGCTTGGGTTAAAAGTATATGAGCAATTTTCGGGTTAAAAAATATTGGAGCCCTTTTGCAGGGTTAAAAGTGAACTTTATTTTCAAATATGTGACAGCATGATTGTTGAAAATATAATTGAAAATCCTCTCCACATGCAATTTTTTTACATATATCATTATTATCATAAAATTGGTTGCAACTTTGACCTTAAAGTATCCTCAATTGAACCATCAAATCTTTGAACCATAGGCTTTGATACCACTTGTTGGGTTCGAAATTGAGAGGGCGTCATGCGGAAGCTTAAAGTTTGCAAACCAACGGTGATAATATATATCACTACAATAAAATTGATATATAGCTACGAAATTATTAGCTACGAGATGAAATTCGTCACTAATTGTTCACCTTTTATGACGAAAATTACATTTCATATATAAATATATGAAGCACATACTTTTAGTGACCCAATGTAAAATTCCGTAGAAAAGTTTTTTCCTCTAAAGTTTTCCACCAAAAAATATGTTGGCGCCATTTTATTGAGTACCATTAGTGACGAATTTTAAGTTTTTAGTGACAACCTTTTTTATCACCAGTAATGAATCCAATTTGTCACAAACTATTTTTGGTCTTGAATTAGTTATAATTTTAGACACAAAAAAAAATCGACATAAAAAATAAGTTATCGCAACAGCGACAAATTAGAGTTCGTAGTTAAATATTGTAAGTTTTAGCTACAAAATTTGATATTTATTTGTGACCTCAATTTTTTTCACTAATACTATAAACAATTAGTGACGCGCATTTTATTGTCTCTAATAATGGATTCAATTCGTGAGAAACTATTTTTTGTCTTCAATTAGTTATAATTTTAGACATAAAAAAAATTCATCATAAAAAATAAGTTACCGCAATAGCGACAAATTAGAGTTCGTAGTTAAATATTGTAAGTTTTAGCTACAAAATTTGATACTTAATTGTGACCTCAATTTTTGTCACTAATACTATAAACAATTAGTGACACTTATTTTATTGTCTCTAATTAATCTATGATTCAGTGACAACATAATTTTGTGACAAAATATGTCATCCTTAAGTAGTGATGATTTGGAATTTGTAGCTGAATAATTTAGTTATTTTTTTCTACGAAAAAATTTCATAGCTAAATATAAATTGATCTTTGGCTATTTTTGTTTATGATTATAGAAAATTAATTGTATATTGATATATCTATAAAAAACAAGACTCGATCTAATTGTGTGAAGGTTAAAGTGAACTTATTGAACGAATTTTTCGGAAGGTATAAAGTAAGTGTGTTAATCTTGTACATGTGAGAAACATTTTAAGTAGACCGATGTTGAATATGATCAACTAATTAATTAAAGTTTGATGCTATCATATTGTAAGTTTTAGCCACAAAATTTTATATTTAATTGTTACAATAGTTTTTGTAACTAATTATTCAAACAATTAGCAACGATGATATTATCGTCACTGTTTAACCTGCAATTAATCACAATAAAATTTTATCACAAAAAATAATTACGACTTTGATTTGGTAGTTGAATAGTGTCATTATTGGATACGAAGTAATTCATAGGTATAACTATAAGATCATCATCTTTTTTTTATGTGTTCATGATATGTTGTCATGTTTATTTTTTATTCTATTTTGTAAAGATATTTTATGTGTCTTGTTTGTTGTATTACAAACTTTCTTAGGCTACTTCTTTTAAACAAAATTGCTTATAAGAATTTTATTCGTTTTAAAGGTTAATTTTCGACACTAGAGAATAGTCGAGGTCTATTTGGATTCTATTTACAATAAGAGATGCCTTCTTCTATCCCTTCTAATACCGTAATTTAAAATGTAGTAAGTACTAGTTCGCTTTTACTTGTCACATTTTTACTTGACACGATCTATTGAGAAAAAAAATTAATAACATAATTATTTCACTATAGTATTCCTATTCAATGATGTTTATATTGTGTCTTGTAAACATACAGAAGCTAGAGTAATATTCCCTCAAGACCAATCATATATGCTTCATTTAATTTGAAATGCCCCACATGTTGAAGATAGTAGAAAAAATATATATTAAATGTGTGCTCATTTTTATTTATATTTATAAGAATACATATCGGAGCACCCGCGCTAGTATGGACTCAATATATGTTTATCCCTCGGCCCATCAAATGTTGTTCACTACTAACTTTTACACATATGTTTAAAACTAGTAAATGATAGGGATAATGCTACTATGTTATCTTTTGAATATAATCAATTTAACATTTTGAAAAATTTATTGGATAATGAATCGTATTTAATATCAATTGTAAAATCGACAGAAATGAAAAATTATCCATTGATTTTTCAAATTGAACAGTATTATTGCACATCTATTTTTGATAAAATGGATAAGTAAATATGAACGGAGGGAGTAATATTTAGTCTCAATTATGTGACACAAATGCAATTTGGCATTAATCAATTTTGTTATATATTTTTAAAAAAATTTAATTATTAATTATTATAATTTATAGTACTTTTAAAATAGCATCTGTATTATATACGTTACTTTCTCTATCCTTACATTTTTACACATATCAAAATTTATCATATTTAATGTCGAGAATATCCAACATTAAATAAAATCTCCCAAATAATATTATCAAATTAAGATTTTTTTTATTTATTATTTTTTAAAAAAGAGATTATGAGTGGCAATTTCAAATTAGTAAAAATATATTTTTTTAGAAATTATGCAATTATATTTTACACCAAAAAAAAAACAACCTAAATAATATGCAAACATAACTATTCAAGCATTAGTAATACACCATATTTTATATAATTCATATACACCGTACCAAAGGACCCTTTAATTTACCCATAGTATCTTTTTTAAAAATATTTATTTATAGCTAATCATATTTAATTATACTTAAATAAAAAATTCTGTATCTTAATTAATTATAATTTTGTGATAATTTTTTTGTGAATGCACTGTAATATATTTATTAAATCGGTGTAACCATTTGCTGCAAAAATAAATATTCACTTTTTTCATGTATATACTTTTTGATTTACATCTAAATATATGTGTGTATATATATATATATATATATATATATATATATATTGTTTTTAGATGTGAACCAAAAAACACATTAAAAAAAATGTAAATACTAAGCAATAAAAAACAACAAAACAAAAAATGTCAACATAAAGACTAAAAGAAAAAGAAACATCAAAAATCAGAAAAAGGAAAGTAACTGTTGAAGATAAATCTAGAAGCACGCAGTTCATCTTCTTCATGTTAATTCAATCTTCTTTTTTCTACCAAATTGGTGTTGAAAGTCGATTTAGATATGTGTAAGCACTTTCCAGCCTTGATTTGCAGTCTACTTTACTGTTTCTCAAAGCCACCCTTCTCAAATTTCAGTACCTATTGAATTTTTGGTGAAATTTCACATAATCATTTATGTTTTTTCTACATATCCAAAGAGGACAAGCAAAAATATTGAAACTCTTGTATACGATACTCCAAGAAATGACCCTATATTGTGCGAAAATTAAAATTCTTAGTAGGACTGCAAATGAATTCTTCATCCCTGATGCACAACCAAGACTCTTAAATTAATTATCCAAATTGTCAAAATGCTCTCCTTTGTTTACCAGGTATACCTTCTTAAGTTTTTTTTTTCAATTTAATAGGGATTTTATTAAGGAAAACGGACATGGGTTGGCCATTTTAAAAAAAGAATGACCCATAATTGAAAAGGTGGACGACCTTAGCCAGTCGGCCCAATTTAATTCCCCTTTGTAGCCATTTGGCCCAATTGGGCACATGCAGTCTCTATACTCAATTGATACACTTTTATGCCAAATTGATACACTTTTATTCTATATTGATACACTTTTTAAAAAAGAGAAAGTAAATTCTATGCAAGAAAATGCATTTCCTATACCCAATTGATACTCTTTTATACCACATTAATACACTTTTATACTACATTGATACACTTGGAGTGTCAAAAAAAGCATGAACCATTAAAGATGAAAAGTGGGTCCAGTACCCAAAATGGAAAGGGCCAAATTGTGTTGTAGAATTGAGGAAAATACGTGGAACAGTGACAAATATATCCTAGCTTCTCACGTGTGCCCATCCCTCAGTGGCTATTTCTCAGGTTTTTAAATTTAGGTGCTAGTTTTGTGAAATTATTTTAATTTTAGGTATTATTTTTGTCCTTTCCTCTTTTATTAATTTAAATACTAAACCACATTGTCTTTACATAAATGGACCAACCCATTTAAAATGACATCGTCAAAACATTTAAAATCAGAAGGCCCAAAATAAAACATCTGAACCGACCCTATTCTGCTTAGTACAAAACCCATGAAGATAGGATTTCCTAATCCAATTCCAAAATTATCCATCACTTCTTCAAAAACCTAAGAAATATTGTTCTTTGTTGAGTTCAATCTGAGTTTTGTCTTGTTGTTCATATGGGTGATACTTACTCTTCCTCGTATCCTCAGCGTATATACTTCTGATAAATCAGTTGTCAGAGTAGGTATCCTTTTCACCTTTGTCTTCTTCTTCTTTATCTGCATCTCATTTTTTTTGGTTATTCTTCCTAACTATGATCTCTGGTATTGGAATTTGGAGCTGCTTTTTGGTACTGAATGAGGGTTTGAGCCCCTTGGTTGTAAATACATGACCAAGTAAGCTCCTTCTGCTAATTCTAGATCTATCCACACTTTCTAGAGTTAACAAATTCTCCTTGGTGTAGCTATATACCAAGATTCTCGAACCCGAAAATAATTGCAATATCTTTTCATCCTCAGGTGTATCATTCATAAATCTTGTATAAACTCTCCCCTACACTGGGAGTCCTTCTTGCTAGCGGCAGATCTATAGGCTAGGGGGCTGAATATGAGGAACAACTCCTTCAGCCTGCTACAACTTATCCTATTGTGCCAATTAATCTACGTGTTGGCAGGCAACAAGTGTGTCCTGCTGTGCAGAAGATAGAAGAAATGGCTCTTTGAACTGGTCATTTCCATTCACGTTCCCCTGTTGCCACCGAAGTGTTAAGTCAAAGAACTTCTGATTTCTCTTTTTAAAATTTTTAATTACTTGATCATAGATTTCTATTTACGTGGTAAAATTACAGCTGATACATCTTATAGTTTAGTTATATCCTAAAACACTTCCTATTTTATTTTCCATTTTCATTTTTTTCCTTTTTGGTGCACTAGTCCCTGGGTTGGGGTATCGTGGATGGTAACTAGTATCCAGTTCCATCACATATAGGTGGATTATATCAATCGATTGATATAGCTCTTAGGTTTCTAGATTGAATGATTTTAAGTTTTCAAAGGAATTTTCAAGATGGTCTTAGCGAGTATGAATATTGTGCATTCAAACTTGTTTAATTGAAAAGAAATTTTCCGACTCATGTACTTTCACCTCCCATCTGGTTATGGATAAATGTGGTGGGCACAATTAGACGCCTTCCTATTTTCTTATCAGTTTGATTAGATGACTCCACTCTCGACTCTTAAGAACCAACTAAAGATTTTTCATCACTCACTTTGTTCTCTACCGGTCTACCCTTGTGGAAACCCCATTTTAAAATAGGAAAAGGAGCCTTTAGGTCCAATGATTGTTGACACCCAATTTTGACCTCCCGATACTACATTTAGGCTGCTATTTTAGAAAAATTATTAATTTTTAAATGTTATTATTTTTTACACATTTTTCTTACATCAAACTGATTTTTGACGTGTCACATACATGTTTTAAAATGTACAAATTATTTTATTAATTTTTTATGTCATTTTTTTACAATTTATTAATCCAGATACAACATTTTACATAATTTTATTAATATTTATTAAATTATTTTTTCACAAAATATGCGCACTTACAATTTATAAATACATTGTTTATTATTATTATTATTATTATTATTATTAACGATAATCTTATATGAAAATTTTTACGTAACATTAATTTTAAATGCATAATTTATTTTAACCTCGACACCCTATTATCTTTTTCGTTATTATTACATCTGTTAAATTGTAGCCTAATTCAATTCAATTTCCTAGTTCATTTAAATGTTAGCCTTTTTCTATTCGATTTATGACAATTGTAGCCTAATTTTACCCAATTTATTACAATTTTAGTTACATTTAACTCCATTTCAATTCATTTTCTGTTTTTATAATCCTTTTAATCTCAGCCATGGATCAATTTTGATCCAACGACTGAGATCATATCACTCACTCTTTCCATCTTAAAAAACACTCAAACCCTAATTCCTCATTACACAAAAACATCTGCCTCTCTTGGCGCTCTCTCTCTCTCTACCTTTTCTCTCTCTCTACCATCTCTCTAGCCTTACTTATCTCTATACCATAACCATTGTTGCCGCCACCGGCCAGCCACCATGGGTTGGAGAAAAATTCAGCCTCCTCCCCCCACTCTCTTCCGTCTCTCACTCTCATCGATGACTCACTGTAATTGATGACCGACGAGTCTGAGGTAGCATCAATAGCGTCAACCGCCACTAATGGCTGGCGAACAAACCAGCCACTGCGTCGCCCTTCCCTCTCCATCATCAGCCACCTGGAAAACCAAGGGAAAACCGCTCCAACCACAAATCCCGCTGCCGGACAACAAAAATCAGTGCCTCCCAGCCGGCGCTACTATCCGCATCTGTTGGCAAGCAAACCGGCTAAGCTCCCCTAGAACGAACATCAATATCGGCCCGCTGCCACTCCTGACAACAGAACTAGACCCAATCGACGCTGCCAACAATAGCAGCGGTATCCTGCCGCCTGTCCTCTGCCGCTCTGTCATCGCCGTGGCCACCTCTAGCAATCGTGAACCAGCAACGCATCCCCATCTGCGATTCACCCTCCCCCTCTTCTCATCGGTCACGTTCTCATCGAAATTGAGAACCGGTGAGGTCTCTTTTGGTGAACCCGACGATTATACGATTTGATTCCTCCATCCTTTAATTGCATGATTGTTTTCTTTGGTTTAATTTGCATGTTCCTTTTCTTCTTTGGGTGCAAATTGCCTAAATTAATCTGTTAGATCTAAAGTTTGTGATATCTGACTTTGAATGTTGATTCAATCCATTTAATTACGTGTTTATCTCTGCTTGTTCTCAAAAGATGTTATACTTGTATTACATTTGATTTAATTGATATTGACTGAAATTTGAATCTGCTTTTATGGTAAAATATTGATTATGCTTATTCCTAAATGAAAGTACTAAATTGATTTAGTAGATTGGTGTAATGGATTTAGTTTGATTTTTGTGATTAGTTGCCTTATGATTTGAAAATCAATTTTTAATGTATATGCTAAATACTAGTGTTGACACATGTTGCTATTATTATTATCTCTTCTTTTTTAAATTCGCACCTTTTTTTCCTCATCTATTTATAGTAAAACATTAAATAATTGATTGAGTCCATTTTTCATTTTCTTTCTGCAAATTAAATGTATATTAACTGTTGCCTGCCTTGATAATGTGATTTTTTATGGAAAATACGACATTAAAGGGATTGAGCTTTCTCCTAATTAATTCTTGATATATTTTTCCTTTAATTTTTTAAAGTGATTTTTTTTATAATATACTTTTTCCTTTTGTGCTACTGCATTCCTACTACTGTATAAACCACCCTTCTTTTCATTGGAGGGACAGTTCTTGAATGACAATTACTACTCTCTAAAATAAACAAAATAAAAAAGAATTACTGGCTATTTTAATACAAGGCAATTATATATTTTGATGGTTCTTCAATTTTCCTTCAAGGCTTACTGAAAACATCTTCCATATTTCACTGTTACAAGTGCTTGGACTTTATTATTCTTATTATCTCTTTTACTGTTGTTCACTGGTAAGTTCTCGAAATGATGTAATTTTCATTGTCTGTGTGTGTTGACTGCATCACGTTGTGAAAGCCTTTAGAAAATATGTCTATAGGAATATTTCGATGTTTGTTATTATATGTTTCTCTTTGCTTTCCATTATATCTTGTCTCGCGGGTTTAAATAGACAATTACGGGGTTCTGATAAGTTGTCGGGATATTTATAATAGATTGTATTAGTTCTACTTAGTTTTATTTTCTTATAAAAGTACTACTGAATAACTGAAACTTCTCTGACTTGTATTAGCTAGAAGTGTGTTGTACAGTTGTTGTATGCTTTTATGTTTTTTTTTGTTATATTGTTATCTATCCTGAGTCAGCATTTATCAAAAACAATCTCTCTACGTCATTCGAGGTAGTGGTGTGCACTTCATACACATTATCCTCCTCATACCTCACTATGTGAGGATACACTGGCTATGTTGTTGTATAATACGTTAAAGGTAGTGGTATGGACTACGTACAGTTACCCACTTTGTGGGAATGCACCGAGAATGTTATTGTTGTTGTTATAGAAGTTTGATGTGTTTACTGGATAGTATTTATCTAGTTTCTGGGTAGCCTCGTTTTTCATAATTACATGTTTAATGGATTCTAGTTGTGGCTTGGAGAAGAAGTAGCATGTAGAGTCATTTTAACTATCAAACCTGAAAGAATCATCATCACTCTTAATTTTCTTCTCTTTTCCATAGGTGTAAAAGTGAGTTGAATGAAGACTAATTGCAAGCTCAACACGTTATTGGTACTTTCGAAGAAGCCTTTACATATCTGCCTTAGTTTAGGATAAGAGTAATATTTAGTACTATATTTCAGTTAGTTTCCTTTGTGTTGGACTAGTTTTACTTTTCTTTGAACTGTGAGGAGATATTACCTTAGTACAATTTTAGTTTTTTTAATTGTATGATTGTGGGTGAATTTTATCAATCTAACATGTTTTATAATTTTATTTTTGATTTATTCAATTCTAATTCAAAAAATAATATCAATATGAAATATTTAAGCGATTTCTTGTAATTTGTGACAAAAGATTTTATTATCAAAGATAACTTTTAGCAACGATTAAATTAGACTTTTCAAGACAAATATTTTTGTCACGAAATAAACTAGTTCGTCATAAGTTTGACTATATTTAGTGACATATGTATTTGTCTTAATATCTTCCTTTTTATTTGATACAAATTAATTTTGTATTTTATGACAATCATAATTGTCAGTAATCATAATAATTTAGTGACGATTCTACATTGTCGGTAAAAAAAATACTATTTTTAGTGACAAATGGTAGATTTAACTACAAAATTATTAATCTTTATTATAATAATAAATTTGTCACTAATTCATACATTTAAGGACGAAAATTTTTGTTGTATACAAAAAGTTATCAATAGTGACGAAAATACATCTGTTCAGCCACAAAATATATATAAATGTAGCGACAATTGGTGTCATCGCTGATTGAACTAAATAATTAGTGACGATGAAATTTTGTCGGTATTGATAACTTTTTAGTGACAAAAGCTTACCATCAACTACAAAAAAAATTACATTTTTATGACAACAGATTCATCATAAATGTTACAGATTTGGGGCCGATTTTTTTTTGTAGCGAATTTAATTTTTTTAGCGATGAAGCACTAAATCGTCTTTGTCTACTTTTGGTGACCCACTTTTAGAGACAATTGATTGACGAAATCTTTTTTGTCACACTAAATCTTTTGCGCCGAAATATGACTTATAAGTGACAAAATAATTCATTCCAAATAATCAAATTTGTTGTAGTGATAATTCAGATGACAAATAAAATATATATTAAAAAAACATATCATTAATATGATTCGGTCAAACGACCTACATATTAAAAAGAATTCTGAAAAAACAAAATCTATGAAAAAACATAAACCTATGGGATAAATCTCCCCTTAAACCAGACTCTTATAACGACTACATTGTGGAAGCTATTGTTTTATGGTATGAGAAGGGGGTCATCTATTTATAGAGTTCCAAAACCTTTTCTCTAAGAAAGAGGTTTGCCAAATATGAAAAAAATTTATATTTTTCTTTCAGGAAAAGTAAAAGTATTTATGGTAGCTTTTATTTTTCTTCTAAGAAAAAGTAAAACTTAATTTTGGTAAGAAAATAACCGCAAAAACCCTAACACACCATATGTTCCTTCCAAGGATGATTGGGTGCTCTTCCTTCGAAGTCATCCCATAAAGTAAGGAGAAACTGAGGGTTCTTGAAAGCAGCAAGAAGTAACTATCATTTGTTCTGGAATATGTTACAAAAATGCAAGTATTTTCCAAGTAGAAACTCCACTATATTATGTAAAAGGTTATAGTTACCGATCATCAGCCCCCGTAATCTCTCGACGCCTATTTTTAATGCGACCTATATTTTTCTCTTTTCCGATAGTAAGAAATACGAGAATATTTAGCATCTATGTGTACATGCATATAAATTTCAGCCATAAAACATCTGAGAGGAGTAACATACCAATTTTTGTAGAGGGAGTGGGAGTCATCTGAGAAACATTGCCAAAATCCATGAGATTCATCTTGGTCGGCGGTGGCAGGGGCTTCTCAATACATCACTTATACCAATCCATGACTGTGCATCCAAAGAATTCACTTAGTTATTTATTTTGAAACATACATGTGCAGGTTTTTGTAATGCCCCAAGAGTACACCCTGGGTGCCACACAGTGCTTACGGTTATGATAGACCACAAGCTAACCCATGAGCTGGTACCTGCTGTGAGCATTGAATAATATAATAACATATGTCTAAACACAACTGATAAGTCATGAGGTTTTAAATAACTGAAAATAATATTGGATCATGAATATGGAAACAACTACTAGAAACAACTGTATAGAACTAATAAAATAATAACAAAACTGACAGATTGTCTGTACTAGTCTGAAAAGGCTTTAGAAACTGAACAAAAGTTGATGGGACAGGACCCAACTAACTCCATCTAACTACTGAATTGAAAGCATGAAAATAAATATAGTCTGTCCTCGAAATATGAGGACTCGCCACTGCTACGGCTGATAATCTGGAATGTCTATGCGTGATCCGGGAACTGAGCATCCGAACATATGATATGATACATCATAGCTCAAGAAAAAAGTATGCGATCAGTACTTTGAATGTACATGCGATCAGTACTTTGAATGTACTGGTATGCTAAATGAGGTTGGCGGATATGTATGGTTTCATGTACAAGAGTAATAACTGACTGAATGAATAGCATGAAGTACTAAATAGAATGCATGAAATCTATAAATATTGAGAATGCATAACCAAACATAAAACATGTTCTAAATATAATTTGTAAACTGAAATACTAAAATCTGATAACTGAATAACCAATATTTGTATGTTATGGTCAATACAAGCTTGAACTGAAGTATACTGAATACTGAACTGAGACTGTGGGAGCTACCACCTAACCGACATGCCCCAATGAGCAAATTGGGTCCAACCTGTGACCCCAGTTGGAAGGGTGTCAGTACTGTGCCTTGGGTACTAACACTGGTTATGTGGAACCACTGATGTACTGTCCCGAAATACTAAGGGTGTCAATCTTAAATTGACGGGTGATCCCTGTGAGGTAGTCAAGCCTAAACTGACGGGTGACTCCTCATATCCAATGTTGGCTACATAGTTTTGGAGTACAAGGACTGCTGCTAACGACTTTGCGTATCTTTTGGGAAAGCCTCCATCCCTGAACTCACTTGGTGCTAAATCCTACTCCCAACTGAATTGACTCGGGATACTAAACTTTTCTAAGTTTAACTGATTATGGTGACTGGCTGAACTGATAATGCTCATAACATATTCTGAAGCTAATCTGAAGATATTGAGACTAAGTAAACATCTATGTTTTTGGGTATTCACAACCCCCAGGACTTAATAGCAATAATAGAAAAATAGTACTAAAGCTTTGAGCATATAATATGAAATCATTTATTCAAAATTCATTCATGTAGGCATTTCATCAAACACTTGATATTCGTAGTGTAAGCTAAGCATGAGATTAATTTAAAGCTTGTAGTAATAATATGATTTCAATATCTATGAATTAAATCAGAGAATAGCGTCATTAAAACATGTGGGGTTGAATAACAACGATAATTTCATGTAAACATGGTGTTGAGTTACAATTCATGGGAATTCATGGTTAAAATCACAATTAAAAATCATGAAAAAATTGTAAAGATCCCAACTTGAATTTAGAATTGGATATTAAGACTCCATGGTTAAAAGGAACCCATAGATGATCACTTAACATACCTGGGTTGATGAATTCATGAGAATTGATAGTGAATTCTTGAGTTTTGATCTTGAACTTGGAAGGCGAGGGTTTTTGTTCTTGAAAGAGGGCTACTTTAATTTTTTGAGAGAATTGTGAAATAATGAGAAAATAATGCTCTATTGGGACTTAAATCCCATGTTTGGATGGATTTGGGGCTATGGGAAAAGACCAAACGGTCCCTGGAATTTAAATCACAAAAGTTGAAAATCCCAATTTTTGGCTCCGGCGCAACGCGATGCAATCCCGTCAGGCCACTGGAAAACAGAAAATCCCCATTTTACCCTACTGTGCAATGTAATGCTATTGCATTGCACCTCTGGAAATGGACGATCCCAAACTGGAAGCTTGGCTAGCAGTGCCCCTCTGGAAAAGGACAATTGTGAAATGGCTCCCTGGCGTGACGCGGTGTCAATTGCAGTGACACACTGGAAAAGGACGAACGTGATTTCGGCCATCACCAAGACGCGACCTTAACGCGTTAGGCTACTATTTTGCACTAAAAGTGCCATAACTTTTCACCCAATTATCAAATTCGGGTAAAATTGGTATCATTGGAATGCTAATTCAATTTACTATCATTTGGTGGGTCTTGAGGTGGAAAATTCTCAATATAGCAAAAGATATGCTCGTTTGAAGTTGATTAAAGAGACATTCTTTTCAAAAATTCAATTGGTAATGATTATTTTAATTCGTCTAATAGCTGGGAGTTATTTGAGGCCTTGATATAGATCAAACTCATGCATATCACTACCAAATAACTATAATGTACTATGCATGATCATGAAACATGGCTCTAACATTGGTTTGAATTTTTGAGGTATTATAATATCTCTCCCTTAGGAACATTCGTCCTCGAATGAGACTGGTTAAGCCGAAAACACTGAGGAACTTAGGTAATATGTTGGATATACTTGATTACATGACTGAGTCTAACGTGTAACACATGACTAAACTGGTTCTATGAATGCATGACTAACATGAGAATGATATGCAGCTGAAACTGAGCATGGGAAAGAGAAATTCTAAGAAGGTTGTTACCTTAGCTGAATCTGAGTTTGCGGAGAAAAGATGAGGGTACTTGGTTAGTATATCTTCTTTTTCTTCCAAAGTGGCTCCCTCAACGGACTAATTCGGCCAATAAAATTTGACTAGGGGAACTTCTTTGTTCCTTAGTCTAAAAATTTGTCGATCAAGGATCTCGATTGGAATTTCTTCGTAACAGAGGTTGTTCTAAATATATATTCTTTCTAAGGGAACGAAAACCGCTGGGTATCCAATACACTTCTTCAACAAGGAGATATAGAATACTAGGTGCACTAATGTTAAGTCTGCAGGTAACTCAAACTCATAAGCCATATTTCCAAAACAGCTCATAATTCTGTAAGGGCCAACATATCGGATACTAAGCTTCCCCTACTTACCAAAACTCTTTACTCCCTTCATGTGAGAGATATTTAGATATACAAATTGGAAACCTCAAATTCAAGGTCTTTTCTCCTCACATCTGGATAAGATTTCTATCGGCTCTGTGCTGCCTTAAGACTCTTCCTGATCAACTGTACTTTCTCTATGGCATCAAACACCAAGTCAGGCCCCACTACCGTGGCCTCACCTACTTCAAGCCAATCTATCAAAGATCTACATCTCCTTCCATACATCGCCTCAAATTAAGCCATCTGAATACTGAAGTGACAACTATTATTATACGCGAACTCAATCAAAGGCAAGTGGTCATCCCAATTGCCCTTAGTCAATGGCACACTCTCTCAATATATCCTCAAGGGTATAAATTATCCTTTCTACCTGACCATCAGTCTAAGGGTAAAAGGTTGTACTGAGGTGAACTTGGGTACCAAAACCCTTCTGCAAAGCCTTCTAAAAGTGCGAGGTAAATTTAGTACCTCTATCTGAAATGATGAACAACGAAACACCGTTCAACCTAACCAACTCTCTGAGATATAGTTTGGCATAGTCCTCGGCTGAACAAGAAGAATAGACTGGCAAAAAATGGGCTGATTTAGTCATCTTGTCTACAATGACCCAAATCGAATTATGCTTACGGTGAGTACGAGGCTAACCCATCACAAAATCCATGTTCACTTCCTCCCACTTCTAAGTGGGAATATTGAACTCCTGCCTAGACTTACTGGGCTTCTAATGTTTAATATTAACCTATTGACAAATGGAACACTTAGCCAATAACTCTGAAATATCTCTCTTTATCCCACTACACCAATAGATTTCTTGCATATCTAGTACATCTTCGTGGTCCCTGGATGAATTGAGTAACGTGCACCATGCGCTTTTGCTAGAATTCACGATCTGAACTCATCAACACATAACATACATAGTCTACCCTGGCAACGCAACACACCATCTCTCCCTTGGGAGAAAACCTTTACTTTATGATCTCTAACTGACTCCTTCGACTTTAGCAGACTAGGATCCCTATCCTACTTTCCCTTCACTTCGGCAGCCAAAGAAGATTCCAAACTATTCTGAACCCAAACGCTACCCTGAGCTAAATCAACCAAACGAACACCTAACCTGAAAAAATGATGAACTTCTCTAACTAAATTCTTTTTATCACCCTCGACATGAGCAACACTACCCATAGACAATCTACTTAGGGTATCTACAACTACATTGATCTTTCCCAGATGGTACAAAACACTTATATCATTATCTTTCAGCAACTCTAACCATGTTCTCTGACACAGATTCAAATCCTTCTGGAAAACACATAATACAAGATTTTGTGATCTGTGAACACATCAACACGCACCCCATATAAATAGTGCCTCTAAATCTTTAAGGCAAACACAACAACCACTAATTCAAGATCATGGGTGGGATATTCTTTTCATGGGGCTTAAGCTGTCGAGAGGCATAGGGTACAACTTTACCCTTCTCCATCAAAACACACCCCAAACCAACTCTTGAAGCATCACAATACACAAAAAAATCCATCTGAACCATCTGGCAATGTCAAAATTGAGGTTGTGGTGTGTCGAGTCTTCAACTCCTAAAAACTCTTCTCACATGAATCTGTCCATTGAAACTTAACTTTCTTCTGAGTTAATCTATACATCGAGGACACAATGGACAAAAATCCTTCAACAAACCGTCGATAATAGCCAACCAAACCTAAGAAACTCTTGATATCTGATGGAGAGATGGGTCTGATCCAGTTTTTCACCACCTCGGTCTTTTGAGTATCGACTCTAATGCCATCACCAGAAATAATATGGCTAAGAAAAGCTACTGATCTTAGTCAAAATTTGTACTTACTGAATTTAGCGAACCACTGATGGGCTCAAAGAGTCTACAATTCTATTCTGAGGTGGTCTGCATGATCATTTTCATTATGGGAATAAACAAGAATATCATCAATAAAGACTATGATGAACATGTCTAAATACTGTTTGAACACTCTATTCATTAAGTCCATAAAGGTTGGTGGGGAATTCCTGAGATCAAAGTATATGCCTAGAAATTTGAAGTGACCATACCGGTTTCTAAAAGATATTTTTGGAATGTCATATTCTCTGACTCTGAGCTAATAATGGCCGGATCTGAGAACTATCTTAGAAAAATAACTGGCACCCTGAAGTTGGTTGAATAAGTCACTGATTCTGGGAAGTGGGTATTTGTTATTGATTGTGACTTTATTCAACCGACGGTAGTCAATAAATATTCTAAGAAAACCATATTTCTTACGCACAAACAGAACTGGTGTGCCCCACAGGGAAATGCTCGGCCGGATAAATCCCTTATATAGGAGATCTTCCAACTATTCTTTTGACTTTTTGAGTTCGGCTAGAGCCATTCTGTATGGAGAAATAGAGATAGGGTGGGTATCTGGAAGAAGGTCTATTTCGAAGTTAATTTCCCTTTCAGGAGGAACTCTGGGAAGATCTTCAGAAAACACATGTAGAAATTTCCTCACTGCTGAAACTGACTCAAGATTAGGAGTCTCAAAATTTAAGTATTTGACTCAGACAAGATGATAAATACACCCTCTAGATATCATTTTCCTCACTCTAAGGTATGAAACAAGCTGACCCCTAAGTGTTATAGTACTACCCCTCCATTCAAGAACCGATTCATTTGGAAACTGAAAATGAACTACTCTGTTTTTGCAATCCACTGAAGCATAGCATGAGTGGAGCCAATCCATGCCGAGAATGACGTAAAAATCTATCATCTCTAACTCCACGAGGTCAATTGAAGTAAATTTCTGAGACACTATAATCAGGCAGTTCCTGTATACCCGCTGGGCTACAATAGAGACACCTACTGGGGTAGACACTGAAAAGGGTTCTGCTAAGATTTTGGGACTGACTCTGAAGTTGATGGCTATATAAGAGGTTACAAAAAAAAAGCTCCAGGTTCTAGTAAATTATAAATATGTAAATTAAAGACTTGCAATGTACCAGTAACTACGTCAGGAGAACTTTTGTAATCTTATCGAAACTAAAGTGTATAGAGCTTGTTATGACGCTGACCGCTAGTAGCGCTGGAAGCGCCACCCTACTGATTCGAGTGGCCGTCTAGAATTGATGACTTAGGGGACTAGCCCTATTGGCACAAATCCCTACCTTTTTTAGCAACTGCTCGACGCTCTCAAATCTGATGGCCTGGCTTACCACACCCAAAGCATACATTACTTCTATATCTACACTCACCCTGATGGTTTCTACTATATTTCTCTTACTAGAAGTTACCCCCATAATATCTCTTACCTTCTGGACCATGTCTATGAATTCCTGCGGATCCTCTTCATATTTGGATCTCAAAAATAGGGGAGGATTCATTCGGGTAAAGTCCTGAATCCTAGATACGGAAGTATTGGACATTGGGTTGGCTGGGAAAGCAGCTAGATGAACATTTTGTGCATCTACAGAGTGAGCTAGAGTAGTGAATGAAGCTTTGAACTCTACATAGGAAACATGCCCATTCAGGGGATCTTCCTGAACAGGCGGAGATGCTGGCTGGTTCATATTTCTTCTTCCGTTTGTCTTTCTGGGAGGAATAATCTGTAAATAGAAGGTAGAACAGATTAGACAGAGAGTTTAACATGATCTCATGCTCAGTTGCATGACATGAACACTGACAGAAGGGAAACTTTTCTTAAAACACCTCGTAGTATCTTATCCATAAGAGTGGCGCATTTCACACCCATGCACAAGACTCTACTCGAGGCGGATTTCAAACTTTTTAGGACACATTAAAAACTTAGGCTCAGATACCAAGTTTGTAACGACCCAATAGTACACCCTAGGCGCCACATGGTGCTTACGGTCCCGAGATACCACAAGCTAACACATGAGTTGGTACCTGCTGTGAGCATAAAATAATATAATAACATATGCGGAAGAACAATAGATAATCCATAAGATTTTAAATAACTGAAAACAATATTGGATCATAAAATCGGAAACAATTGTCTAGAACTAATAAAATAATAACAAAATTGTTTGATAGTCTATACTAGTCTGAAAAGCCTCTACTGACTGAATAAGAGTTGATGGGACCAGCCCCAACTAACTCTATTTAACTACTAAAATAAATGTATGAAAATAAATTTAGTCTTTCCTCAAAATAAAAGGTCTCACCACAACTACGGATGATAATCTGAAAGGTCTATACGCAGTCCAGTTCCCTGAGCGTCCTAACCTATGATATGATACATCATAGCACAAGAAAAAAGAATGTGATCAGTACTTTGAATGTACTGGTATGCTAAATGAGGTAGGTTGATATGCATGGTTTCATGTACAGGAGTAATATCTGAATGAATGAATAGCATGGAGTACTGAATAGAATGAATAAAATCTGTAAATACTGAGAATGTATGACCAAGCATAAAACATGTTCTTAATATAATCTATAAATTGAAATGCTGAAATCTGATAACTGAATAACCAATATCTGTATGCTATAATCAATACAATCCTGAACTGAAGTATAATAAATACTGAACTGAGACTGTGGGAGCTATCATCTAACCGACATGCCCCAAAGAGCAAATTTGGGTCCAATCTGTAACCCCAATTGGAAGGGTGTTATTACTGTGCCATGGGTACTAACACTGGCTATGTGGATACACATATGTACTATCCCAAAGGACTAAGGGTGTCAAGCCTAAACTGACGGTGCCCTGCAAGGTAGTCAAGCCTTAAATTACGGGTGACTCATTATATCCTATGTTGTCTACGTAGTTCTAGAGTACAGGGAATGGTGCTAATGACTCTGCCTATCTAACGAGGAACCCTCCATCCCTACAATCGCTCAGTGCTAAGTCCTACTTCTAACAGAACTGACTCGAGTTATTGAACTGTTCTAAATTTAACTGATTATTATGACTGATTGAACTGATAATGCTCATAACATATTCTGAAGCTATTGCGAAGATATTGAGACTAAGTAAAAAGATAAGTTTTCGGGTATTCACAACCCCCAGGAATCAATAGCAATAATAGCAAAATAGTACTAAAACTTTGAGGACATAATATGAAAGCATTTATTCAAAATTCAATCTTGTAGGCATTTCAACAAACACTTTATATTCATAGTGTAAGCTAAGCAAGGGAATAATTTAAATCTTGTTGTAATAACATGATTTCAACATCAACATCATGAATTATGAATTAAATCTGCGAATAACATCATTAAAACATGTGGGGATGAATACCAACGACAATTTCATGTAAACACGGTGTAGAATTATAACTCATAGGAATTCATGGTTAAAATCACAATTAAAAGTCATGAGAAACTTATAAAGATCCCAACATGAATTTAGAATTGGATATTTGGACTCCATGGGTGAAATAAACCCATAGATGAACACTTAATTAACATGGGTTGATGAATTCGTGAGAATTGATGGTGAATTCTTGAGTTTTGATTTTCAAGTTAGAAAGCTAGGGTTTTTGTTCTTGAAAGAGGGATACTTTAATTTTTTTGAGTGAATTATGAAATAATGAGCAAATTATTCTCTATTGGGACTTAAATCTCGTGATTGGATGGATTTGGGGCTATGAAAAAAGACCAAACGATCCCTGGAATTTAAATCGCAAAAGTCCTAATTATTAGCTGTAACGCGATGCGGTGCAACTGCATTAGGCCACTTTAAAACTGAAAGTCCCCATTCTAACCTATGGTACGATGCGGTGCTATTGCGTTTTGCCTCTGAAAACGGACGATCCTAAACTAGAAACTTGCCGCGACGTGGTGCCAATCGCGATGCCCTACTGGAAAAGAACTATTGTGAAAGTTCCCATTGGTGCGATGCGATGGTAATTGCGGTGGAACACTGGAAAAAGATAAACGTGATTTCATCCATCACCGCAACGTGGCCTTATCGCATTGGGCTACTATTTTGCACTAAAAGTGTCGTAACTTCTCACCCAAGTATCGGATTCGGGCGAAATTGGTATCGTTGGAAAGCTAATTCAATTTTCTATTATTTGGTGGATTTTGATCTAGAAAATTCTCAATATAGCAAAAGATATTCTCTTTTAAAGCTGACTAAAGCAACATTCTTATAAAAAATTCAACTGGTAAGGATTATTTTGATTCGTCTGATAGTTGGGAGTTATTTGAGGCCTTAATATACATCAAACTCATGCATATCACTGCGAAAGAACTATAATGCACTATGCATGAGCTTGAAACATGTCTCTAACATTGGTTTAGATTTTTGGGATATTACAGTTTGCCAATGAAAATCATAACTTTTCAAAGTTGTAGTTGTACAATTATACGGATAGTAAAAGTTAGAGAGTCGGATGAAGCAGGTTTGTGTTTAATCCCCTGCCAACTAAAATGAGGCACACATCTAGCTCCTAAAATTCTGATATTACCCTTGAATAAGAAATTAATAAGAGAAACAACTGACATGGTAATACACAATGCACATAAGTTCTTACCTCACATAATATGAAGATTAATAATATGATTTTGAGACTAAAAATCAAACAACATTAGTCAAACATTGTAATAATGAGAGTTAGAGAATCAAATAGTGCATCACAAAAGGTTTTAATTTCACCAAGCACCTTAGCATCATTGATTTTTAACAACAGTCGAGCAAATTTTTTTAACTGCAATTTTCATATTTAAGCACAGAAAATACTTTTTCTCATATTCTGGAAGTTCTAATCACCTCTAATTTCAATAGGGGTTGTTGCTCGACAGCTAGTGCAAATTTTCTGAGTCAACTATCTTATTCGCGATAATTTCTTCTATCTGATTTTGTCTCCTCAATAAATGGATGCACACACTTGTCTTACATCAGAGATATTCAATTCAATAATCTCTAAGCATAAAATTAACCTCGAAAAGATAATTGAGAAATATATATGCTACTTTATTCAATATCAGTAGTAATCAATAGATAAAATCTAATAAAACTTCAAATCCACTAACTTACATGTGAAAAACAATGAAAAAATATGTAAAACAATATGGCGTGTGAACAAAATGGAGTAGAAATGAAAATGGAGTGGAGAATGTGGAGTCACCATAGTTCTTACATTTTCAATATTAGGTTTTAATTTATCCAGTGCATTAAGCTCAACATCATTCAACATATTGAGTGAATCAGGCACATCAATAAATACAGAAATGATTACTTGGAATAAGAGGCTCATGTAATACCCCGTACTTTTCATAGCTTAAATTCATTCCTAGACTGTTAAGAAATATTTTTCAAAATGACGAATATTTATTTGGTGTTGAATTTTTAAGATTTAGATCTCCCAATGTGTGAGAACTTGAATAAGCTTTTCATCGATACCAAATTCGCCTAATTCCAATACTATGTTGAGGAGTTAGAGCATTTTTAAGTTGACAGTGTGCCACCTGGACACTTGGCGCATCGCGGATGTCAGTAAAATGATAATTGTCAAATTCCAATGGCCCTCTGCGATATCCCCACATCGTGGAGAGGGACAATTTCCCAATTATCAATTTCCAGTAGCCCAACATGATATTAGCTCGTCGTGCCAGTGGCCAAAATGGCATTTCTATAGGACACCGCGATGGTGGCGCTCGCATTGAAGTTTTAGGTCCCAATTGTCAAAATCTAGTTGGACAACGCGATAGCTCCGCATTGCGGAGACCACCAATTTCCCAGTCGTCAATTTCCAATGAACCACCGTGATAGTGGCACGTCACGGTGGCTCATTAAATATGGATTTTCAGTTCTCGTTTCCAGTCCCGTTTAGGAGTTTAAAAAGGGTATTTTGGACAATTTCCAAACCCCCAATCCGTCAAAAACACAGGATTAATCATATTCAATGCACTTTGTGCTTATTATTCATCATTGTTTTCAAAAGCAAAACCCTAGAGCTCTAAAACCTCTTCTCTAAGAAATCAAAATCCTCCATAGATTCGCCAAGAAAGCTCTAAATTGAGGATTCCCAAGGCAAGATAATCAAGAATCCATCATCAAGAACTCAAATAGGAATCCATAATTCAAGAATCTACATCTAATCATTAATCAAGATATGTGGGGTTTATGAACAAGGATCACCTTTCGTCCTTGTGCCCAAAACCAAACTTTTACATTAAATTCATATGATTTTGAATGATATTCCATGAGTTTTGAATTAGGGTTCATACCCATTATTGCTCTTCGCATGATTTTGAGATTTCCAATGTTTTAGAAGTTGAATTGCATGTTTATTTTCATTTTTCATGACTATTGCAGTAATTTACAGATTTTGAGATGAAATATCATTGTTTTCAATATTAAGCATGACTATTTTGATGTTATGACATGAGATTGAAGCATGCGTTATTACCCCGAGATTGAATATTATTTTAAGAAAGATGATGCTTTAAGCATCCTACTATTAGATTATTTATAGATTTTCAGTAAAGCTTTGATCTTTTGATCATCAGATAAGTTTTCGAATCCATTTTTCAGATTATTACAGATTACAAAATTCAAATCATCTTTATTTTACTGATTTTATTAGATAAATGCATTAGTGGTTTTATATAAACCCTTATGCTAGTTTTAAAGTGGATTTCCAATAGAATGAGCGTAGCAAATAAAAAGGGATTAGTATTTAGCACCGAACGGGAAGTGTGGGTTTAGCGCATCCTACTTCCACAGAACTTCATAGCCAACGTAGGTACAGATTATCAGCTTATTCCTACTTATATGTGGATGACAGTTTCAAATGTGATCACTTAGCTCAGGTTATACTCTCTGGAAAGAGTATGACACCTCTCCCCAATGTGAGATTTCTTCCTTAGGAGGACGAGACGTTAGACTCCATGTAGCTCTCATGGTTTATGTTGGTTAAGAGAACCTCCCTACTAGTAAAGAAAAGTTTTGAAATAATTCCTTTACAGGTAAGCTTAAGATAAAGTGTTTTCCCTATAGATTAAATATTTTAGAAAAGATTAACAGAAAATATTTTAGAAAACTAAGTGTAAAGGCTCACAAAGTTTACTCAGATTATGCTTTATAGAATGATATTAGCTACAGACTTCAGCTTTCAAATTTCAGAATTTAGAGTGAGTCCTTTCTACACTTAGACAGTATGATTTAAAGAGAGAACACAAGTACAACTTTCAGAACTAAATGTTATGACTCACTAGATTTATAAAGTATGATTTCTCTATTATTAATGATTTTAGTATTTTAGATATTCCAGCTTATGTGAGTCATTTACTTTTAGCATGCATTTTTTTATAAATTGCGATGATGAGATGATGTTTTACTTATGCATTTCACTCTATATACTCAGTACATCCTCAATGTACTGATCCACATATATGTCTATGTGCTATGTTGTCTCATAATGAAGGTTCAGGTGCTCAGTATTAGCCAGATGAGTAGTTCGAGCATCTCCGTTTACATACGACAGTTGGTGTGTCCTCATAGTTCGGGGACTTATTACTCAGATTTTGCAGTTTATCAGTTTATGAGATTTTAGCATTTCTTTCAGACAGTTTGAGTTAGCTGGGGGTTTATCCTTGTGACTCTCTAGTGTTAGTAATTGAGGCTTGTCAGACTGCTAGTTTTGATTCAAATTATTCAGCATTGATGTTTTAAATATTATTCTCAGATATTATAGACAATTTTTGCATTCTAGCATGACTTTTATACCTATATTTCTATCATTATGAGATTTAGGCTCAATAGTATGTAGACAAGGTTAGATTAAGGCTACTCATAGTCTTGAGCACCGTGTGACATCTCGGGATCAGATTTTGAGGCATTACAGCTCATTCATAACTGTAAGGCATTGTGTCTTGGATTTTTAAGGATGTGAACAATTTTATTTATGCTAGTACTAAGAAGGTACTGCCTAGTCAGCAATATAGTAAGGTCTTTTGCTTCTAATTTATATTACCACATAAACTTTTTTGCAATAAAATTAGATAGGTAGCAGATTTGATGCTTACATGGTTATATATGTGAAAAAAATGTCGCAAGTAAACATTGAATGGGACAAGATTAAAGGAAACTTACAAGAAAATGGTATGTGACGCTACCTGTAAAGTTGAAATACTGAGGTGACCAAAAAATTAGAATAACCAGTTAGTCATTTTCTTTGGTACTTCATCTTCATAAGTTTTCGATGGTTGGTTCCACCTATTGGACAATCATGTATGGAATAAGAATCTAAAAAGCTTATCTTTTCTGTCAAAAAAAATTCACAAAAATAAGAAAGAAACTTCCAACAATTAGACAACATAAAGACAACAAAAAAACTAAATATAAATTACATTATACCTCAATTATGTCAATCAGAACATTCTATTAATCAACATAGAGCAGTGAGTGAAAAACATCATTGGTTAATCGCACTAAAGGTCTTAGAAATTTTACAATATACATAGGATTCTTTTATCAATGAACCAACATGTGTACCGACTAATACTCCAGTTGGTGTACTACTTTTGAACTATTATGCACCATTCTCATCTCCTTCACATTCTCTACAATTTTTTTTTTGTTGTAGGCTACATTTCCTTTATTTTCTATAACTTTTTCTTCCAAAATATGGAATGGCTTATCTATGTTCTTCACACTCTCCTCCTCTGCTTGTCAATTTCATCTATTTTGGTATAAATTTTTAAACTTTTTTCTTCACTATTTTAGTAACAGATAGATATGTTTTGTTATATGGTTGTTCTTTGTTCTTCACTCTTTTGAAGTTAACTTTTTTTAATGATGGCATCTTATGGTGTCTCTTTGTTCTATAGGATTTTTTTCCTCTTCTGATTCTCTTTTCTTTCTCATCAATTTTTCCTTTAGATTTCTAAATAAGGGTAATATCAATTTCTTGGTGTAATACCCCGTATATTTCTAAGCTAGAAAATGAACCGTTGTTCCTACACATGAAACCTCCTATCCTGTTATTAATATTGGAGTACATGAATTAGTATGAGTATCCTAGTGATAATTGAGCTTATGATGTGTTAAGCATGTTCATAAAAGTCACTTAGAGTAAGCCAAGCTAAGAACTTTTGAATCCACCAAGTTTTTGTGTGTGATTTCACATGGGTCATCATTGAATGAGAATAAATTGGTTTATAGGTGGAATTTTGGCAGATTTATAACCTCTAAATTTTATATAATTGAATAAGCTTTTCGTCGATACTAAATTCACCTAAAATGGACACCCAGTGAAGAAGTTATGGCAATTTAAAGTTTCAACATTGTTATTTCAGTCAGTGGCACGTCGCGCTGTAAGCCAAAATGACGTTTGTCAATTTCCAGTGTCTCTCTAAATTCCACCACATCACAGTGAGTTTTCTGGTCACAAATGGGGGGCAACGCGATATCTCAGCATCGCGTCGGGGGCCCAAATCTGGTAATTTTCACAGAAATTAAATGACGTATCTAGACGGGTATTTGGGTCATCTTTCCACCACTATATATATTGCATAAACATGGAATTAAGACCTTATTTCACCAAAACATATTCTTTCTCTCAAAATCCTCTCAAGAACACATTAGGGTTTTCAATTGGGGATTCAAGTTCAAGCAAATTTCTCCATCAATAATCAAGAATCTTCCATCTAAGGTATGCGTAGTGTTCATCTATGGATCCATTTCGTTCATAGAGCTCAACAACCATGTTTTAAATATTATATTATGATTGTCTTGTTTTGATCTGACGACGTACATGTTGATGATTGTTGTTTAAGTTTCAAGATGATATCTAAATGTGTTTTCATGAAGTATATGTGTTCGTTAGTTCAAATCCATGAACTTTATGTGGTTTAAAATGGATAAATTCATGAAAACACACCTAAGTTAAAAGAATGCATGAAAAGTGTTTTCTAAAATGCTTAAGGTGATAAGATTCGTGTCCCATGATTTAATAGTGCTTAAATGACAAGTCCATGCTCTATGCTTTATGATTTCACATGAATTCCACGTGATTGATATGCGTCATTGTTGTGATGTTGATTGAGCATGATATTGAAGTTGTGCAAGTATACACATGTTGTATGAATTTCCCTTTCATACATAAGATGTTGAGAACTATGCTTAGTGTGAAATCCCCTACTTATGGTATGGTGAATTGTTGACACCATTTTATGATCAAGTCAGTTATGAGTGTCAGTTTCCTTCCATCAAGTCCTGGGGGTACAAGAATCTAAAAAATATAGTTGTGTGCCTAGATCCATGTCACGTTATCATAATAATCTCAGTCAAGCCATAATCTATAGAACTCACTCAGTCATGTGACTCAGGAAATCTTAGAAATCTCATGATCTTAATAAATTCTCAGATAGTAGTACTATTCCATCGATCAACGGAAGTCGGTTACTTAGTCCATGTACATCCAGTTAAATCATGTTCAGTCTCTTCAGATAGGAGTAGAAGTTAACACCGAGTGAACCCAAGGATTGAAACTCACCTGCCAGCTTAGGGTGTGATTCTTAGTAGTCATCCTTGTGTTCCAGAACTACGCAGCCAGCATAGGTTGAGACATCTTAACCTTCCAGATTAGGGTTTATGAGGTGGCTTAACCTGTCAGTTTAGGGTTCCCACCATTCTCATTCGAGTACCTGCTAGCTAAGGGTCACTCACAGCTATCCTTACCAGTGGCACGGTATTGACACCCTTCCAGTCGGGGTAGAGATTGGACCCCAACCTAGCTATATGTGTTATTGGGGCATGTCGGTTAAGCAACTACCTCCCACAGTTTTAGTCCCAGTCTCAGTAAAAGAACTCAGATAGTTCTTCAGATTTCAATATACTAGGACTATCAGTTACAGTCAATTCAATTACAGTATGGAACTCAGGTAGTTCCATCAGATTCAGGACTGTCAGACACAATCATCCATGTTATCAAAATTTTAGTATCAGTCATGTAAGATAACAGTAAACCATGTATTAGCGTACAGATCCAGATATCATGTATTCACAATTTTAGTTACTATGTATGCATGTTTGTACTCTTACGTTCATATCAGTCAGTCAGTTAGCATTGTTCATGCATGTAAACCCTTTTTCATTTAGCCTACCTCACTCTATACTCAGTACTCCCAGTCATACTGACATATTTGCGCTATGGTTCTTTATTTTATGTTACACCATAGGTTCAGAGACATGAGTTCCAGATCAGCAGTAGCATTCTAGTCTAAGTGTTACAGTGAGTCATCATCTATTATAGGATGATATTATTTTATTTCATTCATTATTTCAGTTCAGTTTTGCTAGACGGAGTTAGTTGGAGATATTTTCCTTCAACTCTATATTTCAAATAGTATTTAGAGGCTTTTAGATTTAGTTCAGATTTTTGATTCAGCTTTCAGTTGTTTTAGGTATTTATTACCCTATATGGACGTTAGTATTTATCTGATATTCTATTAAATTGAACCTTATAGGCAATTGTTCATGTTTTCTGCATTCCACAAGTATATTATGCAGTGTACAGGTAAAAATATCAGTCATGGGTTAGCTTGTGGTCCCTTGGGGTCATAAGCACCGTGTAGCATTTCGAGTACCAGATTTGGGGTGTTAAAAACTTGGTATCAGAGCCTAAGGTTCAATAGAGTCCTAGGAAGTCTGAAAGTTGCATCTAGTAGAGTCTTGTGCATGGGTGTTGCACGCCATATTTATGTGGAAGAGGCTATGAGATGTTTAAGAACAATTTTCCTTCTTTCAGTATTCATGTCGTGCCTGTGAGCATAATCACAAGTCAGTCTCTCAGTCTAATCCGCTTCTTCTCTTTATTTCAGAACATGCCTCCTAAGAGAAGAAATTAGTCAGCCCCTCAGTCCAAAGAACCTTTGGGCGATCATGTTTCTTATGCGGATTTCAGGACTATATTTACCACTCTTGCCCAATCAGTCACTGCTCATAATGAATGGCTAACAGTTATTCCGGCCAACCCAGTGGCCAACTCAGGTGTAGCGAAGATTCAGGACTTCAACCGAATGAATCCTCCATCCTTTCTTGGGTCTAAGGTAAATGAAGACCCTCAGGAATTCTTAGATCAAGTTCAAAAAGTGACAGACGCCATAGGGGTGACTACTATTGAGAGTGATGAGCTAGTTGCATACCTGTTGCAGGATATGGCTTATGCTTGGTTCAAACAGTGGAAGTTTGAAAGATTAGATGATGCAGGTCCTATAGAGTGGGAGGAGTTTGTCACTGCATTCTTAGACAGATTCTTTCCCTAAGAGCTTAGAGAAGACAAGGTGCTAGAGTTCATCAACCTCAAGCAGGGCAATATGACAGTGAAAGAGTATTCTTTTAAGTTTTCTCAATTAGCCAGGTATGCCCCTCATGTGGTTGCAGACAGAAGATCTAAGATGAGTAAGTTTGCTTCAGGGGTGAATGAAAGGATGGTTAATGAGTGCAGATCCGCCATGCTGAACAGTGACATAACCTTAGCTTGACTTATGACCCATGCTCAACAGATAGAGGAACAGAAGATTAAGCAGAGGGAAAAGCAGAATAAAAGAGCGAAGATAGGTAGTTTCAACTTTGCTCAGCCTAATCAGAAGGAGGAAATAGTTCTCAGTCTCATCCTAAGTCATCAGTTCCATCTCCCTCTCTAGCCAGTGCTCCAGTTCCTAAGTTCAGAGAGGGTAACAAAGATAGAGCGTCAGTCTCTAAGACCCAGGGCAGTATTAGCATTGCCCACACCTATCCTATTTCCCAGACTTATGGTAAGCACAATCAGGGTATATATAGAGTAGGTAGTGGCATTTGTTTTTATTATGGCAAGCCAGGCCATAGAGTTAGAGACTGTCCGCATCCAGGTCCTCAGGGTCAACAGAATCGCTCTTCAGCTCAGTCCGATCGCCCAAATCAGTAGGGTGCCACTTCCAGTGATACTAGCAGGCAATGCCCAAATCATCTCTATTCTCTTCAGACTTGACAAGATCAGGAATGTTCTCCAGATGTAGTTACTGGTATGTTATAGATCTTTCATGTGTATGTTTACTCTTTGCTAGATAGAGGAGCTTCCTTGTCTTTTGTTACTCCTTATATAAAAGTTGATTTTGGAATCAGTACCAAAATTCTAGTCGAGCCTTTCTCAGTCTCTACCCAAGTGGGTAAAACCATCATAGCCAGGTAGGTATACAAGAACTGCCCGATTATGATATTTTAGAAAGTCACTTCGGCAGACTTAGTCGAATTAGAGATGACTGATTTTGATGTCATTCATGTCATAGATTGAATTCATTCCTTCTATGCCACAGTCGACTACAGAAATAGAATAGTTCAATTTCAATTCCTAAATGAACCCATCCTAGAGTGGAATGGTAGCGTATCCTCTTTCAGGGGTCAACTTGTTTCCTACCTTCGGGCGAAGAAATTGTTATCTAAGCGATGTGTTTATCATCTAGTTCATGTTAGAGATTTCAGTTCTATGGCTCCCAGTCTCAAATCAGTCCCAGTAGTAAATGAATATTCAGATGTCTTTCCCGAAGATCTTCCAGGAATTCCTCTCAAAAGGGAAATAAACTTCGGTATTGATCTTTATTCAGATACTCAACCTATATTTATTCTGACATATAGAATGGCATAAGCAGAACTCAAGGAACTAAACAAACAGTTGAAGGATCTCTTAGATAAGGGATTCATCAGACCCAACATTTCCCCGTGGGGGCACAAGTCTTATTCATGCGCAAGAAAGATGGTTCACTCAGAATGTGCATTGATTACCGTCAACTCAATAAGGTTACGGTCAAGAACAAGTATCCTCTTCCCATAATCGATGAGTTGTTTGACCAACTTCAGGGTGCCAATTATTTCTCTAAGATAGACCTCAGATCCGGCTATTATCAGCTCAGAGTTAGAGAATGTGACATCCCGAAGATAGCTTTCCATACGCGGTATGGTCACTTTGAATTTTTAGTTATGTCCTTTGGTCTTACCAATGCCCTAGCCAGTTTCATGGACTTGATGAACTGTGCGTTCAAGCAGTACTTGGACATGTTCATCATAGTCTTCATAGATGATATCCTGGTCTATTCCTATACAGAGCGTTATCATTTAGACCATCTCAGAATTGTTCTTCAGACTCTCAAAGATCACAAGCTATTCACCAAATTCAATAAGTCCGAGTTTTGGATAAGGTCAGTTGCATTCCTTGGCCATATTATTTCAGGTGATGGCATTTGAGTAGATCCTCAAAAGATCGAAACAGTAAGAAACTATACTCGCCCTATTTCTCCATCAGATATCAGGAGTTTCTTGGGTTTGGATGGCTATTAAAAATGGTTTATTGAAGTATTTTCATCTAATGCATCCCGTATGTCTAGATTAACTCAGAATAAAGTCAAGTTCCGGAGGTTAGATCCTTGCGAGAAGAGTTTTCAGGAATTGAAGACTCGACTCACCTCAGCTCCAGTCTTAGCTCTTCCAAATGGTTCAGATGGGTTCGTAGTGTATTGTGATACATCTAGAGTGGGTTTAGGTTATGTCCTTATGCAGCATGGTAAGTTCATAGACTACGTTTCTAGACAGCTTAAACTCCATGAGAGGAATTATCCTACGCATGATCTTGAGTTAGCAGTCGTAGTAATTGCCTTGAAGATTTGGAGGCATTATTTATACGGTGTTCATTTAGACATCTTCACAGATCATAAGAGCCTTCTCTATGTATTTTCCCAAAAAGATCTCAATCTTTTTCAGAGAAGGTGGTTAGATATCTTAAAAGATTATGACATTAGTGTTCTTTATCATCTAGGCTAGGCCAAAATAGTGGCCAACACTCTCAGTTGACTGTACATGGGTAGTATTTCTCATGTTGATGATAGTAAGAAGAAGTTAGTCTAGGAAGTCCACCAGTTTGCCAGACTAGGCGTTCTCTTAGTCGACTATTCAGAAGGCGGTGTATGTGTTAAGAGTAGTTCAGAATCATCTCTATTTTTTGAGGTGAAACAAAATCAAGATAAGGATCCTAGCCTTGTCAAGATAAAAGAGTCATTTTAGAATCAGAAAATAGAGGTTTTCTCCCAAGGGGGAGATGGTCATTCGTTGTCAAGGTCATCTCTGTATTCCAGGTGTAGATGATTTAAAGTAGTGAATTCTTGAAGAAGCGCATGGTACGCGATACTCTATTCATCTAGGGGACACTAAGATGTACCGTGACCTACGGGATATCTATTGATGGAGTGGGATGAAGAAAGATATTGCAGATTTTATGGCTAAGTGCCCTACATGTTAGCAGGTTAATATAGAGCATCAGAAACCTAGTGGTTCCATGCAGGAGTTCACCATTCCTACTTAGAAGAGGGAAGAAGTGAACATGGACTTCATGATGGGTTTTCCTCGAACTCATCATCAGCATGATTGAGTTTGGGTCATTGTAGATAGAATGACCAAGTTAGCCCATTTCTTTCCAGTCCATACCTCTTATTCAGCGGAGGATTTCAACAAACTCTATATCAGGGAGTTGGTCAGATTACACGGTGTTCCATTATCTATCATCTCAGAGAGGTACCAAGTTCACCTCTCATTTATGGAAAGCATTCCAAAAGGGTCTTGGTACCCATGTTCATCTCAGTACAGCTTTTCATCCTCAGACAAATGGTCAAGCAGAAAGGACCATTCAGACTCTTGAAGATATGCTAAGGGCGTGTGCAATTAATTTCAAGGGAAGTTGGGATGACCACTTTCCTTTGATTGAGTTTGCATGCTATAATAACTATTATTCCAGTATTAAAATGGCTCTATTCAAAGCTCTCTATGGTAGCAGGTGCAGATCTCCAATCGGGTGGTTCAAAGTTAGAGAGGCCTCAGTCATAGGGCCTGACTTAGATTTCGATGCCTTAGAGAAAGTCCAGTTAATCAAAGAAAGACTTTGGGTTGCTCAGAGCCGATAGAAATCGTATGCTAACATTCGTAAAAAGGATCTTCAGTTCGAGGTTGATGACTATATCTATATAAAGATCTCTCCCATGAAGAAAGTAAAGCGGTTCGACAAGAAGGGAAAGCTTAGTCTCCGATATATTGGTCCCTTCAAGATTCTCAGTTGTTTAGGCAAGGTAGCATATGAGCTCGAATTGCCTTCAGATCTAGCCTTAGTTCATCTATTCTTTCATGTCTCTTTTCTCAAGAAGTGTATAGGTGATCCATCAGTTGTAATCCCTATTCAGAGCATTGACAGTCAGAACAGTCTCTTCTATGAGGAAATTCTAGTCGAAATTCTAGACTATCGGACTCGTAGACTGAGAAACAAAGAAGTCCCTCAAGTCAAAGTTCTTTGGCGAAATCAGTCCGTTGAGGGAGATACTTTGGAAGAAGAAGAAGACATGCGTACCAAGTATCCTCACCTCTTCTCCTCCAATCCAGATATTGCTCAAGGTAACAGTTCTTCTTAAGCTTATTCAGTTTTCCATTCAAAATTCTATACAACTTGGTATTCAGTTCATGCTCACGTTTCATCACAAATCTGGTATCAAGTACCATTGCATAATCAGTCATGCATTCACGTATCAGTTTAGTGTATAATCATGCATCAAATATGCATTCTCATTGGGAGAACTCAGTTATCAGAAATGTCATTTATGCATTCATGAATCAGTTACTCATACATCAGATATGTATGTCCAGCATGATAAGTTTAGCTTATCAGCCATGTCCTTCATGAGATCATGTTCTAGTAGTGTATGTCTTGCACGTACTCTATTTTATCGTCTATACCCATTTCAGTCATTCTCATTCGAGGAAAAATGTTTCCAAAGGGGAGATATTGCAATACCCCATATATTTCTAAGCTAGAAAATGAACCGTTGTTCCTACACATGAAACCTCTTATCTTGTGATTCATAATGGATTACATGAATTAGTATGAGTATACTAGTGATAATAGAGCTTATGATGTGTTAAGCACGTTTATAAGAGTCACTTAGAGTAAGCCAAACTAAGAACTTTTAAATCCACCAAGTTTTCATGTATGATTTCACATAGGTCATCTTTGAACGAGAATAACTTGGTTTATAGGTGGTATTCTGGCATAATTAAACCCTCCAAATTGTATAGAATTGAATAAGATTTTCATCGATACCAAATTCACCTAAAATGGACACCCAGTGAAGAAGTTATGGCGATTTAAAGTTTCAGCAGTCTTATTTCAGACAGTGGTGCGTCGTGCCGTAAGACAAAATGCCGTTTGTCAATTTCCAGTGTCTCTCCGTGATTCCACCACATCGCGGTGAGTTTCCAAGTCACAAACGCGGTGCAACGTGATCTCTCTGCGTCGCGCCGGGGTCCCAATGGGGAAATTTTAACAGAAATTAAATGACGCATCTAGAGGGGTATTTGGGATCATCTTTCCACCCCTATATATATTCCATAAATACAGAATTATGCCCTTATTTCACCAAAACATACTCTTTCTCTTAAAATCCTCTCAAGAACACATTAGGATTTTCAATTGGGGATTCAAGTTCAAGCAAATTTTTCCAACAATCATCAAGATCTTCCATCTAAGGTATGAGTAGTGTTCGTCTATGGATCCATTTCATTCATAGATCTCAAGAACCATGTTTTAAATATTATATTGTAATTGTATTGTTGTGATATAACCATGTACATGTTGATGATTATTGTTTAAGTTTCAAGATGATATCTAAAGGCATTTTCATGAAGTATATGTGTTCGTTTGTTGAAATCCATGAACTTTATGTGGTTTAAAATGGGGAAATTTGTGAAAACACACCTAAACTAAAAGAATTCATGGAAAGTGTTTGATAAAATGCTTAAGGTGATAAGATTTGTGTCGCATGATTTAATAGTTCTTAAATGAAAAGTCTATGCTCTATGCTTTATGATTTCACATGAATTCCACGAGATTGATATGTGACGTTGTTGTGATGTGGATTGAGAATGATATTGAATCTATGAAAGTATACACATGTTGTATAAATTTCCCTTCTGTACGTAAGATGCTGAGAACTATGCTTAGTGTAAAATCCCCTACTTATGATATGGTGAATTGTGGACTACATTTTATGATCAAATCAGTTACGGGTGTCAGTTTCCTTCCATCGAGTCCTGGGGGTACTAGTACCCAAAAAATATAGTTGTGTGCCTAGATCCATGCCATGTTTTCATGATAATCTCAGTCAAGCCATGATCTATAGAACTCAGTCTGTCATATGACTCAGAAAATCTCAGAAATCTAATAATCTCAATAAATTCTTAGAAAGTATTACTATTTAGTCAGTCAACAGAAGTCAATTACTCAGTCCATGTATAGCCAGTTAAATCATGTTCAGCCTCTTCAGATTGGAGTAGAAGTTAGCACAGAGTGAACCCAAAGATGGGAACTCACCTGCCAGTTTAGGGTGTGATTCTTAGTAGTCATCCTTGTGTTCCAGAACAACGTAGCCAGCGTAGGTTCAGACATCTTAACCTGCCAGATTAGGGTTGATGAGGTGGCTTAACCTGTCAGTTTAGGGTTCCCACATTCTCATTCGAGTACCTGCCAGCTAAGGGTCACTCATAGTTGTCCTTACCAGTGGCGCGGTATTGACACCCTTCCAGTCGGGGCTAAGATTGGACCCCAACCTAGCTATATGCGTTATTAGGGCATGTCAGTTAAGCAACTACCTTCCACATTTTCAGTCCCAGTCTCGGTAAAAGAACTCAGATAATTCTTCAGATTTCAGTATACCAGGACTGTCAGTTAAAGTCAATTCAGTTACAGTACAGAAATCAGGTAGTTCTTTCAGATTCTGGACTGTCAGACACAGTCATCCATGTTATCAAAATTTCAGTATCAGTCATGTTAGATAACAGTAAACCATGTATTAGCGTACAGATCCAGATATCATGTTTTCACGATTTTAGTTACTATGTATGCATGTTTGTACTCTTATGTTCATATCAGTCAGTCAGTTAACATTGTTTATACATGTAAACCCATTTCCATTTAGCCTACCTCACTCGTATACTCAGTACTCCCAGTCGTACTGACGCATTTGCGCTATGGTGCTTTCTTTCATGTTACAGCATAGGTTCAGAGATACGAGTTCCAGATCAGCAGTAGCATTCCAGTCGCAGTTTTGCAGTGAGTCCTCATTAATTCGAGGATGATATTATTTTATTTCATTCATTATTTTAGATCAGTTTTGCTAGATGAAGTTAGTTGGAGACATGTTCCTTCAACTCCTTATTTCGAACAGTATTTAGGGGCTTTCAGATTTAGTTCAGATTTTAGATTCAACTTTTAGGTGTTTTGGGTATTTGTTACCCTATATGGACGTTAGTATTTATCAGGTATTCTATTTAGTTGAACCTTATGTCCTATTATTCATGTTTTCCGCATTCTACAAGTATATTATGCAGTGTACAGGTACAGATATCAGTCATGGGTTAGCTTGTGGTACCTTAGGGTCATAAGCACCGTGTAGCATTTCGGGTACCAGATTTTGGGTGTTACACTTGGGCTTCGACATGCAATTTATACAAAAATCAATCTAAGAAAAGTAAAAAACAACAACCATGAAATAAACTGGGTTTGTTGTTGTTATTGTTGTTGTATGTTGCGTGCATAGAAAATTTTAAGTAAGCAGCAAAAAAATCTATAATTCTTTTCAGAATATTAAAGTTCATTCTTACCTCTTAATAGAAAACTTCTAAAGATCCATCCTTCCAATCAACTTCCTTTCGAGACTTTAACGCGTAGTCCACCACAATTTCTTGAAACCCCAATTTCTCAAATCCCTAGATAATAAAATAAAGTACAAAATTATACATACATAGAGACAATGATTTAGAAATTGAAAGAAGGAAAACAAACAAAACAACAAAAGAAGAAAAACAAAAAATAGGGAATAGCAAGAAAGAAAATAAATAAAGTAATAAAAGGAGAAAATAAGAGAAAAGACATAGAAAAGAAGAAGAAAGAAAACTAATAAAGAACAGAAAAGAGAAGGAAGGGGAAAAACAAAATGGTGAAGTGGAATCCCTTTTCTTTTAAAGTAAAGACAGGAAGTAAAGAATAGGTAGATAGATATTTCTCGATAAATTAAAAGTTTGTGTTTGAAGTACAATTTAAGTAACATTTGGTACAATAATTAACTATATTGTTGGTTCACTAGCAGTGTTGTACATATTTTGCTTCCTTTGGTATAGTAATTGGATGATGTGATAGTCCTATGACTATTGGCTTATATAATAGAGTAATACTATCATGCCAACTCACTTAGATAATTTAAAAGGGATATTAATTAGACTTTTTTTATACCTTGATAGTTATAAGCCTCTTCACATGTTGGAAAAATCCTTTCCTTAGACACTAGCACCATTTTCATTTAGAGGTTGATGTTATGTACCTATACATGACAAACGGTGCGGTTGTGGTTCAATCCCGCAAAGATTTCAACCTGTCCCACCGCACACATATTTTCAATCCACCCGACCCGCATATTTATTAAAAAATAACTGTGTTTGATACTAAAATAAAAAAAATCATAAAATCTTTTTTTCATTTTTCTATCAAGTAGTATTAATTTAATAGATAATGACTAACAATAATTTCTTGACATCAATTGTGGATCTGTAACAACCCATATTTTCGAGCTAGAAAGTGAACCATCGTTCCTATATGTGCAAAACTTAATCCCATGATTCATAATTTAATTCATTTGTCATGATCTTTATCCTAGTTTATGAAGTTCTCTCTTAGTGAAAGATGTTCATAGAATTTATTGAGAGCAAAGTGAAGCTAAGAATTTTTGATTCATCCAAAGTTTGGTATTCGATTATACAAAGGTATACTTTGAAGATGTATAACTTTTGATATACTTGGAATTTTTCATATCAAGACCCACCAAATTGTAGATAATTGAGTCAGCTTTCCAAAGATACCAATTTTGCCTTAATTCGATACCCGAGTGAAAAGTTATAGCATTTTTCGTGTTAGGTGGCAAGCTTTCGTGATTACACTGCTCGACAGTGCATATAGCGGTGGAACCAATAGCGCTCAGCAGTAAACCTCAAAGTTGGAATTTTTCAAAATAGTAGGTGACTGCGATTACATCGCTCGGCGGTGCCCATAGCGGTGGCACCAATAGCACTCAGCGGTGAGCCTCAAAATCGGGATTTCTGCTGAAACTTTTAATTCCAAGGGGAAGTCTTATCTTTTCCCTAAAACCCAAGTCGTGTAAACAGTCAATTAAAATTTCTTATGGACATAATATGCCCAAATTCACTCAAATCAATCAAGAACAAAACCCTAACCTCCCTCCCAAAGATCAAGAATCTATACTTTAAGTTCAAGATTTCCAAGAAACAAAATCAAGATTCGGATCCTATTCTTCGAACTAAGTAGTCTAAGGTATATCGGACTACTCTAAACACCATGGGCATAAAATTTACTATTTTATCATCTTTAAACATCCCCAATCATGTTTATAAAGAAGAATTTTGATATTGTTTCGAAAAGTATGTATCATGGAATTGTTTTGGTGAAATTATATGTTGTCTTGAACCTTTTTCACAAAATTTAAATTGTAAATATAGATGTATACTTTCGTTTGAAATGAAGAGTTTGATTGGGAGCATGATTGATAAAAACTCTTTGGTTTCAAGTGTTGTGGATTGTTTTAATTGCATGAACTTTCTTAAAGAAAACAAAAAAGGTGAATTCTATTTAATGATCATGGATTGATACTACTTATGACATGTTGAGAGGGTGTCTTTCGCATGATAAACGTTCATTGTGTCAAATTAATAATTTCCATGGGTTTTGAGTAAAGCAAATATGATATTGCCACCTTATGATCGTACTATAGAGACAAGAGTGCCTTTGATGTAAACTCAAATGAAAATCTATTGCATGAATCTCTCACTTGATGTTTAAAAACTATGGATGGTCATTAACATGAGGATAAGTGAAAAAGGGCTATATATATGTTATGGTGTGACATGAATCACTTGCAAGTCGGGGTATGACGATACCCGATGATAGTATGCCCTTAACAAAACAAGTGTAGAATGTTTTGAATGTATGAAGAATGGTTTTAAAGATCTAAAAGTTGGTCTTAAGAGAGTTAGATGGTTACCCAAAGAAAGTACGAGTCGAGAGACTCAATGATGGAAATCGTGGTTTGCCGACTCAAAATTTTGGCACTATGTTGTATGGTCTTGTATTCCTTGATTCATATCATTTCAACTTGGGACTATTGTTAGGAGCCATTCTTTGTGGTCTCGTGCCCTACCATGATATATTATTATGATTGGTAATTATGGCACCCTGCTATGTGGACTGGCGTGTCTCCCATACCAATACTCCAACCCTTACGGCAAACTTGGATTGGGAGCTTGGCCACCGAGTCAAGAGAGGATCCCATATAGCCCGTGGTATGATAGAATTGTAGGGTGTACTATCTAGATTAGTAGAAAATAGAAAGTGAGTCATGATTTCCAAGTGTTGTTGAAATTCATTTCAGTATGCCCGTGTGTTTTCACTTATGCATTATTTTTATTGTTTTATAAAATGCCCTCATTATGATATATAAAAATATGTTATTTTGGGTTGTTTCACATTCCAGTACATTTTGTATTGACCCCCTATATTTTAGGTTCTGAGGCCCAATCTAGTTGTCCTGCTAAACAGTAGATTATTGTCAGACATTCAGAGTTGGTGATCCTCCCTTACTTCGGAAGGCATCTTTTTTACATATATCGATCTCATTTTTTTTAGTTCATGGTCTGAACGGAGGCCTTGTCCCAATATCAAACAGATTGTTGTTTTCAGTTGTAGTAACGATTTTGCAAATATGTATTAGATGGTTTGAGTTTTATTGAACTTATCTCCGCAGTACTCAGTTGATATATTAAAGTGACCATGTTTCCGTTTATTTTCCGCATTTCCTTACAGTATATGAGTTGTGTATATGATTGCCATTTAGAGAAGGGATCTCGAGCCTTAATGGTTCAGGATGCTCTTCCCATCCTGGGCCTCAGTTCGGTTCGTGACAAACTTGGTATCATAGAGAGGTTCATGGTCCTAGGGTGTCTGCGAAATCATGCCGGGTAGAGTCCTGTTTATGGGTGTGTAGCACGCCACACTTATAAGTAGGAGACTATAAGGCATTTAGAAATGTCTCCCTTATTTTCATGATTTGGTTCGTGCCATATAGTATGAATGTCCTCTAGTCAATGATTTCCTATATTTCAGAAAAATTATCGTGCCTCAATATAGATCCAACGAACAAAATGCCCAATCTAAGGATGTTTGTCCTACTCATGGAATGTGGACCCATAATAGATCTCGTACCCCAGAGTTTATTGCTACTCTGGGAGTTTCTCCAGTTCCAAATAGTCCACTTCGATCCCCACGGACCGGTGTTAACCTTCCCTAGAGGGAAGTTTCGAATGATGAGTTCCGACAGTCCAACCATATGATTGCTCAGCTAGTGGACTCTTAGACCCGTCTGTTTGAAGATGTGGATTCTTTGTCTGGTTCATCTGAGGTTACACGAGTTTGTCAATTCATAAGGCTAAACCCACCCACCTTTACTGGCACAAAGGTTGAGGAGGACCCCCAAGGGTTCATTGATAAACTGGAGAAAATATTTAAAGTTATACATGCGAATGAGGTTGAGGGGGTTGAGTTGGCAGCCTATCAGTTTAAGGATTTGGAAAATCAATGGTATAATTAATGAGAGGATTCAAAGGGTTGTGATGTTGATCTTTCTATATGGTGTGAGTTTATAGAGGCCTTCCTAGTTGTTTCTTTCCCTAGGAATTGATGGAAGAAAAGTTTGAAGAATTTATGAATCTGAAGCAAGGGAAGATGAGGGTAAAAGATTATACATTGAATTTCACCCAGCTATCCCATTATGCTCCAGAATTAGGGGTTAATATGAGAGCTCGCATGAAAAAGTTTGTATCCGGTCTCTTAGATGATCTGGTGTTGGAATGCAAGAGAGCGATGCTGAATAAAGTTATGGATTTGTCTAGGTTGTCCATTCATATGCAGTAGGTAGAAGATCAAAAGAAGAGGTTGGCTGAGGTAAGGGAAAAGAAAGAGAAACTAAGAGAGTTTAGTCCACAGATCAAAATAACAGTCAACACCAAGGTGGTAATTGGGGAAATAAGTGTTCTAAAAAGAAGTTTTGGAGCAATGCTCAGTCGTCAACAAGTGCACCTGAGCCCAGGCCTTCGGGTGAATAGCATTTTCAGTCTGGAGATAGGCCTGGAGCTTATGGAACCCAGTCCAAAGAGAATGTGACTCAGCCTTTAAGGTCACATCCTCGTTGTAGTAATTTTGGGAGAAATCATCTAGGGAAGTTTTATTCTAAGATTCCGAAGTGTTATTCATGCGGCTAAGTAGGCCATTTTCAGAAGGACTGTCCCTTAGCTAGAGGGAATATAGGGGGAGCTAACTCCCAAGCCAAATACACATCTTCTCCTCCTAAGGGTACTACTTCAGCTGCCGGTGGTGGTCACAATTGATTATATACCTTATCTAACCTCCAGGATGCAGAGACCTCGCCAGATGTTGTTACGGGTATGTTATAGATTTTCTCCCGTGATGGGTATGTATTTGGCATGCTTCATATTATTGGTGTCGTTAGACAATAAGATGTGGAGTGTGGTGGTGGAAACAGTAGCTTAAGATTGTTAATCCGTGTCTTTTGGAAAGGAATTAGTGGGCTTGATGCAATATTTGGAATAACCTAGGTTGGCAACTTCCGAAATAAGGAGTGGACAATGATAATTTATATATCCTTATATCCATGAGACTAGGTTTATAACAATGAATTACAGTTGAGTCATTAAGAAGATAAGAGCATGGGTAAAGGAGAATAAGTTGAACACCCAAGTAGCATGTTGTTAGATAAAGTTTTATGTGTGTAAGTGTTTTGTGCACCTAGTTCCTGTTCTTGAATTTTGGTATAATGGGAAAGACTATAGAGTTGTTGTGTGATGTTCTTTAGATATGAATTGAGGGAATATAGGTAGACGGTATGTGCCTTTGGGATAGTTTTACAAAATTTTATTATGTTGTAGCTTATGTGATTAGTGGTCTAATGTTAGAATGTTAAGTAGAATGGATTGGATTTTTATGTAATAAGGAGTGAGGCTAGGTATGCTCATAAGACTATGAGTTGTAACTTGATGGCTATAGAGGATAAAAATTAAGAGTAGCGTTCTTGGAAAGCAATGCCTGTAGAGTATAATTAAAAAAGGGGAGTTTAGCGTTTATGTGTATGGTGATACATTATTTTGTTGAGAGTTGTGGTTATTTATTTAATGAGGAAATATGTTCGCAAGTCTAGGATCATGACTTTGACCTAAGGGGGAGATGGTGAATTAAGGTAGTTCCTGAATTTTCTCCCATTCATGATGCTTATGCTCGGGTCCCTCAATGACCCTCCATATGTTAGTAGGATAGTGGTTATGGAAGCATAGTAATGTTTTAGGTAGGGGAGTAGATGTTCTTGAGTGTGAAAAGTTTGATGTGATTTCTTTAGATAAGGTTGTAGGTGAAGAGGGAAAGAAGGAGATAAACTTTTGTTATTTGAAATAGTTATAAAGGAGATATATGGCGAAAATCTTTGTGAGAATGATTGAATTTGATGGTCTTAGCGGAGAGAGACATTAAGTGGGTGTAGTAATGATAGGCTTGAATGTTGTGATTGATGAAAACACAAATCAATGAGCCATGTGGTTATTACTCCTTGAATTAAGATTTGAGATTGTTGGGTTATAGTGATGAGGTGAGGTAATTTCTTAATGTGATGTAAAGTACAGGATCCCGTAGTTTAAGTTAGCAACCTTTTAACTTCACGTTAGGCTTCAACATGGAAGTACTATACAGTGGGACTTAAACTCTTATGGTTAGATGCGTTATGGGAGAATTTTATGTCAGAAATGATGAAGTATGTTATTTATTGTTTGGGGAATGTTTGAGTAGTGTCTCTAAATTTTAGGTCTATTCATTGTATCTTGTAAGGTAGAGAATGCTTCTAATTCCTATCTTCTGCGAAATCTCATTTCATGATTATACCGATATAATCAGGCCTATTATCACCAAATAAACTCATGTCTTATGTTGTGATGATCATGAATCATGTGCAAGATCATCTCTATGTCAATCCTTATCAACTCACACTTCGTGCGTATACGATTCACTAGGGGATTATCATGAAACACTTTTGATGCCTTTGCATATTCTCTTATGGAAAAGAAAATGTTCAATTCGAGGTTACATTCCTTAGTTCATACTTTTCAAGCTTCAACAAGATCCTACCCATCATTGGGGGACGAATTATCCCAATGGGGAGATAATGTAACAACCCATATTTTTTAGCTAGAAATTGAACCGTCATTCCTATTTGTCAAAACTCTAATCCCATAATTTATATTTTAATTCATGTTTCGTGATTTTTATCCTAGTTTATGAAGTTCTCTCGAAGTGAAAGATGTTCATAGAATTTATTGAGAGCAAAGTTGAGCTAAGAATCTTTGATTCGTCCAGAGTTTGGTATTCGATTCAACAAGGGTCTACTTTGAACGCGTATAACTTTTGATATATATGAAATTTTTTAGATCAAGACCCCACCAAATTGTAGATAATTGAGTCAGCTTTCCAACGATTTTAATTTTTCCTAAATCCAATACCCGAGTGAAAAGTTATAGCATTTTTCGTGTGAGGCAGTGAGTTGCCACGATTACACCGCTCGACAGTGCCTATAGCGGTGGAACCAATAGAGCTCAGTGGTAAGACTCAAAGTCGGGATTTTCTAAAAAATTAGGTCACCGCAATTACACCGCTCAGTGGTGCCTATAGCGGTGGCACTAATAGGGCTCAGCGGTGAGGCTCAAAATTTGTATTTCTGCTGAAACTTTTAATTCTGAGGGGCAGACTTATCTTTTCCCTACAAACCCAAGTCGTGTAAACAGTGAATTAAAACGTCTTTTGTGCATAATATGCCCAAATTCAATCAAATTTATCAAGAAAAAACCCTAACCTCCCTCCCAAACATCAAGAATCCATAGTTTAAGCTCAAGATTTCCAAGAAACAAAATCAAGATTTGGATCCTATCCTTTGAACTAAGTAGTCTAAGGTATGTGGGACTACTCTAAACACCATGGGGATAAGATTTACTATTTTATCATGTTTAAACATCCCCAATCATGTTTATGAAGAAGAGTTTTGACTTACAAGTCGGGGTATGACATGAATGACTTGCAAGTCGGGGTATGAGGATACCCGGTGATAGTATGCCCTTAACAGAACAAGTGTTGAATATTTTGCATGTATGAAGAATGGTTTTAAGGAACTAAAATTTGGGCTTAAGAGAGTTCGATAGTTACCCGAAGAAAGCACGAGTAGAAAGACTCAATGTTGGAAATCATGATTTGCCGACTCGGGATTTTTGCACCATGTTGTGTGGTCTTGTGTTCCTTGATTTATGTCATCCCAACTTGGGACTATGGTTAGGAGCCATGCTTTGTGGTTTTGTGCCCTACCATGATATATTTTTATGATTGAGAATTATGGCACTCTGCTTTGTGGACTGGCGTGTCTCCCATACCGATACTCTAACCCTTGAGGAAAATTTGGGTAGGGGGTTTGTCCGCCGAGTCAAGGACAGATCCATAAAACTCATGGGATGAACAGAATTGTAGGGTGTACCATCTAGCTCAGAGAAAATAGAAAGTGAGTCATGATTTCCAAGAGTTGTTGAAATTCATTTCAGTATGCCCATGTGTTTTCACTTATGCATTATGATTATTGTTTTATAAAATGCACTTATTATGATATATAAAAACATGTTATTTTGGGTTGTTTCACATACCAGTACATTTTGTATTGACCCCTTATATTTCAGGTTCTTAGGCCCAGTCTAGCGGTCTAGCTAAACAGTAGATTGTTGCCACACATTCCGAGTTGGTGAGCCTCCCTTACTTCAGAAGGCGTCTTATTTACTTATACTGCTCTCATTGTTTTTAGTTCATGATCCGACTGGGGGCCTTGTCCCGGTTTCAAATAGATTGTTGTTTTCGTAGTAGAGATTTCGCAGACGTGTATTTGATGGTTTGAGTTTTATTGAACTTATGTCCGCATTACTCTGTTGAGATATTAAAGTGACCATGTTTCCATTTATTTTCCACATTTCCTAACAATATATGAATTGTGTATATGATTGCCAGGTAGAGAATGGCTCCCGAGCCATCATTGTTCGGGATGCTCTTCTGTTCCTGGGCGTCTGTTCGGGTTGTGACAGGATGTTTCATAAAGTCATAATAAATGTCAATTTTTACTTGAATTTCCAATGACTTGACTTTCAGTTACAAAAACAGACAAGATTAAAATAGATTGTCATTTATGTGGTTCTGACCATTTTCTCTCTTATAATTTGTTCCTTTTAAAAATTTCTTTTTTGATAATCTTTTAAATTCAATACTTATTAATCAAATCATCTTATGGTATTTTTTATGCAATTTGGGTTGACTGGACAAATAATGAATTAATAATAATAATTCATTTACCTTTTTTATATTGATTTTTTTATTAAGTATATTATGTTTTTGGTAGGTTGCTAAGATTGATAAATTTGGTCTAATTTTGATTTTTGAGAAAATCTAATGTAAATCAATGTATATAGAATGTTATTTATAAGATTTCCAAATATTATCTTGTAAAAGCATCTCACACCAACTACAAAAATCCTTCTTTTGCTCTATAATTTTTCACCCTTCAGTTGCTTTCTGTGACACAACTTGAAAGCTAGAAATTTTCAAGTACAACTTCTTGCTCTCTTTTCTCTTCTTTCATTTAAAGCCAACCTCATCTACTCTATCTGGTTGTATCAAGGAAGACCATACCATTGCTCGAGCTCATTTGCAAACCCACTAGTCCCCTGGACAACATGCGAGGATAGTATTGAAATTTTAGCAGGAATGAAATGTCATATTATCCTCACGTGATGTCCAGGAGGACTAGACAGTAGGCTAACAAATGAATTCGGACAAATTTCTTCCTTGATACTACCAGGTAGAGTTGGTGTCGTTGGCTTTAAAGGGTAGAAGTGTGTCGTCGGAGTCCATGAATAGTTGGGTAATGTTGATGTTCTCCAACTCATTGTGCAGGCCCAAACAAATGATGTTTGCATTAAATTATGATAAGATTATCTTATGTAATTAAAGATAATGATATGAAAGAGTTAAGTTATTTATTTATCGTTAAATACTATATGAAAATATTTTTATTACATCGTGGTCAAAATAATACCTATAATTTCCTCGAAACGATAGAAATAAAAGATCATTGATGCAGGTATTGATTTATTTGGTTAAGCACAAGAAGTTAATTAGTTAAGAGGAAAATATATCACTCAACTATACGAAGAGTGAAAATATTCATCGTTAAAATGGTAGTGTACATATACTTCATTGTCTAACAAATGATGTATATATTATAAGTTCACTCCCATTTTTGAACGTGAGAAATGTTCCTCACTATTTGGACCAGTTTCAACTCCATTAACACTTATCTGAAATAACCCAAATTGCTGCCTTAAAGGATGAATCAATTGCCATGAATGCTGAGAAGAGTTGCTTGATTTTTCTTTCTATTTTGATTTAGCTTTTGTTCTGTGTCGTTTGTATGTGATTTTTTAATATTAATAAAATATTCCCACTAAGCATAGCATAGAGATTCCAAAAAAAAAAAAAATTCTTTTCCAAGCTGGACAGTTTTGTCTTGTGAAAAGCTTGGTATCTACTCATTAGCAGAGGCGAATTCAAAATTTTAAATTTGTAAGTTTCTAATAAAATAAAGTGATATTTGGACAATAAAAAGGGAGGGGCGGGGGAGGGGGTGGTAGAAGTGGAATTAGTCGTGAGACAACAAAGACGTAAAGAAAATATAAATTATTCATTTTTTGAAATGAAAAAACATGAGTTGACTGGGAAATATAAGGTAAAAAGGTAATAGAAAAAAGGATAAAAAAATGATGTTTCCACTGGGTTTGGATCCCTCCTTGGGAGGGTGTTGAGGATTTCGTTATTATTCATATCATCTTGCATGATTTTATATTGAATTTCCATTCACTGGTCAAAAAATTAATTAATAACAATAATTCTTTTACCTTTTATAATGTTGATTTCTTACTAAGAATACTATGCTTTTCGTAAGTTGTTAAGATTGATAAGTTTGATCAAATTCTGACTTTTGACAAAATCTAATGTAAATCATTGTATATATAAAGTTATTTATAAGATTCTTACATATTATCTTGTAAAATCATCTAATATCAATTATAAAAATTCTTCTTTTGTTCTTTAATTTTTCACCCTTCAGTTGCTTTTTCTAACACCTTGAGAGTTAGGAATTTTCAAGCACAACTTCTTGCTCCTCTTTTCTCTTTTTGTTGGACTCCACACCACCCAACTCTTCATTGACTCCAACAACAAACTTATTTCCTTTAAAGCCAACTTTATCAGCTCTATCTGGTCATATCAAGTAAGGCCTTGGTGGAGTTTGATTGCAAGCCCACTTTGTAGTTCTACTTTATAACCTACCAGTTAAACATCAACCTACAAACATAAAAACATTACCATTGTTCTTATACTTGTATGTTGAAGTATTACCCTTGTAGGTTGTCCAATAGGACTAGATAGTTGGTAGAAGTTTGTTCTCCGAGAGGCAACAAAGAGTTGGATAGTGTGGACGTACTCCAACATCATTTAGGTCCAACTCATTAGGTAGCCTAAATGATGTTGGAGTAAAATTTTGATCATATTTTCCTTATATTCTTAAAAATAATGATATGAAAGACTTTAGTTATTTTTGTTCAATTAAATGGACTAAGGAAATATTTTTATTATGTTGTCATGGTCGAAATAGTAGCTTTAATTTCTTGATCAAAATGATAGTAATAATCAGTGATGCAAGTTTTGAAGTATTTGATTACGTACAAGGAGTTAATTAGTAAAGGAGAAAAATAATTTCGAGGGGATATATCCCTCATTAAAAAAATAGTGTATATTTACCCTTTTTCATAACTGGCCTATATTCACTAAAAGAAAAATCCTGAAAGTGATCATCTAATTCCAAAAGGCCATCCGTTCAAGCCTTTACTGTCTTTTTTTATTGTTAGATGTAGAAATTTAAGTCACCCATTTTTTTAGCCCACCAAATCCGATCCAAATGGGAAATAAAATCTTTCTTCTACTTAATCATAAAACGAGCTTGGGTCAGAATTGAATAAATGATTGGGTTTTTTCAGTTAGATAGAGTCTAAAAGGGTAAAAAGTGTGTAAGGTAATATTTAAAATTTAGACCTGATCTAACTTTAAAACCTACCTAAACATAAAAAGGTTTTTGTACGTTGGTGTGTCGTGTTTTGATAAGATAATATTTGAAAATCATATAAGTAATATTGTATATCCATTGATTTACACTAGATTTGATTAGACCAAATCTATCGATCTCCAAACCAAAATGAATGTCACGAACTACTCTGTGTAGTCTTTTTTTCATTTTTTTGGGCTAATTTATGCCACAGTGTTTCTAGAACCCTTTTATTAATAATAAAAATCTTCAACATGGATAAGTAAGGGGAATTAGGCCTTCCTTTACCAATCCTAATGAGGTAATGAACCTCTATTAATCAACAATCATGAAGAAAATAAGAACTAGAGAGAACTAGGTATCTTATGATCATCACAGAGTATGTAACAAACCCTATGATGATATTACAAATGATGATGCTTAAACAGTACAAAAATATAAAATCTAGGATGAAATTTGAGTTATCAAACTCAAACTTCCTTCTACAAATGCATAAATTTAAAAACGAAAGATTGCCCGTCTAAAGTAACCTGAAGTATTTTCTCTTGTCTTCATCTTCCAATCTGTCCAACAACTATAAGTGTCTTGGAACATACTCCCCGTACTTTACCATCCCAGCTATGTTGCATCTCATGTGTCTTTTTATTGCTTCCACTTTTGTGTTGTTGAGGTGAGATTCCATCTCTAGCCACTTTATCAAAGCACATATCCAACATATTTTCTTCCTCTTCCTCATAAAAAATTCACACTCAAATTACTAAAATAAGTGTTAATTAGACTAAGTCCTGATGCTAAGGCCCCTGACTCATTTTTCATTACGGTGCACTTTTAGACACAAATATGGAAGCTTTTAAACTGAATTTGCTATTCAAAGGAAGAGGTGAAACCTACTCCTCTCCATCAGCTAAATCAGCCCATCTAGGAACACTCATCTCCCCTTTCATCACGTCTTTGTTATTCCCCATGGACGAATAGGCCCCCCTCAAGTTAAGTGATGGGTCACTAACCTTAACTTGAATAGATTACTCGCATATGCAGGCCTGGCTAGTGCTTTGTTGAAAGTGTCAACTATTTGGTCTTTACCTTGAATATGTATAACACGAACCTTTTTTTTCAACATATGGTGGAGGGAAAAGTGAAATTCTATTGCGTTATGCTTCACACGATTATGGAGGAAAAGATTCTTGCTTAGGAATGAGGTTCCATGTTATCTCAATAAATTATAGGTAACTGATGTACTAGCATAATGCATATGCAAATATTTTTATCTGAAAGATTACACGGTAAGATAAATAAATGTCTAATGGTTTTTTGTGTTATTTCCTTCTACGGGTACGCAGAATCTGTATATGCAGAACAACAACTTCAACTAGAGTTCAAGTATAAAAAAGAACACAATGAAGTATATCAAATACCCTCAACACAAGATCAAAATGACCTTTCCAAGAGGTGTATTTTATTTTTTCAGAAAATAGATAAAATAGAAATGAATAAGGCCAAGTCGTACGAATTCACGGACTTTTCATAAGGAAATAATTCCCCTCACTGTAACCGAGGTTGTGGAATTTTCCTCCCAGGATAAAATGGCCTTCAATCCAAATATAGCGGTAGCTCAAATATTTGAACTCGTCGAACGCACTCAACAGTTTGAATGATCACACAAAATTTTTTAAGAGAAAAAGAGTATTTTTTATTCTGAAATTTCTCGTATCAAAAACTGTGGAAGAAAGCAGGTTTTTATAGCCATAACATGCCTTATCTGAAAATAGGCAATGGTTTATGTCAAAGGTTACACATGTTCTGTAAATTCATATTTGTTCATCCAAAGATTGCATGTTATCCTGAATAGTTGTCTCTCTCCATGAATCTGTATGTCCTTTTTCTAAAGTATTGCATCCTTCTAAAACAACACATCAGTTCAAAACATTGCAGTTATTTTGAAGCATTAGTTCTGTTCGGAATTACAGAAGCATCAGTTCAAAATTTCTGAAGCATTGCATCAGTTGTTGCATGCATAAATAGAGAATATTTTTTCGTTTTGCTAGATTCGGATCATCAAATAAATTTTTTTCAAAAAGATAGAGCTCATTGATCGATCATTTGACAAATCCAAATCCAAATCCAAATCTGAAGTCGAACCGAGCGAGTGACGACGACGACGACGCGAGGCATCTCTTATTCCTTGCCTCACTTATCCATTTGGGAGTGTGTTTCACATAATAATTACTTTAAAGATTCTTTCTCCCACCAATGTGGGAGAATTAAGTAAGCTTTCCTATTTTTTAGTACACTTTCCATATTGGTATGATCTGAATTTTACTCTTCCACTTGGTTTTCTACATTTTCCATTCATACCTCTTATTTACTATGAACCCAACAATCCCTCACATAAATGGGGAATGGCTATTTTTCGTAAAAGTTTTACGGACAAGTATGTGATCATCAAGCAAAGACTGATTGCATCTGGATAAGTGGGTTTCACTTTGAACTTTTCGTAGTGAACATATATCGAATGCACTCGGTCAATTGGTAGATTTGATATCTTTGAACCGTCGAGCTTTAATGTACACCTAGAAAACACATATCACACAACCAACCTTTTATTGTTTATGGTTCTCACGGTTTTATTCTTTTCAGCCTTGAACACGTTTCGGTTTCGTGAGAGCTTAGAGAATAGGCCTTTACTAACATTCTCCTTGAAGCGGCTTCCACATCGCCCTCACATAGGTGATTTCTAAACATTCAATCCTATAGATTAAACTATTTGGTCAAATCTTCCAAATTTAGATAATCATTAAAAGAATTTTCACTTTAAGTCTTATCCTTGATTACTATACATTGTCTAAATCATGAGAATGGGTTGGGTAATTAACAATGTTGAAACTGTCAGACACAACTTTGTTTGATCTCCTTGAACCTAGCTCTTGGGATCTCCAGTCTGCTAGTAGAGTTACCGCCATGCTGACTTGTCCTAGGCCTTAGATCCATTTCCTTGGATTTTTTCCACTCCTTCTATAGATAGGCCTTTTGTAGGTTAATCCGACACATTATCCTTTGACTTTACATAGTCAACAGTGATAATTCCACTAGAGAGAAGTTCCCCAAAGGTATTATGTCTCCGTCGTATGTGATGAGATTTACAGTTGTACATCATGATCCCTACCCTACCTATTACCGCTTGGCTATCACAGTGTATACATACTGGTTCCACTGGCTTGGGCCAATAAGGAATATCTTCTAAGAAATTCTAGATCCATTCTTCTTCTTCACCTGCTTTATCCAATGCGATAAATATAGATTCTATTGTAGAGCGAGCAATACAAGTCTGTTTGGATGATTTCCAAGAGACTGCTCCTCTACCGATAGTAAATACATATCCACTTATGGATTTTAATTCATTCCATCCGGTGATCTAATCTGCATCACTATATCCTTCAAGTACCGCAGGATATTTATTATAATGCAAAGCATAATCTTGAGTGTATTTAAGATACCCCAAACTATTTTCATTGCCATCCAGTGAGTTTTGTTGGGATTACTTGTGTACCGACTCAATTTACTGATAGTACATGCTATGTATGGTCTTGTACAGTTCATTATATACATTAAACATCCCAATACTCTTGAGTACTCCAATTCCGAGTCACTTTCACCTTCATTCTTTCGAAGTGCAAAGCTCTCATCCAATGGAGTCTTGGCAATACCGAATTCCATACACTTAAACTTCTTAAGCACCTTTTCGATAGAATGAGACTGTGACAATGCCAACCCTTGTGGAGTTCGATGGATTCTTATACCTAAGATTACATCTACAACTCCAAGGTCTTTTATATCAAACTTGCTCTCGAGCATTTGTTTTGTTGCATTTATGTTAGAAATGTCTCTACTGATGATCAACATATCATCCACATATAAACATACAATGACTTGGTGATTTGGAGTATCTTTAATATAAACATATTTATCATATTCATTTATTTTGAATCCGTTTGCCAACATGGTTTGGTCAAAATTCGCATGTCATTGTTTTGGTGCTTACTTTAGTCCATATAATGACTTGATAAGTTTATACACCTTGTTTTCCTTTCCTGGAACCACAAAACCCTCAGGATGTTCTATGTATATTTCTTCCTCCAATTCTCCATTTAGGAAAGCAGTTTTCACATCCATTTGATGGATTTGAAGATCATATACCGCCGCTAAGGCAATTAACATTTGAATTGATGTTATCCTTATTACTGGAGAGTATGTATCAAAGTAATCAAGGCCTTCTTTTTGTTTGAAGCCCTTTACTACAAGTCTTGCCTTGTATTAGTCAATAGTGTCATCCGTTTTCATATTCCTTTTGAAAATTTAGAACCTAAATGTTTATTTCTGGGAGGAAGATCAGCTAATTCCCATGTATGGTTGCTTAAGATTGAATCAATCTCACTATTGACTACCTCTTTCCAAAAGGATGTGTCCGAAGATGTCATCGCTTCCCTAAATGTTTGAGGCTCATTTTCTAAGAGAAATGTTACAAAATCCGATCCAAATAAAGTAGACGTTCTTTGACGTATACTACGGTCCTGGATTTTCTTGATTATGTACATTCTCATTTGGTTCATCTCGAGGTCGTTTAGATCCTCCACTAGACTGTTCATGTCTAATTTTATATGGGTAAATGTTTTTAAAGAATTCAACATTGTTTGATTCAATTACCGTATTTTCATTAATATCCAGAAGTTCGGATTTATGAACAAAAATAGACATGCTTTACTACTTTTAGCATATCCTATGAACATGCATTCCACCATTTTAGGTCCTATCTTAACCCTTTTAGTCATAGGAATTTGGACCTTTGCTAGAAACCCCCACACTTTGAAATATTTCAAGTTGGGTTTCCTTCCTTTCCAATTTTCATAAGAAATTGATTGTGTCTTACTAGGGAGAACTCTGTTGAGTATATGATTGGTTGTAAGTATAGCCTCCCCCCATAAGTTTAGCGGTAAACCGAAACTTATAAGCAAGGCATTTATCATTTCCTTCAAAGTTTGGTTTTTCCTTTCCACAATTCCGTTAGATTGAGGCGAATACGGGGCCGTAGTTTGATGGATGATTCCATTCTCTACACATATTTCGGCGAAGGGAGATTCATATTCTCCGCCCCTATCACTTCTATCATTTTTATCTTTTATCTAAATGATTTTCAACTTCAGTTTTATATTGCCTAAACGCATCTATTGCTTCATCCTTACTATTTAGCAAATAGACATAACAATATCTAGTGCAATCGTCAATAAAAGTTATGAAATACTTTTTCCCACCATGTGATACTTTTTCCCACCACGTGTCATGTAATTTTAGTTTAATAGATAATGACTTAAATTAATTTAATGGACGCCAATTGTGGATCTTTCTTAAAGTGATAATAAATGTCAATTTTTACTTGACTTCCAAACGACAAGATTTTCAGTTACATCAAAAAACAAGATTAAAATGGATTGTTATTTATGTTGTTCTAATCATTTTCTCTCTTATAATTTGTTCCTTAAAAAAATTTCTTTCTTGGTAATCTTGTAAATCTAATACTTACTAGTCATATCATGTTGCGGAATTTTTTATGCAGTATGGGTTGACTGGAAAAAATGAATTAATAATAACAATAATTCACTTGCCTTTTTTTATGTTGATTTTTTTATTAAGAATATTATGTTTTTTGTAGGTTGTTAAGAGTGATAAATACAACTTTGACTTACGAGAAAATCTAATATAAATCAATGTATATAGAATGTTATTTATAAAATTTCCAAATATTATCTTTGTAAAAGCATATCATACAAACTATAAAAACCCTTCTTTTCTTCTTTAATTTTTCACCCTTTAGTTGCTTTCTGTGACACAACTTGAAAGCTTGAAATTTTCAAGTACAACTTCTTGCTCTCTTTTCTCTTCTTTCTTCTAAAGCCAACTCCATTGACTCTATCTGGTTGTATCAAGGAAGACCATACTATTGGTCGAGTTCATTTGCAAACACACTAGTAGTCTAGTGCTCTGGACATCATGCAAGGATAGTATTAAAATTTTCGTAAGAATGAAATGCCATATTATCCTCGCATGATGCCCAAGAGGACTAGACAGTAGGCTAACAAACGAATTCGGACAAATTTCTTCCTTGATACAACCAGGTAGAGTTGGTGTCATTGAGGTTAAAGGATAAAAGTTAGTTGTCGGAGTCAACGAATAGTTGGGTAATGTGGATGTTCTCCAACTAATTATGCAGGCCCAAACTAATGATGCACAGGAAATTGCATGCTATAGACCCAAATATGGGTAGCTTTAAATATTTGACCCTAAATAAAAATAGTCTTCCTTACTTTTTAATATACTAAAAGTATCATTTTGCCCCTCTACACCTCAAATATATTTTTAAACATTCCATACTCATTTATCTCTCAAATTTTATTTTTAATTATTTTCACTTTTTTGTTTTTCCTATACTTTTATAATTCTACTTTTTTTTCACTTTTTTATTTTTTCCTTTAAATTTATTATTCTGTTTTTTATTATTTTAAGTTTTTATTTTTGCCTTTAACTTTATTTTCATGTTTTAATTTATTTGTCTCAACCTTTATTTTTTTTTCTTTTTCATTTTTCTCAACCATTATCTATTTCTTCATTTTTTTATTTTTTTAATTTATTTTTCTTTAACCTTTATTTAGAGTTTTTTTATTTCGCTTTTTTTCCCAGATTTTTCTCAGATATGCATTCTCGTTGTTTATCTTTTTTCCTCATTTCTCAAATATTCATTCTCTTTTTCCTCTTTTTCCTCTTTCTCTTCATCCGATTTCAATCAAATAGACTCACGATATTGATCATCAAACATTGGATCACGACTTGGTTCACCTTGGAGATTATCCTCATTTCTCCACTTTCTCTTGATCCTCTTTTACATCATGATATAAGAGCTATTGACTATTGATATGATCTAAGTTAAGATAATCGAGAAGAAAAATTAAGAAATCTAGTAGGAGTAACAATGGTGGTGGTGATAGATAATGAATTACCAAGTGTAATTCTACAAGCCACAAGTGGGGTCTGGGAGGATTGAGTGTATGTACCCCTACATTGTGCAGGTAGAAGGGGTCAGTTGGACCTTCTTTGTCAAAAACTCATATTGTATATGTATATACAAGGTTAAAAATTCTCTTTGCTATGTATACACTGAAGATGATGAAAATTTGGCCTACACCCCTTTAACGATGTTGTTTCAGTAGTTGATTAGCTAAATATCTAGCTGCTACTTTGTAACTTTGGTGTAAAGCTATAAACTTTTCTATATGTTCAATTCTTGGAGTTCTATTTCCTCTTGCTTATTCTATGCTCTATTCATACTTTTTCTTTTAAATCATTCAGCTGGTGATACAAGAATTATAAGGACAACACGAAACACACTTCAAAATCAGTCCACAAGATCAAAGATTCAAGGTTCCTTTTGAAGACCACACTCGGATTCAACAAACAACAACAAGAACACAATGTATTGATGTGTTTATCACCTAAAAACAGCTAAAAACAACAAAATGAAGAACAACAACAATGAAACAAGAACAACAAGTCACGGATTTGTATTACAAGAACACAAACAAACGATTACAACATAAACAAAATGGATAGATAGTTAGATCTTGGTTGGTATAATCTTAAGAATCCAAGAATATGGTAATCTTGGACCCTTAACACTACACACAATGGTTAACCTAACTCCTACATTGACACAAGAGGAACTTTACCTCCTCTAAACACCAACGTCTCAAGCCAACATTGCAACACAAAAATATCCACACTTGTTGCCATCATTTCGGTGTGGTGGCTATTCCAAGCCCTACAACTAAAGGTGTTTCATGTTTCAAGTATTACATCAATGAACAACTAAAGAGAAAAAGACCTAAAATGTTCTATTTATATTCTATTACAAGACAAAGAAAAATAGCAACAATGCCCTTAAAGGGCGGGGTGGCCATGGAGTGCATTTAGACCCAATGAAGTGACCAAAATACCATTAATGAAGATAACCAAATCATGACCCATTAAGAGTTGTCAAAAAACGTGAGTCCTCAAGTCTTCGATGCTCCAAGTAATCATCCACACACGGCCTTGCTTGTGCTCAAAACGAGTCTTCCTTGCATATTCTTGTGCCCTCAGGGTGACCAATTATTGAGACTTTAAATGATGACCTCCAATCATAACTTCAAAAATTAAGGTGGCCATTTGACTTGTATCAGTTGGGTAAATATATGTATAGAATTGTCTACCCCAAAATATCAAAGGAATTCTACAATTGTATCAATAACCACACATATTAGAATAGGGTTTATAGTGTGATAAGTTAGAAGATAAGAAGTATTATGCACAGTTTGAGTTGTACCTATGTCTGCTTTGATCGTCCTTTTAAAGTATTCTTCCTTTCTTTTACAGCTAAAATACTTCCGTTGGTAGATAACCAACAAATATTGCTTTGCACACTCTTGATCAGCAACTCCTTAGCAATGGAGGTTTGTGTACCAATACTTATTTGGCAATAGTTATCCTTTTATTACCCCTGTCGGCTTATTTATTACTTTTCTCCTATATATTATTTTTCTCCTTTTTTGTTATAGTCTCTTCCTATATTCTTTGACAAGTTTCTACTACCGTGGGCAGTAATACTATTATCTGTTAAACTAATTCTCATGTTCAGAGAGGTGGTCTATTATATTTATCAACTTAACCTTTCAGCTTGTTAGCTATGGAATTTGCTCGGCACTTGTCCTCTAACTAGGTTCGTCGGTTTTACATTTGCAGATAATTCCTTGATCAATCTATACTCGCTATGGATTGACAGTTAGATCCACTGTAGCACCCCTTGTTCATCTTCTTCTCTACTTATTCTTCCCCATTGCTTATCCAATTAGTAAGGTATAAAGCACAACAATCACATTCTATAATTTACTCATGTAGAGTTGTTAGGTTTTCATGTTTTGCTACCAGAGAGTGAGACAGATATTTCACTAGCTGTGTGTTCGGTTGGCACCTTGTACTTTCAATCTGAGTTAGATGATAGGGTTTAAGAAATAAAACTACATGAACCCATGATCTGTACTCATATACGCTATGATGGTTAATTTGTATGCTTTGTTCCTTTCCTGTAGCTTGGAAAGAAATGGAAAGAATGCAACATAAAGTTGAATAGAGGAGTTCCTTGGTTATGTTCTCCCTCCATTTGGATTTACTTGTCACATTTTAATGTGGCACAACTAATAAGAAAACAATGATTGGTATAGTGACTTTACAATATTACCACTATCAATTGATGTTTAGTAATAGGTATTGGTAATAATTTCGAGAATAAGTAATTAATGCTAAGGGTAAAACATGAAATTTTTTATTTTGTTTTTTCTTGATTTCTCAAAAATGATGAGTAGAAATGAAAATCAAATTAGGAAAATAGTGAAAAATTAGGTAAGGGGCACGCTGCCCTTCTACAGAGAGCTGAACTAAAAAACGTTTGTGGATTTCCATGGCAATGAAGTAATCTATTCAGTATTTCCCATTTTTTAATGCTAATCTAAGAAAGTGTAAATATATCTCTGTACACGTAATATTTTGTATGTATGCATGAACACAATCCTCTTACACGACCAAGTTCATCTCACAAAGATTAGGTGTTATAGCTAGTTGAACCTCGTTTTCAATTCATTATGTTCCTTTAAATGTATGCCTCAACTTGTTTGCTTCTTATTTCTATGATAGACTAGAAAAGGAGGGGATTTGACACCTGATGAAACAACAATAATTGTTGGAGCACTTGAGTTGACGGAAAAAACTACAAAAGATGCAATGACTCCAATATCAAAGGCTTTTTTTCTTGATCTGGACGGAACACTTAACCAGTGGGTTTATAAGTTGTTGTTTAATTTTATTCAAGCTTTCACAAGCTTTTTATTTGCAGTTTATGTTCCACGAGAAAAATCTGAACTTGGACACCGGATTTTGGGAGTTTTTGACTTTACTGATTGGTGCATATATGTATACGACTTCATCCGTAACAGGCGCAGTGATAAATTTGTTCAAAAAGTGATGTTACCTTACCAAACATTGATACCGTATTTTCTTAAAAAGGTCAATTTCTCTCTTGAGAAGGGCATTGACAAATCTGGAAATGACACTTTGCCAATAAAAATGGTTGATGAGCTGCCACAACAAATTCAATGGTATCTTATTGCATTTATTTTTTAAATGTTCATTTCACTTCTTTTTTTGTTGTTTTCCATATATTCACGTAATATATTTCTTTTGTATCATAGTGATTGTGGAGCATTTATTTGTGCGTTTGCTGAATATGTCATTCATGGTAGAGATATTCCTAAATAGATTGGCATTGGTTATGTTCGCATGAGGTATGGAGTTTTATTGTGGGATTATGAAAAGAGAAAACTAGAAGCTGGTATAAAAGACAACACTTTAGAAAAAGTTGGCAGATTATTTGGAAAGAAAAAGAGGAAGAGGACGCACCAGGAGCAGTAGTTTAGTTTTTTAGTTATTGAAAATCACTGTACAAGAAGGAGTTTTAGCTATTTTTATGAGATTATGTAAATTTTAAACAGTCTTTTCAAATTGAATCGGCTATTTTTTATGTGATAACGTAAAGTATACAATGTAGAATCGCTACTGATTCATTTGTTTATATCTTTGCATATTTATGTTTTATTATCGAAGAATATTTTTTGCCTTTCCTTATGGCAAGTCTTACCCTTGAGGCAAGAGTTATTGAGTATCTTCTAAATTAGTAAACAATATGGCAGGGAAATTCATGCCCATGAGGTATAACTTGTTCCTATGGGGGTTCTCTTATCATTAATTATGTGCGACTGCTACATGAGTATTTTAATCATTGTGAACTTTTCAATCACATTTGTCCTCGATTAAATGGCATAAAATAAGAAACAATTTAGACCTTGTAATCTAAGGGTCATCTACTCCTCCTTAGTAGTTGGTTCTCCACTTTTATTTATTTGGTTAGATGTTTGGTTTTGTTGATTGATATCATCTTTTCTTCTACTCGCAATTGAATACTCCCCCATGCTTTTCTTTTTGTAATTTTTATTATTTATTGATTTTGTTCTTGGCTTAGAGTATTTTAGTTTTTGGTCTAGAAGATTGATTCTCATATGGTTGTAAGATTGTAATATTCCTATAAACATATTTTGTATGGTAGAGGAACAATGTTCTTTGAAAAATTGCGAGTTGAACCACCTTTGATGTGTAAGTCTTGCCTCTAGGGCAAGAGTTATAGATCATCTGTCAAATCATTATAGACTATGCTAGTGTCAACTCTTGCCCATGGGGCATAACTTGTTCGTTTGGGGTCTAAAAATCTTGCCTCTTGGGCAAGATTTATAAATTATCTACAAAATTATTACACACTAATCTAGTATCAATGCTTGGACAGGGGCATAACTTGTTCGTTTGTTGTATTAAGTTTTGCCTCTAGGGCACGAGCTGTAGATCATCTGCCAAGTTAGTACACACAAAAATATTGTCAACTCTTGCCCAAAGGGCATAACTTGTTTCTTTGGGGCTTAAGTCTTGCCTCTAGGGAAAGTGTTGTTGATCTTCTGCCGAATCATTGCAGAATAAGCTAGTGTCAACTCTCGTCCATGGGGAATAACTTGTTCCTTTGGAGTCTAAAAATCTTTCCTCTTAGGAAAGACTTATAAACTATCTACCAAATCATTATACACTAATCTAGTATCAACGCTTGTCCATGGGGCATAACTTGTCCGTTTGTTGTATTAATTTTTGCCTCTAAGGCACGAGCTGTTGATCATCTACCAAGTTATTACACACTAAGTTAGTGTATACTCTTGCCGATAGGGAATGACTTATTTCATTGGGTCTTAAGTCTTGCCTCTAGGGCAAGTGTTGTAGATCATCTTCCGAATTATTGCAGAATAAGCTAGTGTCAACTCTTGCCCATGGGGCACAACTTGTTCTGCCTCTTGCCTTCAAGGCAAATTTTAAAGTGTATCCCGTGGAATTATTCACAGCACATCTCTTGGGGATGTGGTCCTTCCCTGAATCCTTTTAATATGATATATTTTTATGCATCAATATAAAAAAATTTAACATGCTAAGTAATTTTTTTAAAAAAATCAATAAGAAGGTATTGAGTTAAATACTTCACCACAAGTTTAAACTTCAAATAAATAAGAAAAAATTCATGATTGAAAGTAAAAAGTACTTGGTACTAACTAAAATAGGGGATCAAATAATCCTATTGTAAGTGTTATTTTGATCCAAGTTCTCAGATAAAAAGTAAAACTAATCATGTTTTCTTATTTTTCTTTCTGTATCTTCTTGCATATGGATTAAGGATAGGAGTGTAGTGATAATTTGATATGTTATTTCCAGTTTTTTTGCATCTCGAACATCTGTAATTGTTTCTTAAAGATTCTATTCTGCAAGGATATCTGGATGTTTGTCCTCGATCAAAAAATAGTAACCTTATATTTACCTATCATCAAAATATAATTTCAATTACTTACTTTCAATTTCAAGGCGACTTGAATCTTGTTAGTCACCTCCACTTCCTCCCAACGTGTGATGTCATGAAATTTGCCTTGTGCTTCCATTTTTCTTTCATAAAACCAACTTTGTAACTTGTTCTGGATATAATCGATCAGTCTCAGTATTGGCAGTTGCCTTGCTTTTCTCAGTACCGCATTCATGGACTCCACGTTGTTAGTTGTAAGAAAATTGTACCTTCTGTTGGTATAAAATGAACGAGCCCATCATTTTGGTTCTTCTTCTTTCAAGTACTCCGTAGCAACTTTTTTGACTTTTTCTATCTTATCCATGAAAGTATAAAATTTAGTTTGTTTTTATGTTGTTGTTGCATTGTAGAAGAGTGATAGAACCACATCTGAGAAGTATCTTTTTCTTAAATTATTCTCCATGTAGTAGATGATATCCCTTGCTGACTCTCTGGATAGATATTTGAAATTGCATTTGTAATGGTTGGGTGACGATCTGATAGAATAGACAATTGTTTACGTACCCCAATTGCATTTCTTAACTGATTGAAAAAACAGTTATAAGACTCATTATTTTCTGAGTCTATAATTCCAAAAGCCAAGGGAAATATGTTGTTGTTTCCGTTCTTTGACATTGCTATCATGAGGACACCATGATATTTTGACTTCAAAAATGTTGCATCTACCATTATTACTGGTCTATAGTTGGTCCATCCAATGATTAAAGTGCCATAAGCAAAAAATGCATATTGAAATCTGTGTTGAGCAAAAGAATATTAGTAACAATTTGCATTTGATGTTTATAATCAAAGTACAATAATTTTCTAAACTAATTCTTTCCCATGAGGCAAGAGTTGCATATATGTTAATAATCTAATCGGTGCAATTAGAGAATAAACTTTTGCCTCTTGGGTAAAAGTTTTCAACTTCAATAGTTAGCATTTGTATAACAATTTTCTAAACGAAGTCTTGCCCACGAGGTAAGAGTTCCATCTATGTTAATAATATAATCAGTGCAAATAAAGGATAAACTTTTTCCTCTTGGGCAAAAGTTTCAATTTCAACAATTTTCTAAACTAAGTCTTTCCCATGAGGCAAGAGTTGTATATATGTTAATAATCTAATCAGTGCAATTAAAGAATAAACTTTTTCCTCTTGGGAAAAAGTTTTCAATTTCAATAATTTTATAAACCAAGTCTTGCCCATAGTTAAGAGTTGCATATATGTTAATAATCTAATCAGTGAAATTAAAGAATAAACTTTTGCCTCTTGGGAAAAAGTTTTCAATTTCAACAGTATAGCATTTGTATAAACTAAGTCTTGCCCATGAGGCAAGAGTTGCATATATGTTAATAATCTAAGCAGTGCAATTAAAGAATAATCTTTTTCCTCTTGGGCAAAAGTTTTCAATTTCAATAGTATAGAATTTGTATAATCTAAGTCTTTCCGATGAGGGAAGAGTTGTATGTATGTTAATAATCTAATCAGTGCAATTAAAGGATAAACTTTTGCCTCTTGTGTAAAAGTTTTCAATTTCAATAATTAACTAAACTAAGTCTTGTCCATGAGGCAAGAGTTGAATATACATTAATAATCTAATCAGCGCAATTATCGAATAAAGTTTTGCCTATGGGGCAAAAGTTTTCAAGTTGTATAGCATTTGTACAACAATTTTCTAAACTAAGTCTTGTCCATGAGGCAAGAGTTGCATATATGTTAATAATCTAATCAGTACAATAAAAGAATAAACTTTTGCCTCTTGGGTAAATGTTTTCAATTTCAATAATTTTCTATACTAAGTCTTGCCCATGAGGCAAAAGTTGCATATATGTTAATAATCTAATCAGTGCAATTAAAGAATAAACTTTTGCCTCTTGGGCAATAGTTTTCAATTTCAACAATTTTCTAAAGTATGTCTTGCTCATGAGGCAAGAGTTGCATATATGTTAATAATCGCATCAGTTCAATTAAAGAATAAAATTTTGCCCCTTGTGCAAAAGTTTTCAATTTCAACAGTATAGCATTTGTACAATAATTTTCTAAACTAAGTCTTGCCCATGAGGATAGAGTTACATATATGTTAATAATTTAAGTAGTGCAATTAAAGAATAAAACTTTTGCCTCTTGGGTAAAAGTTTTCAATTTCAACAGTATAACATTTGTACCTATTCTCATCGTCCCTCTTTATGTTTGTGTACGTGCCTGGGTTTTTTTCTTTCATCATGTGAAGATACGATGGCAACCTGTTGTAGTTCTTTTCCGTGATTCCTCTTATCATCGTATAGGCATGCTGTATCGTTCGCCATCCTTTGTTGTAGGATTTGATTATTCCGTATTTCCTTCTCATTTCATTTACCACGAAGTTTGGTATGATTACATTACTAGAGTCACACACAAGTTCTAGTATGTAGTCACATATGACCTTTGATGTTGCATTCCTATGGTTGGACGTTATAAAATCAACCGAGCAATTATGAGCCTATTCATATGTAGTAACATGAACCGCCACACACAGTTGTCGTTCAAACATCGCAGTGAATATCTTGTTGTGCTTTATTTGAAAACCTTAAATTGGATGTTGTTTGTAATTGCAATGTTTGAGATGCACGTCATCATATTTTGTTTGTCAATTAATATCGACTTGACATTTACGTCATTCAAAAATGCATTGTGTCTCAAGAGAGCAGTCTGGACATCAAGTATCCGTTTCTTTTTTTGCCGTACCTTCTTAATCTTCTATGGTTGCCCCATTTCTTTATCTATTGCAACCTCCAATATTGGTTTGATAAACTGTAACTCGTTATTTCTATCAATAATTTCAATTGATTGTTCCATATTGTATTGCTCAATACTCATTTCTTTTCCATCCATTCCAAGCACAACCTTTTTGAAAAATAAAACAACAAAAGATTAGTAACAATTTTATTTAGGCTATATATCTTCAACAAGTAAAAACATTAAAGAGTAAGGCATAGTCAACTATTGTCCATTGGGCAAACTGTCAAAGTCTTGCCTCTAGGGAAAGAGTTATAGGTCATCTGCCAAATCATTACAGACTATGGCAGTCTCAACTCTTGCCCATGGGGCATAACTGTCTCAGTCTTGCCTCTGGGGAAAGAGGTATAGGTCATTTTCCAAATCATTACAGAATAATGAAGTGGCAACTCTTGCCCATGGGGAATAACTTAAGATGTATGGCAGAATCTGAAGATGCTAAATCGTACTTTAAACTACGGAATAACACACACTATAGGGGTGATTCTGAAAGGGTTGTTTACTTCAGAGATAGGTTGGAAGTGATACAACATAGTTTATCAACTGAATACTCTTATAGTATGGCCTTGAAAGAGAATGCTGGAATGACTATAATTTAGAAGTGGAGCAATATTGAAGAGAGCATGTTATAATAAAAATTCAGGTCTTTGTGTATAAGTTAGGTGATTCAAACCCTATGTATTTTAGTGTAGTTATGAAGAAAAAAAGTAAAAAGAATCTTATTTAGTTTTTAAACTAAGAATCTTATTATATTAGTATTTGGTTTGCCTTTCAGATTTTCGGTTAATGCTTTGTTGAATATATTCTTTACCTCACCGAATACAGCCAGAAAATTTTCTTTTAGCTTGTAAAATCTTGTAGATAACCATGGCTACCCCAAACGGGATCATTTATTATTCTGCCAAATCACCTCAACACCCAAAGGTTCACGCCCACAGTCAAGGGACTGAATGTAGCAAACATAATGGGTATTCTAATATGCAAAGACAGAAGTTTTCTAATAAGGGGTTCTGGGAGGTGTGTGGAAAACTAAGAAACTGTGTCATCTTTAGGGGATCTCCTGTGTTGTATCACCCAATAGAAACACGTGATACTGAGACAAAAGAAGTTGTCAGAAACACTGGTGATTATTACAACATATCTAGGTAAGCATGGTTCAACAACAAATGGTCAATGAATATAAATATGATGTGTGTTCAACAATGAAGGATTTTTTTAACACTGAAAAGTTGTATAATAGTAACCTTGTTACCTAAAGTTCCAAATCCTACTACAATTAGAGAGTTTAAACCCATTGCCTATTGCTCTATGTTATACAAGCTAATAGCTAAGGTACTCTCTCTTAGAATCAACAAGTTAGTGCTTCTTTAATCTCCAAAACATAGGTTGGATTCATTCGAGATGGAAAACACAGCCTTTCCCTCAAATACCAAACCCTTGCAACTACTCAAACACAATTATAATCTCAATAACAAACTCTGCACAAACTGTCTGACACAATTCCTCATCATTTTCTAATGCTAATTATACCACTAGGATGAAATACGTGGAACTAATTTCTTGTACATCCTTGACCTTGTACATTTGGCCTCCCAAAATATGTTTGGATTAACGTTAACTCTCATATTAACGGCCTTTCTCTCCAAGACCAACCTCCCACGCCTACTCAAACACAATTATAACCACAATAACAAACTGCCCACAACCTGTTCGATGGAATTCCTCAATGGTAAATATGTTACTACAACAACAACATATCCCAAGTTCTATTTACGTTCACCTCCCCAAAAATCAAATCAATATGCTAATTATATAACGAGCTAAAATTACCGCAATGCATCAATAAGCTAAAATTACGACAATGAATTTGATGATGAAATTCATACCTGAAGAAACCTTATGGCTAAAGTCAATTCTTCGAATGTTTGAAAGTCAATTCTCGAATTTGGAAGAAAGAGATTTAAACGAGAATATTTTGCCGGAGGGTATTTTCGTCCAAAAGAATATGACTTAACAAGTAAAGGCTATTTTAACAAAGTTTTTTAATTTGGGGCTAAAATTTGAAAGCTACCCTAATTGGGGTATATCTTTGAGAATTACCCAATGATGCATGTTTGAGTTAAATCATGATAAAATTGTCTTATGTACTTAAAGATAATGATATGAAAGAATTAAGTTATTTATTTATTGTTAAATGCGATATGGAAATATTTTTATTACATCATGGTCAAAATAATACCTTTAATCTCCTCGAAATGATAGTAATAAAAGATCATCGATGCATGCTTGATGTATTTGGTTAAGCAGAAGAAGTTAATTAGTTAAGAGGAAAATATATCCCTCGATTATACGAAGAGTGGATATATCCCTCGTTTCTTATTTCGGCAGCGTCCCTTGTTTCTTTTTATTTTTGTCTTCTTTATTTCTCTACTTAACAATTATCACTAGATTTTCTCACGAATCTGACCAGACCACACTTATATCTGAAATTGCCATAATTTGTATTATTTTCTGTCTTTGTACTTTATTTAATATTTAATAAGTCTTTTATCACATCTAAGTTCCGGTGATTTCTATCTTCTTTTTCTTCAACGATATAGTGAATTGTAGATATACTTAATTAATTAAGGATGTGCGGAATAGATTTACACATCATAAACTATTTCTCTCGGCTCATATAAAAATTTAAAAAATGATTGTACCAAATTAAATGCATCCACAGTCTCCGTCCACTTTATTTGTCAAGTTTAAAAAATAAAAGCGATAAATTAATCACATAGTTTCCAATCATCTCTTGCAAGGTTTGTATGTGTGTGTTAGAATTGGCGAAAGTGTATTGCAGGGGCGTCTCAACCCTTTGGGAAATAAGGCAGCAGCCTAAGGCAGCCTAAGGCCCCCAAAATTTGAGGGTCTCATTTTTTTTAGTAATAATAAATTTTAAATTTTTAAAAATATAATAAATACTATTTATAGAAAAAATAATTTTTTTATAAAAGAAAGAATTTAGATGGAGTTTGATATATCTAGTCCAGAATACTATGCGTCAAGAAATTAATGCATTGACTCTATTATTAATTAAATAAAATTATTAGAAGAAATCAATTATATAATTTTAAAAACAGACTTTATAAAAATAATTATTTTTTCTTAAAAAAGTAAAACTTCCGTTTGATTTTGGCCTTGGTCCACGATTCGCTTGAGCTGCCCCTGGTGTATTATTGATCTATCTAAACCACGAACTTTTGTTGGTATCAAATGTAATGTGATCTCCTCTACAATATTTCATTATGAAATATCATTTGATCTTCATTCGAGTGTAACAATTGAAAGCTTCTCTTCTGAGACTAATGTGTGGACTACCACCGGTCTTCTCCTTTGTAGTTTCTCAACAAATATTCAATCTGTTAATCTTCACATCTTTTGCTTACTTGTAGGTGATAATGTTATTTCATATGACTCATAAAAAGATAATATAAAACTTTTTTATTAAATCAGAGTGCCTAGTTCGATGGCAGAATACTACTTATTCTTTTGTTTTGAGTGGCATCAATGGCCATGTCTTCTCTAGACAAGTCAATTGGCAGAACTGTAACTTGTAGGTTTATCTGCATTCTTAAGATTAGGTGCAGCATCTCTACTTTTGCAACAACTATTACACCTTTCCTATGATCAATGGTGCAGAAGAAAAATATATCAAGCCCATACATGGTAAGAGGTTGCACACATTTATCTCTGTTATAAAGCAATATATAAAAAAAGGGTTCAAAATCATTGTGTTAGTGGCATGATCAAAGCCAAATGAATGTAAGTTAATGTCCTTTGTCATGATCTTGAATGAAACTATTCATGAAATTTGTGTCACGCTACATGTATATCTTGACAATTCTTAATTAACAGTGTTACTGTTAGGTATCTCCATCTCGAAGCTAAAGCATCCCGAGATTCAAAGACGAACCCAGGATCTTAATTAAGGAAATTAAATATAAAGAAGTAAAAAACACTGAGAAATTAAGGTAACAATATATGGAATATATATTTATAAGATAACATTTCAGTGAAAGGGTATCCATTGACTCCCATTTGACAAAGGAGTGAGGAAAAGCGCTAAAAACCCCAATAGTAGTTGATTGGCCTCTTGAAAGTAGTTTTTCTATCTGGTGGTTCAATTCCAATCCAGAAGCTTAATTTGTTAGTATTGGAGGAATTAGGAGTATCCCTTTATATATATATTAGATGGGTAAGGCCCGTGCTAAGCACAGACTCAACATATTTATTTACAAACCAATGGAAATGGAAAGACAATTATGTTCAACAAGATAATAATTTTCGTGTAACGTTGAAAATGATTCATGGGAATTTTCAACATATTGGTAACAAACTTCAACTGCAAGATCCAGTCTAGGCCGCACAAATTAAGATGCATGGGAAAGATTCTCTTCATTAGGGACTCCTACATTCACATAAGATTGGTATTTAAGAGAAATTTTTACAAATTGGTAAAAAGGAACAGTACCAAGACCAGAAAACAAAATGAAAATTAAAATAACTTACTGCTCCATCCTTCTTTCTTTTAGTGCAATAATTTCATTAGTTACACGATCATGAGCCTTGTACATTACACCATGTTGGGTTCGAAATCGAGAGGGCGTCATGCGGAAACTTAAAGTTTGCAAATCAATGGTGATAATTCAGATGACAAATAAAACATATATTAAAAAAATATATTATTAATATGATTCGGTCAAATGACCTACATATTAAAAACAATATTGAAAAAATAAAACAGATGGAAAAACATAAACCTATGCGAGAAATCTCCCCCTAAACCAGACTCTTTTAACGACTACAGTGTGGATGCTATTGTGTTATGGTATGAGAAGGGGGCATCTATTTATCGAGTTCGAAAACCATTGCTCTAAGAAAGAGGTTTGCCAAATATGAAAAACTTTTCCCTTTCAGGAAAAGTAAAAGTATTTATGGTTAATTTTATTTTCCTTCTAAGAAAAAGTAAAACTTAATTTTGATAAGAAAATCAGGGCAAAAACCCTAACAAATCTCCCCTTTTTAGCTTGATTTTCTTCCTAATATCCACCTTCTTCAGATCTTTGGTCCTTTTGTTTCACATAGTCTTCACCACTGTTGTTTGGCATGTTTAAAAATGGAGCTTGGGTTAAAAGTATATGAGCAATTTTCGGGTTAAAAAATATTGGAGTCCTTTTGCAGGGTTAAAAGTGAACTTTTTTTTTAAATATGTGACAGCAGGATTGTTTAAAATATAATTAAAAATCATCTCCACATGTAGTTTTTGGACATATATCTTTATTATCATAAAATTGGTTGCAACTTTGACCTTAAAGTATCCTCAATTGAACCATCAGATCTTTGAACCATAGGCTTTGATACCACTTGTTGGGTTCGAAATCGAGAGGGCGTCATGCGGAAGCTTAAAGTTTGCAAACCAACGGTGATAATATATATCACTACAATAAAATTGATATATAGCTACGAAATTATTAGCTACGAGATGAAATTCGTCACTAATTGTTCACCTTTTAGGATGAAAATTACATTTCATATCTAAATATATGAAACACATACTTTTAGTGACCAAATGTAAAATTTCGTAGCAAAGTTGTTTCCCTTTAAAGTTTTCCACCAAAAAATATGTTGGTGCCATTTTATTGAGTACCATTAGTGATGAATTTTAAGTTTTCAGTGACACCCCTTTTTATCACCAATAATGGATCCAATTTGTGACAAACTATTTTTTGTCTTGAATTAGTTATAATTTTAGACACACAAAAAAAATCGACATAAAAAATAAGTTATCGCAACAGCGACAAATTAAAGTTCGTAGTTAAATATTGTAAGTTTTAGCTACAAAATTTGATATTTATTTGTGACCTCAATTTTTGTCACTAATACTATAACCAATTAGTGACGCGCATTTTATTGTCTCTAATAATAGATTCAATTTGTGACAAACTATTTTTTGTCTTCAATTAGTTATAATTTTAGACATAAAAAAAATCATAAAAAATAATTTATCGCAATAGCGACAAATTAGAGTTCGTAGTTAAATATTGTAAGTTTTAGCTACAAAATTTGATACTTAATTGTTACCTCAATATTTGTCACTAATACTATAAACAATTAGTGACACTTATTTTATTGTCTCTAATTAATCTATGATTCAGTAACAACATAATTTTGTGACAAAATATGTCATCGTTAAGTAGTGATGATTTGGAATTTGTAGCTGAATAATTTAGTTATTTTTTTCTACGAAAAAATTTCATAGCTAAATATACATTGATCTTTGGCTATTTTTGTTTATGATTATAGAAAATTAATTGTATATTGATATAGCTATAAAAAACAAGACTCGATCTAATTGTGTGAAGGTTGAAGTGAACTTATTGAATGAATTTTTTGGAAGGTATAAACTCAGTGTGTTAATCTTGTACATGTGAGAAACATTTTAAGTAAACCGATGTTGAATATGATCAACTAATTAATTAAAGTTTGAAGCTATCATATTGTAAGTTTTAGCCATAAAATTTTATATTTAATTGTGACAATAGTTTTTGTAACTAATTATTCAAACAATTAGCAACGATGATATTATCGTCACTGTTTAACCTGCAATTAATCACAATAAAATTTTATCACAAAAAATAATTATGACTTTGATTTGGTAGTTGAATAGTGTCATTATTGGATACGAAGTAATTCATAGGTATAACTATAAGATCATCATCTTTTGGTTATGTGTTCATGATATGTTGTCATGTTTATTTTTTATTTTATTTTTTAAAGATATTTTATGTGTCTTGTTTGTTGTATTACAAACTTTCTTAGGCGACTTCTTTTAAAAAAAAGTGCTTATAAGAATTTTATTCATTTTAAAGGTTAATTTTCGACACTAGAGAAAAGTCGAGGTCTATTTTGATTCTATTTACAATAAGACATGCCTTCTTCTATCCCTTACTAATACCGTAATTTAAAATGTAGTAAGTACTCGTTCGTTTTTACTTGTCACATTTTTACTTGACACGATCTATTGAGAAAAAAAATTAATAACATAATTATTTCACTATAGTATTCCTATTCAATGATGTTTATATTGTGTCTTGAAAACATACAGAAGCTAGAGTAATATTCCCTCAAGACCAATCATATATGCTTCATTTAATTTGAAATGCCCCACATGTTGAAGATAGTAGAAAAAATATATATTAAATGTGTGCTCATTTTTATTTATATTTATAAGACTACATATCGGAGCACCCGCGCTAGTATGGACTCAATATATGTTTATCCCTCGGTCCATCAATAATTGTTCACTATTAGCTTTTACACATATGTTTAAAACTAGTAAATGATAGAGATAATGCTACTATGTTATCTTTTGAATATAATAAATTTAATATTTTGAAAAATTTATTGGATAATGAATCTTATTTAATATCAATGGTAAAATCGACAGAAATGAAAAATTATCCATTGATTTTTCAAATTGAACAGTATTATTGCACATCTATTTTTGATAAAATGGACAAGTAAATATGAACGGAGGGAGTAATATTTAGTCTCAATTATGTGACACAAATGCAATTTGGCATTAATCAATTTTTTTAAATATTTTAAAAAAATTTAATTATTAATAATTATAATTTATAGTACTTTTAAAATAGCTTCTGTATTATATACGTTACTTTCTCTATCCTTACTTTTTTACACATATCAAAATTTATCATATTTAATGTCGAGAATATCCATCATTAAATAAAATCTCCCAAATAATATTATCAAATTAAGATTTTTTTAATTTATTATTTTTTAAAAAAGAGATTATGAGTGGCAATGTCAAAATAGTAAAAATATATTTTTTAGAAATTATGCAATTATATTTTACACCAAACAAAAAACAACCTAAATAATATGCAAACAGAACTATTCAAGCATTAGTAATACACCATATTTTATATAATTCATATACACCGTACCAAAGGACCCTTTAATTTACCCATAGTTTCTTTTTTAAAAATATTTATTTATAGCTAATCATATTTAATTATAATTAAATAAAAAAATTTGTATCTTAATTAATTATAATTTTTTGATTATTTTTTTGTGAATGCACTGTAATATGTTTATTAAATCGGTGTAACCATTTGCTGCAAAAATAAATATTCACTTTTTTCATGTATATTCTTTTTGATTTACATCTAAATATATATCTATATATATATATATAGATATATATATATTGTTTTTAGATGTGAACCACAAAACACATTAAAAAAAATGTAAATACTAAGCAATAAAAAACAACAAAACAAAAAATGTCAACATAAAGACTAAAAGAAAAAGAAACATCAAAAATCAGAAAAAGGAAAGTATCTGTTGAAGATTAATCTAGAAGCACGCAGTTCATCTTCTTCATGTTAATTCAATCTTCTTTTTTCTACCAAATTGGTGTTGAAAGTCGATTTAGATATGTGTAAGCACTTTCCAGCCTTGATTTGCAGTCTACTTTACTGTTTCTCAAAGCCACCCTTCTCAAATTTCAGTACCTATTGAAATTTTGGTGAAATTTCACATAATTATTTATGTTTTTTTTTTGCATATCCAAAGAGGACAAGCAAAAGGATTGAAACTCTTGTATACGATACTCCAAGAAATGACCTTATATTGTGCAAAAATTAAAATTCTTAGTAGGACTGCAATTGAATTCTTCATCCCTGATGCACAACCAAGACTCTTAAATTAATTATCCAAATTGTAAAAATGCTCTCCTTTGTTTACCAGGTATACCTTCTTAAGTTTTTTTTTCCAATTTAATAGGGATTTTATTAAGGGAAAAGGACATGAGCTGACCATTTAAAAAAAGAATGACCCATAATTGAAATGGTGGACAACCTTAGCCAGTCGGCCCAATTTAATTCCCTTTTTTAGCAATTTGGCCCAATTGGGCACATGCGGTCTCTATACTCAATTGATACACTTTTATGCCACATTGATACACTTTTATACTATATTGATACATTTTTTAAAAAAGAGAAAGGAAATTCTATGCAAGCACATGCATTTCCTATACCCAATTGATACTCTTTTATACCACATTAATACACTTTTATACTACATTGATACACTTCCAGTGTCAAAAAAAGCATGAACCATTAAAGATGAAAAGTGGGTCCAGTACCCAAAATGGAATGGGCCAAATTGTGTTGTAGAATTGAGGAAAATACGTGGAACAGTGACAAATATATCCCAGCTTCTCGCGTGCGCCCATCCCTCAGTGGCTATTTCTCGGGTTTTTAAATTTAGGTGCTAGTTTTGTGAAATTATTTTAATTTTAGGTATTATTTTTGTCCTTTCCTCTTTTATTAATTTAAATAATAAACCACATTGTCTTTACATAAATGGACAAACCCATTTAAAATGACATCGTCAAAACAATTAAAATTAGAAGGCCCAAAATAAAACATCTAAACCGGCCCTATTCTACTTAGTACAAAACCCACGAAGATAGGATTTCCTAATCCAATTCCAAAATTATCCATCACTTCTTCAAAAACCTGAGAAATATTATTCTTGGTTGAGTTCAATCCGAGTTTCGTCTTGTTGTTCATATGGGTGATACTTACTCTTCCTCATATCCTCAGCGTATATGCTTCTGATAAATCAGTTGTCAGAGTAAGTATCCTTTTCACCTTTGTCTTCTTCATCTTTATCTGCATCTCATTTTTTTTGGTTATTCTTCCTAACTGTGATCTCTGGTATTGGAATTTAGAGATGCTTTTTGGTGCTGAATGAGGGTTTGAGCCCCTTGGTTATAAATACATGACCAAGTAAGATCCTTCTGCTAATTCTAGATCTATCCACACTTTCTAGAGTTAACAAATTCTCCTTGGTGTAGCTATATACCAAGATGCTCGAACCCGAAAATAGTTGCAATGTTTTTTCATCCTCAGGTGTATCATTCACAAATCTTGTATAAACTTTCCCCTACACTGGAGTCCTTCTTTCTAGTTGCAGATCTATAGGCTAGGGGGCTGAATGAGAGGAACAACTCCTTCAGCCTGCTACAACTTCTCCTATTGCGCCAATTAATCTACCTGCTGGCAGGTAACAACTGTGTCCTGCTGTGCAAAAGATAGAAGAAATGGCTCTTTGAACTGGTCATTTCCATTCACGTTCCCCTGTTGCCACCGAAGTGTTGAGTCAAAGAACTTCTGATTTCTCTTTTTAAAATTTTTAATTACTCGATCATAGATTTCTATTTACGTGGTAAAACTACAGCTGAGACATGCTATAGTTTAAATATATGCTAAAACACTTCCTGTTTTATTTTCCATTTTCATTTTTTTTCCTTTTTGATGCACTAGTCCCTGGGTTGGGGTTTCGTGGATGGTAACTAGTATCCAGTTCCATCACATACAGGTGGATTATATCAATAGATTGATATAGCTCTTAGGTTTCTAGATTGAATGATTTTAAGTTGTCAAAGGAATTTTCAAGATGATCTTAGCGAGTATGAATATTGTGCATTCAAACTTGTTTAATTGAAAAGAAATTTTCCGACTCATGTACTTTCACCTCCCATCTGGTTATGGATAAATGTGGTGGGCACAATTAGACGCCTTCCTATTTTCTTATCAGTTTGCTTATATGACTCCACTCTCGACTCTTAAGAACCAACTAAAGATTTCTCTTCACTCACTTTGTTCTCTACCGGTCTACCCTTGTGGAAACCCCATTTTAAAATAGGAAAAGGAGATTTTAGGCCCAATGATTGTTGACACCCAATTTTGACCTCCCGATACTACATTTAGGCTGTTATTTTAGCAAATTTATTAATTTTTAAATATTAGTATTTTTTACACATTTTTCTTACATCAAATAGATTTTTGACGTGTCACATTCATGTTTTAAAAGATACAAATTATTTTATTAAATTTTTATGTCATTTTTTTACAATTTATTAATCTAGATACAATATTTTACATAATTTTATCAATATTTATTAAATTATTTTTTTCACAAAATATGCGCACTTACAATTTATAAATACATTGCTTATTATTATTATTATTATTATTATTATTAACGATAGTCTAATATGACAATTTTTACGTAACATTAATTTTTAATGAGTAATTTATTTTAACCTCGACACCCTATTATCTTTTTCGTTATTATTACATCTGTAAAATTGTAGCCTAATTCAATTCAATTTCCTAGTTCATTTAAATGCTAGTCTTTTTCTATTGATTTATGACAATTGTAGCTTAATTTTACCCAATTTATTACCATTTTAGTTACATTTAACTCCATTTCAATTCATTTTCTGTTTTTATAATCCTTTTAATCTCAGTCGTGGATCAATTTTGATCCAACGACTGAGATCATATTACTCACTCTTTCCATCTTAAATAACACTCAAACCCTAATTCCTCATTACACAAAAAACATTCGCCTCTCTTGGCGCTCTCTCTCTCTACCTTTTGTCTCTCTCTCTACCTTCTCTCTAGCCTTACTTATCTCTATACCATAACCATGGTTGCCACCACCGGCCAGCCACCATGGGTTGGAGAAAAATTCGGTCTCCTTCCCCCCACTCTCTTCCGTCTCTCACTCTCATCGACGACTCACTGGAATTGATGACCGACGAGTCTGAGGTAGCATCAATAACGTCAACCGCCACTAATGGCAGGCGAACAAACCAGCCACTGCGTCTCCCTCCCCTCTCCATCATCAGCCACCTGGAAAACCAAGGGAAAACTGCTCCAACCACAAATCCCGCCGCCGGATAACAAAAATCAGCGCCTCCCAGCCGGCGCCACCAGTCGCATCTGTTGGCAAGAAAACCGGCTAAGCTGCCCTAGAACGAACATCAATATCAGCCCGCTGCCACTCCTGACGATAGAACTAGACCCAATCGACGTTGCCAACAATAGCAGCGGTATCCCGCCGCCTGTCCTCTGCCGCTCTGTCATCGTCGTGGCCACCTCCAGCAATCGTGAACCAGCAACGCATCCCCATCTGCGATTCATCCTCCCCCTCTTCTCACCGGTCACGTTCTCATCGAAATTGAGAATCGGTAAGGTCCCTTTTGGTGAACCCGACGATTATACGATTTGATTCCTCAATCCTTTAATTGCATGATTATTTTCTTTGGTTTAATTTGCATGTTCCTTTTCTTTTTTGGGTGCAAATTTCGTAAATTAATCTATTAGATCTAAAGTTTGTGATATCTGACTTTGAATGTTGATTCAATCCGTTTAATTACGTGTTTATCTTTGCTTGTTCTCAAAAGATGTTATACTTGTATTACATTTGATTTAATTGATATTGACTGAAATTTGAATTTGTTTTTATGGTAAAATATTGATTATGCTTATTCCTAAATGAAAGTACTAAATTGATTTAGTAGAGTGGTGGAATGGATTTAGTTTGATTTTTGTGATTAGTTCCCTTATGATTTGTAAATAAATTTTTAATATATATGCTAAATACTAGTGTTGATACATGTTGCTATTATTATTATCTCTTCTCTTTTAAATTCACAACTTTTTTTCCTCATCTATTTATAGTAAAACATTAAATAATTGATTAAGTGCATTTTTAGTTTTCTTTCTGCAAATTAAATGTATATTAACTGTTGTCTGCCTTGATAATGTGATTTTTTTATGGAAAATACGGCATTAAAGGGATTGAGCTTTCTCCTAATTTATTCTTGATATATTTTTCCTTTAATTTTTGAAAGTGATTTTTTTTATAATATACTTTTTCCTTTTGTGCTACTGCATTCCTACTACTGTATAAGCCACCCTTCTTTTCATTGGAGGGACAGTTCTTGAATGGCAATTACTACTCTCTAAAATTAACAAAAACAAAAAGAATTACTGGCTATTTTAATACAAGGCAATTATATATTTTGATGGTTCTTCAATTTTCCTTCAAGGCTTACTGAAAACATCTTCCATATTTCACTGTTACAAGTGCTTGGCCTTTATTATTCTTATTATCTCTTTTACTGTTGTTCACAGGTAAGTTCTCGAAATGATGTAATTTTCATTCTCTGTGTGTGTTGACTGCATCACGTTGTGAAAGCCTTTAGAAAACATGTCTACTAGAATATTTCGATGTTTGTTATTATATGTTCCTCTTTGCTTGCCATTATATCTTGTCTCGCGGGTTTAAATAGACTATTACGGGGTTCTGATAAGTTTCCGGGATATTTATAATAGATTGTATTAGTTCTACTTAGTTTTGTTTTCTTATTAAAGTACTACTGAATAACTGGAACTTCTCTGACTTGTATTAGCTAGAAGTGTGTTGTACCATTGTTATGTTCTTTTATGTTTTTTTTGTTATACTGTTATCTATCCTAAGTCAGGTTTTATGGAAAACAATCTCTCTACTTCATTCGAGGTAGTGGTGTGCATTGCGTACACATTATCCTCCTCATACCCCACTATGTGGGGATACACTAGCTAAGTTGTTGTATAATTCGTTTAAGGTAGTGGTATGGACTACGTACAGTTACCCTCTCCAAACCTCACTTTGTGGGAATGCACCGAGTATGTTATTATTGTTGTTATAGAAGTTTGATCTGTTTAGTGGATAGTATTTATCTAGTTTCTGGGTAGCCTAGCTTTTCATAATTACATGTTTAATGGATTCTAGTTGTGGCTTGGAGAAGAAGTAGCATGTAGAGTCATTTTAACTATCAAACCTGAAAGAATCATCATCAATCATAATTTTCTTCTCTTTTCCATAGGTGTAAAAGTGAGTTGAATGAAGACTAATTGCAAGCTCAACATGTTATTGGTACTTTCGAAGAAGCCTTTACATATCTGCCTTAGTTTAGGATAAGAGTAATATTTAGTACTATATTTCAGTTAGTTTCCTTTGTGTTGGACTAGTTTTACTTTTCTTTGAACTGTGAGGTGATATTACCTTAGTACAATTTTAGTTTTTTTTAATTGTATGATTGTGGGTGAATTTTATCAATCTTACATGTTTAATAATTTTATTTTTGATTTATTCAATTCTAATTTAAAAAATAATATCAATATGAAATATTTAAGCGATTTCTTGTAATTTGTGACAAAAGATTTTATTATCAAAGATAACTTTTAGCAACGATTGAATTAGACTTTTCAAGACAAATATTTTCGTCACGAAATAAACTAGTTCTTCATAAGTTTGACTATATTTAGTGACATATGTATTTGTGTCAATATCTTCCTTTTTATTTGATACAAATTAATTTTGTATTTTATGACAATCATAATTGTCAGTAATCATAATAATTTAGTGACGATTCTACATTGTCGGTAAAAAAAATACTATTTTTAGTGACAAATGGTAGATTTAACTACAAAATTATTTATCTTTATTATAATAATAAATTTGTCACTAATTCATACATTTAAGGACAAAAATTTTTGTTGTATACAAAAAGTTGTCAATAGTGATGAAAATACATCTGTTCAGCCACGAAATATATATAACTCTAGCGACAATTGGTGTCATCGCTGATTGAACTAAATAATTAGCGGCGATGAAATTTTGTCGGTATTGATAACTTTTTAGTGACAAAAGCTTACCATCAACTACAAAAAAAAATTACATTTTTATGACAACAGATTTGTCATAAATGTTACACATTTGGGGACAATTTTTTTTTTGTAGCGATTTTAATTTTTTTAGCGACGAAGCACTAAATCGTCTTTGTCTACTTTTGGCGACCCACTTTTAGAGATAATTGATTGACGAAATGTTTTTCATCACACTAAATCTTTTGCACCGAAATATGACTTATAAGTGACAAAATAATTCATTCCAAATAATCAAATTTGTTGTAGTGATAATTCAGATGACAAATAAAACATATATTAAAAAAACATATCATTAATATGATTCGGTCAAACGACCTACATATTAAAAAGAATACTGAAAAAACAAAATCTATGAAAAAACATAAACCTATGGGATAAATCTCCCCCTAAACCAGACTCTTATAACAACTACATTGTGGAAGCTATTGTGTTATGGTATGAGAAGGGGGTCATCTATTTATAGAGTTCCAAAACCTTTCCTCTAAGAAAGAGGTTTGCCAAATATGAAAAAGTTTTATATTTTTCTTTCAGGAAAAGTAAAACTTAATTTTGGTAAGAAAATCACGGCAAAAACCCTAACACACCATATGTTCCTTCCAAGGATGATTGTGTACTCTTCCTTCGAAGTCATCCCATAAAGGAGAAACTGAGGGTTCCTGAAAGCAGCAAGAAGTAACTACCATTTGTTCCGAAATCTGTTACATAAATGCAAGTAGTTTCAAAGTAGAAACTCCACTATCTTATGTAAAAGGTTATAGTTATCGATCATCAGCCCCGGTAATCTCTCGACGCCTATTTTTAATGCGACCTATGTTTTTATCTTATCTGATAGTAAGAAATACGAGAATATTTAGCATCAATGTGTACATGCATATAAATTTCAGCCATAAAACATCTGAGCGGAGTAATATAGCAATTTTTGTAGAGGGAGTGGGAGTCATCTGAGAAACATTGCCTAAAACCATGAGATTCAACTTGGTCGGCGGTGGCAGGGGCTTCTCAATACATCACTTATACCAATCCATGACTGTGCATCCAAAGAATTCACTTAGTTATTTATTTTGAAACCTACATGTTTAAGTTTTTGTAACGCCCCGAGAGTACACCCTGGGTGCCACACGATGCTTACGGTTCTGAGAGACCACAAGCTAACCCATGAGCTAGTTCCTGCTGTGAGCATTGAATAATATAATAAAATATGTCTAAAAACAACTGATAAGTCATGAGGTTTTAAATAACTGAAAACAATATTGGATCATGAATATGGAAACAACTGTCTGGAGCTAATAAAATAATAACAAAATTGACAGATTGTCTCTACTAGTCTGAAAAGCCTCTACAAACTGAATAAAAGTTGATGGGACAGGCCCCAACTAACTCCATCTAACTACTGAATTGAAAACATGAAAATAAATATAGTCTGTTCTCGAAATATGAGGACTCGCCACTTCTATGGCTGATAATCTGGAAGGTCTATGCGTGATCCGGGAACTGAGCATCCGAACATATGATATGATACATCATATCGCAAGAAAAAAGTATGCGATCAGTACTTTGAATGTACATGCGATTAGTACTTTGAATGTACTGGTATGCTAAATGAGGTTGGCGGATATGCATGGTTTCATGTACAAGAGTAATAACTGACTGAATGAATATCATGAAGTACTAAATAGAATGCATGAAATCTATAAATACTGAGAATGCATAACCAAGCATAAAAAATGTTCTAAATATAATTTGTAAACTGAAATACTAAAATCTGATAACTTAATAACCGATATCTGTATGATATGGTCAATACAAGATTGAACTGAAGTATACTGAATAATGAACTGAGAATGTAGAAGCTACCACCTAACCGACATGCCCTTATGAGCGAATTGGGTCCAACCTGTGACCCCAATTGGAAGGGTGTCAGTACTGTGCCTTGGGTACTAACACTGGTTGTGTGGATCCACTGATGTACTGTCCCGAAAGACTAAGGGTGTCAATCTTAAATTGACGGGTGACCCCTATGAGGTAGTCAAGCCTAAACTGACGGGTGACTCCTCATATCCAATGTTGGCTACGTAGTTCTGGAGTACAAGGACTTCTGCTAACGACTCTGCGTATCTTTTGGGAAAGCCTCCATCCCTGAACTCACTTGGTGCTAAATCCTACTCCCAACTGAATTGACTCGGGATACTAAACTGTCCTAAGTTTAACTGATTATAGTGACTGGCTGAACTGATAATGCTCATAACATATTCTGAAGCTAATCTGAAGATATTGAGACTAAGTAAACAGCTAAGTTTTTGGGTATTCACAACCCCCAGGACTCAATAGCAATAATAGAAAAATAGTACTAAATCTTTGAGCACATAATATGAAAGCATTTATTCAAAATTCATTCTTGTAGGCATTTCATCAAACACTTGATATTCGTAGTGTCAGCTAAGCATGAGATTAATTTAAAGCTTGTAGTAATAACATGATTTCAACATTTATGAATTAAATCAGAGAATAGCATCATTAAAACATGTGGGGTTGAATAACAACGATAATTTCATGTAAACATGGTGTTGAATTACAATTCATGGGAATTCATGGTTAAAATCACAATTAAAAATCATGAAAAAATTGTAAAGATCCCAACTTGAATTTAGAATTGGATATTAAGACTCCATGGTTAAAAGGAACCCATAGATGATCACTTAACATACCTGGGTTGATGAATTCATGAGAATTGATGGTGAATTCTTGAGTTTTGATCTTGAACTTGGAAGGCTAGGGTTTTTGTTCTTGAAAGAGGGCTACTTTAATTTTTTGAGAGAATTGTGAAATAATTAGCAAATAATGCTCTATTGGGACTTAAATCCCATGTTTGGATGGATTTGGGGCTATGGGAAAAGACCAAACGGTCCCTGGAATTTAAATCACAAAAGTTGAAAATCTCAATTTTTGGCTCCGGCGCGACGCGGTGCAATCACGTCAAGCCACTGAAAAACTGACAATCCCCATTTTACCCTACTGTTCAATGTAGTGCTATCGCATTGCACCTCTAGAAATGGACGATCCCAAATTGGAAGCTTGGCTCGCGGTGCCCTACTAGAAAAGGACAATTGTGAAATGGTCCCCTGGCGTGACGCGGTGTCAATTGCAGTGACACACTGGAAAAGGAAGAACGTGATTTTGGCCATCACCACGACGCGGACTTATCGCGTTGGGCTACTATTTTGCACTAAAAGTACCATAACTTTTCACCCGAGTATCAAATTCGGGTGAAATTGGTATCATTGGAAAGCTAATTCAATTTCCTATCATTTGGTGGGTCTTGAGCTGGAAAATTCTCAATATAGTAAAAGATATAATCATTTGAAGTTGATTAAACAGACATTCTTTTCAAAAATTCAATCGGTAAGGATTATTTTAATTCGTCTAATAGCTGGGAGTTATTTGAGGCCTTTATATACATCAAACTCATGAATATCACTACCAAATAACTATAATGTACTATGCATAATCTTGAAACATGTCTCTAACATTGGTTTGAATTTTTGAGGTATTACAATATCTCTCCCTTGGGAACATTCGTCCTAGAATGAGACTGGTTAAAGTGAAAACACTGAGGAACTTATGTTACATGTTGGATATACTTGATTACATGACTGAGTCTAACGTGTAACACATGACTAAACTAGTTCTATGAATGCATGACTAACATGAGAATGATATGCAGCTGAAACTGAGCATGGCAAAGAGAAATTCTAAGAAGGTTGTTACCTTAGCTGAATCTGAGTTTGTGGAGAAAAAATGAGGGTACTTGGTTAGTATATCTGCTTTTACTTCCTAAGTGGCTCCCTCAACGGACTAATTCGGCCAAAGAACTTTGACTAGGGGAACTTCTTTGTTCCTTATTCTACAAATTTGTCGATCAAGTATCTCAACTGGAATTTCTTCGTAATAGAGGTTGTTCTAACCATATATGCTTTCTAAGGGAAGGAAAAATGCTGGGTATCCAGTACACTTATTCAACAAGGAGATATAGAATACTGGGTGAACTAATGTTAAGTCTGCAGGCAACTCAAACTCATACGCCATCTTTCCAAAACAGCTCATAATTCTGTAAGGGCCAACATATCGGATAATAAGCTTCCCCTTATTACCAAAACTCTTTACTCCCTTCAAGGGAGAGATATTTAGATATACAAATTGGAAATCTCAAATTCAAGGTCTTTTCTCCTCACATCTGGATAAGATTTCTATCGGCTCTGTGCTTCCTTAAGCCTCTTCCTGATCAACTGTACATTCTCTAAGGCATCAAACACCAATTCAGGCCCCACTACCATGGCCTCACCTACATCAAGACAATCAATCAAAGATCTACATCTCTTTCCATACAACGCCTCAAATTGAGCCATCTAAATACTGAAATGACAGCTATTATTATACGCGAACTCAATCAAAGGCAAGTGGTCATCCCAACAGCCCTTAGTCAATGGCACACTCTCTCAACATATCCTCAAGGGTATAAATTTTCCTTTCTGCCTTACCATCTGTCTAAGGGTGAAAGGTTGTACTGAGGTGAACTTGGGTACCAAAACCCTTCTGCAAAGCCTTCCAAAAGTACGAGGTAAATTGAGTACCTCTATCTGAAATGATGAACAACGAAACACCGTTCAACCTAACCAACTCTCTGAGATAGAGTTTGGCATAGTCCTCGGCTGAATAAGAAGTATACACTGGCAAAAACTGGGCTGATTTAGTCATCTTGTCTACAATGACCCAAATCGAATTATGCTAACGGCGAGTATAAGGCAAACCCATCACAAAATCCATGTTCACTTCCTCTCACTTATAAGTGGGAATATTGAACTCCTGCCTAGACCTACTGGGCTTCTAATGTGTAATATTAACCTATTGACAAATGGAACACTTAGCCAATAACTCTGAAATATCTCTCTTTATCCCACTCCACCAATAGATTTCCCGCATATTGCAGTACATCTTCGTGGTCCCAGGATGAATTGAGTAACGTGCACCATGCGGTTTTGCAATAATTCACTCTCTTAACTCATCAACACATGGCATACGTAGTCTACCCTAGCAACGCAACACACCATCTCTCCCTTGGGAGAAAACCTCTACTTTATGATCTCTATCTGACTCCTTCGACTTTAGCAGACTAGGATCCCTATCCTATTTTTCCTTCACTTCGGCAGCCAAAGAAGATTCCAAACTATTCTGAACCCAAATGCTACCCTCAGCTGAATCAACCAAACGAACACCTAACCTAAAAAAATGATGAACTTCTCTAACTAAATTCTTTTTATCACCCTCGACATGAGCAACACTACCCATAGACAATCTACTTAGGGTATCTACCACTACATTGACCTTTCCCGGATGGTACAAATCACTTATATCATAATCTTTCAGCAACTCTAACCATGTTCTCTGACACAGATTCAAATCCTTCTGCAAACACACATACTGCAAGATTTTGTGATCTGTGAACACATCAACATGAACCCCATATAAATAGTGCCTCCAAATCATTAAGGCAAACACAACAACCACTAACTCAAGATCATGGATGGGATATTCTTTTCATGGGGATTAAGCTGTCTAGAGGCATAAGGTACAACTTTACCCTTCTACATCAAAACATACCCCAAAACAACTCTGGAAGCATCACAATACACAAAAAATCCATCTGAACCATTTGGCAATGTCAAAATTGACGTTGTGGTGTGTCGAGTCTTCAACTCCTAAAAAATCTTCTCACATGAATCTGACCATTGAAACTTAACTTTCTTATGAGTCAATCTATACATGGAGGACACAATGGACAAAAATCCTTCAACAAACCGTCGATAATAGCCAGCCAAACATAAGAAACTTCTGATATCTGATGGAGAGATGGGTCTGATCCAGTTTTTCACCACCTCGGTCTTTTGAGTATCGACTCTATTGCCATCACCAGAAATAATATGGACAAGAAAAGCTACTGATCTTAGTCAAAATTCAGACTTACTGAATTTAGCGAACAACTGATGGGCTCTAAGAGTCTACAATACTATTCTGAGGTGGTCTGCATGATCATTTTCATTATGGGAATAGACAAGAATATCATCAATAAAGACTATGACGAACATGTCTAAATACTGTTTGAACACTCTATTCATTAAGTCCATAGAGGTTGGTGGGGAATTCCTGAGACGAAAGTATATGCCTAGAAATTTGAAGTGACCATACCGGGTTCTAAAAGATATTTTTGGAATGTCACATTCTCTGACTCTGAGATGATAATGGCCGGATCTTAGATCTATCTTAGAAAAATAACTGGCACCCTGAAGTTGGTCGAATAAGTCATTGATTCTGGGAAGTGGGTATTTGTTCTTGATTGTGACTTTATTCAACTGACGGTAGTCAATAAATATTCTAAGAAAACTATATTTCTTACGCACAAACAGAACTGGTGTGCCCCACAGGGAAATGCTGGGCCTAATAAATCCCTTATCTAGGAGATCTTTCAACTATTCTTTTAACTTTTTGAGTTCGGCTAGAGCCATTCTGTATGGAGCAATAGAGATAGGGTGGGTATCTGGAAGAAGGTCTATTCCAAAGTTAATTTCCCTTTAGGGAGGAACTCTGGGAAGATCTTCAGCAAACACATGTGGAAATTTCCTCACTGCTGAAACTGACTGAAGATTAGGAGTCTCAAAACTTGAGTCTTTGACTCAGACAAGATGATAAATACACCCTCTGGATATCATTTTCCTCGCTCTAAGGTATGAAACAAGCTGACCCTTAAGTATTATAGTAATACCCCTCCATTCAAGAACTGATTCATTTGGAAACTGAAACTGAACTACTCTGTTTTTGCAATCCACTGAAGCATAGCATGAGTGGAGCCAATCCATGCCGAGAATGACGTAAAAATCTGTCATCTCTAACTCCACGAGGTGAATTGAACTAAATTTTTGAAACACTGTAATAAGGCAGTTCCTGTATACCCGCTGGGCTACAATAGAGACACCTACTGAGGTAGACACTGAAAAGGGTTCTGCTAAGATTTCGGGACTGACTCTGAAGTTGATGGCTATATAAGAGGTTACAAAAAAAAGAAGCTCCAGGGTCTAGTAAATCATAAATATGTAAATGAAAGACTTGTAATGTACCAGTAACTACGTCAGGAGAACTTTTGTAATCTTATCGAGACTAAAGTGTATAAAGCTTGTTCTGATACTGACTGCTAGTAGCGCTGGAAGTGCCACCCTATTGAGTCGAGTGGCCGTCTAGAATTGATGACTGAGGGGACTAGCCCTATTGGCACAAATCCCTACCTTTTTTAGCAATTGCTCAACGCTCTCAAATCTGATGGTCTGGCTTACCATACCCAAAGCATACATTACTGCCATCTCTACACTCACCCTGATGGTTTCTACTCTATTTCTCTTACTAGAAGTTACCCCCATAATAGTTGTTACCTTCTGGACCATGTCTAATAATTTTTGTGGATCCTCTTCATATTTGGATCTCAAAAATAGAGGAGGATTCATTCGGGTAAAGTTCTGAATCCTACCTATGGTAGTATTGAACACTGGGTTGGTCGGGAAAATAGCTAGATGAGTATTTTATTCTTCTACAGAGTGAGCTATAGTAGTGAATGAAGCTCTGAACTCAACATGGGAAACATGCTCGTCCAGGGAATCTTCCTGAACAGGAGGAGATGCTAGCTGGTTCATATTTCTTCTTACGTTTGTCTTTCTGGGTGGCATAATCTGTAAATGGAAGGGAGAAAAGATTAGATAGATAGTTTAACATGAGCTCATGCTTGGTTGCATGACATGAACAAAGAAAGAAGGGAAACTTTTCTTAAAATACCTCGTAGTCTCTTGTCCATAAGAGTGGCACATTTAACACCCATGCACAAGACTCTACTCGAGGCAGCTTTCAGACTTTTTAGGACACATTAAAAACTTAGGCTCTGATACCAAGTTTGTAACGACCCAATAGTACACCCTGGGCGCCACATGGTGCTTACGGTCCTGAGAGCCGATAAGCTAACCCATGAGTTGATACCTGGTGTGAGCATAAAACAATATAATAACATATGTGGAAGCACAATAGATAAGCCATAAGGTTTTAAATAACTGAAAACAATATTGGATCATAAAACTGGAAACAACTGTCTAGAACTAATAAAATAATAACAAAACTATCTGATAGTCTATACTAGTCTGAAAAGCCTCTACTGACTGAATAAGAGTTGATGGGACCAGCCCCAACTAACTCTATTTAACAACTGAGCTAAACGTATGAAAATAAATTTAGTATGTCCTCAAAATAAAAGGTCTCACCACAACTACGGATGATAATCTGAAAGGTCTATACACGGTCCAGGAACTGAGTGTCCGAACCTATGATATGATACATCATAGAACAAGAAAAAAGAATGTGATCAGTACTTTGAATGTACTGGTATGCTAAATGAGGTAGGTTGATATGCATGGTTTCATGTACAGGAGTAATAACTGAATGAATGAATAGCATGAAGTACTGAATAGACTGAATAAAATCTGTAAATACTGAGAATGTATGACCAAGCATAAAACATGTTCTTAATAAAATCTGTAAACTAAAATGCTGAAATCTGATTACTAAATAACCAATATCTGTATGCTATAATCAATACAATCCTAAACTGAAGTATAATAAATACTGAACTGAGACTGTGGGATCTATCATCTAACCGACATGCCCAAATGAGAAAATTGGGGTCCAATCTGTGACCCCAATTGGAAGGGTGTTATTACTGTGCCATGGGTACTAAAAATGGTTGTGTGTATCCACAGATGTACTGTCCCGAAGGACTAAGGGTGTCAAGCCTAAACTGACGGTGACCCCTGTGAGGTAGTCAATCCTAAACTTACGGGTGACTCCTCATATCCTACGCTGGCTACGTAGTTCTAGAGTACAGGGAATGCTGCTAATGACTCTGCCTATCTAACGAGGAAGCCTCCATCCCTACACTCGCTCGGTGCTAAGTCCTACTCCCAACTGAACTGACTCGAGATATTGAACTATTTTCGGGTATTCACAACCCCCAGGACTCAATACCAATAATAGCAAAATAGTACTAAAACTTTGAGGACATAATATGAAAGCATTTATTCAAAATTCAATCTTGTAGGCATTTCATCAAACACTTTACATTCATAGTGTAAGCTAAGCATGGGAACAATTTAAATCTTGTAGTAATAACATGATTTCAACATCAACATCATGAATTATGAATTAAATCAGCGAATAACATCATTAAAACATGTGGGGTTGAATAACAACGACAATTTCATGTAAACACGGTGTAGAATTATAACTCATAGGAATTCCTGGTTAAAATCACAATTAAAAATCATGAAAAACTTATAAAGATCCCAACTTGAATTTAGAATTGGATATTTGGACTCCATGGGTGAAATAAACCCATAGATGAACACTTAACATACCTGGGTTGATGAATTCGTGAGAATTGATGGTGAATTCTTGAGTTTTGATTTTCAACTTAGAAAGCTAGGGTTTTTGTTCTTGAAAGAGGGATACTTTAATTTTTTTGAGAGAATTATGAAATAATGTGCAAATAATGCTCTATTCGGACTTAAATCCCGTGTTTGGACAGATTTGGGACTATGAAAAAAGACCAAATGATCCCTGGAATTTAAATAGCAAAAGTCCCAATTTTTGGCTGCAGCGTGACGCGGTGCAACTGCATCGGGCCACTTGAAAACTGACAATCCCCATTTTACCCTATGGCATGATGTAGTGCTATTGCGTTGTGCCTCTGAAAACGGATGATCCTAAACTAGAAGCTTGTCGCGACGTGGTGCCAATCGCGATGCCCTACTAGAAAAGAACTATTGGGAAATGTCCCCTTGGTGCGACGCGATTGTAATTGCGTTGGAACACTGGAAAAATATAAACGTGATTTCATCCATCACCGCAACGCGGCCTTATCGCATTGGGCTACTATTTTGCACTAAAATTGTCGTAACTTCTCACCCGAGTACCGGATTTGGGTGAAATTGGTATCGTTGGAAAGCTAGTTCAATTTCCTATTATTTGGTGGATTTTGATCTAGAAAATTCTCAATATAGAAAAAGATATTCTGTTTTAAAGTTGACTAAAACAACATTCTTATAAAAAATTCAATCGGTAAGGATTATTTTTATTCGTCTAATAGTTGGGAGTTATTTGAGGCCTTAATATACATCAAACTCATGCATATCACTACGAAAGAACTATAATGTAATATTCATAATCTTGAAACATGTCTCTAACATTGGTTTGGATTTTTGGGATATTACAGTTTGGCAATGAAAATCATAACTTTTCAGAGTTATAGCCGTACAATTATACGGATAGTCAGAGTTAGAGAGTCGGATAAAGCAGGTTTGTGTTCAATCTCCTGCCAACTAAAATGAGGCATACATTTAGCTCCTATAATTCTGATATTACCCTTGAATAAGAAAGGAATAAGAGAAGCAACTGACATGGTAATACACAATGCGCATAAGTTCTTACCTCACATACTATGAAGATTAATAATATGATTTAGAAACTAAAAATCAAACAACATTAATCAGACATTGAAATAATGAGAGTTAGAAAATCAAATAGTGCATCACAAAAGGTTTTCATTTCACCAAGCACCTTAGCTTCATTGATTTATAACAACAGTCGACCAAATTTTTTTAATTGCAATTTTCATATTTAAGCACAGAACATACTTTTTCTCATATTCTGGAAGTTCTAATCACCTCTAATTTCAATAGGGGTTGTTGCTCGACAGCTAGTGCCAATTTTCTGAGTCAACTATGTTATTTGCGAGAATTTCTTCTCTCTGATTTTGTCTCCTCACTAAATGGATGCACACACTTGTCTTACATCAGAGATATTCAATTCAATCATCTCTAAGCATAAAATTAACTTCGAAAAGATAATTGTGAAATATATATGCTACTTTATTCAATACTAGTAGTAATCAATAGATAAAATCTAATAAAACTTCAAATCCACTGACTTATATGTGAAAAACAATGAAAAAAAATGTAAAAAAATATGGCGTGTGAACAAAATGGAGTAGAAATGAAAACGGAGTGGAGAATGTGGAGTCACCATAGTTCTTACATTTTCAATATTAGGTTTTAATTTATCCAGTGCATTAAGCTCATCATCAGTCAACAAGTTGAGTGAATCAGGCACATCAATAAATACAGAAATGATTACTTGGAATAAGAGGCTCATGTAATACCCTGTACTTTTCCTAGCTTAAATTCATTCCTAGAATGTTAAGAAATATTTTTCAAAATGAAGAATATTTATTTGGTGTGAAATTTTCCAGATTTAGATCTCCCATTGTGTGAGAACTTGAATAAGTTTTCCATCGATACCAAATTCGCCTAATTCCAATACTCGGTTAAGGAGTTAGAGCATTTTTAAGTTGACAGTGTGCCACCTGGACACTTGGCGCGTCGCGGATGTCAGTAAAATGATAATTGTCAAATTCCAATTTCCCTCTGCGATATCACCACATCGTGGAGAGGGAAAATTTCCCAATTATCAATTTCCAGTAGCCCAACGTGATATTGGCGCGCCGTGCCAGTGGCCAAAATGACATTTCTATAGGACACTGCGATGGTGGCACGTCACATTGTAGTTTCAGGTCCCAATTGTCAAAATCTAGTTGGACAACGCGATAGCTCCATATTGCGGATACCACCAATTTCCCAGTCGTCAATTTCCAATGAACCACCGTGATAGTGGCACGTCACGGTGGCTCATTAAATAGGGAATTTCAGTTCTCATTTCCAGTCCCGTTTAGGAGTTTAAAAATGGGAATTTTGGACAATTTCCAAGCCCCCAATCCATCAAAAACACAAGATTAATCATATTCAAAGCACTTTGTGCTTATTATTCATCATTCTTTTCAAAAGCAAAAACTTAGAGCTCTAAAACCTCTTCTCTAAGAAATCAAAATCCTCCATAGATTCTCCAAGAAAGCTCTAAATTGAGGATTCCCAAGGCAGGATAATCAAGAATCCATCATCAAGAACTCAAATAGGAATCCATAATTCAAGAATCTACATCTAATCATTAATCAAGGTATATGGGGTTTATGAACAAGGATCTCCTTTCATCCTTGTGCCCAAAACCAAGCTTTTACATTAAATTCATATGATTTCGAATGATATTCCATGAGTTTTGAATTTGGGTTCATACCCATTATTTCTCTTTGCAAGATTTTGAGATTTCCAATGTTTTAGAAGTTGAATTGCATGTCTATTTTCATTTTTCATGCCTATTGCAGTAATTTATAGATTTTGAGATGAAATATGATTGTTTTCAATATCAAGCATGACTATTTTGATGTTTTGACATGAGATTGAAGCATGGGTTATTACCCCAAGATTGAATATTATTTTAAGAAAGATGATGCTTTAAGCATCCTATTATCAAATTATTTATAGATTTTCATTAAAGCTTTGATCTTTTTATCATCAGATAAGTTTTCGAATCCATTTTTCAGATTATTACAGATTACAGAATTCAGATCATCTTTATTTACAGATTTTATTAGATAAATGCATTAGTGGTTTTAGATAAACCCTTATGCTAGTTTTAAAGTGGATTTCCAATAGAATGAGCGTAGAAAATAAAAAGGGAGTAGTATTTAGCACCGAACGGGAAGTGTGGGTTTAGCGCATCCTACTTCCACAGAACTTCGTAGCCAACGTAGGAATAGATTATCAGCTTATTCCCACTTATATATGGATGACAGTTTCAGATGTGATCACTTAGCTCAGGTTATACTCCCTGGAAAGAGTATGACACCTCTCCCCAATGTGAGATTTCTTCCTTAGGAGGACGAGACGTTAGACTCCATGTAGCTCGCATGGTTTATGTCAATTAAGAGAACCTCCTTTCTAGTAAAAGTAAATAACCAATTTTTCCCTATTAGTAAAGAAAAGTTTTGAAAGAATTCCCTTACAGGTAAGCTTAAGATAAAGTGTTTTCCCTACAGATTAAATATTTTAGAAAAGATTAACAGAAAAGATTTTAGAAAACTAAGTGTAAAGGCTCACAAAGTTTACTCAGATTATGCTTTATATAATGATATTAGCTACAGACTTCAACTTTCAAATTTCAGAATTTAGAGTGAGTCCTTTCTACACTTAGACAGTATGATTTAAAGAGAGAACACAAGTACAACTTTCAGAACTAAATGTTATGACTTACTAGATTTATAAAGTATGATTGATTTATTATTCACGATTTTAGTATTTTAGATATTCCATCTTATGTGAGTCATTTACATTTAGCATTCATTGTTTTATAAATTGTGATGATGAGATGATGTTTTACTTATGCATTTCACCCCATTTACTCAGTACATCCTCAAAGTACTGATCCATATATATGTCTATGTGCTATGTTGTCTCATAATGTAGGTTCAGGCGCTCAGTATCAGCCACGTGAGTAGTTTTTGCATCTCCGTTTACATACGACAGTTGGTGTGTCCTCATAGTTTGGGGACTTATTACTCAGATTTTGCAGTTTATCAATTTATGAGATTTTAGCATTTCTTTCAGACCGTTTGAGTTAGCTGGGGGTTTATCCCTGTTACTTTCTAGTGTTAGTAATTGAGGTTTATCAGAATGCTAGTTTTGATTCAAATTATTCAGTATTGATGTTTCAAATATTATTCTCAGATATTATAGACAATTTCTGCATTCTAGCATGACTTTTATACCTATATTTCCATCATTATGAGATTTAGGCTCATTAGTATGTAGACAAGGTTAGATAAAGGCTACTCATAGTCTTGAGCATCGTGTGACATCTCGGGATCAGATTTTGAGGCGTTACAACTCATTCATAACTGTAAGGCATTGTGTCTTGGATTTTTAAGTATGTGAACAATTTTATTTATGCTAGTACTAAGAAGGTACTACCTAGTCGGCAATATAGTAAGGTCTTTTGATTCCAATTTATATTACCACATAAACGTTTTTGCAATAAAATTACATAGGTAGAAAATGTGATGCTTACATGGTTATATATGCGAAGAAAATGTCGCAAGTAAACATTGAATGGGACAAGATTAAAGTAAACTTAAAAGAAAATGGTATGTGACGCTACCTGTAAAGCTGAAATACTGAGGTGACCAAAAAATTAGAATAACCAGTTAGTCATTTTCTTTGGTACTTCATCTTCCTAAGATTTTTATGGTTGGTTCCACCTATTGGACAATCATGTATGGAATAAGAATCTAAAAAGCTTATCTTTTCCGTAAAAAAAAACTCACAAAAATAAGAAAGATACTTCCTGCAATAAGAAAACATAAAGACAACAAAAAAAACTAAATATAAATTACATTATACCTCAATTATGTCAATAAGAACGTTCTCTTAATCAACATAGAGCATCGAGTGAAAACACATCATTGGTTAATTGTACTAAAGGTCTTAGAAATTTTACAATATATAGAGGATTCTTTCATCAATGAACTAACATGTGTACCGACTAATACTCCAGTTTTTGTACTACTTTTGAACTATTACGGACCATTCTCATATCCTTCACATTTTCTAAATAAGGGTAATATCAATTTCTTGGTGTAATACCCCGTATATTTCTAAGCTAGAAAATGAACCGTTGTTCCTACACATGAAACCTCCTATCCTGTGATTAATATTGGAGTAAATGATTTAGGATGAGTATTCTAGTGATAATATAGCTTATGATGTGTTAAGCATGTTCATAAGAGTCACTTAGAGTAAGCCAAGCTAAGAACTTTTGAATCCACCAAGTTTTCGTGTGTGATTTCACATGGGTCATCTTTGAATGAGCATAAAATGGTTTATAGGTGGTATTTTGTCATATTTATACCCTCCAAATTGTATAGAATTGAATAAGCTTTCCGTCGATACTAAATTCGCTTAAAACGGACACCCGGTGAAGAAGTTATGGCGATTTAAAGTTTCAACAACGTTATTTCAGTCAGTGGCATGTCACGCCGTAAGCCAAAATGACGATTGTCAATTTCCAATGTCTCTCTGCAATTCCACCGCATAACGGTGAGTTTTCAGGTCACAAATGGGGGGCAACGCGATAGCTCTGCATCGCGTTGGGGGCCAAATCTGGTAATTTTCCCAGAACTTAAATGACGTATCTAGAGGGGTATTTGGGTCATCTTTCCACCCCTATATATATTTCAACAAAACATATTCTTTCTCTAAAAATCCTCTCAAGAACACATTAGGGTTTTCAATTGGGGATTCAAGTTCAAGCAAATTTCTCCATCAATCATCAAGAATCTTCCATCTAAGGTATGTGTAGTGTTCATATATGGATCCATTTCGTTCATAGAGCTCAATAACCATGTTTTAAATATTATATTGTGATTGTCTTGTTGTGATATGACTATGTACATGTTGATGATTGTTGTTTAAGTTTCAAGATGATATCTAAAGTTGTTTTCATGAAGTATATGTGTTCTTTAGTTGAAATCCATGAACTTTATGTGGTTTAAAATGGAGAAATTCATGAAAACACACCTAAGCTAAAAGAATGCATGAAAAGTGTTTGATAAAATGCTTAAGGTGATAAGATTCGTGTCCCATGATTTAATAGTGCTTAAATTACAAGTCCATGCTCTATGCTTTATGATTTCACATGAATTCCACATGATTGATATGCGTCGTTGTTATGATGTGGATTGAGCATGATATTGAATCTATGCAAGTGTACACATGTTGTTTGAATTTCCCTTTCATACGTAAGATGTTGAGCACTATGCTTAGTGTGAAATCCCCTACTTATGATATGGTGAATTGTGGACTCCATTTTATGATCAAGTCTGTTATGTGTGTGAGTTTCATTCCATCGAGTCCTGGGAGTACTAGTACCTAAAAAATATAGTTGTGTGCCTAGAGCCATGTAACGTTATCATGATAATCTCAGTCAAGCCATGATCTATAGAACTCAGTTAGTCATGTGACTCAGGAAATCTCATGATCTTAATAAATTCTTAGATAGTAGTACTATTCTATCAGTCAATGGAAGTCGGTTACTCAGTCCATGTACATCCAGTTAAATCATGTTCAGTCTCTTCAGATGGGTGTAGAAGTTAGCACTGAGTGAACCCAAGGACTGGAACTCACCTACCAGTTTAGGGTGTGATTCTTAGTAGTCATCCTTGTTTTCCAGAACTACGTAGCCAACATAGGTTGAGACATCTTAACTTGCCAGATTAGGGTTTATGAGGTGGCTTAACCTGTCAGTTTAGGGTTACCACCATTCTCATTCGAGTACCTGCTAGCTAAGGGTCAAATACAGTTGTCCTTACCAGTGGCACGGTATTGACACCCTTCCAGTCAGGGCAGAGATTGGACTCCAACCTAGCTATATGTGTTATTTTGGCATGTCGGTTAAGCAACTACCTCCTATAGTTTCAGTCCCAGTCTCAGTAAAAGAACTCAGACAGTTCTTCAGATTTCAGTTACTAGGACTATCAGTTGCAGTCAATTCAGTTACAGTATGAAACTCAGGTAGTTCCATCAAATTCAGGACTATCAGACAGAGTCATCCATGTTTTCAAAATTTTAGTATCAGTCATGTAAGATAATAGTAAACCATGTATTAGTGTACAGATCCAGATATCATGTATTCACTATTTTAGTTACTATGTATGCATGTTTGTACTCTTATGTTTATATCAGTCAGTCAGTTAGCATTGTTCATGCATGTAAACCCTTTTGCATTGAGCCTACCTCACTCTATACTCAGTACTCCCAGTCGTACTGACACATTTTTGCTATGGTGCTTTCTTTTATGTTACACCATAGGTTCAGAGACATGAGTTCCAGATCAGCAGTAGCATTCCAGTCGCAGTGTTGCAGTGAGTCGTCATCCATTCGAGGATGATATTATTTTATTTCATTCATTATTTTAGTTCAGTTTTGCTAGACGGAATTTTTTATTACCCTATATGGACATTAGTATTTATCAAATATTCTATTTAGTTGAACCTTATGGCCAATTGTTCATGTTTTCTGCATTCTACAAGTATATTATGCAGTGTACGGGTACATATATCAGTCATGGATTAGCTTGTGGTCCCTTGGGGTCATAAGAACCGTGTTGCATTTCAGGTACCAGATTTGGGGTGTTAAAAACATTGTATCAGAGCCTAAGGTTCAATAGAGTCCTAGGAAGTCTGAAAGCCACATCTAGTAGAGTCTTGTGCATGGGTGTTGCGCGCCACAATTATGTGCAAGAGGCTATGAGATGTTTAAGAATAGTTTTCCTTCTTTCAGTATTCATGTCGTGCCAGTGAGCATAATCACAAGTCAGTCTCTCATTCTAATCCGCTTCTTCTCTTTATTTCAGAACATGCCTCCTAAGAGAAGAATTAGTCAGCCCCTCAGCCCAAACAACCTTTGGGTGATCATGTTTCTAATGCGGAGTTCAGGACTACATTTACCACTCTTTACCAATCAGTCGCTGCTTATAATGAATGGATAATAGTTATTCCGGCCAACCCAGTGGCCAACTCAGCTGCAACGAGGATTCAGGACTTTACCCAAATGAATCCTCCAACCTTTCTCGGGTCTAAGGTAGATGAAGACCCTCAGGAATTCTTAGATCAAGATCAAAAACTGACAGATGCCATAGGGTGACTAATGTTGAGAGTGCTGAGCTAGCTGCATACCAGTTGCAGGATGTGGTCATGCTTAGTTCAAACAGTGGAAGTTCGAACGATCAGATGATGCAGGTCCTATAGAGTGGGAGGAGTTTGTCACTGCATTCTTAGACAGATTCTTTCCCTAAGAGCTTATAGAAGACAAGGTGATAGAGTACATCAACTTCAGGTAGGGCAATATGATAGTGAAAGAGTATTCTTTTAAGTTTACTCAATTAGACAGGTATGCCCTTCATGTGGTTACAGACAGTAGATCTAAGATGAGTAAGTTCACTTCAGAGGTGAATGACAGTGTGGTTAATGAGTGGAGATCCGCTATGCTGAATAGTGACATGACCTTAGCTAGACTTATGACCCATGCCCAGCAGATAGAGGAGTAGAAGATTAAGCAGAGGGAAAAGCAGAATAAAAGAGGGAAGATAGGTAGTTTCAACTTCGCTCAGCCTAAATTAGAAAGTGAAAACCGTTCTCAGTTTCATCCTACGTCATTAGTTCCAGCTCCCTCTCTATCCAGTTCTCCAGTTCCTAAGTTCAGAGAGGGTAACAATGATAGAGCGCCAGGCTCTAAGACCTAGGGCAGTATTAGCAGTGCCCGCACCTATCCTCTTTGCCAGACTTACGGTAAGCACCATCAGGGTATGTGTAGAGTAGGTAGTGCCATTTGTTTTAGTTGTGGCAAGCCAGGCCATAGAGTTAGAGACTGTTCGTAGCCAAGTCCTCAGTGTCAACAGAATTGCTTTTCAGCTCAGTCCGATCACCCAAATAAGGAGAGTGCCACTTCCAGTGCTACTAGCGGGCAATGCCCATATCATCTGTATGCTCTTCAGACTCGACAAGATCAGGAAAGTTCTCCTGATGTAGTTACTGGTACGTTACAGATTTTTCATGTGCATGTTTATGCTTTTCTAGATCAAGGAGCTTCTTTGTCTTTTATTACTCCTTCTATAGCAGTTGATTTTGGAATCAGTACCGAAATTATAGTCGATCCTTTCTCAGTCTCTACCCAAGTGGGTAAAACCATCATACCCCGCCAGGTATACAAGAACTGCCCGGTTATGATATTTCAGAAAGTTACTTCAGCAGACTTAGTCGAATTAGAGATGACTGATTTTGATGTCATTCATTTCATGGATTTGATTTATTCCTTCTATGCCATAGTTGACTACAGAAATAGAATAGTTCAATTTCAATTCCCGAATGAACCCATCCTAGAGTGGAAGGGTAGCGTATCCGCTTTCAGGGGTCAACTTGTTTCCTACCTTCGGGCAAGGAAATTATTATCTAAGGGATGTGTTTATCATCTAGTTCATGTTAGAGATTTCAGTTCTGAGGCTCCCAATCTCGAATCAGTCCCAGTAGTGAATGAATATTCAGATGTCTTTTTAGAAGATCTTCCAGGAATTCCTCTCGAAAGGGAAATAGACTTCGATATTGATCTTCTTTCAGATACTAAGCCTATCCTTATTCCGCAATATAGAATGGCACCAACAGAACTCAAGGAACTGAAAGAATAGTTGAAGAATCTCTTAGATAAGGGATTCATCAGACCCAACATTTCCCCGTGGGGCGCACCAGTCTTATTCATGCGCAAGAAAGACGGTTCACTCAAAATATGCATTGATTACAGTCAACTCAAAAAGGTTACGGTCAAGAACAAGTATCCTCTTCCAAGAATCGATGACTTGTTTGACAAACTTCAAGGTGCCAATTATTTCTCTAAGATAGACCTCAGATCCGGCTATCATCAGCTTAGAATTAGAGAATGTGACATCCCGAAGATAGATTTCCGTACGCGGTATGGTCACTTTGAATTTTTAGTTATGTCCTTTGATCTTACCAATGCCTTAGCCACTTTCATGGACTTGGTGAACCGCGTGTTCAAGCAGTACATGGACATGTTCATCATAGTCTTTATATATGATATCCTGGTATATTCCCATACAGAGCATTATCATTCAGACCATCTCAGAATTGTTCTTTAGACTCTTAGAGATCACCAGCTATTTGCCAAATTCAGTAAGTACGATTTTTGGCTAAGGTCAGTATCATTCCTTGGCCATATTATTTTTGGTATGGCGTTAGAGTAGATCCTCAAAAGACCGAAGCAATAAGAAACTGGACTCACCCTGTTTCTCCATCAGATATCAGGAGTTTCTTGGGTTTGGATAGCTATTACAGATAGTTTATTGAAGGATTTTCATCCATTGCATCCCGTATGTCTAGATTGACTCAGAAGAAAGTCAAGTTCCAGTGGTCATATCCTTCCGAGAAGAGTTTTCAGGAATTGAAGACTCGACTCACCTCAGCTCCAGTCTTAGCTCTTCCAGATGGTTCAGATGGGTTCATAGTGTATTGTGATACATCTAGAGTGGTTTTAGGTTATGTCCTCATCCAGCATGGTAAGGTCATAGCCTACGCCTCCAGACAACTTAAACCCCATGAGAGGAATTATTCTACTCATGATTTTGAATTAGCAGCCGTAGTATTTGCCTTGAAGATTTGGAGGCATTATTTATACGGTGTTCATGTAGACGTCTTCACAGATCATAAGAGCCTTCAGTATGTCTTTTCCCAAAAAGATCTCAATCTTCGTCGGAGAAAGTGGTTAGAGCTCTTAAAAGATTATGACATGAGTGTCCTCTATCATTTGGGCTAGGACAACATAGTGGCCGACACTCTCAGTAGACTGTCCATGGGTAGTATTTCGCATGTTGAAGATAGTAAGAAGAAGTTAGTCTAAGAAGTCCACCGGTTTGCCAGACTAGGCGTTCTCTTAGTCGACTCTTCAGAGGGCGGTGTATGTGTTCAGAGTAGTTCAGAATCATCTTTATTTTTTGAGGTGAAACAAAATCAAGATAAGGATCCTAGCCTTGTCAAGCTAAAAGAGTCATTTTAGATTCAGAAAGTAGAGATTTTCTCCCAAGGGTAAGATAGTGTCATTTATTGTCAGGGTCATCTCTGTATTAAAGGTGTAGATGATTTAAAGCAGTGAATTCTTGCAGAAGTGCATGGTGCGTGATACTCTATTCATCCAGGGGCCACTAAGATGTACTGTGACCTACGGGAGATCTATTGGTGGAGTGGGATGAAGAAAGATGTTGCAGAATTTGTGGCTAAGTGCCCTACATGTTAGCAGGTTAATATAGAGCATCAAAAACCTATTGGTTCCATGCAGGAGTTCACCATTCTTACTTAGAAGTAGGAAGAAGTGAACATGGACTTTGTGATGGGTTTTTCTTGAACTCATCATCAACATGATTCAGTTTGAGTCATTGTAGATAGAATGACCAAGTTAGCCCATTTCTTTCCAGTCCATGCCTCTTATTCAGCCGAGGATTATGACAAACTCTATATTAAGGAGTTGGTCAGATTACACGGTGTTCCATTATCTATCATCTCAGAGAGGTACCTAGTTCACCTCTCACTTTTGGAAAGGATTCCAAAAGGGTCTTGGTACCCAAGTTTATATTAGTACAAATTTTCATCCTCAGACAAATGGTCAAGAAGAAAGGACCATTCACACTCTTGAAGATATGCTAAGGGTGTGTGAAATTAATTTCAAGGGAAGTTGGGATGACCACTTGCCTTTGATTTAGTTTGCATGCAATAATAATTGTCATTCCAGTATTAAAATGGCTCCATTCAAAGCTCTTTATGGTAGCAGGTGTAGATCTCCAATCGCGTGGTTCGAAGTTAGAGAGGATCTCATAGGGCATGACTTAGTATTCGACGCCTTAGAGAAAGTCCACTTAATCAGAGAAATACTTCGGGCTGCTCCGAGCCGACAAAAGTCGTATGCTGACGTTCGTAGAAAGGATCTTGAGTTCAAGGTTTATGACTATGTCTATCTAAAGATATCTCCCATGAAGGGAGTAAAGCGTTTTGGAAAGAAGGGAAAACTCAGTCCCCAATATGTTGGTCCCTTCAAGATTCTCAGTCGTTTAGGCAAGGTAGATTATGAGCTCGAATTGCCTTCAGATCGAGCCTCAGTTCATCTAGTCTTTCATGTCCCTTTGCTCAAGAATTTTATAGGTGATCCATCAGTCGTAGTCCCTATTCAGAGCATTGAAAGTCAGAATAGTCTCTTCTATAAGGAAATTCTGGTCGAAATTCTAGACTATCAGACTCGTAGACTGAGGAACAAAGAGGTCCCTCTAGTTAGAGTTCTTTGGCGAAATCAGTCCACTGAGGGAGATTCTTGGGAAGCATAAGAAGACATGCGTACCAGTTATCCTCACCTCTTCTCCACCAATCCAGATATAGCTCAAGGTAACAGTTCTACTTAAGCTTATTCAGTTTCCCGTTCAGAATTCTATACAACTTGGTATTTAGTTCATTCTCACGTTTCATCACAAATCTAGTATCAAGTACCATTGCATATTCAGTCATGAATTCATGTATCAGTTTAGTGTATAATCATTCATCAAATATGCATTCTCATTGGGAGAACTCAGTTATCAGAAATCTCATTTATGCATTCATGAATCAGTTACTCATACACCAGATATGCATGTCCAGCATAATACGTTTAGCTTATCAGCTATGTACGTCATGATATCATGTTCCAGTAGTGTATGTCTTGAACATACTTCAGTTTATTGTCTATCCCAATTTGAGTCAGTCTCATTCGAGGACAAATATTTCCAAAGGGGAGATATTGTAATACCCCGTATATTTCTAATCTAGAAAATGAACCGTCATTCCTACACATAAAACCTCCTATCCTGTGATTCATATTGGAGTACATGAATTAGGATGAGTATCCTAGTGATAATAGAGCTTATGATGTGTTAAGCATATTCATAAGAGTCACTTAGAGTAAGCCAAGCTAAGAACTTTTAAATGCACCAAGTTTTCGTGTATGATTTCACATAGGTCATATTTGAAAGAGCATAACTTGGTTTATAGGTGTCATATTGGAAATTTTATACCCTCCAAATTGGATAGAATTGAATAAGCTTTCCATCGATACCAAATTTTCCTAAAACGGACACCCGGTGAAGAAGTTATGGCGATTTAAAGTTTTAGCAGTGTCATTTCAGACAGTGGTGCATCGCACCGTAAGACAAAATGACGTTTGTCAATTTCCAGTGTCTCTCCATGATTCCAACACATCTCGGTGAGTTTCTAGGTCACAAACGGGGAGCAACGTGATCTCTCAGCGTCGCGCCGGGGGCCCAAATCGGGAAATTTTCACAAAAATTAAATGACGCATCTAGAGGGGTATTTGGGTAATCTTTACACCCCTATATATATTCCATAAATATAGAATTAAGCCCTTATTTCCTTAAAACATAATCTTTGTCTAAAAATCCTCTCAAGAACATATTAGGGTTTTCAATTGGGGATTCAAGTTCAAGCAAATTTCTCCATCCATCATGAAGATCTTTCATCTAAGGTATGTGTAGTGTTCATCTATGGATCTAATTCTTTCATAGAGCTCAAGAACCATGTTTTAAATATTATATTGTGATTGTCTTGTTGTGATATAACCACGTACATGTTGATGATTATTGTTTAAGTTTCAAGATGATATCTAAAGGTGTTTTCATGAAGTATATGTGTTCGTTAGTTGAAATCCATGAACTTTATGTGGTTTAAAATGGGGAAATTCGTGAAAACACACCTAAGCTAAAAGAATGCATGCAAAGTGTTTGATAAAATGCTTAAGGTGATAAGATTCATGTCCTATGATTTAATAGTTCTTAAATGACAAGTCCATGCTTTATGATGTCACATGAATTCGACGTGATTGATGTGCGCCGTTGTTGTGATGTGGATTGAGAATGATATTGAAGATATGCAAGTGTACATATATTGTATGAATTTCCCTTCCATACGTAAGATGTTGAGAACTATGCGTAGTGTGAAATCCCCTACTTATGATATGGTGAATTGTGGACTCCATTTTATCATCAAGTCAGTTATGTGTGTCAGTTTTCTTCCATCGAGTCCTGGGGGTACTAGTACACAAAAAATATAGTTGTGTGCCTAGATCCATGTCATGTTTTCACGATAATCTCAGTCAAGCCATGATCTATAGAACTCAGTCATTCATGTGACTCAGGAAATCTCAGAAATCTCATGATCTCAATAAATTCTCAGATATTAGTACTATTCCGTCAGTGTTACTCAGTTCATGTATATCCCGTTAAATCATGTTCAGCCTCTTCAGATGGGAGTAGAAGTTAGCACCGAGTAAACCCAAGGATGGGAACTCACCTACCAATTTAGGGTGTGATTCTTAGTAGTAATCCTTATGTTCCAGAACTACGTAGCTAACATAGGTTGAGACATCTTAAACTGCCAGATTACGGTTGATGTGGTGGCTTAACCTGTCAGTTTAGGGTTCCCACCGTTCTCATTCGAGTACCTGCCAGCTAAGGGTCACTCGCAGCTGTCCTTACCAGTGGTGCGGTATTGACACCCTTCCAGTTGGGCCAGAGATTGGACCCTAACCTAGCTATATGCGTTATTGGGGCATGTCGGCTAAGCAACTACCTCCCACAGTTTCAGTCCTAGTCTCAGTAAAAGAACTCAGATAGTTCTTCAGATTTCAGTATACCAGGACTGTTAGTTACAGTCAATTCAGTTACAGTATAGAACTCAGGTAGTTCCATCAGATTTAGGACTGTTAGAGACAGTCATCCATGTTATCAAAATATCAGTATCCGTTATGTTAGATAATAGTAAACCATGTATTAGCGTACAGATCCAGATATCATGTATTCACGATTTTAGTTACTATGTATGCATGTTTGAACTCTTATGTTCATATCAGTTAGTCAGTTAGCATTGTTCATGCATGTAAACCCTTTTGAATTTAGCCTACCTCACTCGTATACTCAGTACTCCCAGTCGTACTGACGTATTTATGCTATGGTGCTTTCTTTCATGTTACACTATAGGTTCAGAGACTAGAGTTCCAGATTAGCAGTAGCATTCCAGTCACAGTGTTGCAGTGAGTCCTCATCCATTTGAGGACGATATTATTTTATTTCATTCATTATTTTAGTTCAGTTTTGCTAGACGAAGTTAGTTGGAGACATGTTCCTTTAACTCCTTATTTCAAATAGTATTTAGAGGCTTTTAGATTTAGTTCAGATTTTAGATTCTACTTTCAGTAGTTTTGGGTATTTGTTACCCTATATGGACGTTAGTATTTATCAGATATTCTATTTAGTTTAACCTTATGGTCTATTGTTCATGTTTTCCACATTCTACAAGTATATTATGCAGTGTACAGGTACAGATATTAGTCATGGGTTAGCTTGTGGTCCCTTAGGTTCATAAGCACTGTGTAGGGTTTCGGGTACCAGATTTGGGGTGTTACACTTGGGCTTGAACATGCAATTTATACAAAAATCAATCTAAGAAAAGTAAAAAAAAACTACCATGAAATAAACTGGGTTTGTTGTTGTTATTTTTGTTGTATGTTGCATGCATAGAAAATTTGAAGTAAGCAGTAAAAAAATCTATAATTCTTTTAAGAATATGAAAGTTCATTCTTACCTCTTAATATAAAACTTCTAAAGCTCCATCCTTCGAATCAACTTCCCTTGGAGACTTTAACGCGTAGTCCACCACTCGTTCTAGAAACCCCAATTTCTCAAATCCCTAAATAAAAAAATAAAGTACAAAATTATACATACAAAGAGACAATAATTTAGAAATTGAAAGAAGGAAAACAAACAAAACAACAAAAGGAGAAAAAAAATAGGGAATAGCAAGAAAGAAAATAAAAAAGTAATAAAAGGAGAAAATAAGAGAACAGACGTAAAAAAAAGAAGCAAGAAAACTAATAAAGAACTGAAAAAAGAAGGAAGGGGAAAAACAAAATGGTGTAGTTGAAGCCCTTTTCTTTTAAAGTAAAGACAGGAATTAGTGAATCATCAAAGTGAATAGGTAGATAGATATTTCTCCATTAATTAAAAGTTTCGGTTTGAAGTACAATTTAAGTAACATTTGGTACAATAATTAACTACACTGTTGGTTCACTAGCAGTGTTGTACATATTTGGCTGCCTTTGGAACAATAATTGGATGTTGTGATTGTCCTATGACTATTGTCTTCTATAATAGAGTAATACTATTATGCCAACTCACTTAGATAATTTAAAAGGGATATTAATCAGACTTCTTTTATACCTTGATAGTTATAAGCCTCTTCACATGTTGGAAAAGTCCTTTCCTTATCTACTAGCACCATTTTCATTTAGAGGTTGATGTTATGTACCTAGACATGGCAAAAGGTGCGGCTGTGGTTCAATCCCACAAATATTTCAACCTGTCCCACCGCACACATATTTTCAATCCACCCGACCCGCATATTTATTAAAAAACAACTGTGTTTGATACTAAGATAAAAAAAATCATAAAATCTTTTTTTCATTTTTCTATCAAGTAATATTAATTTAATAGATAATGACTAACAGTAATTTCTTGACATCAATTGTGGATCTGTAACAACCCGCATTTTCGAGCTAGAAAGTGAACCATTGTTCCGATATGTGCAAAACTTAATCCCATGATTCATAATTTAATTCATTTTTCATGATCTTTATCCTAGTTTATGAAGTTCTCTCAAAGTAAAAGATGTTCATAGAATTTATTGAGAGCAAATTTGAGCTAAGAATCTTTGATTCATCCAAAGTTTGGTATTCGATTATACAAAGGTATACTTTGAACATGTATAAATTTTGATATACTTGTAATTTTTCATATCAAGACCCACCAAATTGTATATAATTGAGTCATCTTTCCAAAGTTACCAATTTCGCCTTAATCCGATACCCGAGTGAAAAGTTACAGCATTTTTTGTGTGAGGCGGTAAGCTGCCGTGATTACACCGTTCGGCGGTGCCTATAGCGGTGGAACCAATAGCGCTCAGAAGTAAACCTCAAAGTTGGAATTTTTCAAAATAGTGGGTGATTGCGATTACACCGCTCGGCGGTGCCCATAGCGGTAGCACCAATAGCGCTCAACGGTGAGCCTCAAAATTGGAATTTCTGCTGAAACTTTTAATTCCAAGGGGCAGTCTTGTCTTTTCCCTATAAACCCAAGTTGTGTAAACAGTAAATTAAAATATATTTTGGACATAATATTCTCAAATTCACTCAAATCTATCAAGAACAAAACCCTAACCTCACTCCCAAAGATCAAGAATCTATACTTTAAGTTCAAGATTTTCAAGAAACAAAATCAAGATTCGGATCCTATTCTTCGAACTAAGTAGTCTAAGGTAAATGGGATTTCACTAAAAACCATGGGCATAAGATTTACTATTTTATCATGTTTAAACATCCCCAATCATGTTTATAAAGAAGAGTTTTGATATTGTTTCGAAAAGTATGTATCATGGAATTGTTTTGATGAAATTATATGTTGTCTTGAACCTTTTTCACAAAATTTAAATTGTAAATATATATGTATATTTTCTTTTGTAATGAAGAGTTTGATTGGGAGCATGATTGATAAAAACTCCCTCTACTTTTATGATGTCTTTGGTTTCAAGTGTCGTGGATTGTTTGAATTGCATGAACTTTCTTAAAGAAAACAAAAGGGTGAATGTTTGTTTAATGATCATGGATTGATACTAATTATGGCATTTTGAGAGAGTGTCTTTCGCATGATAAACGTTCATTGTGTCAAATTAATAATTTCCATGGGTTTTGAGTAATGCAAATATAATATTTCCACCTTATGATTGTACTATAGAGAGAAGAGTGTATTTGATGTAAACTCAAATGAAAATATATTGCATGAATCTCTCTTACTTGATGTTTAAAAACTATGGATGGTCATTAACATGAAGATAAGTGAAAAAGGTCTCTATATATGTTATGGTGTGACATGAATCACTTGCAAGTCGGGGTATGACGATACCCGGTAATTGTATACCCTTAACAGAAAAAGTGTTGAATGTTTTGAATGTATGAATATGGTTTTAAATAACTAAAAGATGGTCTTAAGAGAGTTAGATGGTTACCCAAAGAAAGCACGAGTTGAGAGACTCAATGATGGAAATCGTGGTTTGCCGACTCAAAATTTTGGCACCATGTTGTATGGTCTTGTATTCCTTGATTCATATCATTTCAACTTGGGACTATGGTTAGGAGCTATTCTTTGTGGTCTCGTTCCCTACCGTGATATATTATTATGATTGGGAATTATGGCACCCTACTTTGTGGACTGGCGTGTCTTCCACACCAATACTCCAACCCTTACGACAAACTTGGATTGGGAGCTTGGCCACCGAGTCAAGAGAGGATCCCATATAGGCCGTGGAATGATAGAATTGTAGGGTGTACTATCTAGATCAGTAGAAAATAAAAAGTGAGTCATGATTTCCAAGAGTTGTTGAAATTCATTTCAGTATGCTCGTGTGTTTTCACTTATGCATTATGTTTATTGTTTTATAAAATGCCCTCATTATGATATATAAAAACATGTTATTTTGGGTTGTTTCACATACCAGTACATTTTGTATTGACCCCCTATATTTTAGGTTCTGAGTCCCAATCTAGTCGTCCTACTAAACAATAGATTGTTGTCAGACATTCAGAGTTGGTGATCCCCTCTTACTTTGGAAGACATCTTATTTACATATATTGATCTCATTGTTTTTAGTTCATGGTCCGAATGGGGGCCTTGTCCCAATTTCAAACAGATTGTTGTTTTCAATTGTAGTAAAGATTTCGCAAATGTGTATTAGATGGTTTGAGTTTTATTGTACTTATGTCCGCATTACTCAGTTGATATATTAAAGTGACCATGTTTCCATTTATTTTCCGCATTTCCTTACAGTATATGATTGTCATTTAGAGAAGGGCTCTCGATCCTTCATGGTTCGGGATGCTCGTACCATCCTGGGCCTCGGTTCAATTCGTGACAAACTTGGTATCATAGCTATGTTCATGGTCCCAGGGTGTCTTTGAAATCATGTCGGGTAGAGTCCTGTTTATGGGTGTGTAGTGCGCCACACTTATAAGTAGGAGGCTATAAGGCATTTAGAAATGTCTCTCTTCTTTTCATGATTTGGTTCATGCCATATAGTATGAATTTCCTCTAATCAATGATTTCCTATATTTCAGAAAAATTATCATGCCTCACTATAGATCCAACGAACAAAATGCCCAAGCTAAGGATGTCTGTCCTACTCATGGAATACCGACCCATAATAGAGCTCGTACCCTAGTGTTTATTGCTACTCTGGGAGTTTCTCCAGTTCCGAATAGTCCACCTCGGGCTCCATGGACCGGTGTTAACCATCCCCAGCCTCCTCAGAGGGAAGTTTCAAATACTGAGTTCCGACAGTCCATCCATATGATTGCTCAACTAGTGGACTCTCAGACCCTTCGGTCTGAAGATGTGGATTCTGTGTCTGGTTCATCTGAGGTTACACGGGTTGGTTAATTCATGAGGCTAACCCACCTACCTTTACTGGAACAAAGGTTGAGGAGACCCCCAAGGGTTCATTGATAAACTGGAGAAAAAATTTAAAGTTATGCATGCGAATGAGGTTGAGGGGGTTGAGTTGGCAGCTTATCAGTTAAAGGATTTGTCCAATCAATGGTATAATGAATGGGAGGATTAAAAGGGTAGTGATGTCGAGCCTTCTATATGGGGTGAGTTTGTAGAGGCCTTCCTAGATTTCTTCTTTCCCCAGGAATTGAGGGAAGAAAAGGCTGAAGAATTTATGAATCTGAAGCAAAGGAAAATGAGGGTAAGACATTATACATTTAATTTCACCCAGCTATACCATTATGCTCCAGAATTAGGGGGTAACATGAGAGCTCGCATGAAAAAGTTTGTATCCGATCTCTTAGATGATCTGGTGTTGGAATGCAAGGGAGCGATGCTGAATAAAGATATGGATTTCACTAGGTTGTCCATTCATATGCAGTAGGTAGAAGAGCAAAATAAGAGGTTGGCTGAGGTAAGGGAAAAGAAAGAGAAACTAAGAGAGTTGGGTCCACAGATCAAAATAACAGTCAGCACCAAGGTGGTAATTGGGGAAATAAGTGTTCGAAAAAAAAGTTTTGGAGCAATGCTTAGTCGTCAGCAAGTGCACCTGATCCCAGGCCTTCGGATGAATAACGTTTTCTATCAGGAGATAGGCCTGTAGCTTATGGCACCTAGTCCCAAGAGAATGTGACTCAGCCTTTTAGGTCACATCCTCATTGTAGTAATTGTGGGAGAAATCATCTGGGGAAGTGTTATTCTGAGATTTGGATGTGTTATTCGTGCGGCTAAGTGGGCTATTTTCAGAGGGACTGTCCCTCAGCAGGAGGGAATATAGGGGGAGCTAACTCCCAAGTCGTATCTACATCTTCTCCTCCTAAGGGTACTACTTTTGCTGTCAGTGGTGGTCACAATCGATTATATGCCTTATCTAACCTCTAGGATGCAGAGACCTTGCCAGATATTGTTATGGGTATGTTATAGATTTTCTCCCGTGATGGGTATGTATTTGGCATGCTTCACATTATTGGTGTCGTTAGACAATAAGATGTGGAGTGTAGTGGTGGAAATAGTAGCTTAAGATTGTTAATGTGTGTCTTGTGGAAAGGAATTAGTGGGCTTGATGCAATATTTGGAATAACCTAGGTTGGCAACTTCCGAAATAAGGAGTGGATAATGATAATTTATATATACCTATATCCATGACAATAGTGTTAAAACAATGAATTGCGATTGAGTCATTAAGCAGATAAGAGCGTGGGTAAAGGAGAATAAGTTGAACCCCAAAGTAGCATGTTGTTAGATAAAGTTTTATGTGTGTAAGTGTTTTGTGCACCTAGTTCCTGTTCTTGAATTTTGGTAGTATAGGAAAACCTAAAGAGTTGTTGTGTTATGTTCTTTAGATCTGAATTGAGGGAATATAGGTAGACGATATGTGCCTTTGGGATAGTTTTACAAAATTTTATTATGTTGTAGCTTATGTGATTAGCGGTCTAATGTTAGAATGTTAAGTGGAATCGATTGGATTTTTATGTAATAAGGAGTGAGGATGGGTATGCTCATAAGACTATGATTTGTAACTTGATGGCTATAGAGGATAAGAATTAACCGTAGCATTCTTGGAAAGCAACGCCTGTAGAGTATAATTAAAAAAAAAAGAGTTTAGCGTTTTTGTGTATGGTGATACCTTATTTTGTTGAGAGTTTTGGTTATTTATTTGATGAGGGAATATGTTTGAAAGTCTAGGATCATGACTTTGACCTATGGGGGAGATGGTGAATTAAGGTAGTTCCTGAATTTTCTCCCATTCATGATGCTTATGCTCGGGTCCCTTAATGACCCTCCGTATGTTAGTAGGATGGTGGTTGTGGAAGCATAGTAATGTTTTAGGTAGGGGAGTAGATGTTCTTTAGTGTGAAAAGTTTGATGTGATTTGTTTAGATAAGGTTATAGGTGAAGGAGGAAAGAAAGAGATGAACTTTCATTACGTGAAATAGTTATAAAGGAGATATATGGCGAAAATCTTTGTGAGAATGATTGAATTTGATGGTCTTAGTAGAGAGAGCCATTAAGTGGGTGTAGTAATGATAGTCTTGAATGTTGTGATTGACGAAAACACAAACCAATGAGCCATGTGGTTATTACTCCTTGAATTAAGACTTGAGATTGTTGGGTTATAGTGATGAGGTGAGGTAATTTCTTAATGTGATGTAGAGTACAGGATCCCGTAGTTTAAGTTAGCATCCTTTAACCTTCAGGTTAGGCTTCAACATGGAAGTACTATATAATGGGACTCAAACTCTTGTGGTTAGATGCGTTATGGGAGAATTTTAAGTTGAAAACGATGAAGTATGTTATTTATTGTTTGGGGCATGTTTGAGTAGTGTCTCTAAGTTTTAGGTCTATTCATTGTATCTTGTAAGGTAGAGAATGCTTCTAATTCCTATCTTTCACGAAATCTCATTTCATGATTGTACCGATATAATCAGGCCTATTATCACTAAATAAACTTATGTGTTATGTTGTGATGATCATGAATCATGTGCAAGGTCATCTCTATGTCAATCCTTATCAACTCATGCTTCATGCGTATATGATTCACTAGGGAATTATCATGAAACTCTTTTGATGCCTTTGCATATTCTCTCAAGGAAAAGAAAATGTTCAATCCGAGGTTACATTCCTTACTTCCTACTTTTCGAGCTTCAACTAGATCCTACCCATCATTTGGGGACGAATGATCCCAATGGGGAGATAATGTAACAACCCACATTTTTTAGCTAGAAATTAAACCGTCATTCCGATGTGTCAAAACTCTAATCCCATAATTTATATTTTAATTCATGTGTCATGATTTTTATCCTAGTTTATGAAGTTCTCTCGAAGTGAAAGATGTTCATAGAATTTACTGAGAGCAAAGTTGAGCTAAGAATCTTTGATTCGTCCAGAGTTGGTATTCGATTCAACAAGGGTCTAGTTTGAACGTGTATAACTTTTGATATACATGAAACTTTTTAGATTAAGAACACACCAAATTGTAGATAATTGAGTCAGCTTTCCAACGATTTTAATTTCTCCTTAATCCGATATCCGAGTGAAAAGTTATAGCATTTTTCGTGTGAGGCAGTAAGTTGCCACGATTACACCGCTCGGCGGTGCCTATAGCGTTGGAACCAATAGCGCTCATTGGTAAGATTCAAAGTCAGGATTTTCTAAAACAGTAAGTCACCGCGATTACACTGCTCGGCGGTTCCTATAGAGGTGGCACCAATAGGGCTCAGCGGTGAGCCTCAAAATTTGTATTTCTGCTGAAGCTTTTAATTCTGAGGGGCAGTCTTATCTTTTCCCTACAAACCCAAGTCATGTAAATAGTGAATTAAAATGTCTTTTGTGCATAATATGCCCAAATTCACTCAAATTTATCAAGAAAAAACCCTAACCTCCCTCCCAAAGATCAAGAATCCATAGTTTAAGTTCAAGATTTCCAAGAAACAAAATCAAGATTTGGATCCTATCCTTTGAACTAAGTAGTCTAAGGTATGTGGGACTACTCTAAACAACATGGGGATAAGATTTACTATTTTATCATGTTTAAACATCCACAATCATGTTTATGAAGAAGAGTTTTGACTTACAAGTCGGTGTATGACATGAATGACTTGCAAGTTGGGGTATGAGGACCCCCGGTGATAGTATGCCCTTAAGAGAACAAGTAATGAATATTTTGCATGTATGAAGAATGGTTTTAAGAAATTAAACGTTGGGATAAAAAGAGTTCGATTGTTACCCAAAGAAAGCATGAGTTGAAAGACTCAATGTTGGAAATCATGATTTGCCAACTCGGGATTTTGGCACCATGCTGTGTGGTCTTGTGTGCCTTGATTTATTTCATCCCAACTTAGGAATATGGTTAGTAGCCATGCTTTGTAGTTTTGTTCCCTACCATGATATATTATTATGATTGAAAATTATGGCACTCTATTTTGTGGACTGGAGTGTCTCCCATACCGATACTCCAACCCTTGAGGAAAATCTGGGTAGGGGGCTTGGCCGTCGAGTCAAGGACGGATCCCATATAACTCATGGGATAATCAGAATTGTAGGGTGTACCATCTATCTCAGAGAAAATAGAAAGTGAGTCATGATTTCCAAGAGTTGTTGAAATTCATTTCAGTATGCCCATGTGTTTTCACTTATGCATTATGGTTATTGTTTTATAAAATGCTCTTATTATGATATATAAAAACATGTTATTTTGGGTTGTTTCACATACCAGTACATTTTGTATTGACCCCCTATATTTCAGGTTCTGAGGCTCAGTCTAGCGGTCCTGCTAAACAGTAGATTGTTGCCAGACATTCAGAGTTGGTGAGCCTCCCTTACTTCGGAAGGCGTCTTGTTTACTTATGTTTCTCTCATTGTTTTAAGTTCATGATCCAACCGGGGGCCTTGTCCCGGTTTCAAATAGATTGTTGTTTTCGTAGTAGAGATTTCGCAGACGTGTATTAGATGGTTTGAGTTTTATTGAACTTATGTCCGCATTACACAGTTGAGATATTAAAGTGACCATTTTTCCGTTTATTTTCCACATTTCTTTACAATATATGAATTGTGTATATGATTGCCAGTTAGAGAAGGGCTCCTGAGCCTTCATGGTTCGGGATGCTCATCTGTTCCTGGGCGTTTGTTCGGGTCATGACAGGATCTTTCGTAAAGTCATAATAAATGTCAATTTTTACTTGAATTTCAAATGACTTGACTTTCAGTTACAAAAACAGACAAGATTAAAATAGATTGTCATTTATGTGGTTCTGACCATTTTCTCTCTTATAATTTGTTCCTTAAAAAAATTTCTTTTTTAATAATCTTTTAAATTCAATACATATTAATCAAATAATCTTGCGGGATTTTTTATGCAATTTGGGTTGACTGGACAAACAATCAATTAATAATAATAATTCATTTACCTTTTTTATACTGACTTTTTTATTAAGAATATTATGTTTTTGGTAGGTTGCTAAGATTGATAAATTTGGTCTAATTTTGATTTTTGAGAAAATCTAATGTAAATCAATGTTTATAGAATGTTATTTATGAGATTTCCAAATATTATCTTGTAAAAGCATCTCATACCAACTATAAAAACCCTTCTTTTGTTCTTTAATTTTTCACCCTTCAGTTGCTTTCTGTGACCCAACTTGAAAGCTAGAAATTTTCAAGTACAACTTCTTTCTCTCTTTTCTCTTCTTTCCTTTAAAGCCAACTTCATCTACTCTATCTGGCTGTATCAAGGAAGACCATACCATTGCTCGAGCTCATTTGTAAACCCACTAGTCCTCTGGACAACATGCGAGGATAGTATGAAATTTTAGCAGGAATGAAATGTCATATTATCCTCACGTGATGTCCAGGAGGACTAGACAGTAGGCTAACAAATGAATTAGGACAAATTTCTTCCTTGATACTACCAGGTAGAGTTGGTGTCGTTGGCGTTAAAGGGTAGAAGTGTGTCGTCGGAGACAATGAATAGTTGGGTAATATGGATGTTCTCCAACTCATTATGCAGGCCCAAACTAATGATGTTTACGTTAAATTATGATAAGATTATCTTATGCAATTAAAGATAATGATATGAAAGAGTTAAGTTATTTATTTATTGTTAAATACGATATAAAAATATTTTTAATACATCGGGGTCAAAATAATACCTATAATTTCCTCGAAACGATAGAAATAAAAGATCATTGATGCAGGTTTTGATGTATTTGGTTAAGCACAAGAAGTGAATTAGTTAAGAGGAAAATATATCCCTCAACTATACGAAGAGTGAAAATATTCCTCGTTAAAATGGTAGTGTACATATACTTCATTGTCTAACAAATGATGTATATATTATAAGTTCACTCCCATTTTTGAACGTGAGAAATGTTCCTCACTATTTGGACTATTTACAACTCCATTAACACTTATCTAAAATCACCCAAATTGTTGCCCTAAAGGATGAATCTATTACCATGAATGTTGACGAGAGTTGCTTGATTTTTCCTTGGATTATGCTTTAGCTTTTGTTCTGTGTCATTTGTATGTGATTTTTCAATATTAATAAAATATTCCCACTAAGCATAGCATAGAGACTCCAAAGTAAAAAAAAAATCTTTTCCAAGCTGCATAGTTTTGTCTCGTGAAAAGCTTGGTATCTACTCATTAGCAGAGGCAAATTCAAAATTTTAAATTTGTAAGTTTCTAATAAAATAAAGTAATATTTGGACAATAAAAAGGGAGGGGCGGGGGAGGGAGTGGTAGAAGTGGAATTAGTCGTGAGGCAACAAAGACGAAAAGAAAATATAAATTATTCATTTTTTGAAAGAAAAAAAATGAGTTGACTGGGAAATATAAGGTAAAAAGGTAATAGAAAAAACGCTAAAGAAATGATGTTTCCACTGGGTTTGGATCCCTCCTCGCGAGGGTGTTTAGGATTTCATTATTATTCATATCATCTTGCATGATTTTATATTGAATTGTCATTCACTGGTCAAAAAATTAATTAATAACAATAATTCTTTTACCTTTTGTGATGTTGATTTCTTACTAAGAATACTATGCTTTTGGTAAGTTGTTAAGATTGATAAGTTTGATCAAATTCTGACTTTTGACAAAATCTAATGTAAATCATTGTATATATAAAGTTATTTATAAGATTCATACATATTATCTTGTAAAATCATCTCATATCAATTATAAAAATTCTTCTTTTGTTCTTTAATTTTTCACCCTTCAGTTGCTTTTTCTAACACCTTGAGAGTTAGGAATTTTCAAGCACTACTTCTTGCTGCTCTTTTCTCTTTTTGTTGGAGTCCACACCACCGAACTCTTCATTGACTCCAACAACAAGCTTATTTCCTTTAAAGACAACTTTATCAGCTCTATCTGGTCGTAACAAGTAAGACCTTGGTGGAGATCGATTGCAAGCCAACTTTATAGTTCTACTTTACAACCTACCAGGTTAAACATCATCCTACAAACATAAAAACATTACCGTTGTTTTTATACTTGTACGTTGAAGTATTACCCTTGTAGGTTGTCCAATACGACTAGATAGTGGGTAGTAGTTTGTTCTCCGAGAGGCAACAAAGAGTTGGATAGTGTGGACGTACTCCAACTCATTAGGTAGCCTAAATGATGTTGGAGTAAAATTCTGATCATATTTTCCTTATATTCTTAAAAATAATGATATGAAAGACTTAAGTTATTTTTGTTCAGTTAAATGGACTAAGGAAATATTTTTATTATGTTGTCATGGTCGAAATAGTAGCTTTAATTTCTTGATCTAAATGATAGTAATAATCAGTGATGCAAGTTTTGAAGTATTTGATTACGTACAAGGAGTTAATTAGTAAAGGAAAAAATAATTTCGAGGGGATATATCCCTCATTAAAAAAATAGTGTATATTTACCCTTTTTCATAACTAGCCTATATTCACTAACTTAAAGAAAAATCCTGAAAGTGATCTTGTAATTTCAAAAGGCCATCCATTCAAGCCTTTACTTTCTTTTTTTATTGTTAGATTTAGAAAATTAAGTCACCCATTTTTTTAGCCCTCCAAATCCAATCCAAATGGGAAAAAAATCTCTCTTCTACTTAATCATAAAACAAGCTTGGGTCAGAATTGAATAAATGATTGTGTTTTTTCAGTTTGATCGAGTCTAAAAGGGTAAAAAGTGTGTAAGGTAACTTTTAAAATTTAGACCTGATCTAACTTTAAAACCTACCTAAACATAAAAAGGCTTTTGTACGTTGGTGTGCCATGTTTTGATAAGATAATATTTGAAAATCATATAAGTAATATTGTATATCCATTGATTTACACTAGATTTGATTAGACCAAATCTATCGATCTCCTAACCAAAATGAATGTCACGAACTACTCTGTGTAGTCTTTTTTTCCTTTTTTTGGGCTAATTTATACTACAGTGTTTCTAGAAGATTTTTATTAATAATAAAAATCTTCAACATGGATAAGTAAGGGGAATTAGGCCTTCCTTTACCAATCCTAATGATGTAATGAACTTCTATTCATCAACAATCATGAAGAAAATAAGAACTACAGAGAACTAGGTATCTTATGATCATCACAGAGTATGTAACATACCCTATGATGATATTACAAATGATGATGCTTAAACAGTACAAAAATATAAAATCCAGGATGAAATTTGAGTTATCAAAATCAAACTTCCTTCTACAAATGCATAAATTTAAAAAGGAAAGATTGCCCGTCTAAAGTAACCTGAAGTATTTTCTCTTGTCTTCATCTTCCAATCTGACCAACAACATTTGATAGTTCATCAGTTATTCTTGGATTTATTGAATTTTGTTGAAGCTATTCACACTGTTGTATGATTTTTCTTTGTCAGTCGCATTGGTAGGTGTCTTGGAACATACTCCCCGCACTTTACAATCCCAGCTATGTTGCCTCTCATGTGTCTTTTTATTGCTTCCACATTTTTGTTGTTGAGGTGAGATTCCATCTCTATCCACTTTATCAAAGCACATATCCAACATATTTTCTTCCTCTTCCTCATAAAAAATTCTCGCTCAAATCACTAAAATAAGTGTTAATTGGACTAAGTCCTGATGCTAAGGCCCCTGACTTATTTTTCATTACGGTGCACTTTTAGACACAAATATGGAAGCTTCTGAACTGAATTTTCTATTCAAAGGAAGAGGTGAAACCTACTCCTCTCCATCAGCTAAATCAGCCCATCTAGGAACACTCATCTCCCCTTTCATCACGTCTTTGTTATTCCCAGTGGACGAATAGGCCTCCCTCAAGTTAAGTGATGGGTCACTAACCCTAACTTGAATAGATTGCTCGCATATGCAGGCCTGGCTAGTGCTTTGTTGAAAGTGTCAACTATTTGGTCATTACCTTGAATATGTCTAACACAAAACTTTTTTTTCAACATATGGTGGCGGGAAAAGTGAAAGTCTATTGCATAATGCTTCACACGATTATGGAGGACAAGATTCTTGCTTAGAAATGAAGATCCATGTTATCTCAATAAATTATAGGTAACTGATGTACTAGCATAATGCATATGCAAATTTGTTTATCTGAAAGATTACACGGTAAGATAAATAAGTATCCAATGGTTGTTTGTGTTATTTCCTTCTACGGGTACGCAGAATCTGTATATGCAGAACAACAACTTCAACTAGATTTCAAGTATAAACAAGAACACAATGAAGTATATCAAGTACCCTCAACACCAGATCAAAATGACCTTTCCAAGAGGTGTATTTTATTTTTTCAGAAAATAGATGAAACAGAAATGAATAAGGCCAAGTCGTCCGAATTCACGGACTTTCCTTAAGGAAATAATTCCCCTCACTGTACTCGAGGTTGTGGAATTTTTCTCCGAGGATAAAATACCCTTCAATCCAAATATAGTGGTACCTCAAATATTTGGACTCGTCGAACGAACTCAACAGTTTGAATGATCACACAGAATTTTTGAAGAGAAAAAGAGTATTTTTTATTCTTAAATTTCTCGTATCAAATCCTGTGGAAGAAAACAGGTTTTTATAGCCATAACATGCCTCTTCTGAAAAGAGGCAATGGTTCATGTCAAAGGTTACACATGTTCTGTAAACTCATGTCTGTTTATCTAAAGATTGTATTTTTTTCTGAACAGTCATCTCTCTCCGTGAATCAGTATGTCCTTTTGCTGAAGTATTGCATCCTTATGAAACAACGCATAAGTTCAAAACAGTGCAGCTATTTTGAAGCATTAGTTCCGTTCGAAATTACAAAAGCATCAGTTCAAAATTTCTGAAGCATTGCATCTGCTGCTACATGCATAAATGGAGAATACTGTTTCGTTTTGGTAGATTTGGATCATCAAATAAAATTTGTTCAAAAAGATAAATCTCATTGATCGATTATTTGACCAATCCAAATCCAAATCCAAATCCGAAGTCAAACCAAGCAAGCGACGACGACGACGACGCGAGGCATCTCTTATTCCTTGACTCACTTATCCATGTGGGAGTGTGTTTCACATTATAAATACTTTAAAGATTCTTTCTCCCACCAATATGGGAGAATTTAGTAAGTTTTCCTATTTTTGAGTACACTTTCCATATTGATATGATCTCAATTTTTCATTCACTTGGTTTTCTCTACTTTCCATTCACACCTCTCATTTACTATGAACCCAAAAATCCCTAACATAAATGGGGAATGGCTATTTTTCATAAAAATTTTACGGACAAGTATGTGATCATCAAGCAAAGACTGATTGTATCTGGATAAGTGGGTTTCCCTTTGAACTTTTCGTAGTGAACATGTATCGGATGCACTCGGTCAATAGGTAGATTTGATATCGTTGAACCGCTGAGCTTTAATGTACACCTAGACAACACATATCACATAACCATACTTTTATCATTTATGGTTCTAACGGTTTTATTCTTTTCATCCATGAACACGTTTCGGTTTCGTGAGAGCTTAGAGAATAGGCCTTTACTAACATTCTCCTTGAAGTGGCTTCCACTTCTCCCTCACATAGGTGATTTCTAAACATTCAATCCTATAGATTAAACTATTTTGTCAAATCTGCCAAATTTAGATAATCATTAAAAGACTTTTCACTTTAAGTCTTATCCTTGATTACTATACATTATCTACATCATGAGAATGGGTTGGGTAATTGACAATGTTGAACCTATCAGACACAACTTTTTTTGATCTCCTTGAACCTAGCTCTTTGGATCTCCAGTCTGCTAGTAGAGTTACCGCTATGCTGACTTTTCCTAGGCCTTAAATCCATTCCCTTGGATTCCTTTCCACTCCTTCTATAGATAGGCCTTTTGTAGGTGGATCCGACACATTATCCTTTGACTTTACATAGTCAACAATGATAATTCCACTAGAGAGAAGTTCCCTAATGGTATTATGTCTCCATCGTATGTGACAAGATTTACAGTTATACATCATGCTCCCTTCCCTACCTATTGCCGCTTGGCTATCACAGTGTATACATACTGGTTCCACTGGCTTGGGACAATAAGGAATATCTTCTAAGAAATTCTGGAGCCATTCTTCTTTGTCACCAGCTTTATCCAATGCGATAAATTTAGATTCCATTGTAGAGCGAGCAATACAAGTATATTTGGAAGATTTCCAAGAAACTGCTCCTCCACCGATTGTAAATACATATCCACTTGTGGATTTTACTTCTTACATCCAGTGATCCAATTTGCATCACTATATCCTTCAAGTACCGCAGGATATTTATTATAATGCAAAGCATAATCTGGAGTGTATTTAAGATACCCCATACTATTTTCATTGCCATCCAGTGAGATTTGTTGGGATTACTTGTGTACCGACTCAATTTACTAATAGCACATGCTATGTATGGTCGTGTACAGTTCATTATATACATTAAACATCCCAATACTCTTGAGTACTCCAATTGCGAGTCACTTTCACCTTCATTCTTTTGAAGTGCAAAGCTCGCATCCAATGGAGTCTTGGAAATACCGAATTTCATATACTTGAACTTGTCAAGTACCTTTTCGATATAATGAGATTGTGACAATGCCAACCCTTGTGGAGTTCGATGGATTCTTATACCTATGATTTCATCTACCACTCCAAGGTCTTTCATATCAAACTTGCTCTCGAGCATTCGTTTTGTTGCATTTATGTAAGAAATGTCTCTACTGATGATCAACATATCATCCACATATAAACATACAATGACTTGGTGATTTGGAGTGTCTTTAATATAAACATATTTATCACATTCATTTATTTTGAATCCATTTGCCAACATGGTTTGGTCAAACTTCGCATGCCATTGTTTTGGTGCTTACTTTAGTCCATATAATGACTTGATAAGTTTACACACCTTGTTTTCCTTTCCTGGGACCACAAAACCCTCAAGTTGTTCCATGTATATTTCTTCCTCCAATTCTCCATTTAGAAAAGCGGTTTTCACATCCATTTGATGGATTTGAAGATCATATACCACCGCTAAGGAAATTAACATTTGAATCGATGTTATCCTTATTACTGGCTAGTATGTATCAAAGTAATCAAGACCTTTTTTTTGTTTGAAGCCCATTACTACAAGTCTTGCCTTGTATTTGTCAATAGTGCCATCCGATTTCATGTTCCTTTTGAAAATCCTTTTAGAAACTAAAGGTTTATTTCCGGGAGGAAGATCAACTAATTCACATGTATGGTTGCTTAAGATTGAATCAATCTAACTATTGGCTGCCTCTATCCAAAAGGATGAGTTCGAAGATGTCATAGCTTCCCTAAATGTTTGAGGCTCATTTTCTAAGAGAAATGTTACAAAATCCGATCCAAATAAAGTAGACATTCTTTGACGTATACTACATCTTGGATTTTCATCATTATGATCATTCTCACTTTGTTCATCTTGAGGTCATTTAGATCCTCCACTAGACTGTTCATGTCTAATTTTATACGGGTAAATGTTTTTAAAGAATTCAGCATTGTCTGATTAAATTACCATATATTCATTAATATCCAAAATTTTAGATTTATGAACCAAAAATTGACATGCTTTACTACTTTTAGCATATCCTATGAACACGCAGTCCACCGTTTTAGGTCCTATCTTAAACCTTTTAGGCATAGGAATTTGGACCTTGGCTAGACACCCCCACACTTTAAAATATTTCAAGTTGGGTTTCCTTCCTTTCCATTTTTCATAAGAAATTGATTGTGTCTTACTATGGAGAACTCTGTTGAGTATATGATAGGTTGTAAGGATAGCCTCCCCCCATAAGTTTTGCGGTAAATCGAAACTTATAATCAAGGCATTCATCATTTCCTTCAAAGTTTGGTTTTTCCTTTCCACAGTTCTGTTATATTGAGGTGAATATGGGGCCGTAGTTTGATGGACGATTCCATTCTCTACATATATTTCGGCGAAGGGAGATTCATATTCTCCGCCCCTATCACTTCTATCATCTTTATCTTTTACCTAACTGATTTTCAACTTCAGTTTTATATTGCCTAAATGCATGTATTGCTTCATCCTTACTATTTATCAAATAGACATAACAATATCTAGTGCAATCGTCAATAAAAGTTATGAAATACTTTTTCCCACCACGTGATGCTGTTGACTTTATATCACAAATGTCAGTATGTACTAAGTCTAAAGGATTAGAATTCCTTTCACCGAACTTATAAGGATGCTTTGCATACTTTGATTCTACACACGTTTGACACTTTGATTTATTGTACTCAAATTTTGGTAAAACTTCTAACTTAATCAGTTTTCGTAACATTTTATAATTAACATGGCCTAAACGTTCATGCCAAAAATAATAAGACTCAAGCAAATAAGAAGAATTTGAACTTTTATTTATTTCAACAGTTATTACATTCATCTTATAAAGGCCCTCGGTGAGATAGCCTTTTCCTACATACATTTTTTCTTTGCTAATTACAATTTTTCCAGAAACTATTACACATTTGAATCCGTTCTTATCTAGAAGTGAAACATTAATTAAGTTCCTACATAATTCAGGAACATACAAGACATTGTTAAGTGTCAAGACCTTTCCCGAATTCATTTTCAAGCACACTTTCCCTATTCCTTCCACCTTAGCAGAAGCGGAGTTAGCCATGTAGATCATTTCTTCCACTTGAAACGGAGCAAATGATAAAAACAACTCTTTGTTGCCACATACATGGAGGGTGGCACCAAAATCCATCTACCATTCGTGAGGATTCCCCACCAAGTTGTATTCTGAGAACATAGCACACAAATCATCGCATTCTTTGTTGGATTCAATCATATTTGCTTGATCCTTTTTCTTGCCTTTCTTCGGGGCACGCCAATTAATGGACTTGTGGCCAATCTTGCCACAATTGAAACATTTTCCCTTGAATTTCTTCGTGGGATGATTGCTTCCTTATTCAACTTTCTTCTTTTTCTTAGAATTGGTTTGATCATCTTCTACAATATGTGCTCATTAATTGTAGAATTCCCTTTTGACCTTCTCTCGGCAGCCTTATTATCCTCGTCAATATGCAGTCGGACAATAAGATCTTCAAAAATTATCTCTTTGCGTTTATGCTTCAAGTAGTTTTTGGACTCTTTCCACAAAGGTGGTAGCTTCTCCTCTATCACTGCTACTTGAAATGCATCATTCACAATCAAACATACAAAACAGTTTATGTGATTATTAATAACCTTTTTAATTTGTTCAACTAAGGTACTTTTCAAAGATATACCTTCTGCTAGGAGATCATGTATGATGACTTGCAACTCCTGCACTTGAGAGACAACTGATTTGCTATTTATCATTTTAAAGTCCAGGAACCGTGCAACAAGGAATTTCTTAATTCCCGCATCCTCTGTTTTATATTTTCGTCCAAGTGCCCCCCCACAATTCCTTCGATGTCTTAGTTCCACTGTAAACATTGTAGAGGTCGTCTTGGAGACCACTCAGAATATAATTCCTGCAAAGGAAGTCTGAATGTTTCCAAGCCTCTACAACTACGAAACGCTCTTTGTCTGAGGTTTACTCAGGAACCTCAGGAGTGTCTTCGCTAGTGAACCATTGCAAACAGAAAGTGATGAGGTAAAAGAACATCTTTTGCTTCCATCGTTAAAGTCAATGCCCGCAAATTTTCTAGGCTTCTCCGCCGGTGCCATTGTAGGCGGAGCATTTGTGCGACTTGATGTGGCAGTATTAGTTTCCCCCACAGATGTTGCCGCATCTTGCATTTGACTATCGCTTGTCATTTTTTCTGTCACCACAAGACAAAAAATACTTAGTATTTTCAGAATACTACTTATAAAGTTAAGCAACTTTAAACTTTTCTTCTTCTTTCTAGTTGGCAATGAAGTTTTTATGACTTCCAATTGTCATCCGAATGTTCTTTAACATGTAATGAAGTTTTTATGACTTCAAATCAATAGTAAAATTCAGGCGGAGTAGAAAGTTACAACTTTAATCTCTAAAAATAATCTATACAGATTCTGAAACTTATTTCCTTAAGATTGTTATTTTCTTCTACGGGTATGCAGAATCTGTATATACAAAATAACAACTTCAACTAGAGTTCAAGTATAAACAAGAACACAATGAAGTATATCAAATACCCACAACACAAGACCAAAATAACCTTTCCAAGAGGTGTATTTTATTTTTTCAGAAAATAGATGAAATAAAAATGAATAAGGCTAAGTCGTCGGAATTCACGGACTTTCCTTAAGAAAATAATTTCCCTCACTGTACCCGAGGTTGTGGAATTTTCCTCCCAGGATAAAATGGCCTTCAATCCAAATATAGTGGTACCTCAAATATTTGGACTCGTCGAACGCACTCAACAGTTTGAATGATCACACAGAATTTTTGAAGAGAAAAAGTGTATTTTTTATTCTAAAATTTCTCGTATCAAAACCTATGGAAGAAAGCAGGTTTTTATAGCGATAACATGCCTCTTCTCCTCTTATAAAAAAAGGAAATGGTTCATGTCAAAGGTTACACATGTTCTGTAAATTCATGTCTGTTCATCCAAAGATTGCATCTTTTCCTGAACAGTCATCTCTCTCCATGAATCAGTGTGTCCTTTTGCTGAAGGATTGCATCCTTCTGAAACAACACAACTGTTGCGTTTTGGTAGATTCGGATGGTCAAATAAAATTTGTCCAAAAAGATAGATCTCATTTTCCAATGCCGAAGTCGAAGCCGAGTGAGCGACAACGACGGCGACGCGAGGCATATCTTATTCCTTGCCTCACTTATCCATGTGGGAGTGTGTTTCACAATATAAACACTTTAAAGTTTCTTTCTCCCACCAATGTGGGAGAATTTAGTAAGCTTTCCTATTTTTGAGTACACCTTTCATATTGGTGTGATCTCAATTTTTCTCTTCCACTTGGTTTTCTCCATTTTCCATTCACACCTCTCATTTACTATGAACCCAACAGTTTGTTGGATAAAATTAGTTAAAGAGAGTAACTAATTTGAAGATTAACATTTAATTTTAACTCCTTCATAATAGTACAATCATCGGATATAAATATGAAACTTTTAATTCGTGCAACATTATCAAAAAGTAAAAAAAAAACAGAATTTTGTACAAGTAATATCAATTGCTTTTAGTTAAATCAAAAATAAATTCCTTATATCTTTAATCTGTCTAGAAATATTTTATTATTCACATCAAAAAAAAAAATTCTCTTTAATAAAAACTACTTTTACTAAATGAAAAGTTTATTACATGCCTTGTCTAGGTTATATGGTACCTAACTTGGCAATTATTTTCATAGGAAGGTAAAACTGAAAACGGGTATATAATATATATATACCACCATTATTTATTCACATCAAATCATTGTAATAGAAATTAAATAATTGCATACTTTAAATCAGTGTTTTAAAAGGCGGTGTTGTAGGAGACATTGCATTTTACTTAGCAGGGGGTGAGCCAAAAGCCTCGAGGCATGGGGCTTAAGCTTCATGTATTTTATATTTTTTAATTAATAATATAGTAATACAATATAATAAAACAAAATATTACTAAAAAACACATTAATTGATTAAAAGGTCATGGAAAATAAAACTTCTAACTGCAACAATACAAAAGCTAGTATGAGAAACAAATTAACTCTAGCATCTTAATATTCAAACAATAAAAGAATCACAACTTCTTAAAATATATGACCATGCAATTTACCTCTCTAAAAAAATAATCAATAAGCGATTAGTATTACAATTAAAATATCACTGCATGAATAAAAGTAAAATACTTTTAAACAATAAAATAATAAAATATGATAATTTTGAAAATTATAAATAAAAAATAAAAAAGAATAAAATAAAAAATATTAATAACAATTACAGGTGAAGATGTAAAATCCGGGTATGTATTTTAAAAGAAATTTAAGTGATATTCACTCTTACAATATTCTCAAATAGTAAATAAGCAATAAAAGTTATAGATTTTGAGCCCTTTTACCATTGAGTTGCAGCATATACTTTGTTTAGGAGGTGCAGTGCTAGTTACTCATACCTAAAACAATTATTTGATCCTACATGCACAGTGTATTTTTTTGGCCGAGGGGGTTCGGATGAACCCTCTGGGCTCTATGTAGATCCGACCCTGATTGTAGACTATAGGCTTAAACTTGAGATGTGGGTAGTGGTAAAAAGGATAGTAGTTGAAGATTAGTGATGTATGTTTTATGGGAAAGAATTAGTAGGCTTAATATGGGGTGTGAAATAGCTTAGGTTGGCAACTTGTGAAAAAAGGAGTGGATAATTATGATATTTATGTACATGAGGACTAGTTTTAAAATGATGAATTGTGGTTGAGTCATTAAGTGTATAAGAGCATGAGTATATAAGAATAAGTTGAACCTGGAGGTAGTATGTTGTTAGATAAAGTGTGATGTGTACGAGTGTCACGTGTACCTAGATTTCATTCTCGAATCTCGTAGTACGGAGAAGACTAATGAGTTATTGTGTGATGTTCTTTAGAGATGAATGGAGGAACTATAAGTAGGCAGTATGTTCCTTTGGTATAGTCTTAAAGATTTTATTATGATGTAAGTTATGTGATTAACGGTCTAATGTTAGAATGTTAAGTAGTGGAGAGTGGATTTTTATGTGATAAGACATGAGGATGGGTATGCTCATGAGACTGGGAGTTGTAGGTTGATTGCTATAGAGGATGGTAAAAATTAAGAGTACCGTTCTTGGAAAGAAATGCCTTTAGAGTATAGTTAAAAAGGGGATGTTTAGCATTTATGTATATGGTGAAACCCCATTGTGTTGAGTGTTGTTCTTGAAAGATTTAATGAGAAGATATGTCCTTAAGTTTAAGATTGCGACTTTGATCTAAGGGGGAGATGATGAATTAAATAGTTCCCGTATTTTCTTGTGGTGTGAAGTTTCAAGTAAGAATCATGATAAAATCAATTCCTATGCAAGCAAGCCCCTCCTACTCCAATTTAAGAGGTCATTCTACCAAAGTCTTATGTATTCAAGTCTTGCCTATATCTAAGGTTTGAGATCTCTGTGTAACTCATGTCTTGTTCCGACCTCCAAACTAGAAGCAATAATGTCCCTCGGTAATTAAATATTCCAGATATTCAAGCTGTATGTTATGTTGCTCATGATCGATAAAAATTCATGTCTCACAAAATGCTTGGTTCTAATAAAATATGCTATCTAAATGTTACTGATTCATTTTATGTCGAGATTACCCAAAATGATAAAGTTGTGCGAACTCATGACTATTTCAGATTTGAAAATTAGAAGCGATAGCTTCGAGTAGAAGTCCTTGTCTCAATTGTTGACTTCATGAATCCTAAACTTATGTTATACGACTCATGATGTAAGCAATTATGTTTCTCACTATGGTTTGTCCTAAGGACTCATGCTATGTTGTGTTTATGCCAGAGTGTCTCTCTACTTATGATCAAGACACTTGATATACAAAGCACTTCGTGATTATATCGTATCTTTACCTCATGTCCCTCCTTGAGTAGTGTAATAAGTATAAGTTATAGTCTAATAGGGTTACTCCCATTCATGATGCTTATGCTCGGGTTCCTCAATAACCGTCCGTATATTAGTGTGATGTTGGTTGAGAAAGTTTAGTAATGTCTTAGGTAAGGGAGTAGATGTTCTTCAATGAGAAAATTTTGATGTAATTTCTTGAGCTAAGGTTATAGGTGAAGGGGAAAAGAAGGAGATGAACTTTCGGTAAGTGAAATAGTTAGAAAAGAGATATATGGAAAAAAATCTTAGTAATAGTGATAGAATTTGCTGGTCCTAGTGGGGAGATCCATGAAGTGGGTGTAGTAATGATAGGCTTGAATATTATAATTGATGAAAACTCAAACCAAAGTGCTATGTGGTTAGTACTCCCTAAATTAAGACCCGAGGGTGTTTGATGGTAGTGATAAGGTGAAGTAATATCCTTAAAGAGATGTAGGGTATGAGGTTGCATAGCTTAAGATATCTTCTTTTTTCTCTGAGTTAGGCTTCAACATAGGAGTATTACGTAGTGGGACTAAAACTCTTGTGGTTAGAAGTGTTATGGGATAATTGTAAGTTGGAAATTATAAAGTATGTTATTTTTTGTTTGGGCCATAGATGAGTTGTGTTTCTAGGTGTAACATCTATTCTTTGTATCTTGTAAAGTAGAGAATGTTTCTATTCCTATCTCCTGCAAAATATCATTTCATCGTTGTACCAATGTAAATCAAGACCTATGGTCACCAAATAAACTCACATCATATGTCGTGATGATTACGATCCTAAGATATCATGTGCAAGGTCATCTCTATGTCAATTGTTATATCTAATGCTTCGTGCTTACACGTTTCAATAGGGGTTATCATGAAGCTCTGTTGATGTCTTTGCATATATTGTTAAGGAGAAATGTTCAATGCGAGGTTAATTTCATTATTTCATACTTTTAGAGCTTGAACAAGTCACTACCCATCATTCGAGGATGAATGATCCCAAGGGGGAGATAATGTAACACCCACACCTTTGGGCTAGAATTTAAATCGTCGTTCCTACACATATAGACCAAAACCAATGAATCCTTGTTAATGTATGTGTGATTATCAATCCTATAGTGTTTGAATACCTTTAAATATGAATTTAGGTCACAGAATTCCCTAACATAAAGTCGAGTTGAAAACTTTTCCTATCGGTTGATTTTTAGTTGACGATTTTACATGGGTCAACTTCTAGTGATTGTTTCTCATAGTATATAAAGATTCATGTGGCCTACTATATATCAAGTTAAGTATATTTGAGTCTTGTTTCCAACGCCTTCGGCCGTTCATCAAACTGAGTCCGAAGTAAGAGGTTATGAGTGTCTGAATAAGGCACCGTATAGGTTGTATGATTGTGACACCCTATAGTCGTAACACTCATCTGATGCTTCTAAATGATCTTTAGGACCATAGTAGTGATGGTAGATCATGTATTGACATTTTGGGGGGTGTTGGGGTGTTTAAGGACCTCAAAACTAAGGCGCCGCAAACTATAGCTTAGGCGATGGCTTGACATCGCCTTACCATCACCAACGCTCACTGGAAAAGGTTGGCAATAAGGTTGGTGAAGCAAAGCCTAATATTTTCCATGGACTTGGCGCCGCAAACTTCAATGTTTGCCATGGATATGGAGCCGCAAACCCTATGGCTAAGTGGTGCAGAAACACTATTTTTGAGTATTTCAAGGGCAACATGGTCTTTTGTCACCCAATAACCATCCCTAAACATCTTAACACGTATTTAAGTCCCTAAAACACGTTTTAACCCTAGAAAATCATTAGTTAATATTCTAAAACACAAGAGGAGAAAAACAACTTAGGGTTTGGGCAATCAATCTTAAAGGTTTAATCTTTTTGCAAATTTTTCATCATTAAGGTATATGGGTTTTTCTAAACTCTATGGGTATGGTGAAATCATTTTTATAATGTTTTGAACGTTGAGAAATCATGTAATTATGAAGGGTTTTGAATTACATTGAAAAGTATGCTTTGTGAACTCTTTCAATGAGATAGTGTTTAGGTCTTGAGGCCTTCCCCTAAATTTGATTTGTACTCGTATATAAGAATGTATGCTTTTTGAGTTTGAATGTTGAATTGAGAGCATAAACATTTATAATCCCTCTCTTATTATAAAGACTCTTGTTTTCATATGTCATGAATTATTCAATTGCATATCAATTTAACACTTGGTTTTGGTTATGAACTTAAGAGAGGGTGTTTCTTGTTAATATAGATGAAAAGTAATGATTTAAAGATTTGCATGCTTTGCTACAAGTAATGGACCACCACATGTTTTAAGATTTGAAAGAGAGAGTCTTTGCATAAATTTCATGTAATTCGATATACAAATCCTCCTATGCTGTTTGAATGACTTGGTGGTCTAAACATTGTTTTGAATGAAAGTACTGTAACATGATATTTTATGTCTTAGAGATATGACTTGCAAGTTTTGGTATGACGATACCAAACAAATGAATGTCATAACAGAGTAAGATTTTCAAATATTGATTTCAAAGAATGGATGTCTTAAAGAGTTAAAAATGGACTTAAAGAGAGTTAGATGGTTATCCGAAGAAGGCATTTGAGTGGAAAGGATCATTGTAGGAAATGGTGTTTTGTCGATGCGGGTTTATTATGTCTCCAAGAGGGACCGTACGCTGGCTTTGTGCCCCTTAGCGTATTAGATATAGAGACTCTAACCCTTGGGACAAACTTGGGCTAGGGGCATGACCGCCTAGTTAAGGGTGGATTCCTTATAGCCCGTGGGATTGTAGAGTTGTAGGGTGTACCACCTAGCTCAAAAGTAAGATAAAGTGTAAGTGATGGTTTCAAGAAATGTTTTAAATTCTTTTAAGTATGCCCATGCATTTTCATATATTGTATGTAAAATATTTCATAAATTGCTCTCACTTATGTTATATAAAAGTATGTTATTTTGGATTACTCTACATACCACTACATCTGTATTGACCCTCTATATTTTAGGTTCTGAGGCCCAGTCTAGCAGTCTTGCTAAATAGTAGATTATTGTCGGACATTCAAAGTTGGTGAGCCTCACTTACTTCGGAAGGTGTCTTGTTCACTTGTGTTAATCTCATTTGGTTTTGGTATATGGTCCGACCGAGGGCCTTGTCCCGATCTTCAAACAAATATTGTTTTCCTTCAGTTAGTAGAGTTTTCACAGACAGGTGTTAGATGGATTTGAGTCTTGTTGAACTTATGCCTTGTTGTTTTCTTAATATAATCAGATGACCATGTTTTCGTTTTGTTATCTTTTCCGCATTTCCTTATAAATATATGAATGGTGTGTATGATTGACAGTTAGCTCTCGGGCCTTTACGGTTTGAAATGCCCGTGTCGATCTGGGCCTTGGTTCGGGTCATGTCATACACACGAAAAAAAATATGTTTTCAGTCTACCCAATTCGCATATTGAAAAAAAAATACAACTGTTTTTGATACTTAAAATAAAAAAAATCATAAATTCTTTTTCATTTTTCTGTCACGTAATGTTAGTTTAATAGATAATGACTTAAATTAATTTAATGGACGCCAATTGTGGATCTTTCTTAAAGTCATAATAAATATCAATTTTTACTTGACTTCCAAACGACTTGATTTTCAGTTACATCAAAAAACAAGATTAAAAGGATTGTTATTTATGTTGTTCTAATCATTCTCTCTTATAATTTGTTCCTTAAAAAAAATTCTTTCTTGGTAACTTGTAAATCTAATACATACTAGTCATATCATCTTGCGGAATTTTTTATGCAATATGGGTTGACTGGAAAAAATGAATTAATAATAACAATAATTCACTTGCCTTTTTTTATGTTGATTTTTTTATTAAGAATATTATGTTTTTGGTAGGTTGTTGTTGGTCAGTTGGGCCCCCTTTGTCAAAAATTCATATTTTATATATATATACAAGGTTAAAAATTCTCTTTGTTATGTATACACTGAAGATGATGAAAATTTGGACTCCACCCCTTTAACGATGTTGTTTCAGTAGTTGATTAGCTAAATATCTAGCTGCTACTTTGTAACTTTGGTCTAAAGCTATAAACTTTTCTATATGTTCAATTCTTGGAGTACTATTTCCTCTTGCTTTTCTATGCTCTAGTCAGACTTTTTCTTTTAAATCGTTCAGCAAGTGATACAAGAATTATAAGCACAACACGAAACATACTTCAAAATCAGTCCACAAGAACAAAGATCTGAGGATCCTTTTGAAGACCACACTCAGATTCAACAAACAACAACAAGAGCACAATGTATTGATGTGTTTATCACCTAAAAACAGCTAACAACAACAAAATGAAGAACAACAACAATGAAACAAGAACAACAAGTCCCGGATTTGAATTACAAGAACACAAACAAACGATTACAACATAAATAAAATGGATAGATAGTTAGACCTTGGTTGGTATAATCTTAATATTCAAAGAATACGGTAATCTTGGACCCTTAACACTACACACAATGGTTAACCTAACTCCTACGTTGACACAAGAGGAACTTTACCTTCTCTAAACACCAACGTCTCAAGCCAACATTGCAACACAAGTGATATCCACACTTATTGCCCTTATTTCGGTGTGGTGGCTATTCCAATCCCTACAACTAAAGGTGTTTCATGTTTCAAGTCTTACATCAATGAACAACTAAAGAGAAAAAGACCTAAAATGTTCTATTTATATTATATTACAAGACAAGGCAAAATAACAACAATGCCCTTAAAGGGCGGGGTGGCCATGGAGTGCATTTAGACCAAATGAAGTGACCAAAATACCCTTAATGAAGATAACCAAATCATGACCCATTAAGATTTGTCAAAAACCATAAGTCCTCAAGTTTTCTATGCTCCAAGCAATCTTCCACACACGGCCTTACTTGTGCTCAAAACGAGTCTTCCTTTCATATTCCTGTGCTCTCGGTGTGACCAAGTATTGAGCCTTTAAATGATGACCTCCAATCATATCTTCAAAAATTAAGGTGTCCATTTGACTTGTATCAGCTGGGTAAATATATGTATAGAATTTGCTACCCCAAAATATCAAAGGAATTCTGGAAAAGGTTGAATGTTGACTTAGGCAAGGTGTCTATAAATCATGAGTAAGTAAAAGAGAGTGAATTTTTCCATTGAAACTGAATAAACTATCTAGATATGCTTTGATGTGGTTTATTGCAAAGTAAATAGTGGAATTAAACTTACAGTAAAGGAATGATGCATTGATTATGTACCCAGGCAAAGGTATTTGAACAGTTGAAAGAGTAAGAGAAAAAGGTACATGATTCTTCTTATACCTGGAATGCACAATTACAAAAGTTAAGCCACTTTACGTATCATGGGTCAACAATTGTATCAATAGCCACCCATATTGAAATAGGGCTTATAGTGGGATAAGTTAGAAGTGAAGCAGTGTTGTGCACAGTTTGAGTTGTACCCATGTCTTCTTTGATCGGCCTTTTAAAGTATTCTTCCTTTCTTTTACAGCTAAAATACTTCCGGTGGTAAAAAAAACAACATCTATTGCTTTGCACAATCATGATCGGCAACTCCTTAGCAATGGAGGTTTGGGTACCAATACTTATTTGGCAATAGTTATCCTTTTATTACCCCTGTCGGCTTATTTATTACTTTTCTCCTATATATTACTTTTCTCCTTTTTCGTTGTAGTCTCTTCCTATATTCTTGGACAAGCTTGTACCATCGTGGGCAGTAATACTGGTATCTGTTAAACTGATTCTCATGTTCAGAGAGGTGGTCTATTATATTCATCAACTTAACCTTTCAGCTTGTTAGCTATGGAATTTGCTCGGCTCTTGTCCTCTAACTAGGTTCGTCGGTTTTACATTTGCAGATAATTCCTTGATCAATCTATACTCGCTATGGATTGACAGTAAGATCCACTGTATCACCCCTTGTTCCACTTCTTCTCTGGTTATTCTTCCTCATCGCTTATCCAATTAGTAAGGTATAAAAAACAACAATCACATTCTATAATTTACTCATGTAGAGTTGTTAAGTTTTTATGTTTTGCTACCAGAGAGAGAGAGAGAGAGATATTTTACCAGCTATGTGTTCGTTTTCCACCTTGTACTTTCAATCTGAGTTAGATGACAGGGTTTAAGAAATAAAACTACATGAACCCATGATCTGTACTCATATACGCTATGGTGGTTAATTTGTATGCTTTGTTCCTTTTTTGTAGCTTGGAAAGAAATGGAAAGAATGCAACATAAAGTTGAATGGAGGAGTTCCTTGGTTATGTTCTCCCTCCGTTTGGATTTACTTTTCACATTTTGATGTGGCACAACTATTAAGAAAACAATGATTGGTATAGTGACTTTACAATATTACAACTATCAATTGATGTTTAGTAATAGGTATTGGAAATGATTTCGAGAATAAGTAATTAATGCTAAGGGTAAAACATGAAATTTTTTATTTTGTTTTTTCTTGATTTGTCAAAAATGATGAGTAAAAATGAAAATCAAATTAGGAAAATAATGACAAGTAAATCCGAACGGAAGGAAAAAATTAGTAATATTATCATAGTTACTCCATTTTTCTATCTCTATTTATTTTTTGTTATTACTATAAATGAGAAACTTCTCATGCTAATAACTTGATATGTAAAATATCCATCAGTTTCTTTATTAAGATACACGGATATTCATCTTTAGAATTGGAAAAAAAAGCCAAAACCTCATCGAGTAATTTGAGAGAATTTCTCAGTGTTACTTTCTATTGTTAAGGATCTTATAGTTGGCTTGATGAAGAAAAGGGATATTAAATTCATCCTTGGTTTTTTTTTTAGATCTTGGATTGGATGTTAGGTAAGGGGCACGCTGCCCTTCTACGGAGAGCTAAACTAAAAATGTTTGTGGATTTCCATGGCAATGAGGTAATCTATTCAGTATTTCCCAATTTTTAATGCTAATCTAAGCAAGTGTAAATATATCTCTAGACATGCAATATTTTGTATGTATGCATGAACATAATCCGCTTAAACAACCAAGTTCATCACACAAAGATTAGGTGTTATAGCTAGTTGAACCTCGTTTTCAATTCATTATGTTCCTTTAACTGTATGCCTCAACTTGTTTGCTTCTTATTGCTATAACAGGCTAGAAAAGGAGGTGCTTTGACAGCTGATGAAACAACTATAATTGTTGGAGCACTTGAGTTGACGGAAAAAACTGCAAAAGATGCAATGACTCCAATATCAAAGGCTTGTTCTCTTGATCTAGGCGGAACACTTCACTTGTGGGTTTATAAGTTGTTGTTCAATTTTATTCAAGCTTTCCCAAACTTTTTATTTGCAGTTTATGTTCCACGAGAAAAATCTAAACTTGGACACTAGATTTTGGGAGTTTTTGACTTTACTGATTGGTGCATATATGTGTATGACTTCAACCATACCAGGAGCAGTGATAAAGTTGTTCAAAAAGTGATGTTACCTTACCAAACATTGATACCGTATTTTCTGAAAAAGGTCAATTTCTATCTTGAGAAGGGCATTGACAAATCTGGAAATGACACTTTGCCGATAAAAATGGTTGATGAGCTGCCACAACAAATTCAATGGTATCTTATTGCATTTATTTTTTAAATGTTCATTTCACTTATTTTTTTGTTGTTTTCCATATATTCACGTAATATATTTCTGTTGTATCATAGTGATTGTGGAGCATTTATTTGTGGGTTTGCTAAATATGTCATTCATGGTAGAGACATTCCTAAATAGATTGACATTGGTTATGTTCGCATGAGGTATGGAGATTTATAGTGGGATTATGAAAAGAGAAAACTAGAAAAAGTTGGCAGATTATTTGGAAAGAAAAAGAGGAAGAGGACGCACTAGGAGCAGTAGTTTAGTTTTGTAGTTATTGAAAATCACTGTACAAGAAGGAGTTTTAGCTATTTTTATGAGATTATGTAAATTTTAAACAGTCTTTTCAAATTGAATCGACTATTTTTTATGTGATAACGTAAAGTATACAATGTAGAATCGCTACTGATTCATTTGTTTGTATCTTTGTATATTTATGTTTTATTATTGAAGAATATTTTTTTCCTTTCCTTGTGGCAAGTCTTTCCCTTGAGGCAAGAGTTATTAAGTATCTTCTAAATTAGTAAACAATGTGGCAGGGCCAAGTCATGCCCATGAGGTATAACTTGTTCCTATAGGGGTTGTCTTATCATTAATTATGTGTGACTGCTACACGAGTAGTTTGATCATTGTGAACTTTTCAATCACATTTGTCCTCGATTAAATGGCATAAAATAAGAAACAATTTAGACCTTGTAATCTAAGGGTCATCTACTCCTCCTTAGTAGTTGGTTCTCCACTTTTATTTATTTGGTTAGATGTTTGGTTTTGTTGATTGATATCATCTTTTTTTCTACTCGCAATTGAATACTCCCCCATGCTTTTCTTTTTGTAATTTTTAATATTTATTGCTTTTGTTCTTGGCTTATAGTATTTTAGTTTTTGGTCTTGAAGATTGATTCTCATATGGTTGTAAGATTGTAATATTCCTATAAACATATTTTGTATGGTAGAGGAAGAATGTTCTTTGACTAATTGTGAGTTGAACCAACTTTGATGTGTAAGTCTTGCCTCTAGGGAAAGAGTTATAGATCATATGTCAAATCATTATAGACTATGCTAGTGTCAACTCTTGCCCATGGGGCATAACTTGTTCGTTTGGGGTCTAAAAATCTTGCCTCTTGGGCAAGACTTATAAATTATCTACCAAATCATTACACACTAATCTAGTATCAACTCTTGGACATGGGCATAACTTGTTCGTTTGTTGTATTAATTTTTGCCTCTAGGGCAAGAGCTGTAGATCATCTGCCAAGTTATTACACACCAAACAAGTGTCAACTCTTGCCCATAGGGCATAACTTGTTTCTTTGTGGCTTAAGTCTTGCCTCTAGGGAAAGTGTTGTAGATCATCTGCGGAATCATTGCAAAATAAGCTAGTGTCAACTCTCGTCCATGGGGCATAACTTGTTCCTTTGGGGTCTAAAAATCTTTCCTCTTAGGAAAGACTTATAAACTATCTACCAAATCATTACACACTAATCTAGTATCAACGCTTGGCCATGGGGCATAACTTATCCGTTTGTTGTATTAATTTTTGCCTCTAGGGCACGAGCTGTTGATCATCTACCAAGTTATTATACACTAAGTTAGTGTCTACTCTTGCCGATAGGGCATAACTTGTTTCTTTGGGTCTTAAGTCTTGCCTCTAGGTCAAGTATTGTAGATCATCTGCCGAATTATTTCAGAATAAGCTAGTGTCAACTCTTTCCCATGGGGCACAACTTGTTCTGCATCTTGCCTTCAAGGCAAATTTTAAAGTGTATCCCATGGAATTATTCATAGAACATCTCTTGGGGATGTGGTCCTTCCCTAAATCCTTTTAATATGATATATTTTTACACATCAATATATAAAAAATTTTAACATGTTAAGTAATTTTTATAAAAAATCAATAAGAAGGTATTGAGTTAAATAATTCACCACAAGTTTAAACTTCAAATAAATAAGAAGAAATTCGTGATTGAAAGTCAAAAGTACTTGTTACTAACTAAAATAGGGGATCAAATAATCCTATTGTAACTGCTATTTTGATCCAACTTCTCGGATAAAAAGTAAAACTAATCATGTTTTCTTAATTTTCTTTCTGTATCTTCTTGCATATAGATTAAGGATAGGAGTGTAGTGATAATTTGATATGTTATTCCCAGTTCTTTTGCATCTTGAACATCTATAATTGTTTCTTGAAAATTCTGTTCTACAAGGATATCTGGATGTTTGTCTTCTCCCAAGTAGAACCTCCTTATCTGGGGGTTTTGTGATCAGATCCTTTATGCTATTTGGGACAATCCATGATGTCGTGTTTTCAACAGGTAGGATTTTCCCTGGTACATTTGTAGCCAATACTGTCTTGAGAACCAATGAGAACAATAGCTAGACTTGTTCATATTTCTACTATTTATATCTGCAATTGCATGGGTGTATGGTATCTCATCTGTTTGAAATACCAAGCATTGACAAGTCCTACTCTTCAGGTCTGCAATATATTCAACTCCTCCTTATCTTACACCAAATCTTATTGAATCAATGGGGTCTACCTGTAAATAAAATGATAAATAAATGACAACTTATAGTGAAACATCTAGAATATGAGCAGAATCAAGCATACAGAGCAATCAACCATACATTTGGAACGAATCTTGACGCAACCAAAAAACAGCTACAATCAAGCATATAACATCAAATAACAATCTAATATTAAACTAATCAAAAATCTAATAATAAGTGACCAATAATATTTAGTCACAATTAAGGTTCTATTTCAAAATGGAAGAGAAAGGCCAATATAGGGGATAGTTAGAGTTTTGATACTTGGCTTGGTCAGGGATAGCGTAGGAGAACGATATGTCATCCAAGGAATGAGCTTTCAAAGTCAAATTCACTGTATTATATGAAAAAGACAGAACCTTGCTCAGGAATAACAGTTGATTCAATAGTGGTGCTTCCAACATATGAGCAGGAGAATCAGCTACAAATAAACTGAGATAAAACAGATATTGTATCTACCCTAGAAGTAGAATCAACTATGATAGTGAAACATCTAGTATATAAGAAGAATCATCCATACATAGCAATCAAACATACATAGGGGACGAATCTTCAGGCAACCAAAAAATAGCTACAATCAAGCATACAATATCAAATCATAAACGATCACAAAGCCATGAGTAGAAAAAATGGAACAGAAGCAATAAAATACATAGTTCGCACGCGAATCTCAAGGAAATAAAAAAACTAGCAATAAATCACAAATAACAGTAAACCAGCTATATATAATCTGCAAGCAAAAAATAGTAACCTTATATTTCCCTATCATCAAGATACAATTTCAATTGCTTACTTTCAATTTCAAGGCGACTTGAATCTTGTCAGTCACCTCCACTTCCGCCCAACGTGTGATGTCATGAAATTTGCCTTGTGCTTCCAATTTTCTTTCATAAAACCAACTTGGTAACTTGTTCTGAATATAATCGATCAGTCCCAGTATTGGCAGTTGCCTTGCTTTTCTCATTACCGCATTCATGGACTCCACGTTGTTAGTTGTAAGAAAATTGTACCTTATGTTGGTATGAAATGAACGAGCCCATCTTTTTGGTTCTTCTTCTTTCAAGTACTCCGTAGCAACTTTGTCCACTTTTTCTATCTCATCCATGAAAGTATAAAATTCAGTTTGTTTGTATGTTGTTGTTTCATTGTAGAAGAGTGATAGAACCACATTTGAGATGTATCTTTTTATTAAATTCTTCTCCACGTAGTAGATGTATATCCCGTGCTGACACTCTGGATAGATATTTGAAATTGCATTTGTAATGGATGGGTGACGATCTGATAGAATAGACAATTGTTTACGTACCCTAATTGCATTTCTTAACTGATTGAAGAACCAGTTATAAGACTCATTATTTTCAGAGTCTACAATTCCCAAATCCAAGGGAAATATGTTGTTGTTTCCGTTCTTTAACATTTCTATCATGAGGACACCATGATATTTTGACTTCAAAAATGTTGCATCTACCATTATTACTGGTCTACAGTTGGTCCATCCAATAATTAAAGTGCCATAAGTGAAAAATGCATATTGAAACCTGTGTTGAGCAAAAAAATATTAGTAACAATTTGCATTTGATGTTTATAATCAAAGTACAATAATTTTATAAACTAAGTATTGCCCATGAGGCAAGAGTTGCATATATGTTAATAATCTAATCGATGCAATTAAAGAATAAACTTTTGCCTCTTGGGCAAATGTTTTCAACTTCAACAGTTAGCATTTATACAACAATTTTCTAATCGAAGTCTTGCCCATGAGGTAAGAGCTCCATCTATGTTAATAATATAATCAGTGCAAATCAAGGATAAACTTTTGCCTCTTGGGCAAAAATTTCAATTTCAACAATTTTCTAAACTAAGTCTTGCCCATGAGGCAAGAGTTGCATATATGTTAATAATCTAATCAGTGCAATTAAAGAATAAACTTTTTCCTCTTGGGCAAAAGTTTTCAATTTCAATAATTTTATAAACTAAGTCTTTCCCATGAGTCAAGAGTTGCATATATGTTAATAATCTAATCAGTGAAATTAAAGAATAAACTTTTGCCTCTTGGGAAAAGGTTTTCAATTTCAGCAGTATAGCATTTGTATAAACTAAGTCTTGCCCATGAGGCAGGAGTTGCATATTTGTTAATAATATAAGAAGTGCAATTAATGAATAATCTTTTGCCTCTTGGGAAAAAGTTTTCAATTACAACAGTATAGCATTTGTATAAACTAAGTCTTTCCCATGAGGTAAGAGTTGTATGTATGTTAATAATCTAATCAGTGCAATTAAAGGATAAACTTTTGCCTCTTGGGTAAAAGTTTTCAATTTCAATAATTTTTTAAACTAAGTATTGCCCATGAGGCAAGAGTTGAATATATGTTAATAATCTAATCAGTACAATTATAGAATAAAGTTTTGCCTCTGGGACAAAAGTTTTCAAGTTGTATAGCATTTGTACAACAATTTTCTAAACTAAGTCTTGTCCACTAGGCAAGAGTTGCATATATGTTAATAATCTAATCAGTACAATTAAAGAATAAACTTTTGCCTCTTGGGAAAAAGTTTTCAATCTCAATAATTTTCTAAACTAAGTCTTGCCCATGAGGCAAGAGTTGCATATATGTTAATAATCTAATCAGTGCAATTAAAGAATAAACTTTTGCCTCTTGGGCAAAAGTTTTCAATTTCAACAATTTTCTAAAGTAAGTCTTGCTCATGAGGCAAGAGTTGCATATATGTTAATAATTGCATCAGTGCAATTAAATTATAAACTTTTGCCCCCTGTTCAAAAGTTTTCAATTTCAACAGTATAGCATTTGTACAATAATTTTCTAAACTAAGTCTTTCCCATGAGGTAAGAGTTGTGTATATGTTAATAATTTAAGTAGTGCAATTAAAGAATAAAACTTTTGTCTCTTGGGTAAAAGTTTTCAATATCAACAGTATAGCATTTGTACCTATTTTCATCGTCCCTCTTTATGTTTGTGTACGTGCCTGGGTTATTTTCTTTCATCATGTCAAGATACGATGGCAACCTGTTGTAGTTCTTTTCCGTGGTTCCTCTTATCATCATATAGGCATGTTGTGTCGCTCGCCATCCTTTGTTGTAGGATATAATTATTCCGTATTTCCTTCTCATTCCATCTACCACAAAGTTTGGTGTGATTACATTACTAGAGTCACGCATAAGTTCTAGTATGTAGTCACATATGACCTTTGATGTTGCATTCCTGTGGTTGGACGTTATAAAATCAACCGAGAAATTATGATCCTTTTCATATGTAGTAACCTAAAAGAGCAAAGAATCGGAAATTTTTGAGGCATGAAACCACCACACATTGTTGTCGTTCAAACATCACAGTGAATATCTTGTTGTGCTTGATTTGAAAACCTTAAATTGGATGTTGTTTGTAATTGCAATGTTTTACATGCACGTCATCATATTTTGTTTGTCAATTAACATCGACTAATCATTTACCTCTTTCAAAAAGGTATTGTATCTCAAGAGAGTAGTCTCAACATCAAGTATCCTCTTCTTCTTTTGTCGTACCCTTTTAATCTTCGATGGATGCCCCATTCATCATCTATTGCAGCCTCCAACATTGGTTTGATAACCTGTAACTCGTTATTTCTATCAATAATTTCAATTGATTGTTCCATATTGTTTTGCTCAATACTCATTTCTTTTCCATCCATTCCAAGCACAACCCCTGTGAAAAATAAAACAACAAAAGATTAGTAACAATTTAATTTAGGATATATATCTTCAACAAGTAAAATCATTAAAGAGTAAGGCATAGTCAACTATTGTCTATTGGGCAAACTGTCAAAGTCTTGCCTCTAGGGAAAGAGTTATCGGTCATCTGCCAAATCATTACAGATTATGACAGTCTCAACTCTTGCCCATGGGGCATAACTGTCTCAGTCTTGCCTCTGGGGCAAGAGTTATATGTCATTTTCCAAATAATTATAGAATAATGAAGTGTCAACTCTTGCCCATGGGGAATAACTTAAAATGTTTGGCAGAATCTGAAGATGCTAAATCGCACTTGAAACTACAGAATAACACACACAATAGGGGTGATTCTGAAAGGGTTGTTTACTTCAGAGATAGGTTTCATGTGATAAAATATATATATCAACTGAATACTCTTAAATTATGGCCTTGAAAGAGAATGATGGAATGACAATAATTGAGAAATGGAGCAATATTGAAGAGAGCATGTTACAATAAAAATTCAGGTCTTTGTGTATAAGCTAGGAGATTCAAACCCTATGTATTTTAGTGCAGTTACGAAGAAAAAAAATAACAAGATTCTTATTTAGTTTTTAAACTAAGAATATTATTATATTAGTATTTACTTTGCCTTTCAGATTTTCGGTTAATGCTTTGTTGAATATATTCTTTACCTCACCGAATAAAGATAAAAAAATTTCTTTTGGCTTGTAAAATCATGTAGATAACCATGGATACACCAAACGGGATCATTTATTATTCTGCCAAATCACCTCAACACCCAAAGGTTCACCCCCACAATCAAGGGACTAAATGTAGCAAACATAATGGATATTCTAATATGCCAAGATAGAAGTTTTCTAATAAGGGGTTTTGGGAGGTGTGTGGAAAACTAAGAAACTGTGTCATCTTTAGGGGATCTCCAGTGTTGTGTCACCTAACAGAAAAACGTGATACTGAGACAAAAGAAGTTTCCAGAAACACTGGTGATTATTCCAACATATCTAGGTAAGCATGGTTCAACAACAAATGGTCAATGAATATAAATATGATGTGTGTTCAACAATGAAGGATTTTTTTAACACTAAAAAGTTGTATAATAGTAACCTTGTTACCTAAAGTGACAAATTCTACTACCATTAGAGAGTTTAAACCCATTGCCTGTTGCTCTATGTTATACAAGCTAATAGCTAAGGTGCTCTCTCTTAGAATCAACAAGTTAGTGCTTCTCTAATCTCCAAAACATTGGCTGGATTCATTTGAGATGGAAAACACAGCCTTTCCCTCCAAGAGAAAACCCTCGCAACTACTCAAACACAATTATAATAGCAATAACAAACTCTCCACAAGCTCTCCGACACAATTCCTCATCATCTTCTAATGCTAATTATACCACTAGGTTGAAATACTTGGAACTAATTTCTTGTACCGCCTTGACCTTATACATTTAGCCTCCCAAAATATGTTGGGATTAACGTTAACTCTCATATTAATGGCCTTTCTCTCCAAGACCAACCTCCCACACCTACTCAAACACAATTATAACCGCAATAAGAAACTGCCCACAACCTGTTCGATGGAATTCCTCAATGGTAAATATGTTACAACAACAACAACATATTCCAAGTTCTGTTTACGTTCGCCTCCCCAAAAATCAAATCAATATGCTAATTATATAGCGATCTAAAATTACCACAATGCATCAATAAGCTAAAATTACCACAATGAATTTGATGATGAAATTCATACCTGAAGAAACCTTACGGCTAAAGTCAATTCTGCGAATGTTTGAAAGTCGATTCTCGAATTTGGAAGAAAGCAATTTAACAGCAATATTTTGGAGGTCGATTCTGAAATTTGGAAGAGAGAGAGGAAGAAAGAGATTTAAATGACAATATTTTGAAGGAGGGTATTTTCATCCAAAAGAATATGACTTAACAAGTAAAGGCTATTTTGATGAAGTTTTTTTTATTTGGGGCTAAAATTTGAAAGCTACCCTAATTGGGGTCTATCTTTGAGAATTACCCAATGATGCATGTTTGAGTTAAATCATGATAAAATTATCTTATGTACTTAAAGATAATGAGATGAAAGAATTAAGTTTTTTATTTATTGTTAAATGCGATATGGAAATATTTTTATTACATCATGGTCCAAATAATACCTTTAATCTCCTCGAAATAATAGTAATAAAAGATCATCGATGCATGTTTTGATGTATTTGGTAAAGCAGAAGAAGTTAATTAGTTAAGAGGAAAATATATCCCTCAATTATACGAAGAGTAGATATATCCCTCGTTTCTTATTTCGGCAGCGTCCCTTGTTTCTTTCTATTTTTGTCTTCTATATTTCTCTACTTAACAATTATCGTTAGATTTTCTCACGAATCTGACCAGATAAGAGAAGGAACAAGTTTACAAGTTTAATTTCCATAATTTGTATTATTTTCTTTCTTTGTACTTTATTTAATATTTAATAAGTCTTTAATCACATCTAAGTTCCGGTGTTTTCTATCTTCTTTTTCTTCAACGATACAGCGAATTGTAGATATACTTAATTAATTAAGGATGTGCGGAATAGATTTACACATCATAAACTATTTCTCTCGGCTCACATAAAAATTTTAAAAATGATTGTACCAAATTAAATGCATCCACAGTCTCCGTCCACATTATTTGTCAAGTTTAAAAAATAAAGTGATAAATTAATCACATAGTTTCCAATCATCTCTTGCAAGGTTTGTATGTGTGTGTTAAAATTGGCGAAAGTGTATTGCAGGGGCGTCTCAACCCTTTGGGAAATAAGGCGGCAGCCTAAGGCCCCCAAAATTTGAGGGCCTTATTTTTTTTTAGTAATAATAAATTTTAAATTTTAAAAAATATATTAAATACTATTTATAGAAAAAATAATTTTTTTATAAAAGAAAGAATATAGATAGAGTTTGATATATCTAGTCTAGAATACTATGTGTCAAGAAATTAATGCATTGACTCTATTATTAATTAAAAAAAATTATTAGAAGAAATCGATTATATAATTTTAAAAACAGACTTTATAAAAATAATTATTTTTTCTTAAAAACGTAAAACTTCCGTATGATTTTGGCCTTGGGCCACGATTCGCTTGAGCCACCCCTGCTGTATTGTTGATCCATCTAAACCACGAACTTTTGTTGATATCAAACGTGATGTGATCTCCTCTACAATAGTTCATTATGAAATATCATTTGATCTTCATTCGAGTGTAACAATTGAAAGCTTCTCTTCTTAGACTTATGTGTGGACTACGACCGGTCTTCTCCTTTGTAGTTTCTCAACAATTTTTTTTTTATTAAATAAGAGTGCCTAGATTGATGACAGAATACTACTTGTTCTTTTGTTTTAAGTGGCAGCAATGGCCATGTCTTCTCTAGACTAGTCAATTGGGAGAACTGTAACTTGTTGGTTTATCTGCATTCTTAAGATTAGGTGCAACATCTCTTCTTTTGCAACAACTATTACACCTTTCCTTTGATCAATGGTGCAGAAGAAAAATATTTCAAGCCCATACATGGTAAGAGGTTGCACACATTTATCTCTGTTATAAAGCAATATATGAAAAAAGGGTTCAAAAACACTGTGTTAGTGGCATGATCAAAGCCAAATGATTGTAAGTTAATGTCCTTTGTCATGATCTTGAATGAAACTATTCATGAAATTTGTGCCGCGCTACATGTATATCTTGACAACTCTTAATTAACAGTGTTAGTGTTAGGTATCTCCATCTCGAAGCTGAAGCATCCCGAGATTCAAAGACGAACCCAGGATCTTAATTAAGGAAATTAAATATAAAGAAGTAAAAAACACTGAGAAATTAAGGTGACAATATATGGAATATATATATATATAATATAATATTTCAGCGAAATGGTATCCATTGACTCCCATTTGGCAAGGGAGTGAGGAGAAGCGCTAAAAACCCCAGTAGTAGCTGATTGGCCTCTTGAAAGTAGCTTTTCCATCTGGTGGTTCAATTCCAATCCAGAAGCTTAATTTGGTAGTGTTGGAGGAATTAGGAGTATACCTTTATACATATATTAGATGGGTAAGGCCCGTGCTAAGCACAGACTCAACATATTAATTTACAAACTAATGAAAATGGAAAGGCAGTTATGTTCAACAAGATAATAATTTTCGTGAAACGTTGAAAACGATGCACGAGAAATTTCAACATATTGGTAACAAACTTCAACTGCAAGATCCAGTCTTGGTCGCACAAATTAAGATGCATGGGAAAAGATTCTCTTCATTAGGGACTCCTACATTCACAGAAGATTGATATTTAAGAGAAATTTTTACAAGTTGGTAAAAAGGAACAGTACCAAGACCAGAAAACAAAATGAAAATTAAAATAACTTCCTGCTCCATCCTTATTTCTTTTAGTGAAATAATTTCATTAGTTACACGATCATGAGCCTTGTACATTACACCATGTTGGGTTCGAAATCGAGAGGGCGTCATGCGGAAGCTTAACGTTTTCAAATCAATGGTGATAATTCAGATGACAAATAAAATATATATTAAAAAGATATATTATTAATATGATTCGGTCAAACGACCTACATATTAAAAACAATATTGAAAAAATAAAACATATGGATAAACATAAACCTATGTGAGAAATCTCCCCCTAAACCAGACTCTTTTAACAACTACATTGTGGATACTATTGTGTTATGGTATGAGAAGGGGGCATCTATTTATCGAGTTCGAAAACCTTTGCTCTAAGATAGAGATTTGCCAAATATGAAAAACTTTTCCTTTTTCGGAAAAGTAAAAGTATTTATGGTTACTTTTATTTTCCTTCTAAGAAAAAGTAAATCTTAATTTTGATAAGAAAATCAGGGCAAAAACCCTAACAAATCTCCCCCTTTTGGCTTGATTTTCTTCCTAATATCCACCTTCTTCATATCTTTGGTCCTTGTGTTTCACATAGTCTTCACCACTGTTGTTTGACATGTTTAAAAATGGAGCTTGGGTTAAAAGTATATGAGCAATTTCCGGGTTAAAAAATATTGGAGTCCTTTTGCAGGGTTAAAAGTGAACTTTATTTTCAAATATGTGACAGCAGGATTGTTGAAAATATAATTGAAAATCAGCTCCACATGTAGTTTTTGGACATATATCTTTATTATCATCAAATTGGTTGCAACTTTGACCTTAAAGTATCCCAATTGAACCATCAGATCTTTGAACCATAGGCTTTGATACCACTTGTTGGGTTCGAAATCGAGAGAGCGTCATGCGGAAGCTTAAAGTTTGCAAACCAATGGTGATAATATATATCACTACAATAAAATTGATATATAGCTACGAAATTATTAGCTACGAGATGAAATTCGTCTCTAATTGTTCACCTTTTATGACGAAAATTACATTTCATATCTAAATATATGAAGCACATACTTTTAGAGACCAAACGTAAAATTTCGTAGCAAAGTTTTGTCCTCTAAAGTTTCCCACCAAAAAATATGTTCGCGCCATTTTATTGAGTACCATTAGTGACGAATTTTAAGTTTTCAGTGACACCCTTTTTTATCACCAATAATGGATCCAATTTCTGAGAAACTATTTTTTGTCTTGAATTAGTTATAATTTTAGACACAAAAAAAAAATCGACATAAAAAATAAGTTATCGCAACAGCGAAAAATTAAAGTTCGTAGTTAAATATTGTAAGTTTTAGCTACAAAATTTGATATTTAATTGTGACCTCAATTTTTGTCACTAATACTATAAACAATTAGTGACACTCATTTTATTATCTCTAATAATGGATTCAATTCGTGAAAAACTATTTTTTGTCTTGAATTAGTTATAATTTTAGACACAAAAAAAAATTCATCATAAAAAATAAGTTATCGCAATAGCGACAAATTAGAGTTCGTAGCTAAATATTGTAAGTTTTAGCTACAAAATTTGATACTTAATTGTGACCTCAATTTTTGTCACTAATACTATAAACAATTAGTGACACTTATTTTATTGTCTCTAATTAATCTATGATTTAGTGACAACATAATTTTGTGACAAAATATGTCATCGTTAAGTAGTGATGATTTGGAATTTGTAGCTGAATAATTTAGTTATTTTTTTCTACGAAAAAATTTCATAGCTAAATATAAATTGATCTTTGGTTATTTTTGTTTATGATTATAGAAAATTAATTGTATATTGATATAGCTATAAAAAACAAGACTCGATCTAATTGTGTGAAGGTTGAAGTGAACTTATTGAATGAATTTTTCGGAAGGTATAAAGTCAGTGTGTTAATCTTGTACATGTGAGAAAAATTTTAAGTAGACCGATGTTGAATATGATCAACTAATTAATTAAAGTTTGAAGCTATTATATTGTAAGTTTTAGCCACAAAATTTTATATTGAATTATGACAATAGTTTTTGTAACTAATTATTCAAACAATTAGCAACGATGATATTATCGCCACTGTTTAACCTGCAATTAATCACAACAAAATTTTATCACAAAAAATAATTACGTCTTTGATTTGGTAGTTGAATAGTGTAATTATTGGATACAAAGTAATTCATAGGTATAACTATAAGATCATCATCTTTTGGTTATGTGTTCATGATATGTTGTCCTGTTTATTTTTTATTTTATTTTTTAAAGATATTTTATGTGTCTTGTTTGTTCTATTACAAACTTTCTTAGGCGACTTCTTTTAAACAAAAGTGCTTATAAGAATTTTATTCATTTTAAAGGTTAATTTTCGACACTAGATAAAAGTCGAGGTCTATTTGGATTCTATTAACAATAAGAGATGCCTTCTTTTATCCCTTACTAATACCGTAATTTAAAATGTAGTAAGTACTAGTTCGCTTTTACTTGTCACATTTTTACTTGACACGATCTATTTAGAAAAAGAATTAATAACATAATTATTTCACTATAGTATTCCTATTCAATGATGTTTATATTGTGTCTTGAAAACATACAGAAGCCAGAGTAATATTCGCTCAAGACCAATCATATATGCTTCATTTGATTTGAAATGCCCCACATGTTGAAGATAGTAGAAAAAATATATATTAAATGTGTGCTCGTTTTTATTTATATTTATAAGACTACATATCGGAGCACCCACGCTAGTATGGACTCAATATATGTTTATCCCTCGGCCCATCAATAGTTGTTCACTATTAACTTTGACACATATGTTTAAAACTAGTAAATGATAGGGATAATGCTACTATGTTATCTTTTGAATATAATAAATTTAATATTTTGAAAAATTTATTGGATAATGAATCGTATTTAATATCAATGGTAAAATCGACAGAAATGAAAAATTATCCATTGATTTTTCAAATTGAACAGTATTATTGCACATCTATTTTTGATAAAATGGACAAGTAAATATGAATGGAGGGAGTCATATTTAGTCTCAATTATGTGACACAAATGCAATTTGGCGTTAATCAAATTTTTTATATATTTTTTTAAAAAATTAATTATTAATTATTATAATTTATTGTATTTTTAAAATAGCTTCTGTATTATATGCGTTATTTTCTCTATCCTTACTTTTTTACACATATCAAAATTTATCATATTTAATGTCGAGAATATCCAACATTAAATAAAATCTCCCAAATAATATTATCAAATTAAGATTTATTTAATTTATTATTTTTTAAAAAGAGATTAAGAGTGACAATATCAAAATAGTAAAAATATATTTTTTAGAAATTATTCAATTATATTTTACACCAAACAAAAAACTACCTAAATAATATGCAAACATAACTATTTAAGCATTAGTAATACACCATATTTTATATAATTCATATACACCGTACCAACGGACCCTTTAATTTACCCATAGTTTCTTTTTTAAAAATATTTATTTATAGCTAATCATATTTAATTATAATTAAATAAAAAAATTTGTATCTTAATTTATTATAATTTTGTGATAATTTTTTTGTTAATGCACTGTAATATGATTATTAAATCGATGTAACCATTTGTTGCAAAAATAAATATTCACTTTTTTCTTGTATATACTTTTTGATTTACATCTAAATATATATATATATATATATTGTTTTTAGATGTGAACCACAAAATACATTAAAAAATATGTAGATACTAAGAAATAAAAAACAACAAAACAAAAAATGTCAACATAAAGACTAAAAGAAAAAGAAACATCAAAAATCAGAAAAAAGAAAGTAACTGTTGAAGATAAATCTAGAAGCACGAAGTTCATCTTCTTCATGTTAATTCAATCTTCTTTATCTACCAAATTGGTGTTGAAACTCGATTTTGATACGTGTAAGCACTTTCCAGCCTTGATTTGCAGTCTACTTTACTATTTCTCAAAGCCACCCTTCTCAAATTTCAGTACCTATTGAATTTTTGGTGAAATTTCAGATAATCATTTATGTTTTTTCTGCATATCCAAAGAGGAACTAGCAAAAAGATTGAAACTCTTGTATACGATACTCCAAGAAATGACCCAATATTGTGCGAATATTGAAATTCTTTGTCGGACTGCAATTGAATTCTTCATCCCTGATGCACAACCAAGACTCTTAAATTAATTATCCAAATTTTCAAAATGCTCTCCTTTGTTTACCAGGTATAACTTCTTAAGTTTATTTTTTCAATTTAATAGTGATTTTATTAAGGGAAAAGGACATGGGCTGGCCATTTTAAAAAAAGAATGACCCATAATTGAAAAGGTGGACAACCTTAGCCAGTCGGCCCAATTTAATTCCCCTTTTTATCCATTTGGCCCAATTGGGCACATGAGGTCCCTATACTCAATTGATACACTTTTATGCCACATTGATACACTTTTATACTATATTGATACACTCTTAAAAAGGATAATGGAAATTCTATGCAAGCACATGCATTTCCTATACCCATTTGATACTCTTTTATACCACATTAATACACTTTTATACTACATTGATACACTTGTAGTGTCCATATACTTAATTGATACTCTCTTATACTAGATTGATACATTTTTAGAATGCATGTAGAAACTATATAGAGTAGTATAAAATATGTATCTAAATAATAATGGTAGTTAAAAATTATATAAAATGTGTATAAAAATGCTATAATTACTATATAGAATATGTATATAATAGAAATTGTATCATTGTTATATATAAATATATATCTTTAACAATTGTATTATATCGTTACTCTTTTGGTTTATTGTATCAAACTATGGAGGTGAAACACATCGTCTATTGTCTAAAACATATGTGTAGTTTAAGTTGGACAAAAATTTGTTCCAGTACCCTTGGCCTATATTACATCGCTTTGTTCAATCTAATATTAATTTGTCACATTTGTAATTAATATAATTAGATTAATATAATTTGTCATATTTGTAATTAATATATTTAGATTAATATAATTAAAAGACATTTATAATTGTATCTGTTTTTTAAAGCTCAGCTAAAAGACAATTCTAAAGTAAAAGTATCAGTGAGATATAAAAAAGAGTAGAATCTTTAAAAAAGAAAGGGAAAAAAGAGCCAAAAAAAACATGAACCATTAAAGATGAAAAGTGGATCCAGTACCCAAAACGGAAAGGGCCAAATTGTGTTGTAGAATTGAGGAAAATACGTGGAACAGTGACAAATATATCCCAGCTTCTCGCGTGCGCCCATCACTCAGTGGCTATTTCTCGGGTTTTTAAATTTAGGTGCTAGTTTTGTGAAATTATTTTATTTTTAGGTTTTATTTTTGTCCTTTCCTCTTTTATTAATTTAAAGAATAAACCACATTGTCTTTACATAAATGGACCAACCCATTTAAAATGACATCGTCCAAACATTTAAAATCAGAAGGCCCAAAATAAAACATCTGAACTAACCCTATTCTGCTTAGTACAAAACCCATGATTATAGGATTTCCTAATCCAATTCCAAAATTATCCTTCACTTATTCAAAAACTTGAGAAATATTGTTCTTGGTTGAGTTCAATCTGAGTTTCATCTTGTTGTTCATATGGGTGATACTTACTCTTCCTCGTATCATCAGCGTAGATGCTTCTGATAAATCAGTTGTCAGAGTAAGTATCCTTTTCACCTTTGTCTTCTTCGTCTTTATCTACATCTCATTTTTTTGGTTATTCTTCCTAACTGTGATCTCCGGTATTGGAATTTGGAGCTGCTTTTTGGTGCTGAATGAGGGTTTGAGCCCCTTGGCTATAAATACATGACCAAGTAAGATCTTTCTGCTAATTCTAGATCTATCCACACTTGCTTGAGTTAACAAATTCTCCTTAGTGTAGCTATGGCTGTAATGGAGATACCAAGATGCTCGAACCCGAAAATAGTTGCAATGTCTTTTCATCCTCAGGTGTATCATTCGCAAATCTTGTATAAACTCTCCCCTACACTGGGAGTCCTTCTTTCTAGATGCAGATCTATAGGCTAGGGGGCTTAATGGGAGGAACAACTCCTTCAGCCTACTACAACTTCTCCTATTGCGCCAATTAATCTACCTGCTGGCAGGCAACAAGTGTGTCCTGCTGTGCAGAAGATAGAAAAAATGGCTCTTTGAACTGGTCATTTCCATTCACGTTCCCCTGTTGCCACCAAAGTGTTGAGTCAAAGAACTTCTGATTTCTCTTTTTAAAATTTTTAATTACTTGATCATAGATTTCTATTTACGTGGGAAAATTACAGCTGAGACATGCTATAGTTTAGATATATCCTAAAACACTTCCTATTTTATTTTCCATTTTCATTTTTTTTCCTTTGTGGTGCACTAGTCCCTAGGTTGGGGTTTCTTGGATGGTAACTAGTATCCAGTTCCATCACATACATGTGGATTATATCAATCGATAGATATAGCTCTTAGGTTTCTATCTTGAATGATTTTAAGTTGTCAAAGGAATTTTCAAGATGGTCTTAGCGAGTATGAATATTGTGCATTCAAACTTGTTTAATTGAAAAGAAATTGTCTGACTCATGTACTTTCACCTCCCATCTGGGTATGGATAAATGTGTTGGGAACAATTAGACACCTTCCTATTTGCTTATCAGTTTGCTTATATGACTGCACTCTCGAATCTTAATAACCAACTAAAGATTTCTCTTCACTCACTTTGTTCTCTACCGGTCTACCCTTGTGGAAACCTCATTTTAAAACAGGAAAAGAAGCCTTTAGGCCCAATGATTGTTGACACCCAATTTTGACCTCCCGATACTACATTTAGGCTGCTATTTTAGCAAAATTATTAATTTTTAAATGTTAGTATTTTTTATACATTTTTTCTTACATATAACAGATTTTTGACGTGTCACATTCTTGTTTTAAAATGTAAAAATTATTTTATTAATTTTTGATGTCATTTGTTTACAATTTATTAATCCAGATACAACATTTTACATAATTTTATTAATATTTATTAAATTATTTTTTCACAAAATATGCGCACTTACAATTTATAAATACATTGCTTATTATTATTATTATTATTATTAACGATAATCTTATATGACAATTTTTACGTAACATTAATTTTAAATGCGTAATTTATTTTAACCTCGACACCCTTTTATCTTTTTTGTTATTATTACATCTGTTAAATTGTAGCCTAATTCAATTCAATTTCCTAGTTCATTTAAATGCTAGTCTTTTTCTATTCAATTTATGACAGTTGTAGCCTAATTTTACCTAATTTATTACAATTTTAGTTACATTTAACTCCATTTCAATTTATTTTCTATTTTTATAATCCTTTTAATCTCAACTGTGGATCAATTTTGATCCAACGACTGAGATCATATCACTCACTCTTTCCATCTTAAAAAACACTCAAACCCTAATTCCTCATTACACAAAAACATCTGCCTCTCTTGGCGCTCTCTCTCTCTCTACCTTTTCTATCTCTCTCTACCTTATCTCTAGCCTCACTTATCTCTATACCATAACCATGGTTGCCTCCGCCAGCCAGCCACTATGGGTTGGAGAAAAATTCGGCCTCCTCCCTCCCACTCTCTTCCGTCTCTCACTCTCATCGATGACTCACCGGAATTGATGACCGATGATTCCGAGGCAGCATCAATGGAATCAACAGCCACTAATGGCTGGCGAAGAAACCAGCCACCGCATCTCCCTCCCTTCTCCATTATCAGCCACCAGGAAAACCAAGGGAAACCCACTCCAACCACCAATCCCGCTGCCGGATAACCAAAATCAGCACCTCCCAGCCGGCGCCACCAACCGCATCTATTGGCAAGCAAACCGGCTAAGCTCCCCTCGAAAGAACATCAATATCATCCAGCTTCCACTCAAGATGACGGAACTAGACCCAATCGACGCTGCCAACAACAGCAGCGGTATCCCGCCTTCTGTCCTCTGCTGCTCCGTCATCGTCGTGGCAGCCTCCAGCAATCGTGAACCAGCAACGCATCCCCATCCACGATTCAGCCTCTCCCTCTTCTCATTGGTCACGTTCTCATCAAAATTGAGGATCGGTGAGGTCCTTTTTGGTGAAACCAACTATTATACGATTTGATTCCTCAATCCTTTAATTGCATGATTCTTTTCTTTAGTTTAATTTGCATGTTCTTTTTTTTCTTTGGGTGAAAATTGCCTAAATTAATCTGTTAGATCTAAAGTTTGTGATATCTCACTTTGAATGTTGATTCAATCCGTTTAATTACGTGTTTATCTCTGCTTGTTCTCAAAAGATGTTATACTTGTATTACGTTTCATTTAATTGATATTGATTGAAATTTGAATCTGCTTTTATGGTAAAATATTGATTATGCTTATTCCTAAATGAAAGTACTAAATTGATTTAGTATATTGGTGGAATGGGTTTAGTTTGATTTTTGTGATTAGTTGCCTTATGATTTGTAAATCAATTTTTAATAAATATGCTAAATACTAGTGTTGATACATGTTGCTATTATTATTATCTCTTCTTTTTTAAATTCGCACCTTATTTTCCTCATCTATTTATAGTAAAACATTAAATAATTGATTGAGTCCATTTTTAGTTTTCTTTCTACAAATTAAATGTTTATTAACTGTTGCCTGCCTTGATAAAGTGATTTTTTTATGGTAAATACGTCATTAAAGGGATTGAGCTTTCTCCTAATTGATTCTTGATATATTTTTCCTTTAATTTTCGAAAATGATTTTTTTTATAATATACCCTTTCCTTTTGTGCTACTGTATTCCTACTACTGTATAAACCGGCCTTCTTTTCATTGGAGGGACAGTTACTGAATGACAATTACTACTCTCTAAAACAAACAAAAACAAAAAGAATTATTGTCTATTTTAATACAAGACAATTATATATTTTGATGGTTCTTCAATTTTCCTTCAAGGCTTACTAAAAACTTCTTCCATATTTCACTATTACAAGTGCTTGGCCTCTATTATTCTTATTATCTCTTTTACTGTTGTTCACTGGTAAGTTCTCGAAATGATGTAATTTTCATTCTCTGTGTGTTGACTGCATCACGTTGTGAATGACTTTAGAAAACATGTCTATAGGAATATTTCGATGTTTGTTATTATATGTTCCTATTTTCTTGCCATTATATCTTGTCTTGCGTGTTTAAATCGACAATTACGGGGTTTTGATAAGTTGTCGGGATATTTATAATAGATTGTATTAGTTCTACTTAGTTTTTTTTTCTTATTAAAGTACTACTGAATAACTTAAACTTCTCTGACTTGTATTAGCTAGAAGTGTGTTGTACCTTTGTTGTGTGCTTTTATGTTTTTTTTGTTATAGTGTTATCTATCCTCAGTCAGGGTTTATCGAAAACAAACTCTCCACTTCATTCGAGGTAGTGGTGTGCACTGCGTACACATTATCCTCCCCATACCCCACTATGTGGGGATACACTGGCTATGTTGTTGTATAATTCATTTAAGGTAGTGGTATGGACTACGTACAGTTACCCTCTCCAATCCTCACTTTGTGGGAATGCACCGAGTATGTTATTGTTGTTGTTATAGAAGTTTGATGTGTTTACTGGATAGTATTTATCTAGTTTCTGGGTAGCCTCACTTTTCATAATTACATGTTTAATGGATTCTAGTTGTGGCTTGGAGAAGAAGTAGCATGTAGAGTCATTTTAACTATCAAACCTGAAAGAATCATCATCAATCTTAATTTTCTTCTCTTTTCCACAGGTGTAAAAGTGAGTTGAATGAAGACTAATTGCAAGCTCAACACGTTATTGGTATTTTCGAAGAAGACTCTACATATCTGTCTTAGTTTAGGATAGGAGAAATATTTAGTACTATATTTCAGTTAGTTTCCTTTGTGTTGGACTACTTTTACTTTTCTTTGAACTGTGAGGAGATTTTACCTTAGTACAATTTTAGTTTTTTTAATTGTATGATTGTGGGTGAATTTTATCAATCTGACATGTTTTATAATTTTATTTTTGATTTATTCAATTCTAATTTAAAAAATAATATCAATATGAAATAATTAAGCGATTTCTTGTAATTTGTGACAAAAGATTTTATTATCAAAGATAACTTTTAGCAACGATTAAATTAGACTTTTCAAGACAAATATTTTCATCATGAAATAAACTAGTTCATCATAAGTTTGACTATATTTAGTGACATATGTATTTGTCTCAATATCTTCCTTTTTATTTGATACAAATTAATTTTTTATTTTATGACAATCATAATTGTCAGTAATCATAATAATTTAGTGACGATTCTACATTGTCGGTAAAAAAAATACTATTTTTAGTGACAAATGGTAGATTTAACTACAAAATTATTAATCTTTATTATAATAATAAATTTGTCACTAATTCATACATTTAAGGACGAAAATTTTTGTTGTATTCAAAAAGTTGTCAATAGTGACGAAAATACATTTGTTCAGCCACAAAATATATATAACTCTAGCGGCAATTGGTGTCGTCGCTGATTGAACTAAATAATTAGCGAGGATGAAATTTTTTCGGTATTGATAACTTTTTAGTGACAAAAACTTATCATCAAGTACAAAAAAAATTACATTTTTCTGACAACAGATTCGTCATAAATGTTACACATTTGGGGACGACTTTTTTTGTAGCTAATTTTTTTTTTAGCGATGAAGCACTAAATCGTCTTTGTCTACTTTTGGCGACCCACTTTTAGAAACAATTGATTGATGAAATCTTTTTCATCACACAAAATCTTTTGCACCGAAATATGACTTATAAGTGACAAAATAATTCATTCCAAATAATCAAATTTGTTGTAGTGATAATCTGATGACAAATAAAACATATATTCAAAAGACATATTATTAATATGATTCAGTCAAACGACCTACATATTAAAAACAATATTGAAAAAAATAAAATCTATGAAAAAACATAAACGTATGGGATAAATCTCCCCCTAAACCAGACTCTTATAACGAATACATTGTGGAAGCTATTGTGTTATGGTATGAGAAGGGGGTCATCTATTTATAGAGTTCCAAAACCTTTCCTCTAAGAAAGAGGTTTGCCAAATATGATAAAGTTTTATATTTTCCTTTCAGGAAAAGTAAAAGTATTTATGGTTACTTTTATTTTCCTTCTAAGAAAAAGTAAAACTTAATTTTGGTAAGAAAATCACGGCAAAAACTCTAACACACCATATGTTCCTTCCAAGGATGATTGGGTACTCTTTCTTCGAAGTCATCCCATAAAGTGAGGAGAAAATGAGGGTTCCTGAAAGTAGCAAGAAGTAACTACCATTTGATCCGGAATCTATTACAAAAATGCAGGTATTTTCAAAGTAGAAACTCCACTATCTTATGTAAAAAGTTATAGTTACCGATCATCAGCCCCGGTAATCTCTCGACACCTATTTTGAATCCGACCTATATTTTTGTCTTATCCGATAGTAAGAAATACGAAAATATTTAGCATCTATGTGTACATGCATATAAATTTCAGCCATAAAACATCTGAGTGGAGTAATATACAAATTTTTGTAGAGGGAGTGGGAGTCATCTGAGAAACATTGTCTAAAACCATGAGATTCAGCTTGGTCGGCGGTGGCAGGGGCTTCTCAATACATCAATTATACCAATCCATGACTATGCATCTAAAGCATTCACTTTGTTATTTATTTTGAAACATACATGTGCAAGTTTTTGTAACGCCCCGAGAGTACACCTTGGGTGCCACATGGTGCTTACGGTTCTGAGAGACACAAGCTAACCCATGAGCTGGTACCTGCTGTGAGCATTGAATTATATAATAACATATGTCTAAAAACAACTGATAAGTCATGAGGTTTTAAATAACTGAAAACAATATTGGATCATGAATATGGAAACAACTGCTAGAAACAACTCTCTGGAACTAATAAAATAATAACAAAACTGACAGACTGTCCGTGCTAGTCTGAAAATCCTCTACAAACTAAATAAAAGTTGATGGGACAAGCCCCAACTAACTCCATCTAACTACTGAATTGAAAGCATGAAAACAAATATAGTCTGTCCTCAAAATATGAGGACCAGCTACTGCTACAGCTGATAATCTAGAAGGTCTATGCGTGATTCGGGAACTAAGCATCCGAACCTATGATATGATACATCATAGCGCAAGATAAAAGTATGCGATCAGTACTTTGAATGTACTGGTATGCTAAATGAGGTTGGCGTATATGCATGGTTTCATGTACAAGAGTAATAACTGACTGAATGAATAGCATGAAGTACTAAATAGAATGCATGAAATCTATAAATACTGAGAATGCATAACCAAGCATAAAACATATTCTAAATATAATATGTAAACTGAAATACTAAAATCTGATAACTGAATGACCAATATTTGTATGTTATGGTCAATACAAGCTTGAATTGAAGTATACTGAATACTGAACTTAGACTGTAGGAGCTATCACCTAACCGACATACCCCAATGAGAAAATTGGGTCCAACCAGTGACGCCAGTTTGAAGGGTGTCAGTATCGTGCCTGGGTACTAACACTGGTTGAGTGGATCCACTGATGTACTGTCCCGAAAGACTAAGGGTGTCAATCTTAAATTGATGGGTGGCCCCTGTGAGGTAGTCAAGCCTAAACTGACGGGTGACTCCTCATATCCTATGCTGGCTACGTAGTTCTGGAGTACATGGACTGCTTCTAACAACTCTGCGAATCTTTTGGGAAAGCCGTCATCCCTGAACTTACTTGGTGCTAAATCCTACTCCTAACTCAATTGACTCGGGATACTAAATTGTTCTAAGTTTACCTGATTATAGTGACTGGATAAACTGATAATGCTCATATACTAAACTAGTCCTTCGACTTTAGCAGACTAGGATCCCTATCCTGCTTTTCCTTCACTTCGGCAGCCAAAGAAGATTCCAAACTATTCTGAACCCAAACGCTACCCTCAGCTAAATCAACCAAACAAACACCTAACCTGAATAGATGATGAACTTCTCTAACTAAATTCTTTTTATCACCCTCGACATGAGCAACACTACCCATAGACAGTCTACTTAGGGTATCTGCCACTACATTGACCTTTCCCGGATGGTACAAAACACTTATATCATTATCTTTCAGGAACTCTAACCATGTTCTCTGAAACAGATTCAAATATTTCTGCAAAAACACATACTGCAAGCTTTTATGATTTGTGAACACATCAACACGCACCCCATATAAATAGTGCCTCCAAATCTTTAAGGCAAACACAACAACCACTAACTCAAAATCATGGGTGTGATATTCTTTTCATGGGGTCTTAAGATGTCTAGAGGCATAGGGTACATCTTTATTCTTTTGCAACAAAACACACCCCAAACCAACTCTGGAAGCACCACAATACACAGAAAAACCATCTAAACCATCTGGCAATGTCAAAATTGAGGTTGTGGTGAGTCGAGTCTTCAACTCCTAAAAACTCTTCTCACAAGAATATGACCATTGAAACTTGACTTTCTTCTGAGTCAATCTATACATGGAGGACACAATTGACAAAAATCCTTCAACAAACTGTCGATAATAGCCAGCCAAACCCAAGAAACTCCTGATATCTCATGGAGGGATGGGTCTGGTCCAGTTTTTCACCACCTAGGCCTTTTGAGTATCGACTCTAATGCCATCGCCAGAAATAATATGGCCAAGAAAAGCTACTGATCTTAGTCAAAATTGGCACTTACTGAATTTAGTGAACAACTGATGGGCTCTAAAAGTCTACAATACTATTCTAAGGTGGTCTGCATGATCATTTCGTTATGGGAATAGACAAGAATATCATCAATAAAGACTATGGCGAACATGTCTAAGTACTGTTTGAACACTTTGTTCATCAAGTCCATGAAAGTTGTTGGGGAATTACTGAGACCAAATGATATGGCTACAAATTTGAAGTGACCATACCGGGTTCTAAAAGCTATTTTTGGAATGTCACATTCTTTGACTCTGAGCTGATGATGGCCGGATCTGAGATCTATCTTAGAAAAATAACTGGCACCCTAAATTTAGTTGAATAAGTCATTGATTCTGGGAAGTGGGTATTTTTTCTTGATTGTGACTTTGTTCAACTGATGGTAGTCAATAAATATTCTAAGAAAATCATCTTTCTTAAGCACAAACAGAACTGGTGTGCCCCACAGGGAAATGCTCGGCCTGATAAATCTTTTATCTAGGAGATCTTTCAACTATTCTTTTAACTTTTTTGAGTTCGGCTGGAGCCATTTTGTATGGAGCAATACAGATAGGGTGGGTACCTGGAAGAAGGTCTATTCCGAAGTTAATTTCCCTTTCGGGAGGAACTCTGGGAAGATCTTTAGAAAACACATGTGGAAATTTCCTCACTGCTGAAACTGACTCAAGATTAGGAGTCTCAAAATTTGAGTCTTTGACTTAGACAAGATGATAAATACACCCTCTGGATATCATTTACCTCGCTCTAAGGTATGAAATAAGCTGACCCCTAAGTGTTGTAGTACTACCCCTCCATTCAAGAACTGATTCATTTGGAAACTGAAAATGAATTACTCTGTTTTTGTAATCCACTGAAGCATAGAATGAGTGGATCCAATCCATGCTGAGAATGACGTAAAAATCTATCTTCTCCAACTCCACAAGTTCAATTGAAGTAACTTTCTGAGACACTGTAATCAGGCAGTTCCTGTATACCCGCTGGGCTACAATAGAGACACCTACTGGGGTAGATACTGAAAAGGGTTCTGCTAAGATTTCGGGACTGACTCTGAAGTTAATGGCTATATAAGAGGTTACAAAAAAAAAAAAAGCTCCAGGGTCTAGTAAATCATAAATATGTAAAAGACAGACTTGCAATGTACCAGTAACTACGTCAGGAGAACTTTTGTACTCTTATCGAGACTAAAGTGTATAGAGCTTGTTCTGATACTGACCGTTAGTAGCGCTGGAAGTGCCACCCTACTGAGTCGAGTGGCCGGCTAGAATTGATGGTTGGGGGACTAGCCCTATTGGCACAAATCCCTACATTTTTTAGCAACTGCCCAACGCTCTCAAATCTGATGGCCTGTCTTACCACACCCAAAGTATACATCACTGCCAGCTCAACACTCACCCTGATGGTTTCTACTATATTTTTGGCAAAACGGATTTGTACGACTACTGCTTACACTGTCTTGGGACTTAGATCCTAGAGCTCTATCCATATTATCATTTTTGAATTTGGGTACTAGGTCACTAGCTAAAGATGGAGCTGGGACTAAGGATTTCTGACGGAACTGAGGATGGTTATGACTTTTTGACTTTGGCTGAGTGAAATTAAAGCTACCTGTTCTAGCCCTCTTGTTCTCTCTCTCCTTCTCATTATCATTCTACTTCTCAATCTGTTAAGCATGGACCATAAACCTAGATATGTCCATCTCTTTAATTAACATCGCAGTCCTACACTTATTGACCATACTATCAGATACCCTAGACACAAACTTGCTCATCCTAGATCTGGTATCAACTACCACATAAGGAGCATACCTATCTAACTGAGTAAACTTAAGGAAATACTCATTCACACTCATGTTTCTTACCTCAAGTTGATAAACTCTAACACTTTGGCTTCTCTCAGTTCCATTAGAAAGAATCTATCTAAGAAGGTAGTAGCAAACTCTTCCCACTCTATAGGCCCTACATCTACGCCTCTATTTACCTTTCACTGCTTAAACCATGTATGAGCCACATCCTGTAATTGGTAAGCAGCTAATTCAACACTCTTACTAGAAGTTACCCCCACAATATCTATTACCTTCTGGACCATGTCTAAGAATTCCTACAGATCCTCTTCATATTTGGATCTCAAAAATAGAGAAGGATTCATTCGGGTAAAGTCCTGAATCCTAGCTGCGGCAGTATAGGACACTGGGTTGGCCGGGAAAGCAACTAGATGAGAATTTTGTGATTCTACAGAGTGAGATAGAGTAGTGAATGAATCTCTGAACTCTACATGGGAAACATGCTCGTTCAGGGGATCTTCCTGAACAGGCGGAGATGCTGGCTGGTTCACATTTCTTCTTCCGTTTGTCTTTCTGGGAGGCATAATCTGTAAATGGAAGGGAGAACAGATTAGACAGATATTTTAACATGAGCTCATGCTCGGTTTCATGATATGAACACTGAAAGAAAGGAAACTTTTCTTAAAATACCTCATAGTCTCTTGTCCATAAGAGTGGCGCGTTTCACACCCATGCACAAGACTCTACTCGAGGCGGCTTTCAGACTTTTTAGGACACATTAAAAACTTAGGCTCTGATACCAAGTTTCTAACGACCCAATAGTACACCCTGGGCGCCACATGGTGCTTACGGTCCCGAGAGACCAGAAGCTAACCCATGAGTTGGTACCTACTGTGAGCACAAAATAATATAATAACATATACAGAAGAACAATCGATAAGACATAAGGTTTTAAATAACTGAAGCAATATTGGATCATGAAACTGGAAAAAACTGTCTAAAACTAATAAAATAATAACAAAATTGTCTGAAAGTCTATACTAGTCTGAAAAGCCTCTACTGACTGAATAAGAGTTGATGGAACCAGCCCCAACTAACTTTATTTAAATACTGAACTAAAAGTATGAAAATAAATTTAATCTGTCCTCGAAATAAAAGGTCTTACCACTACTACGGCTGATAATCTGAAATGTCTATACGTGGTCCAGGAACTGAGCGTCCGAACCTATGATATGATACATCATAGCGCAAGAAAAAGAAATATAATCAGTACTTTGAATGTACTGGTATGCTAAATGAGGTAGGTTGATATGCATGGTTTCATGTACAGGAGCAATAACTGAATGAATGAATAGCATGAAGTACTGAATAGAATGAAATGATGAAATGCTGAAATCTGATTACTGAATAACCGATATTTGTATGCTATGGTCAATACAATCCTGAACTGAAGTATAATGAATACTGAACTGAGATTGTGGGAGCTATCATCTAACCGACATGCCCCAATGAGCAAATTGGGGTCCAATCTGTGACCCCAATTGGAGGGGTCTTATTACTGTGCCACGGGTACTAACACTGGCTGTGCGGATCCACGGATGTACTATCCCGAAGGACTAAGGGTGTCAAGCCTAAACTGACGGTGACCCCTGTGAGGTAGTCAAGCCTAAACTGACTGGTGACTCCTCATATCCTACACTGGCTACGTAGTTCTAGAGTATAGGGAATGCTGCGAATGACTCTGCCTATCTAACGAGGAAGATTCCATCCCTATACTTGCTCGGTGCTAATTCCTACTCCAACTGAACTGACTCGAGATATTGAACTGTTCTAAGTTTAACTGATTATGATGACTGATTGAACTGATAATTCTCATAACATATTCTGAAGGAATTCCGAAGATATTAAGACTAAGTAAACATCTAAGTTTTCGGGTATTCATAACCCCCAAGACTCAATAGAAATAATAGCAAAATAGTACTAAAACTTTGAGGACATAATATGAAAGCATTTATTCAAAATTCAATCTTTAGGCATTTCATCAAACACTTGATATTCATAGTGTAAGATAAGCATAGGAATAATTTAAATCTTGTAGTAATAACATGATTTTAACATCAACATCATGAATTATGAATTAAATCAGCGAATAACATCATTAAAACATGTGGGGTTGAATAACAACGACAATTTCATGTAAACACAGTGTAGAATTATAATTCATAGGAATTCATGGTTAAAATCACAATTAAAAATCTTGAAAATCTTATAAAGATCCCAACTTGAATTTAGAATTGGATATTTGGACTCCATGGGTGAAATAAACCCAAAGATGAACACTTAACATACATGGGTTGATGAATTCGTGAGAATTGATGTTGAATTCTTGAGTTTTGATTTTGAACTTAGAAAGCTAGGGTTTTTGTTCTTGAAAGAGGGATACTTTAATTTTTTCGAGAGAATTATGAAATAATGAGAAAATAATTCTCTATTGGGACTTAAATCCAGTGTTTGGACGGATTTGGGGTTATGAAAAAAGACCAAACGGTCCCTGGAATTTAAATCACAAAAGTCTCAATTTTCGGCTCCAGCGCGACGCGGTGAGATTGCATCGGGCCACTTGAAAACTGACAATCCCCATTTTACCCTACGGCACAATGCGGTGCTATTGTGTTGTACCTCTAAAAACGGACGATCCTAAACTAGAAGCTTGACGCGATGCGGTGCCAATCACGATGCCCCACTGGAAAAGAACTATTGCGAAATGTCCCCTTGGTACGACACGATGGTAATCGCAGTGGCACACTGGAAAAAGACAAACGTGATTTCGTCCATCACCACAAAGCGGCCTTATCGCGTTGGGCTACTATTTTGCACTAAAAGTGTCGTAACTTCTCACCCGAGAATCGGATTCGGGCGAAATTTGTATTATTGGGAAGCTAATTCAATTTCCTATTATTTGGTTGATTTTTATCTAGAAAATTCTCAATATAGCAAAAGATATGCTCTTTTAAAGTTGACTAAAGCAACATTCTTATCAAAAATTCAATCGGTAAGAATTATTTTGATTCGTCTAATAGTTGAGAGTTATTTGAGGCCTTAATATACATCAAACTCATGCATATCACTGTGAAGGAACTATAATGTACTATGCATGAGCTTGAAACATGTCTCTAACGTTGTTTTGGATTTTTGGGATATTACAGTTTGGCAATGAAAATCATAACTTTTCAGAGTTGTAGCTGTACAATTATACGAATAGTAATAGTTAGAGAGTCGGATGAAGTAGGTTTGTGTTTAATCTCCTGCAAACTAAAATGAGGCACACATTTAGCTCTTAAAATTCTGATATTACCCTTGAATAAGAAATGAATAGGAGAAGCAATTGACATGGTAATACACAATGCACATAAGTTCTTACCTCACATAATATGAAGATTAATAATACGGTTTTGAGACTAAAAATCAAACAACATTAATCAGACATAAAAATAATGAGAGTTAGAGAATCAAATAGTGCATCACAAAATGTTTTCATTTCACCAAGCACCTTAGCTTCATTGATTTATAACAACAGTCGAGAAAGTTTTTTTAACTGCAATTTTCATATTTAAGCACAGAAAATACCTTTTCTCATATTTTGGAAGTTCTACTCACCTCTAATTTCAATAGGGGTTGTTGCTCGATAGCTAGTGCCAATTTTCTAAGTCAATTATCTTATTCACGAGAATTTCTTCTCTCTGATTTTGCCTCCTCACTAAATGGATGGACACACTTGTCTTACATCAGATATATTCAATTCAATCATCTCTAAGCATAAAATTAACTTTGAAAAGATAATTGAGATATATATATGCTACTTTATTCAATATCAGTAGTAATCAATAGATAAAATCTAATAAAACTTCAAATCCACTGACTTACATATGAAAAACAATAAAAAAAATGTTAAAAAATATGGCATGTGAACAAAATGGATGAAAACGGAGTGGAGAATGTGGAGTCACCATAGTTCTTACATTTTCAATCTTAGGTTTTAATTTATCCAGTGCATTAAGCTCTACATCAGTCAACAAGTTGAGTGTATCAGGCACATCAATAAATATAGAAATAATTACTTGGAATAAGAAGCTCATGTAATACCCCATACTTTTCCTAGCTTAAATTCATTCCTAGAATGTTAAGAAATACTTTATAAAATGAATAATAGTTATTTGGTGTGGAATTTTCAAGATTTAGATCTCCTATTGTATGAGAAATTTAATAAGCTTTCTATCGATACCAAATTCGCCTAATTACGATACTCGGTTGAGGAGTTAGAGCATTTTTAAGTTGACAGTGTGCCACCTGGACACTTGGCACATCGCAGATGTCATTAAACTGATAATTTTCAAACTCCAATGTCCCTCTGCGATATCCCCACATTGTGGAGAGGGAAAATTTCCCAATTATCAATTTCCAGTAGCCCAACGTGATATTGGCGCATCGTGCCAGTGGCCAAAATGGCATTTCTATAGGACACCGCGATGGTGGCACGTCGCATTGAAGTTTCAGGTCCCAATTGTCAAAATCTAGTTGGACAACGTGATAGCTCCGCATTTCGGAGACCACCAATTTCCCAGTCGTCAATTCTCAATGAACCACCGTGATAGTGGCACGTCACGGAGGCTCATTAAATCGGGATTTTTAGTTCTCATTTCCAATCCCATTTAGGAGTTTAAAAAGGGTATTTTGGACAATTTCCAATCACCCAATACATCAAAAACACAATATTAATCATATTCAAAGCACTTTGTGCTTATTATTCATCATTCTTTTCAAAAGCAAAACCCTAGAGCTCTAAAACCTCTTCTCCAAGAAATCAAAATCCTCCATAGATTCTCCAAGAAAGCTCTAAATTGAGGATTCCCAAGGCAAGATAATCAAGAATCCATCATCAAGAACTCAAATAGGAATACATAATTCATGAATCTACATCTAATCATTAATCAAGGTATGTGGGGTTTATGAACAAGGATCTCCTTTCGTCCTTGTGCCCAAAACCAAGCTTTTACATTAAATTCATATGATTTTGAATGATATTCCATGAGTTTTGATTTAGGGTTCATACCCATTATTCCTCTTTGCAAGATTTTGAGATTTCCAATGTATTAAAAGTTGAATTGCATGTCTATTTTCATTTTTCATGCCTATTGCAGTAATTTACAGATTTTAAGATGAAATATCATTGTTTTCAATATCAAGCATGACTATTTTGATGTTTTGACATTAGATTGAAGCATGGGTTATTACCCCAAGATTGAATATTATTTTAAGAAAGATGATTCTTTAAGTATCCGATTATCAAATTATTTATAGATTTTTAGTAAAGCTTTGATCTTTCGACCATCAGATAAGTTTTCGAATCCATTTTTTAGATTATTACAGATTACAGAATTAAGATCAACTTTATTTACAGATTTTATTAGATAAATGCATTAGTGGTTTTAGATAAACCCTTATGCTAGTTTTAAAGTGGATTTCCAACAGAATGAGCATAGCAAATAAAAAGGGAGTAGTATTTGGCACCGAACAGGAAGTGTGGGTTTAGCACTTCCTACTTCCATAGAACTTCGTAGCCAACGTAGGTAAAGATTATCAGCTTATTCCCACTTATATGTGGATGACAGTTTTAGATGTGATCACTTAGCTCAGGTTATACTCCCTGGAAAGAGTATGACACCTCTCCCCAACATGAGATTTCTTCCTAAGGAGGACAAGACATTAGACTCCATGTAGCTCGCATGGTTTATGTTGGTTAAGAGAACCTCCCTGCTAGTAAAAGTAAATAAAGAATTTTTCCCTACTAGTAAAGAAAAGCTTTGAAAGAATGCATGCAAAGTGTTTGATAAAATGCTTAAGGTGATATGATTCGTATCCCATGATTTAATAGTGCTTAAATAATAAGTCCATGCTCTATGCTTTATGATTTCACATGAATTCCACGTTATTGATATGCGTCATTGTTGTGATGTGGATTGAGCATGATATTAATGCTATGTAAGTATACACATGTTGTATGAATTTCCCTTCCATATATAAGATGTTGAGAACTATGCTTAGTGTGAAATCCCCTACTTATGATATGTTGAATTGTGGACTCCATTTTATGATCAAGTCAGTTATGTGTGTCAGTTTCCTTCCAGCGAGTCCTGGGGGTACTAATACCTGAAAAATATAGTTGTGTGCCTAGAGCCATGTCACGTTATCTTAATAATCTCAGTCAAGCCATGATAAATAGAACTCAGTCAGTCATGTGACTCAGGAAATCTCAGAAATCTCATGATCTTAATAAATTCTCAGATAGTAGTACTATTCCATCGGTCAACGGAAGTCAGTTACTCAGTCCATGTACATCCAGTTAAATCATGTTCAGTCTCTTCAGATGGGAGTAGAAGTTAGCACAAGTGAACCCAAGGATTGGAACTCACCTGCCAGTTTAGGGTGTGATTCTTAGTAGTCATCCTTGTGTTCCAGAACTACGTAGACAACATAGGTTGAGACATCTTAACCTGCCATATTAGGGTTTATAAGGTGTCTTAACATGTTAGTTTAGGGTTCCCACCATCCTCATTCGAGTACCTGCTAGCTAAGGGTCACTCACAGCTATCCTTACCAGTGGTACGACATTGACACCCTTCCAGTCGGGGCAGAGATTGGACCCCAACCTAGCTATATGCATTATTGGGGTATGTTGGTTAAGCAACTACCTCCCACAGTTTCAGTCCTAGTCTCAGTAAAAGAACTCAGATAGTTCTTCAGATTTTAGTATACTAGGACAATCAGTTCAGTCAATTCAGTTACAGTACGGAACTCAGGTAGTTCCATCAGATTCAGGACTGTCATACACTGTCATCCATGTTATCAAAATTTTAGTATTAGTCATGTAATATAACAGTAAACCATGTATTAGCGTACATATCAAGATATCATGTATTCATAATTTTGGTTACTATGTATGCATGTTTGTACTCTTACGCTCATATCAGTCAGTCAGTTAGCATTGTTCATGCATGTAAACCCTTTTGCATTTAGCCTACCTCACTCTATACTCAGTACTCCCAGTCGTACTGACATATTTTTGCTATGGTGCTTTCTTTTATGTTACACCTTAGGTTGAGACACATGAGTTCCAGATCAACAGTAGCATTCCAGTCGCAGTGTTACAGTGAGTCCTCATCCATTCGAGGAAGATATTATTTTATTTCAGTTCAGTTTTGCTAGATGGAGTTAGTTGGAGACATGTTCCTTTAACTCCTTATTTCAGACAGTATGTAGAGGCTTTCAGATTTAGTTCAGATTTTAGATTCAACTTTAAGTTGTTTTAGGTATTTATTACACTATATGGACGTTAGTATTTATCAGATATTCTATTCAGTAGAACCTTATGGCTAATTGTTCATGTTTTCTGCATTATACAAGTATATTATGCAGTGTACAAGTGCAAATATCAGTCATGGTTTATCTTATGGTCCTTTGGGGTCATAATCACCGTGTAGCATTTCGGGTACCAGATTTAGGATGTTAAAAACTTGGTATCAGAGCCTAAGGTTCAATAGAGTCCTAGGAAGTCTGAAAGCCGCATCTAGTAGAGTCTTATGCATGGGTGTTGTGCGCCACATTTATGGGCAAGAGGCTATGAGATGTTTCTGAATAGTTTTCCTTCTTTCAGTACTCATGTCGTGCCTATGATCATAATCATAAGTCAGTCTCTCAGTCTAATCCGCTTCTTCTTTTTATTTCAGAACATGCCTCCTAAGAGAAGAAATTAGTCAGCCCTTCAGCCCAAAGAACCTTTGGGAGATCATGTTTCTAATGCGGAGTTCAGGACTACATTTACGACTCTTGCCCAATCAGTCGCTTCTCATAATGAATGACCAACAGTTATTCTATCTAACCCAGTGGCCAACTCAGCTGCAGCAATGATTCAGGACTTCACCCGAATGAATCCTCCAAACCTTTCTCGGGTCTAAGGTAGATGAAGACCCTCAGGAATTCTTAGATCAAGTTCAAAAAGTGACAGACGCCATGGGGGTGACTACTGTTGAGAGTGATGAGCTAGCTGCATACCAGTTGTAGGATATGTCTCATGCTTGGTTCAAATAGTGGATGTTCGAAAGATCAGATGATGCAGGTCCTATAGAGTGGGAGGAGTTTTTCACTACATTCTTAGACAGATTCTTTCCCTAAGAGGTTAGAGAAGACAAGGTGTTAGAGTTCATCAACCTCAGGATGGGCAATATGATAGTGAAAGAGTATTCTTTTAAGTTTACTCAATTAGTCAGGTATGCCCCTCAGGTGGTTGCAGACAGTAGATCTAAGATGAGTAAGTTCACTTTACGGGTGAATGACAACATGGTTAACGAGTGCAGATCCGCCATGCTGAATAGTGACATGACCTTAGCTAGACTTATGACCCATGTTCAGCAGATAGAGGAACAAAAGATTAAGCAGAGGGAAAAAAAGAATAAAAGAGAAAAGACAGGTAGTTTCAACTTCTCTCAGCCTAAATCAAAAGGAGGAAACCGTTCTCAGTTTCATCCTAAGTCATTAGTTCCAGCTCCCTCTCTAGCCAGTGCTCCAGTTCCTAAGTTCAGAGAGGGTAACAAAGATAGAGCGCCAGGCTCTAAGACCCAGGGCAGTATTAGCAGTGCCCACACCTATTCTCTTTGCCAGACTTGCGATAAGCACCATCAGGGTATGTGTAGAGTGGATAGTGGAATTTGTTTTGGTTGTGGCAAGACAGGCCATAGAGTTAGAGACTGTCTGCATCTAAGTCCTCAGGGTTAAAAGAATCGCTCTTCAGCTCAGTCCGATCACCCAAATCAGAAGGGCGCCACTTCTAGTGCTACTAGCGGGCAATGCCCAAATCATCTCTATTCTCTTCAGACTCGACAAGATCAGGAAAGTTCCCCTGATGTAGTTACTGGTACGTTATAGATCTTTCATGTGCGTGTTTACACTTTGCTAGATCGAGGAGCTTCCTTGTCTTTTGTTACTCCTTATATAGCAGTTGATTTTGGAATCAGTATCAAAATTCTAGCCGAGCCTTTCTCAGTTTCAACCCAAGTGGGTAAAACCACCATAGCCCTCTAGGTATACAAGAACTGCCCGATTATGATATTTCAGAAATTCACTTCAGCAGACTTAGTCGAATTAGAGATGACTAATTTTGATGTCATCCATGTCATGGATTGGATTCATTCTTGCTATGCCACAGTCGACTATAGAAATAGAATAGTTCAGTTTCAATTCCCGAATGAACCCATCCTAGAGTGGAAGGGTAGCGTATCCGCTTTCAGGGGTCAACTTATTTCCTACCTTCGGGCAAGGAAATTGTTATCTAAGGGATGTGTTTATCATCTAGTTCATGTTAGAGATTTTAGTTCTAAGGCTCCATGTCTCGAATCAGTCCCTGTAGTAAATAAATATTAAGATGTCTTTCCAGAAGATCTTCTAGGAATTTCTATCGAAAGGGAAATAGACTTCGGTATTGATCTTCTTTCAGATAATCAGCCTATCTTTATTCCGCCATATAGGATGGCACAAGAAGAACTTAAGGAACTGAAAGAACAGTTGAAGGATCTCTTAGATAAGGGATTCATCAGACCCAGCATTTCCCCGTGGGGCGCACCAGTCTTATTCATGCGCAAGAAAGATCGTTCACTCAGAATGTGCATTAATTACCGTCAACACAATAAGGTTACGGTTAAGAACAAGTATCCGCTTCCCAGAATCGATGACTTGTTTGACCAACTTCAGGGTGCCAATTATTTCTCTAATATAGACCTCATATCCAGCTATCATCAGCTCAGAGTTAGAGAATGTGACATCCCAAAGACAGTTTTCCGTATGCGGTATGGTCACTTTGAATTTTTAGTTATGTCTTTTGATCTTACCAATGCCGCTTTCATGGACTTGATTAATCGCGTGTTTAAGAAGTACTTGGACATGTTCGTCATAGTCGTCATAGATGATATCCTAGTCTATTCCCACACAGAGTGTTATCATTCAGACCATCTTAGAATTATTCTTCAGACTCTCAGAGATCACCAGCTATTCGCCAAATTTAGTAAGTCTGATTTTTTTCTAATGTCAGTAGCATTCCTTGGCAATATTATTTCTGGTGATGGCATTAGAGTAGATCCTCAAAAGACCGAAGCAGTAAGAAACTGGACTCGCCCTGTTTCTCCATCAGATATCAGGAGTTTCTTGGGTTTGGCTGGCTATTACAGAAGGTTTATTGAAGGATTTTCATCCATTGCATGTAGTATATCTAGATTGACTCAGAAGAAAGTCAAGTTCCAGTGGTCAGATCCTTGCGAGAAGAGTTTTCAGGAATTGAAGACTCGACTCACCTCAGCTCCAGTCTTAGCTCTTCCATATGGTTCAGATGGGTTTGTAGTGTATTGTGATACATCTAGAGTGGGTTTAGGTTATGTCCTCATGCAGCATGGTAAGGTCATAGCCTACGCCTCCAGATAGCTTAAACCCCATGAGAGGAATTATCCTACTCATGATCTTGAATTACCAGTCATAGTATTTGCCTTGAAGATTTGGAGGCATTATTTATACGGTGTTAATGTATATGTCTTTACAGATCATAAGAGCCTTCGGTATGTTTTTTCCCAAAAAGATCTCAATCTTCGTCAGAGAAGGTGGTTAGAGCTCTTAAAAGATTATGACATGAGTGTCCTCTATCATTTGGGCTAGGCCAACATAGTGGCCGATACTCTCAGTAGACTGTCCATGGGTAGTATTTTTCATGTTGATGATAGTAAGAAGAAGTTAGTCTAGGAAGTCCACCAGTTTGCAAGACTAGGCGTTCTCTTAGTCGATTCTTCAGAGGGCGGTGTATGTGTTCAGAGTAGTTCAGAATCATCTCTATTTTTTGAGGTGAAACAAAATCAAGATAAGGATCCTAGCCTTGTCAAGATAAAAGAGTCATTTTAGAATCAGAAAGTAGAGGTTTTCTCCCAAGGGGGAGATAATGTCATTCGTTGTCAGGGTCATCTCTGTATTCCAAGTGTAGATGATTTAAAGTAATGAATTCTTGCAGAAGTGCATGGTGTGTGATACTCTATTAATCCAGGGGACACTAAGATGTACCGTGAACTATGGGAGATCTATTGGTGGAGTGGGATAAAGAAAGATATTGCAAAATTTATGGCTAAGTGCCCTACATGTGAGCAGGATAATATAGAGCATCAGAAACCTAGAGGTTCCATCCAGAAGTTCACCATTCCTACTTAGAAGTGAGAAGAAGTGAACATGGACTTCGTGACGGGTTTTCCTCGAACTCATCATTAGCATTCTTCAGTTTGGGTTATTGTAGATAGAATGACCAAGTTAGCCCATTTCTTTCCAGTCCATGCCTATTATTCAGTCGAGGATTACGACAAACTCTATATTAGGAAGTTGGTTAGATTACATGGTGTTCCATTATCTATCATCTCAGAGAGGTACCCAGTTCACCTCTCACTTCTGGAAAGCATTCCAAAAGGGTCTTGGTACCCAAGTTCATCTCAATACAGTTTTTCATCCTCAGACAAATGGTCAAGTAGAAAGGACCATTCAGACTCTTGAAGATATTCTAAGGGTGTGTGCAATTAATTTCAAGGGAAGTTGGGATGACCATTTGCCTTTGATTGAGTTTGCATACAATAATAACTATCATTCCAGTATTAAAATGGCTTCATTCAAAGATCTCTATGGTAGCAGGTGCAGATCTCCAATTGGGTGGTTCAAAGTTAGAGAGGCCTCAGTCCTAGGGCCTGACTTAGTATTCGATGCCTTAGAGAAAGTCCAGTTAATCAGAGAAAGACTTCGGGCTGCTCAGAGCCGACAGAAGTCATATGCTGACATTCGTATAAAGGATCTTAAGTTCTAGGTTGATGACTATGTCTATCTAAAGATCTCTCCCATTAGGGGAGTAAAGCGGTTCGGCAAGAAGGGAAATCTCAGTCCCTGATATGTTGGTCCCTTCAAGATTCTTAATCGTTTAGGCAAGGTAGCTTATGAGCTCGAATTACCTTCAGATATAACCTCAGTTAATCTAGTCTTTAATGTCTCTTTGCTCAAGAAGTGTATAGGTGATCCATCAGTCGTAGTCCCTATTCAGAGCATTGACAGTCAGAATAGTCTCTTCTATGAGGAAATTCTGGTCGAAATTCTAGACTATCAGACTCGTAGACTGAGGAACAAAGAAGTCCCTCTAGGAAAAATATCCCCATTTCAGTCAGTCTAATTCGAGGAAAAATATTTCCATTAGGGAGATATTGTAATACCCCGTATATTTCTAAGCTAGAAAATAAACTGTTGTTCCTACACATGAAACCTCCTATCCTGTGATTCATATTGGATTACATGAATTAGGATGAGTATCCTAGTGATAATAGATCTTATGATGTGTTAAGCATGTTCATAAGAGTCACTTAGAGTAAGCCAAGCTAAGAACTTTTGAATCCACCAAGTTTTCGTGTATGATGTCACATAGGTCATCTTTGATAGAGAATAACTTTCTTTATAGGTGTAATTTTTACAGATTTAAACCCTACAAATTGTATAGAATTGAATAAGATTTCCATCGATTCCAAATTCGCCTAAAACGGACACCCGGTGAAGAAGTTATGGAGATTTAAAGTTTCAACAGCGTTATTTCAGACAGTGGTGCGCCACGCCGTAAGCCAAAATGATGTTTGTATATTTCCAGTGTCTCTCCATGATTCCACCACATCGCGGTGAGTTTCCAAGTCACAAACGGGGCGCAATATGATCTCTCCGCATCACGCTGGGGGCCCAAATCGGGAATTTTTCACAGAAATTAAATGACACATCTAGAGGGGTATTTGGGTCATCTTTCCACCCCTATATATATTTCATAAATACAAAATTAAGCCCTTATTTCACCAAAACATACTCTTTCTCTCAAAATCCTCTCAAGAACACATTAGGATTTTCAATTGGGGATTCAAGTTCAAGAAAATTTCTCCATCAATCATCAAGATCTTCCATCTAAGGTATGTGTAGTGTTCGTCTATGGATTCATTTCGTTCATAGAGCTCAAGAACCATGTTTTAAATATTATATTGTGATTGTCTTGTTGTTTTATAACCATGTACATGTTTATGATTATTGTTTAAGTTTCAAGATGATATCTAAAGGTGTTTTCATGAAGTATATGTGTTCATTAGTTGAAATCCATGAACTTTATGTGGTTTAAAATGGGAAAATTCGTGAAAACACACCTAAGACAAAAGAATGCATGCAAAGTATTTGATAAAATGCCTAAGGTGATAAGATTCATGTCCCATGATTTAATAGTTCTTAAATGACAAGTCCATGCTCTATGCTTTATGATTTCACATGAATTCCACGTGATTGATATGCGCCGTTGTTATGGTATGGTGAATTGTGGACTCCATTTTATGATCAAGTCAGTTATGTGTGTCAGTTTCCTTCTATCGAGTCCTGGGGGTACTAGTACCCAAAAAATATAGTTGTGTGCCTATATCCATGTCATGTTCTTATGATAATCTCAGTCTAGCCATGATCAATAGAACTCAGTCAGTCATATGACTCAGGAAATCACAGAAATCTCATTATCTCAATAAATTCTCAGATAGTAGTACTATTCCGTCAGTCAACGTAAGTCAGTTACTCAGTCCATGTATAACAAGTTAAATAATGTTCAGCATCTTCAGATAGGAGTAGATGTTAGCACCGAGTGAACCCAAGGATGGGAACTCACCTGCCAGTTTAGGGTGTGATTCTTAGTAGTCATCCTTGTGTTCCAGAACTACATAGCCAATATAGGTTGAGACATTTTAACCTGTCAGATTAGGGTTGATGAGGTGGCTTAACCTGTCAGTTTAGGGTTCCCACCATTCTTATTCGAGTACCTGCCAGCTAAGGGTCACTCACAGCTGTCCTTACCAGTGGCGCGGTATTGACACCCTTCTAGTCGGGGCAGAGATTGGACCCTAACCTAGCTACAGGCATTATTGGGGCATGTCGGTTAAGCAACTACCTCCCACAGTTTCAGTCCCAGTCTTAGTAAAAGAACTCAGATAGTTCTTCAGATTTTAGTATACCAGGACTATCAGTTACAGTCTATTTAGTTACAGTACAGAACTCAGGTAGTTCCATCAGATTCAGGACTGTCAGACACTATCATCTATGTTATCAAAATTTTAGTATCAGTCATGTTAGCTAACAGTAAACCATGTATTAGCGTACAGATCCAGATATCATGTATTCACGATTTTAGTTACTATTTATGCATGTTTGTACTCTTATGTTCATATCAGTCAGTCAGTTAGCATTGTTCATGCATGTAAACCCTTTTTCATTTAGCCTACCTCACTCATATACTCAGTACTCCCAGTCGTACTGACGCATTTGTGCTATGGTGCTTTCTTTCATGTTACACCATAGGTTCAGAGACACGAGTTCCAGATCAACAGTAGTATTCCAGTCGTAGTTTTGCAGAGAGTCCTCATCCATTCGAGGACGATATTATTTTATTTCATTCATTATTTCAATTCAGTTTTGCTAGACGGAGTTAGTTGGAGACATGTTCCTTCAACTCCTTATTTCAAACAGTATTTAGAGGTTTTCAGATTTAGTTCAGATTTTAGATTCAACTTTCAGTTGTTTTGGGTATTTGTTACCCTATATGGAAGTTAGTATTTATCAGATATTGTATTTAGTTGAACCTTATGTCCTATTATTCATGTTTTCCGCATTCTACAAGTATATTATGCAGTGTACAGGTACATATATCAGTCATGGGTTAGATTTTGGTCCCTTAGGGTCATAAGCACCGTGTAGCGTTCCAGGTACCAGATTTGGGGTGTTACACTTGGGCTTCGACATGCAATTTATACAAAAATCAATCTAAGAAAAGTAAAAAAAACAGCCATGAAAAAAACTGGGTTTGTTGGTGTTATTGTTATTGTATGTTGCGTGCATAGAAAATTTGAAGTATGCAGTAAAAAAATCTATAATTCTTTTAAGATTATGAAAGTTCCTTCTTACCTCTTAATATAAAAATTCTAAAGCTCCATCCTTCCAATCAACTTCCCTTGGAGACTTTAACGCGTAGTCCACCACTCGTTCTTGAAACCCCAATTTCTCAAATCCCTAAATAAAAAAATAAAGTACAAAATTATACATACAAAGAGACAATAATTTAGAAATTGAAAGAAGGAAAACGAACAAAACAACAAAAGGAGTAAAAAAAGGGAATAGAAAGAAAGAAAATAAACAAAGTAATAAAAGGGGAAAATAAGAGAAGAGATGTAGAAAAGAAGAAGAAAGAAAACTAATAAAGAACAGAAAAGAGAAGGAAGGGGAAAAACAAAATGGTGTAGTAGAAGCCCTTTTCTTTTAAAGTAAAGACATGAATTAGTGAATCATCAAAGTGAATAGGTAGATAGATATTTCTCCATAAATTAAAAGTTTGGGTTTGAAGTACAATTTAAGTAACATTTGGTACAATAATTAACTACACTATTGGTTCACTAGCAGTGTTGTACATATTTGGCTACCTTTGGTACAATAATTGGATGTTTTGATAGTCCTATGACTATTGGCTTATATAATAGAGTAATACTATTATGCCAACTCACTTAGATAATTTAAAAGGGATATTAATCAGACTTCTTTTATACCTTGATAGTTATAAGCCTCTTCACATGTTGGAAAAATCTCTTCCTTAGCTACTAGCACCATTTTCATTTAGAGGTTGATGTTATGCACCTAGACATGGCAAACGGTGCGGTTGTGGTTCAATCCCGCAAAGATTTCAACCTGTCCCACCGCATATATATTTTCAATCCACCCGACCCGCATATTTATTAAAAAACAACTGTGTTTGATACTAAAAAAAAATCAGAAAATCTTTTTTTCATTTTTCTATCAAGTAATATTAATTTAATAGATAATGACTAACAATAATTTCTTGACATCAATTTTGGATCTGTAACAACCCGCATTTTCAAGCTAGAAAGTGAACCATCGTTCCTATATGTGCAAAACTTAATCCCATGATTCATAATTTAATTCATTTTTCATGATCTTTATCCTAGTTTATGAAGTTCTCTCAAAGTGAAAGATGTTAATAGAATTTATTGAGAGCAAAGTTGAGCTAACAATCTTTGATTCATCCAAAGTTTGGTATTCGATTATACAAAGGTATACTTTGAACGTGTATAACTTTTTATATAGTTGGAATTTTTCATATCAAGACCCACCAAATTGTAGATAATTGATTCATCTTTCCAAAGATACCAATTTCACCTTAATCCGATACCCGAGTGAAAAGTTATAGCATTTTTCGTGTGAAGCGGTAAGCTGTCGTGATTACACCGCTCGGCGGTGCCTATAGCGGTGGAACCAATAGAGCTCAGCATTAAACCTCAAAGTTGGGATTTTACAATATAGTAGGTGACTACGATTACACCTCTCGGCAGTGCTCATAGAGGTGGCACCAATAGCACTCAGCGATGAGCCACAAAATCGGGATTTCTGCTGAAACTTTTAATTCCAAGGGGCAGTATTGTCTTTTACCAATAAACCCTAGTTCTGTAAACAGTAAATTAAAATGTCTTTTGGACATAATATGCCCAAATTCACTCAAATATATCAAGAACAAAACCCTAACCTCCCACCCAAAGATCAAGAATCTATACTTTAAGTTCAAGATTTCCAAGAAACAAAATCAAGATTCGGATCCTATTCTTCGAACTAAGTAGTCTATGGTATATGGGACTACTCTAAACACCATGGGCATAATATTTACTATTTTATCATGTTTAAATATCCCTAATCATGTTTATAAAGAAAAGTTTTGATATTGTTTCAAAAACTATGTATCATGGAATTGTTTTGGTGAAATTATATGTTGTCTTGAACCTTTTTCACAAAATTTAAATTTTAAATATATATGTATATTTTCGTTTGTAATGAAGAGTTCGATTGGGAGCATGATTGATAAAAACTCCCTCTACTTTTATGATGTATTTGGTTTCAAGTGTTGTGGATTGTTTGAATTGCATGAACTTTCTTAAAGAAAAAAAAAGGGTGAATGTTTGTTTAATGATCATGGATTGATACTACTTATGATATGTTGAGAGGGTGTCTTTCGCATGATAAATGTTCATTGTGTCAAATTAATAATTTCCATGGGTTTTGACTAATGCAACTATGATATTGCCACCTTATGATCATACTATAGAGAGAAGAGTGTATTTGATGTAAACTCAAATGAAAATCTATTGCATGAATCTCTCTCACTTGATGTTTAAAAACTATGGATGGTTATTAACATGAGGATAAGTGAAAAAGGGCTATATATGTTATGGTGTGACATGAATCACTTGCAAGTCGGGGTATGACGATACCCGATGGTAGTATGCCCTTAACAGAACATTTTTTGAATGTTTTGAATGTATGAAGAATTGTTTTAAAGAAATAAAAGTTGGTCTTAAGAGAGTTAGATGGTTACCCAAGGAAAGCACGAGTCGAGAGACTCAATGATGGAAATTGTGGTTTGCCGACTCAAAATTTTGGCACCATGTTGTATGGTCTTGTATTCCTTGATTCATATCATTTCAACTTGGGAATATGGTTAGGAGATATTCATTGTGGTCTTGTGCCCTACCATGATATATTATTATGATTAGGAATTATAGCACCCTGCTTTGTGGACTGGCGTGTCTCCCATACCAATACTCCAACCCTTACGACAAACTTGAATTAGGTGCTTAGCCACCGAGTCAAGAGAGGATCCCATATAGCCTGTGGGATGATAGAATTGTAGGGTGTACAATCTTGATCAGTAGAAAATAGAAAGTGAGTCATGATTTCCCAGAGTTGTTGAAATTCATTTCAGTATGCCCGTGTGTTTTCACATACCATTATGATATATAAAAACATGTTATTTTGGGTTGGTTCACATACCAGTACATTTTGTATTGACCCCCTATATTTTAGGTTCTGAGGCCCAATCTAGTGGTCCTGCTAAACAGTAGATTATTGTCAGACATTCAGAGTTGGTGAGCCTCTCTTACTTTGGAAGGCATCTTGTTTACATATATCGATCTCATTATTTTTAGTTCATGGTCCTAACGGGGGCCTTGTCTCGGTTTCAAACAGATTGTTGTTTTCAGTTGTAGTAAATATTTTGCAAATGTGTATTAGATGGTTTGAGTTTTATTGAACTTATGTCCGCATTACTCAGTTGATATATTAAAGTGACCATGTTTCCATTTATTTTTCGCATTTCCTTACAGTATATTAATTGTGTGTATGATTTCCATTTAGAGAAGGGCTCTCGAGCCTTCATGGTTCGGGATGCTCGTCCCATCCTGGACCTCGGTTTGGTTCGTGAAAAACTTGGTATCATAGCGAGTTTCATGGTCCAGGGTGTCTGCGAAATCATGACGGGTAGAGTCCTGTTTATGGGTGTGTAGCGCGCCACACTTATAAGTATGAGGCTATAAGGCGTTTAGAAATGTCTCTCTTCTTTTCATGATTTGGTTCATGCCATATAGTATGAATGTCCTCTAATCAATGATTTCCTATATTTCAGAAAAATTATCATGCCTCACTATAGATCCAACGAACAAAATGTCCATGCTAAGGATGTCTGTCCTACTCATGGAATGCGGACCCATAATAGAGCTCGTACCCCAGAGTTTATTTCTACTCTAGGAGTTTCTCTAATTCCGAATAGTCTATGTCGGGCCCCACAGACCAGTGTTAACCATCCCCAGCCTCCTCATAGGGAAGTTTCAAATGCTGAGTTCCGACAGTCCATCCATATGATTGCTCAGCTAGTGGACTCTCAGACCCGTCGGTCTAAGGATGTGTATTCTGTGTCTGGTCCATCTGAGGTTACACGGGTTGGTCAATTCATAAGGCTAAACCCACCCACCTTTACTGGTACAAAGGTTGAGGAGGACCCCCAAGGGTTTATTGATAAACTGGAGAAAAAATGTAAAGTTATGCATGCAAATAAGGTTGAGGGGGTTGAGTTGGCAGCCTATCAGTTAAAGGATTTGTACAATCAATGGTATAATGAATGGGAGGATTCAAAGGGTAGTGATGCTGAGCCTTCTATGTGGGGTGAGTTTGTAGAGGCCTTCCTAGATTGCTTCTTTCCCCAGGAATTGAGGGAAGAAAAGGCTAAAGAATTTATGAATCTGAAGCAAGGAAAGATGAGGGTAAAATATTATACATTGAATTTCACCTAGCTACCCCATTATGCTCCAGAATTAGGGGGTAACATGAGAGCTTGCATGAAAAAATTAGTATCTGGTCTGTTAGATGATCTGGTGTTGGAATGCAAGGGAAGGATGCTGAATAAAGATATAGATTTATCTAGGTTGTCCATTCATATGCAGTAGGTAGAAGAGCAAAAGAAGAGGTTTGCTGAGGTAAGGGAAAAGAAAGAGAAAATAAGAGATTTGGGTCCACGGATCAAAATAACAGTCAGCACCAAGGTGGTAATTGGGGAAATAAGTGTTCTAAAAAGAAGTTTTGGAGCAATTCTCAGTCGTCAGAAAGTGCACCTGAGCCCAGGCCTTTGGGTGAATAGCGTTTTTAGTCAGGAGATAGGCCTGGAGCTTATGGAACCCAGTCCCAAGAGAATGTGACTCAGCCTTTTAGGTCACATCCTCGTTGTAGTAATTGTGGGAGAAATCATCTGGGGAAGTGTTATTCTGAGATTCAGACGTGTTATTCGTGCGGCTAAGTGGGCCATTTTCAGAGGGACTGTCCCTCAGCTGGAGGGAATATAGGGGGAGCTAACTCCCAAGCTGCATCCACATCTTCTCCTCCTAAGGGTACTACTTCACCTGCCGGTGGCAGTCACAATTAATTATATACCTTATCTAACCTCCAGGATGCAGAGACCTCGCCAGATATTGTTACAGGTATGTTATAGATTTTCTCCCGTGATAGGTATGTATTTGGCATGCTTCACATTATTGGTGTCATTTGACAATAATATTTGGAGTGTAGTGGTGGAAACAGTTGCTTAAGATTATAAATACGTGTCTTGTGGAAAGGAATTAGTGGGCTTGATGCAATATTTGGAATAACCTAGGTTGGCAACATCCGAAATAAGGAGTGGATAATGATAATTAATATATACGTATATCCATGAGACTAATGTTATAACAATGAATTGTGGTTGAGTCATTAAGTAGATAAGAGCGTGGGTAAAGGAGAATAAGTTGAACCCCCAAGTAGCATGTTGTTAGATAAAGTTTTATGTGTGTAAGTGTTTTGTGCACCTAGTTCCTGTTCTTGAATTTTGGTAGTATGGGAAAGACTAAAGAGTTGTTGTGTGATGTTCTTTAGATCTGAATTAAGGGAATATAGGTAAATGGTATGTGCCTTTGGGATAGTTTAACAAAATTTTATTATGTTGTAGCTTATGTGATTAGCGGTCTAATGTTAGAATGTTAAGTGGAATGGATTAGACTTTTATGTAATAAGTAGTAAGGATGGGTATGCTCATAAGACTATAAGTTGTAACTTGATGGCTATAGAGGATAAAAATTAAGAGTAGCATTCTTTGAAAACAATGTCTGTAGAGTATAATTAAAAAAAAGGGAGTTTAGAGTTTATGTGTATGGTGATACCTTATTTTGTTGAGAGTTGTGGTTATTTATTTGATGAGGGAATATGTTCGCAAGTCTAGGATCGTGACTTTGACCTAAGTGGGAGATGGTGAATTAAGGTAGTTCCTGAATTTTCTCCCATTCATGAAGCTTATGCTTAGGTCCCTCAATGACCCTCCGTATGTTAGTAAGATGGTGGTTGTGGAAGCATAGTAATGTTTTAGGTAGTAGAGTAGATGTTCTTGAGTGTGAAAAAGTTGATGTGATTTCTTTAGATAATGTTTTAGGTGAAGGGGGGAAGAAAAAGATGAACTTTTGTTTCGTCAAATAGTTAGAAAAGAGATATATGGCGAAAATCTTTGTGAGAATGATTGAATTTGATGGTCTTAGTGGAGAGAGCCATTAAGTGGGTGTAGTAATGATAGGCTTGAATGTTGTGATAGATGAAAACACAAACCAATGAGCCATGTGGTTATTACTTCTTGAATTAAGACTTAAGATTGTTGGGTTATAGTGATGAGGTGAGGTAATTTCTTAATGTGATGTAGAGTACAGGATCCCGTAGTTTAAGTTAGCATCCTTTTAACTTTAGGTTAGGCTTCAACATGGAAGTACTATACAGTGGGACTCAAACTCTTGTGGTTAGATGCGTTATAGGAGAATTTTAAGTCGGTAATGATGAAGTATGTTATTTATTGTTAGGGGCATGTTTGAGTAGTGTCTCTAAGTTTTAGGTCTATTCATTGTATCTTGTAAGGTAGAGAATGCTTCTAATTCCTATCTTCCGCAAAATCTCATTTCATGATTGTAACGATATAATCAGGCCTATTATCACCAAATAAACTCATGTCTTGTGTTGTGATGATCATGAATCATGTGCAAGGTCATCTCTATGTCAATCCTTATCAACTCACGCTTCCTGCGTATACGATTCACTAGGGGATTATCATGAAACTCTTTGGATGCCTTTGCATATTCTCTTAAGGAAAAGAAAATGTTCAATCCATGGTTACATTCCTTAATTCATACTTTTCGAGCTTCAACAAGATCCTACCCATCATTCGGGGACGAATGATCCCAATGGGGACATAATGTAACAACCCACATTTTTTAGCTAGAAATTGAACCGTCGTTCCTTTGTGTCCAAACTCTAATCCCATAATTTATATTTTAATTCATGTGTCGTGATTTTTATCCTCATTTATGAAGTTCTCTCGAAGTGAAAGATGTTCATAGAATTTACTGAGAGCAAAGTTGAGCTAAGAATCTTTGATTCGTCCAGAGTTTGGTATTCAATTCAACAAGGGTCTACTTTGAACGTGTATAACTTTTGATATACATGAAATTTTTTAGATCAAGACCCCACCAAATTGTAGATAATTGAGTCAGCTTTCCAACGATTTTAATGTCGCCTTAATCCCATACCCAAATGAAAAGTTATAGCATTTTTCATGTGAGGCAGTAAGTTGCCATGATTACACCCCTCGGCGGTGCCTATAGCGGTGGAACCAATAGAGCTCAGTGGTAAGCCTCAAAGTCGGGATTTTCTAAAACAGTAGGTCACCGTGATTACACAGCTCAGTGGTTTCTATAGCAGTGGCACCAATAAGGCTCAACGGTGAGCCTCAAAATTTGTATTTCTGCTGAAACTTTTAATTCTGAGGGGCAGTCTTATCTTTTCCCTACAAATCCAAGTCATGTAAATAGTGAATTAAAACTTCTTTTGTGCATAATATGCCCAAATTCACTCAAATTTATCAAGAAAAAACCCTAACCTCCCTCTTAAAGATCAAGAATCCATAGTTTAAGTTCAAGATTTCCAAGAAACAAAATCAAAATTTGGATCCTATACTTTGAAATAAGTAGTCTAAGGTATGTGGGACTACTCTAAACACCATGGGGATAAGATTTACTATTTTATCATGTTTAAACATCCCCAATCACATTTATGAAGAAGAGTTTTGACTTACAAGTCGGGGTATGACATGAATGACTTGCAAGTCGGGGTATGAGGATACCCGATGATAGTATGCCCTTAATAGAACAAGTGTTGAATATTTTTCATGTATGAAGAATGGTTTTAAGGAACTAAAAGTTGGGCTTAAGAGAGTTCGATAGTTACCCGAAGAAAGCACGAGTTGAAAGACTCAATGTTGGAAATCATGATTTGCCGACTCGGGATTTTGGCACCATGCTATGTGGTCTTGTGTGCCTTGATTTATGTCATCCCAACTTGGGAATATGGTTAGGAGCCATGATTTGTGGTTTTGTGCCCTACCATGATATATTATTATGATTGAGAATTATGGCACTCTGCTTTGTGGACTGGCGTGTCTCCCATACTGATACTCCAACCCTTGGGAAAAAAATTGGTAAGGGTCTTGGCCGCCGAGTCAAGGACGGATCCCATATTACTCATGGGATAATCAGAATTGTAGGGTGTACCATCTAGCTCAGAGAAAATAGAAAGTGAGTTATGATTTCCAAGAGTTGTTGAAATTCATTTCAGTATGCTTATGTATTTTCACTTATGCATTATGTTTATTTTTTTATAAAATTCTCTTATTATGATATATAAAAACATGTTAAATTGGTTTTTTCACATACCAGTACATTTTGTATTGACCCCCTATATTTCAGGGTCTGAGGCCCAGTCTAGCGAACCTGCTAAACAGTAGATTGTTGCCAGACATTGAGAGTTGGTGAGCCTCCCTTACTTCGGAAGGCATCTTGTTTACTTATGTTGCTCTCATTATCTTTAGTTCATGATCCGACCGGGGGCCTTGTTCCTATTTCAAACAGATTGTTGTTTTCGTAGTAGAGATTTCGCAAACATGTATTAGATGGTTTGAGATTTATTGAACTTATGTCCGCATTACTCAGTTGAGATATTAAAGTGACCATGTTTCCATTTATTTTCCACATTTCCTTACAATATATGCATTGTGTATATGATTGCCAGTTAAAGAAGGGCTCCCAAGCCTTCATGGTTGCGGATGCTCATCTGTTCCTGGGCGTTTGTTCGGGTCGTGATAGGATCTTTCGTAAAGTCATAATAAATGTCAATTTTTACTTGAATTTCAAATGACTTGACTTTCAGTTACAAAAATAGACAAGATTAAAATAGATTGTCATTTATGTGGTTCTGACCATTTACTCTCTTATAATTTGTTCCTTAAAAAAATTTAGTTTTTGATATTTTTTTAAATTCAATACTTATTAATCAAATCATCTTGCGGGATTTTTTATGCAATTTGGGTTGACTGGACAAATAATGAATTAATAATAATAATTCATTTACCTTTTTTATATTGATTTTCTTATTAAGAATATTATGTTTTTGGTAGGTTGCTAAGATTGATAAATTTAGTCTAATTTTGATTTTTGAGAAAATCTAATGTAAATCAATGTATATAGAATGTTATTTATAAGATTTCCAACTATTATCTTGTAAAAGCATCTCACACTAACTATAAAAAACCTTCTTTTGTTCTTTAATTCTTCACCCTTCAGTTGTTTTCTGTGAGACAACTTGAAAGCTAGAAATTTTCAAGTACAACTTCTTCCTCTCTTTTCTCTTCTTTCCTTTAAAGCCAACCTCATCTACTCTATCTGGTTGTCTCAAGGAAGACCATACCATTGCTCGAGATCATTTGCAAACCCACTAGTCCTCTGGAAAACATGCGAGGATAGTATTGAAATTTTAGAAGGAATGAAATTTCATATTATCCTTGCGTGATGTCCAGGAGGACAAGACAGTAGGCTAACTAATGAATTCGGACAAATTTCTTCCTTGATACTACCAGGAAGAGTTGGTGTCGTTGGCGTTAAAGGGTAGAAGTGTGTCATCGGAGTCAATGAATAGTTGGGTAATGTGGATGTTCTCCAGCTCATTATGCAGGCCCAAACTAATGATGTTTGCGTTAAATTATGATAAGATTATCTTATGTAATTAAAGATAATGATATGAAAGAGTTAAGTTATTTATTTATTGTTAAATACAATATGAGAATATTTTTATTACATCGTGGTCAAAATTATACTTATAATTTCCTCGAAACGATGGAAATAAAAGATCATTGATGCAGGTTTTGATGTATTTGGTTAAGCACAAGAAGTTAATTAGTTAAGTGGAAAATATATCCCTCAACTATACGAAGAGTGAAAATATTCCTCGTTAAAATGGTAGTGTACATATACTTCATTGTCTAACAAATGATGTATATATTATAAGTTCACTCCCATTTTTGAACGTGAGAAATGTTCCTCACTATTTGGACCAGTTACAACTCCATTAACACTTATCTGAAATCACCCAAATTGCTGCCCTAAAGGACGAATCTATTGCCATGAATGCTGAGGAGAGTTGCTTGATTTTTCTTTGGATTTTTCTTTAGATTTTATTCTGTGTCGTTTGTATGTGATTTTTTAATATTAATAAAATATTCCCACTAAGCATAGCATAGAGATTCAAAAAAAAAACAAAAATTCTTTTGCAAGCTGCACAGTTTTGTCTTGTGAAAATCTTGGTATCTACTCATTAGCAGAGGAGAATTCAAAATTTTAAATTTGTAAGTTTCTAATAAAATAAAGTAATATTTGGACGATAAAAAAGGAGGGGCGGGGGAGGGGGTGGTAGAAGTGGAATTAGTCGTGAGGCAACAAAGACGTAAAGAAAATATAAATTATTCATTTTTTGAAAGAAAAAAATGAGTTGACTGGGAAATATAAGGTAAAAAGGTAACAGAAAAAAGGCTAAAAAAATGATGTTTCCACTGGGTTTGGATCCCTCCTCGAGAGGGTGTTGAGAATTTCGTTATTATTCATATCATCTTGCATGATTTTATATTGAATTGCCATTCACTGGTCAAAAAATTAAATAATAACAATAATTCTTTTACCTTTTGTGATGTTGATTTCTTACTAAGAATACTATGCTTTTGGTAAGTTGTTAAGATTGATAAGTTTGATCAAATTCTGACTTTTGACAAAATCTAATGTAAATCATTGTATATATAAAGTTATTTATAACATTCTTACATATTATCTTGTAAAATCATCTCATATCAATTATAAAAATTCTTCTTTTGTTCTTTAATTTTTCACCCTTCAGTTGCTTTTTCTAACACCTTGAGAGTTAGGAATTTTCAAGCACAACTTCTTGCTCCTCTTTTCTCTTTTTATTGGAGTCCACACCACCCAACTTTTCATTGACTCCAACAACAAGCTTATTTCCTTTAAAGCCAACATTATCAGCTCTATCTAGTCGTATCAAGTAAGACCTTGGTGGAGTTCGATTTCAAGCCCATTTTCTAGTTCTACTTTACAACCTACCGGGTTAAACATCAACCTACAAACATAAAAACATTACCGTTGTTTTTACACTTGTACGTTGAAGTATTATCCTTGTAGGTTGTCCAATACGACTAGATAGTGGGTAGAAGTTTGTTCTCCGAGAGGCAACAAAGAGTTGGATAGTGTGGACGTACTCCAACTCATTAGGTAGCCTAAATGATGTTGGAGTAAAATTTTGATCATATTTTCGTTATATTCTTAAAAATAATGATATGAAAGACTTAAGCTATTTTTGTTCAGTTAAATGGACTAAGGAATTATTTTTATTATGTTGTCATGGTCGAAATAGTAGCTTTAATTTCTTGATCTAAATGATAGTAATAATCCGTGATGCAAGTTTTGAAGTATTTGATTACGTACAAGGAGTTAATTAGTTAAGGAAAAATTAATTTCGAGGGGATATATCCCTCATTCAAAAAATAGTGTATATTTACCCTTTTTCATAACTGGCCTATATTCACAAACTTAAAGAAAAATCCTGAAAGTGATCTTCTAATTTCAAAAGGCCATCCATTCAAGCCTTTACTGTCTTTTTTTATTGTTAGATTTAGAAAATTAAGTCACCCATTTTTTTAGCCCTCCAAATCCGATCGAAATGGGAAACAAAATCTCTCTTCTACTTAATCATAAAACGAGCTTGGGTCAAAATTGAATAAATGATTGTGTTTTTAAAATTTAGACCTGATCTAACTTGAAAACCTACCTAAACATAAAAAGGATTTTGTACATTGGTGTGCCATGTTTTGATAAGATAATATTTGAAAATCATATAAGTAATATTATATATCCATTGATTTACACTAGATTTGATTAGACCAAATCTATCGATCTCCTAACCAAAATGAATGTCACGAACTACTCTGTGTAGTCTTTTTTCCTTTTTTTGGGATAATTTATACCACAGTGTTTCTAGATGCCTTTTATTAATAATAAAGATCTTCAACATGGATAAGTTAGGGGAATTAGGCCTTCCTTTACCAATCCTAATGAGGTAATGAACCTCTATTAATCAACAATCATGAAGAAAATAAGAACTAGAGAACTAGGTATCTTATGATCATCACAGAGTATGTAACATACCGTATGATGATATTACAAATGATAAAGATTAAACAGTACAAAAATATAAAATCCAGGATGAAATTTGAGTTACCAAACTCAAACTTCCTTCTACAAATGCATAGATTTAAAAAGAAAGATTGCCCGTCTAAAGTAACCTAAAGTGTCTTCATCTTCCAATCTGTCCAACAACATTTGATAGTTCATCAGTTATTCTTGGATTTATTGAATTTTGTTGAAGCTATTGACACTGTTGTATGATTTTGCTTTGTCAGTCACATTGGTAGGTGTCTTGGAACATACTCCCCGCACTTTACCATCCCAGCTATGTTGCCTTTCAGGTGTCTTTTTATTGCATCCACTTTTTTGTTGTTGAGGTGAGATTCCATCTCTAGCCACTTTATCAAAGAACATATCCAACATATTTTCTTCCTCTTCCTCATTAAAAATTCTCGCTCAAATCACTAAAATAAGTGTTAATTGGACTAAGTCCTGATGCTAAGGCCCCCGACATATTTTTCATTACGGTGCACTTTTAGACACAAATATGGAAGCTTCTGAACTTAATTTGCTATTCAAAGGAAGAGGTGCAACCTACTCCTCTCCATCAGCTAAATCAGCCCATCTAGGAACACTCGTCTCCCCTTTCATCACGTCTTTGTTATTCCCCGTGGACGAATAGGCCCCACTCAAGTTAAGTGATGGGTCACTAACCCTAAATTGAATAGATTGCTCGCATATGCAGGCCTGGCTAGTGTTTTTTTGAAAGTGTCAACTATTTGGTCATTACCTTGAATATGTATAACACGAACCTTTTTTTCAACATATGGTGGCGGGAAAAGTGAAAGTCTATTGCATTATGCCTCACACGATTATGGAGGACAAGATTCTTGCTTAGGAATGAGGTTCCATGTTATCTTAATAAATTATAGGTAACTAATGTACTAGCATAATGCATATGCAAATTTGTTTATCTGAAAGATTACACGATAAGATAAATAAATATCTAATGGTTGTTTGTGTTATTTCCTTCTACGGGTATGCAGAATCTGTATATGCAGAACAACAACTTCAAGTATAAATAAGAACACAATGAAGTATATCAAATACCTCAACACAAGATCAAAATGACCTTTCCAAGAGGTGTATTTTATTTTTTCAAAAAATAGATGAAACAAAAATGAATAAGGCCAAGTCGTCCGAATTCACGGACTTTCCTCAAGGAAATAATTACCCTCACTGTACCCGAGGTTGTAAAATTTTCCTCCCAGGATAAAATGGACTTCAATCAAAATATAGCGGTACCTCAAATATTTGGACTCGTCGAATACACTCAACAGTTTGAATGATCACACATAATTTTTGAACGGAAAAAAGTATTTTTTATTCTAAAATTTCTCCTATCAAAACCTGTGGAAGAAAGCAGGTTTTTATAGCCAAAACATGCCTCTTCTAAAAAGAGGCAATGGTTCATGTCAAAGGTTACACATGTTCTATAAATTCATGTCTGTTCATCCAAAGATTTCATCTTTTCCTGAACAGTCATCTCTCTTCATGAATCAATATGTCCTTTTACTGAAGGATTGCATCCTTCTGAAACAACACGTTAGTTCAAAACAGTGCAGCTATTTTGAAGCATTAGTTCTATTCGGAATTACAGAAGCATCAGTTCAAAATTTCTGAAGCATTGCATCTGCTGCTGCATGCATAAATGGAGAATACTGTTTGTTTTTTGTAGATTCGGATCATCAAATAAAATTCGTTCAAAAATATAGATCTCATTGATCGATCATTTGACAAAGCCAAATCAAAATCAAAATTCAAAGTCGAACCGAGCGAGCGATGACGACGATGACGCGAGGCATCTCTTATTCCTTGCCTCACTTATCCATGTGGGAGTGTGTTTCACATTTTAAATACTTTAAAGCTTCTTTCTCCCACCATTATTGGAGAATTTAGTAAGTTTTTCTATTTTTGAGTACACTATCCATATTGGTATGATCTCAATTTTTCTCTTCCACTTGGTTTTCTCCATTTTCCATTCACACCTCTCATTTACTATGAACCCAACAATCTCTCACACAAATGGGGAATGGCTATTTTTTGTAAAAGTTTTACGGACAAGTATGTGATCATCAAGCAAAGACTGATTGCATCTGGATAAGTGGGTTTCCCATTGAACTTTCCGTAGTGAACATGTATCGGATACACTAGGTCAATCGGTAGATTTGATATCTTTGAACCATCGAGCTTTAATGTACACCTAGACAACACATATCACACAACCAGCCTATTATCATTTATGGTTCTCACAGTTTTATTCTTTTCAGCCATGAACACGTTTCGGTTTTGTGAGATCTTAGAGAATAGGCCTTTACTAACAATCTCCTTGAAACGGCTTCCACTTCGCCCACACATAGGTGATTTCTAAACATTCAATCCTATAGATTAATATTTGGTCAAATCTACCAAATTTAGATAATCATTAAAAGAACTTTCACTTTAAGTCTTATACTTGATTACTATACATTGTCTACATCATGATAATGGGTTGGGTAATGGACAATGTTGAACCTGTCAGACACAACTTGGTTTGATCTCCTTGAACCTAGCTCTTGGGATCTCCAGTCTGCTAGTAGAGTTACCGCCATGCTGACTTGTCCTAGTCCTTAAATTCATTCCCTTGGATTCCTATCCACTCCTTCTATAGATAGGACTTTTGTAGGTGGAAACGATACATTATCCTTTGACTTTACATAGTCAACAGTGATAATTCCACTAGAGTGAAGTTCCCTAATGGTATTATGTCTCAGTCGTATGTGACGAGATTTACAGTTGTACATCAAGCTCCCTGCCCTACCTATTGCCGCTTGTCTATCACAGTGTATACATACTGGTGCCACTAGCTTGGGCCAATAAGTAATATCTTCTAAGAAATTTTGGAGCAATACAAGTCTGTTTGGATGATTTCCAAGAGACTGATCCTCCACCGATAGTAAATACATATCCACTTGTGGATTTTACTTCGTTCGATCCGGTGATCCAATATGCATCACTATATCCTTCAAGTACCGTAGAATATTTATTATAATGCAAAGCATAATCTTGAGTGTATTTGAGATACCCCAAACTATTTTCATTGCCATCCAGTGAGTTTTGTTGGGATTACTTGTGTACCAACTCAATTTACTGATAGTACATGTTATATCTGGTCGTGTACAATTTATTATATACATTAAACATCCCAATACTCTTGAGTACTCCAATTGCGAGTCACTTTCACCTTCATTCTTTCGATGTGCAAAGCTCGCATCCAATGGAGTCTTGGCAATACCGAATTCCATATACTTGAACTTGTCAAATACCTTTTCGGTATAATGAGACTGTGACAATCCCAACCCTTGTGGAGTTTGATGGATTCTTATACCTAAGATTACATCTACAAATCCAAGGTCTTTCATATCAAACCTGCTCTCGAGCATTTATTTTGTTGCATTAATGTCAGAAATGTCTCTACTGATGATCAACATATCATCCACATATAAACATAAAATGACTTGGTGATTTGGAGTGTCTTTAATATAAACAGAGTTATCATATTTATTTATTTTGAATTTGTTTACCAACATGGTTTGGTCAAACTTTGCATGCCATTGTTTTGGTGCTTAGTTTAGTCCATATAATGACTTGATAAGTTTACACACCTTGTTTTCCTTTCCATGAACCACAAAAACCTCAGGTTGTTCCATGTATATTTCTTCCTCCAATTCTCCATTTAGGAAAACGGTTGTCACATCCATTTGATGGATTTGAAGATCATATACCGCCGCTAAGGAAATTAACATTTGAATCGATGTTATCCTTATTATTGGCTAGTATGTATCAAAGTAATCAAGGCCTTCTTTTTGTTTGAAGCCCTTTACAACAAGTCTTGCCTTGTATTTGTCAATAGTGCCATCCTCTTTCATATTCCTTTTGAAAATCCATTTAGAACCTAAAGGTGTATTTCCGGGAGGAAGATCAACTAATTCCCATGTATGGTTGCTTAAGATTGAATCAATCTCACTAATGACTGACTCTTTCCAAAAAGATAAGTCTGAAGATGTCATCGCTTCCCTAAATGTTTGAGGCTCATTTTCTAAGAGAAATGTTAAAAAATCCGATCCAAATGAAGTAGACGTTCTTTGACGTATACTACATCTTGGATTTTCTTAATTATGTACATTATCACTTGGTTCATCTCGAGGTCGTTTAGATCCTCCACTAGACTATTCATGTCTAATTTTATACGGGTAAATATTTTTAAAGAATTCTGCATTGTCTGATTTAATTACCGTATTTTCATTAATTTCCAGAAGTTCAGATTTATGAACCAAAAATTTACATGCTTTACTACCTTTAGCATATCCTATGAACACGCAGCCCACCGTTTTAGGTCCTATCTTAACTCTTTTAGGCATAGGAATTTGGACCTTTGCTAGACACCCCCACACTTTGAAATATTTCATGTTGGGTTTCCTTCCTTTCAAATTTTCCTAAGGAATTGATTGTGTCTTACTATGGGGAACTCTGTTGAGTATATGATTGGTTGTAAGGATAGCCTCCCCCCATAAGTTTTGAGGTAAACCAAAACTTATAAGCAAGGCATTCATCATTTCCTTCAAAGTTTGGTTTTTCCTTTCCACAATTCCGTTAGATTGAGGTGAATACGGGGCCATAGTTTGATGGACGATTCCACTCTCTACACATATTTCGGCGAAGGGAGATTCATATTCTCCGCCCCTATCACTTCTATCATTTTTATCTTTTATCTAACTGATTTTTAACTTCAGTTTTATATTGCCTAAACGCATCTATTGCTTCATCCTTACTATTTAGCAAATAGACATAACAATATCTAGTGCAATCGTCAATAAAAGTTATGAAATACTTTTTCCCACCACGTGATGCTGTTGACTTCATATCACAAATGTCAGTGTGTACTAAGTCTAAAGGATTAGAATTCCTTTCACCGAACTTATAAGGATTCTTTGCATACTTTGATTCAACACACGTTTGACACTTTAATTTATTGCACTCAATTTTGGCAAAACTTCTAAGTTAATCAGTTTTCGTAACGTTTATAAGTAACATGTCCTAAATGTTCATCCCAAAAATAATAAGACTCAAGAAAATAAGAAGAATTTGAAATTTTATTTATTTCAACAGTCATTACATTCATCTTATTAAGGCCCTTGGTAAGATAGCCTTTTTCCTGCATACATTTCTCCTTTGCTAATTACAATTTTTCCAGAAACGGTTACACATTTTAATCCGTTCTTATCTAGAAGTGAAACATAAATTAAGTTCCTACATAATTCTGGAACATACAAGACATTGTTAAGTGTCAAGACCTTTCCCGAAGTTATTTTCAAGCACACTTTCCCTGTTCTTTCCACCTTAGCAGTAACTGAGTTAGCTACGTCGATCATTTCTTCTACTTGAGACAGAGAAATTGATGAAAACAACTCTTTTTTGGAACATACATGGTGGGTGGCACCAGAATCCATCTACCATTCGCGAGGATTCCCCACCAAGTTGCATTCTGGGAACATAGCACATAAATCATCACATTCTTTGTTGGATTCAATCATATTTGCTTGATCCTTTTTCCTGCCTTTCTTCGGGTCATGACAATCCGTGGACTTGTGGCCAATCTTGCCACAATTGAAGAATTTTCCCTTGAATTTCTTCTTGGGTTGATTGCCTCCTTATTCAACTTTCTACCTTATCTTAGAATTGTTTTGATCATCTTCTACAATATGTGCTCAGTTAATTGTAGAATTCCCTTTTGACCTTCTCTCGGCAGCCTTATTATCCTCTTCAATATGCAGTCGGACAATAAGATCTTCAAAAATTATCTATTTGCATTGATGCTTCAAGTAGTTTTTGGAGTCTTTCTACAAAGGTGGTAGCTTCTCAACTATCGCTGCTACTTGTAATGCATCATTCACAATCAAACCTACAAAACAGTTTATGTGAGCATTAAGAACCTTTTAAATTTTTTCAACTAAGGTACTTTTCTAAGATATACCTTCTTCTAGGAGATCATGTATGATGACTTGTAACTCCTACACTTGAGAGACAACCGATTTGTTATCTATCATTTTAAAGTCCAGGAACCGTGCAACAAGGAATTTCTTAATTCCCGCATCCTCTGTTTTATATTTTGGTTCAAGTGCCCCCCCCACAATTCCTTTGATGTCTTAGTTCCACTATAAATATTGTAGAAGTCGTCTTGGAGACCACTCAGAATATAATTCTTGCAATGGAAGTCTGAATGTTTCCAAGCTTCTACAATTACTATACGCTTTTTGTCCGAGGTTTCCTCGGGAACCACAGGAGGGTCTTCTCTAGTGAACCATTGCATATAGAAAGTGGTGAGGTAAAAGAATATCTTTTGCTGCCATCATTAAAGTCAATGCCCGCAAATTTTCCAGTCTTCTCCGCCGGTGCCATTGTAGGCGGAGCATTTGTGCGACTTGATGTGGCAATATTAGTTGCCCCCATAGATGTTGCCGCATCTTGCATTTGACTATCACTTGTCATTTTCTCTGTCACCAAAAGACAAAAAATACTTAGTATTTTCAGAATACTACTTATAAAGTTAAGCAACTTAAAACATTTCTTCTTCTTTCTAGTTGACAATGAAGTTTTTTATGACTTCCAATTGTCAACCGAATGATCTTTAACATGTAATGAAGTTTTTATGACTTCAAATCACTAGTTCATTACAGGCGGAGTAGAAACTTAAAACTTTAATCTCTAAAAAGAAGTTGTACAGATTCTGAAACTTATTTCCTTAAGATTGTTATTTTCTTCTACGGGTACGCAGAATCTGTATATACAAAACAACAACTTCAACTAGATTTCAAGTATAAACAAGAACACAATGAAGTATATCAAATACCCTCAACACAAGACAAAAATGACCTTTCCAAGAGGTTTATTTTATTTTTTCAGAAAATAGATGAAACAAAAATGAATAAGGCTAAGTCGTCCGAATTCACGGACTTTCCTTATGGAAATAATTCCCCTCACTGTACCCGAGGTTGCGGAATTTTCCTCCCAGGATAAAATGGCCTTCAATCCAAATATAGTGGTACCTCAAATATTTGGACTCGTCAAACGCACTCAACAATTTTAATGATCACGCAAAATTTTTGAAGAGAAAAAAAGTATTTTTTATTCTGAAATTTCTCGTATCAAAACCTGTGGAAGAAAACAGGTTATTATAGCCATAACATGCCTCTTCTCCTCTTCTGAAAAGAGGCAATGGTTTATGTCAAAGGTTACACATGTTCTGTAAATTCATGTCTATTCATCCAAAGATTGCATCTTTTCCTGAACAGTCATCTGTCTCCATGAATTAGTGTGTCCTTTTACTGAAGAATAGCATCCTTCTGAAACAACACAACTGTTGCATTTTGATAGATTCGGATAATCAAATAAAATTTATCCAAAAAGATAGATCTCATTTTCCAATGCCGAAGTCGAAGCCGAGCGAGCGACAACGACGACGGCGTGAGGCATATCCTATTCCTTGCCTCACTTATCCATGTGGGAGTGTGCTTCACAATATAAACACTTTAAAGATTCTTTCTCCCACCAATGTGGGAGAATTTAGTAAGCTTTCCTCTTTTTGAGTACACTTTTCATATTGGTGTGATCTCAATTTTTCTCCTCCACTTGGTTTTCTCCATTTTCCATTCACACCTCTCATTTACTATGAACCCAACAATTTGTATGATAAAATTAGTTAAAGAGAGTAACTAATTTGGAGATTAACATTTAATTTTAACTCCTTCATAATATTAGAATCATCGGATATAAATATGAAACTTTTAGTTCGTGCAACATTATAAAAAAGTGAAAAAACAAAAAGAATTTTGTACATGTAATTACAAGTAATATCAACTGATTTTAGTTAAATCAAAAATAAATTCCTTATATCTTTAATCTGTCTAGAAATATTATATTATTCACATCAAAATATTTTTTTCTATTTAAAAAAAACTACTTTTACTAAATGAAAAGTTTATTACATGCCTTGTCTAGGTTATATGGTGCCTAAGCTGGCAATCATTTTCATAGGAAGGTAAAACAGAAAACGGGTTTATAATATATATATACCACCATTATTTATTCACATCAAATCATTGTAATTGAAATTAAATAATTGCATACTTTAAATCAGTGTTTTAAAAGGCGGTGTAGGAGACATTGCATTTTACTTAGCAGGGGGTGAGCCGAAAGCCTCGAGGCATGGGGCTTAAGCTTCATGTATTTAAAAATTTTTAATTAATAATATAGTAATACTATATAATAAAACAAAATATTACTAAAAAAACACATTAATTGATTAAAAGGTCATGGAAAATAAAACTTCTAAATGCAACGATACAAAAGCTAGTATGAGAAACAAATTAACTCTAGCATCTTAATATTCAAACAATAAAAGAATCACAACTTCTTAAAAAATATGACCATGCAATTTACCTCTCTAAAAATATAATCCATAAGCGATTAGTATTACAATTAAAATATCACTGCATGAATAAAAGTAAAATACTTTTAAACAATAAAATATGATAATTTTGAAAATTATAAATAAAAAATTAAAAAGAATAAAATAAAAAACATTAATAATAATTACAGGTGAAGATGTAAAATCCGGGTATGTATTTTGAAAGAAATATAAGTGATATTCAGTCTCACAATATTCTCAAATAGTAAATAAGCAATAAAAGTTATAGATTTTGAGCCCTTTTACCATTGAGTTGTAGACTATACTTGGTTTAGGAGGTGCAGTGCTACTTATTCATACCTAAAATAATAATTTGATCCTACATGCACAGTGTATTTTTTGGCCGAGCGGGTTCGGATGAACCCTCTGGGCTCCATGTAGATCCGACCCTGATTGTAGACTATAGGCTTAAACTTGAGATGTGGGTAGTGGTAAAAAGGATAGTAGTTTAATATTAGTGATGTATGTTTTATGGGAATGAATTAGTAGGCTTAATATGGGGTGTGAAATAGCTTAGGTTGGCAACTTGTGAAAAAAGGAGTTGATAATTATGATATTTATGTACATGAGGACTAGTGTTAGAATGATGAATTATGGTTGAGTCATTAAGTGTATAAGATCGTGTGTATATAAGAATAAGTTTAACCCGGAGGTAGTATGTTGTTAGATAAAGTGTGATGTGTACGAGTGTCACGTGTACCTAGATTTCATTCTCGAATCTAGTAGTACGGAGAAGACTAAGGAGTTATTGTGTGATGTTCTTTAGAGATGAATGGAGGAACTATAAGTAGGCAGTATATTCCTTTGGTATAGTCTTAAAGATTTTATTATGATGTAAGTTATGTGATTAATGGTCTAATGTTAGAATGTTAAGTAGTGGATAGTGGATTTTTATATGATAAGGCATGAGAATGGGTATGCTCATGAGACTGGGAGTTGTAGGTTTATTGCTATAGATGATGGTGAAAATTAAGAGTAGTGTTCTTGGAAAGCAATGCCTTTAGAGTATAGTTAAAAAAGGGAAGTTTAGTATTTATGTGTATGGTGATACCCCATTGTGTTGAGTGTTGTTCTTGTAAGATTTAATGAGAAGATATGTCCTTAAGTTTAGGATTGCCCTAAGGACTCATGCTATGTTGTGTTTATGCCAGAGTGTCTCTCTACTTATGATCAAGACACTTGATTTATAAAGCACTTCGTGATTATATCGTATCTTTACCTCATGTCCCTCCTTGAGTAGTGTAATAAGTATAAGTTATAGTCTAATAGTGTTACTCCCATTCATGATGCTTATGGTCGGATTCCTCAATGACCCTCTATATATTAGTGTGATGGTGGTTGTGAAAGTTTAGTAATGTCTTAGGTAAGGGAGTAGATGTTCTTCAATGTGAAAATTTTGAAGTAATTTCTTGAGCTAAGGTTATAGGTGAAGGGGAAAAGAAGGAGATGAACTTTCGTTAAGTGAAATAGTTAGTAAGGATATATGTGAAAAAAAATCTTGGTAATAGTGATAGAATTTGCCGGTACTAGTGGGGAGATCCATGAAGTGGGTGTAGTAATTATAGGCTTGAATATTATGATCGATGAAAACTCAAACCAAAGTGCTATGTGGTTAGTACTCCCTGAATTAAGAACCGAGGGTGTTTGATGGTAGTGATAAGGTGAAGTAATATCCTTAAAGAGATGTAGGGTATGAGGTCCCATAGCTTAAGCTAGCTCCTCTTTTCTCTGAGTTAGGCTTCAACATAGGAGTATGACGTGGCGGGACTCAACCTCTTGTGGTTAGAAGTGTTATGGGATAATTGTAAGTTGGAAATAATGAAGTATGTTATTTTTTGTTTGGGCCATAGATGAGTAGTGTTTCTAGGTGTAACATCTATTCTTTGTATCTTCTAAAGTAGAGAATGTTTCTATTCCTATCTCCTGCAAAATCTCATTTCATTGTTGTACCGATGTAAATCAAGACCTATGGTCACCAAATAAACTCACATCATATGTCGTGATGATTACGATCTAAAGATATCATGTGCAAGGTCATCTCTATGTCAATTCTTATATCTCACGCTTCATGCTTACACGTTTCAATAGGGGTTATCATGAAGCTATTTCTATGTCTTTGCATATATTGTTGAGGAGAAATGTTCAATGCGAGGTTACTTTCATTATTTCATACTTTTAAAGATTGAACAAGTCACTACCCATCATTCGAGGATGAATGATCCCAAGGGGGAGATAATGTAATACCCGCACCTTTGGGCTAGAATTTAAACCGTCGTTCGTACACGTATAGACCAGAACCCAATGAATCCTTGTTAATATATGTGTTATTATCAATCCTAAAGTGTTTTAATACCTTTGAATATGAATTTAGGTCACAAAAATCCCCTAACACAAAGTCGAGTTGAAAACTTTTCCTATCGGTTGATTTTTAGTTGACGATTTTTCATGGGTCAACTTCCAGTGACTATTTCTCATAGTATATAAAGATTCATGTGGCCTACTATATATCAAGTTATGTACATTCAAGTCTTCTTTCCAACGCCTCCGACCGTTCATCAATCTGAGTCCGGAGTAAGAGGTTATGAGTGTTTGAATAAGGCACCGTACATGTTGTATGATTGTGACACCCTATAGTCGTAACACTCATTTGATGCTTCTAAAATGATATTTAGGACCATAGTAGTGATTGTAGATCATGTATTGATATTTTGGGGGGTGTTGGGGGTGTTTAAGGACCTCAAAACTAAGTAGGCGCTGCAAACTATAGCTTAGGCGATGACTTGACATCGCCTTACCATCACCAACGCTCACTGGACAAGGTTGGAAATAAGGTTGGTGATGTAAAGCCTAATGTTTTCCATGGACTTGGTGCCGCAAACTTCAATGTTTGCCATGGATATAGAGCTGCAAACCCTATGGCTAAGTGGTGCAGAAACTCTATTTTTGAATATTTCAAGGTAAACATGGTCTTTTGTCACCCAATAACCATCCCTAAACATCTTAACACGTATTTAAGTCCCTAAAACACGTTTTAACCCTAGAAAATCATTAGTTAATCATCTAAAACACAAGAGGAGAAAAACAACTTAGGGTTTGGGCAATCAAGCTTAAAGGTTTAATCTTTTCACAAATTCTTCATCATTAAGGTATGTGGGTTTTTCTAAACTACATGGGTATGATGAAATCATTTTTATAATGTTTTGAACATTGAGAAATCATGTATTTATGAAGGGTTTTGAATTACATTAAAAAGTATGCTTTGTGAACTCTTTCAATGAGATAATGTTTTGGTCTTGAGGCCTTCCCCTAAATTTTCTTTGTACTCGTATATAAGTATGTATGCTTTTTGAGTTTGAATGTTGAATTGAGAGCATAAACATTTATAATCCCTCTCTTTTTATAAAGCCTCTTGTTTTCATATGTCATGAATTATTCAATTGCATATTGAGAAGCATGAATACAAATATATTTACTATCGTTTAAGACATGGTTTCGGTTATGAACTTAAGAGAGGGTGTTTCTTGTTAATATAGATGAAATGTGATGATTTAAAGAGTTGCATGATTTGATACAAGTAATGGACCACCACATGTTTTAAGAGTTGAAAGAGAGAGTCTTTGCATAACTTTCATGTAATTCGATATACAAATCCTCCTGTAATATTTGAATGACTTGGTGGTCTAAACATTGTTTTGAATGAAAGTACTGTAACATGATATTTTATGGCTTAGAGATATGACTTGCATGTTTTGGTATGACGATACCAAACAAATGAATGTCATAACAGAGTAAGATTTTCAAATTTTGATTTCAAAGAATGGATGTCTTAAAGAGTTAAAAATGGATTTAAAGAGAGTTAGGTGGTTATCCGAAAAAGGCATTTGAGTGGAAAGACTCATTGTGGGAAATCCTGTCTTGTTGATGCGGGTTTATTATTTCCCCAAGAGGGACCATACGCTGGCTTTGTGCCCCTTAGCGTATTAGAGACAGAGACTCTAACCGTTGGGACAAACTTGGGCTAGGGGCTTGACCGCCTAGTTAAGGGTGGATTCCTTATAGCCCGTGGGATTGTAGAGTTGTAGGGTGTACCACCTAGCTCAAAAGTAAGATAAAGAGTATGTGATAGTTTCAAGAAATGTTTTAAATTCTTTTAAGTATGCCCATGCATTTTCATATATTGTATGTAAAATATTTCATAAATTGCTCTCACTTATGTTATATAAAAGTATGTTATTTTGGATTACTCTACGTACCACTTCATCTGTATTGACCCTCTATATTTCAGGTTCTGAGGCCCAGTCTAGTGGTCTTGATAAATAGTAGATTGTTGTCGGAAATTCAAAGTTGGTGAGCCTCCCTTACTTCGAAAGGCATTTTTTCACTTGTGTTAATCTCATTTGGATTTTGTTTATGGTCCGACCGGGGGCCTTGTCCCGATCTTCTAACAGATATTGTTTTCCTTCAGTTAGTAGAGATTTCGCAGACAGGTGTTAGATGGATTTGAGTCTTGTTGAACTTATGTCATGTTGTTTTCTTAATATAATTAGATGACCATGTTTCCGTTTTGTTATCTTTTCCGCATTTCCTTATAAATATATGAATGGTATTTATGATTGCCAGTTAGCTCTCTGGCCTTCACGGTTTGAAATGCCCGTGTCGATCTGGGCCTCGGTTTGGGTCGTGTCATACACACACAAAAAAAAAATGTTTTCTGTCTACCCAATTCGCATATTTACAAAAAAAAATATGCAACGGTTTTTGATACTTAAAATAAAAAAAATCATAAATTCTTTTTCATTTTTCTGTCACGTAATGTTAGTTTAATAGATAATGACTTAAATTAATTTTATGGACGCCAATTGTGGATCTTTCTTAAAGTAATAATAAATGTCAATTTTTACTTGACTTCCAAACGACTTGATTTTCAGTTACATCAAAAAACAAGATTAAAATGGATTGTTATTTATGTTGTTCTAGTCATTTTCTTTCTTATAATTTGTTCCTTAAAAAAAATTCTTTCTTGATAATCTTGTAAATCTAATACTTACTAGTCATATCATCTTGCGGAATTTTTTATGCAATATGGGTTGATTGGAAAAAATGAATTAATAATAACAATAATTCACTTGCCTTTTTTTATGTTGATTTTTTTATTAAGAATATTATGTTTTTGGTAGGTTGTTAAGATTGATAAGTACAACTTTGACTTACGAGAAAATCTAATGTAAATCAATGTATATAGAATGTTATTTATAAAATTTCCAAATATTATCTTTGTAAAAGCATATTATACTAACTATAAAAACCCTTCTTTTCTTCTTTAATTTTTCACCCTTTAGTTGCTTTCTGTGACACAACTTCAAAGCTAGAAATTTTCAAGTACAACTTTTTGCTCTCTTTTCTTTTCTTTCGTCTAAAGCCAATTCCATTGACTATATCTGGTTGTATCAAAGAAGACCATACTATTGGTCGAGTTCATTTGCAAACACACTAGTAGTCTAGTCCTATGGACATCATGCAAGGATAATATTGAAATTTTAGTAAGAATGAAATGCCATATAATCCTCACATGATGCCCAAGAGGACTAGACAGTAGGCTAACAAATGAATTCGGACAAATTTCTTCCTTGATAAAACCAGGTAGAGTTGGTGCAGTTGGGGTTAAAGGATAAAAGTTAGTTGTCGGAGTCAACGAATAGTTGGGTAATGTGGATATTCTCCAACTCATTATGCAGGCCCAAACTAATGATGCACAGGAAATTGCATGCTATACACCCAAATATGGGTAGCTTTAGATATTTGACCCTAAATAAGAATGTCTTTGAAGAATAGTCTTCCTTACTTTTTAATATACTAAAAGTATTATTTTGCCCCTCTACACCTCAAATATATTTTTAAACTTTGCATACTCATTTATCTCTAAAATTTTATTTTTTATTATTTTCACTTTTTTGTTTTTCCTTTACTTTTATAATTCTACTTTTTTCTCACTTTTTTATTTTTTCCTTTAAATTTATTATTTTGTTTTTTATTATTTTCAATTTTTATTTTTTCCATTAACTTTATTTTCATGTTTTAATTTATTTGTCTCAACCTTTATTTTTTTTCTTTTTCATTTTTCTCAACCATTATCTATTTCTTCATTTTTTTTTATTTTTTTAATTTATTTAGAGTTTTTTTATTTCTTTTTTTCTTCCCAGAATTTTCTCAGATATTCATTCTCGTTGTTTATCTTTTTTCCTCATTTCTCAAATATTCATTCTCTTTTTCCTCTTTCTCTTCATCCGATTTCAATCAAATAGACTCACGATATTGATCATCAACCATTGGAGCACGACTTAGTTCACCTTGGAGATTATCCTAATTTCTCCTCTTTCTCTTCATCCTCTTTTACATCATGGTATAAGAGCTATTGACTATTGATATGGTCTAAGTTAAGATAATTGAGGAGAAAAATTAAGAAAGCTAGTAGGAGTAACAGTGGTGGTGGTGATAGATAATGAATTGCCCAAGAAATTGAGTCATAATCATCAATTGTATCTGAATGTATCAGATCTGTCTGGAGTTATGTTGCTTTTTATTCAATTAGCGAGATCTAAAAACTATTTTGTGGATTGAATCGATGAGAATTGCCATACTTGGAAGAAACAAGTTGGGATTCATCAATGGCACGTGTAGGAAAGAAAACTTCTACCCATAGATCTCTCATTTCTCAAAGATGTGTTGCCTGAATGTTTAATGTTTCGCTCTTATGCTGTGGATTCGAATGAGCGGTTTTATTCACTTGCAACTTGTGGCCGACCTTTGAATGACACGGTATTATCACTTGCTATCCTAATCTATATTTGTAATGTGCTTTTGACTTGTCCTTTGTTTTGTTCCTCCATTTCTTCTAGTAGGTCAAACATGCTGACAGTATTTCTTGTTTGGTTGTTTGTAATGGTTATATTTATTCTGGTTCCTTGGATACAATCTTAAAAAACATAATTTATGTGTATTTTGTAGACGATGAACGTCTTGGTAAAAATTCAACTTCTGCTAATGTTGATCAGTAGTTTTTTTCAGGTTTATTAAGAAGTGCTAAAGTTTGTTGGTTTGGATTTTTATTGTTTGTTTGCTTGTTTTTCATGGAAGTTTGATGTCTTATCCTTTATTCTTGTCATTTACTTCATTAGTAGAGCTAGGGGCAGAGTTAAGTAGAGGTTGTGCATTGGCGAAAATTCATATGTGATATTATAAGGTCAAAAACTATTTTTATGTGTATATTGTAGATGATGAATACCCTTCATGAATATCCAACTTCCACTAATATTGGTCAGTAGTTTGGATTGGCTAATATCTACCTACTACCTTTGTAACTTTAGTGTAAAGTTGTAACTTTTCTATTCACTAGTAGAGCAAGATGTATAGGTAGAGGGGCGAAAGGGGGTCATTCGGACCAACAACAACATACCAAGTGTAATTCTACAAGCCACAAGTGGGGTCTGGGAGGATTGAGTGTATGTACCCCTACATTGTGCAGGTAGAAGGGGTCAGTTGGGCCCCCTTTATCAAAAAATCATATTGTATATGTATGTACAAGGTTAAAAATTCTCTTTGTTATGTGTACACTGAAGATGATGAAAATTTGGCCTCCACCCCTTTAACAATGTTGTTTCAGTAGTTGATTAGCTAAATATCTAGCTGCTACTTTGTAACTTTGGTGTAGAGATATAAGCTTTTCTATATGTTCAATTCTTGGAGTTCTATTTCCTCTTGCTTATTCTATGCTCTAGTCAGACTTTATCTTTTAAATTGTTCAGCCGGTGATACAAGAATTATAAGGACAACACGAAACAAACTTCAAAATCAGTCCACAAGATCAAAGATATGAGGATGCTTTTGAAGACCACACTCGGATTCAATAAACAACAACAAGAACACAAGAACAACAAGTCACGAATTTGAATTACAAGAACACAAACAAACGATTACAACATAAACAAAATGGATAGATAGTTAGACCTGGATGGTATAATCTTAAGAATCCAAGAATATGGTAATCTTGTACCCTTAAAACTACACACAATGGTTAACCTAACTTCTACATTGAAACAAGGGGAACTTTAACTCCTCTAAACACCAACGTCTCAAGCCAACATTGTAACAAAAGTGATATCCACACCTGTTTCCCTCATTTCGGTGTGGTGGCTATTCCATGCCCTACAACTAAAGGTGTTTCATGTTTCAAGTCTTACATCAATGAACAAATAAAGAGAAAAAGACCTAAAATGTTCTATTTATATTCTATTACAAGACAAGGCTAAATGACAACAATGCCCTTAAAGGGAGGGGTGGTCATGTAGTGCATTTAGACCCAATGAAGTGAACAAAATACCCTAAATGAAGATAACCAAATCATAACCCATTAAGAGTTGTCCAAAATCGTGAGTCCTCAAGTCTTCGATACTCCAATCAATCTTCCACACACGGCCTTGCTTGTTCTCAAAACGAGTCTTCCTTGAATATTCTTGTGCCCTCGGGGTGACCAAGTATTGAGCCTTTAAATGATGACCTCCAATCATATCTTCAAAAATTAAGGTGGTCATTTGACTTGTATCAGCTGGGTAAATATAGGTATAGAATTGGCTACCCCAAAATATCAAAGGAATTCTTGAAAAGGTTGAATGTTGAATTAGGCAAGGTGTATATAAATCATGAGTAAGTAAAAGTGAGTGAATTTTTCCTTTGAAACTGAATAAACTATCTAGAAATGCTTTGATGTGGTTTATTGCAAAGTAAATAGTGGAATTAAACTTACAGTAAAGGAATGATACATTGATTATGTACCCAAGCAAAGGTATTTGAATAGTTGAAAGAGTAAGAGAAAAAGGTACATAATTCTTCTTATACCTGGAATGCACAATTACAAATGTTAAGCCACTTTACGTATCATGGGTCTACAATTGTATCAATAGCCACCCATATTAGAATCGGTCTTATAGTGGGATAAGTTATAAGAGAAACAGTGTTGTGCATAGTTTGAGTTGTACCTATGTCTTCTTTGATCGCCCTTTTAAAGTATTCTTCCTTTTTTTACAGCTAAAATACTTTCGGTGGTAAAAAAACCAACATCTATTGCTTTGCACACTCTTGATTGGAAACTCCTTAGCAATGGAGGTTTGTGTACCAATACTTATTTGGCAATAGTTATCCTTTTATTACCCCTTTCGGCTTATTTATTACTTTTCTTCTATATATTACTTTTCTTCTTTTTCGTTGTAGTCTCTTCCTATATTCTTGGACAAGCTTGTACCATCGTGGGCAGTAATACTGGTATCTGTTAAAATGATTCTCATGTTCGGAGAGATGGTCCATTATATTCATCAACTTAACCTTTCAGTTTGTTAGCTATGGAATTTGCTCGGCTCTTGTCCTCTAACTAGGTTCATCGGTTTTTCATTTGCTGATAAATCCTCGATCAATCTATACTCGCTATGGATTGACAGTTAGATCCACCGTATCACCCCTTGTTTATCTTTTTCTCTAGTTATTCTTCCCCATTGCTTATCCAATTAGAAAGGTATAAAACACAACAATCACATTCTATAATTTACTCATGTAGAGTTGTTAAGTTTACATGGTTTGCTACCAGAGAGAGAGAGAGAGATATTTCACCAGCTGTGTGTTCGGTTGCCACCTTGTACTTTCAATTCGAGTTAGATGACAGGGTTTAAGAAATAAAACTACATGAACCCATAATTTGTACTCATATACGCTATGGTGGTTAATTTGTATGTTTTATTCCTTTTCTGTAGCTTGGAAAGAAATGGAAAGAATGCAACATAAAGTTGAATGGAGGAGTTCCTTGGTTATGTTCTCCCTCCGTTTGGATTTACTTGTCACATTTTGATGTGGCACAATGATTGGTATAGTAACTTTACAATATTACCACTATCAATTGATGTTTAGTAATAGGTATTGGAAATGATTTAGAGAATAAGTAATTAATGCTAAGGTTAAAACATGAAATTTTTTATTTTGTTTTTTCTGAATTTGTCAAAAATGATGAGTAAAAATGAAAATCAAATTAGGAAAATAGTGACAAGTAAATCCGAACGGAAGGAAAAAATTAGTAATAATATCATAGTTACTCATTTTTTCTATCTCTATTTTTTTCTATTACTATAAATGAGAAACTTCTCTTTCTAATAACTTGATATGTAAAATATCCATAAGTTTATTTATTAAGATACACGGATATTCCTTTTTAGAATAGAGAAAAAAAGCCAAAACCTCATGCAGTAATTTGAGAGAATTTCTCAGTGCTACTTTCTGTTGTTAAGGATCTTATAGTTGGCTTGATAAAGAAAAGGTATATTAACTTCATCCTTGGTTTTTCTTTTAGGTCTTGGATTGGATGTTAGGTAAGGGGCACGCTGCCCTTCTACGGAGAGCTGAAATAAAACCGTTTGTGGATTTCCATGGCAATGGGGTAATCTATTCAGTATTTCCCAAATTTTAATGCTAATCTAAGCAAGTGTAAATATATCTCTAGACATGCAATATTTTGTATGTATGCATGAACACAATCCGCTTACATGACCAAGTTCATCTCACAAAGATTAGGTGTTATAGCTAGTTGAACCTCATTTTCAATTCATTATGTTCCTTTAATTGTATGCCTTAACTTGTTTGCTTCTTATTGCTATGACAGGCTAGATTAGGAGGGGATTTGACACCTGATGAAACAACAATAATCGTTGGAGTACTTGAGTTGACGGAAAAAACTGCAAAAGATGCAATGACTCCAATATCAAAGACTTCTTCTCTTGATCTGGATGGAACACTTAACATGTGGGTTTATAAGTTGTTGTTCAATTTTATTCAAGATTTCACAAACTTTTTATTTACAGTTTATGTTCCACGAGAAAAATCTGAACTTGGACACTGGATTTTGGGAGTTTTTGACTTTACTAATTGGTGCATATATGTATATGACTTCAACCGTACTAGGCACAGTGATAAAGATTTTCAAAAAGTGATGTTACCTTACCAAACATTGATACCGTATTTTCTTAAAAAGGTCAATTTCTATCTTGAGAAGGGCATTGACAAATCTGGAAATGACACTTTGCCGATAAAAATGGTTGATGAGCTGCCACAATAAATTCAATGGTATCTTATTGCATTTATTTTTTAAATGTTCATTTCACTTCTTTTTTTGTTGTTTTCCATATATTCACGTAATATATTTCTTTTGTATCATAGTGATTGTGGAGCATTTATTTGTGCGTTTGCTGAATATGTCATTCATGGTAGAGATATTCCTAAATAGATTGACATTGGTTATGTTCGCATGAGGTATGGAGCTTTACTGTGGGATTATGAAAAGATAAAACTAGAAGCTGGTATAAAAGAAAACACTATAGAAAAAGTTGGCAGATTATTTGGAAAGAAAAAGAGGAAGAAGACGCACCAGGAACAGTAGTTTAGTTTTATAGTTATTGAAAATCACTGTACAAGAAGGAGTTTTAGCTATTTTTATGAGATTATGTAAATTTTAAAAAGTCTTTTCAAATTGAATCGGCTATTTTTTATGTGATAACGTAAAGTATACAATGTAGAATCGCTACTGATTCATTTGTTTATATCTTTGTATATTTATGTTTAATTATTGAAGAATATTTTTTGCATTTCCTTGTGGAAAGTCTTTCCCTTTAGGCAAGAGTTATTGAGTATCTTCTAAATTAGTAAACAATGTGGCAGGGCCAATTCATGCCCATGAGGTATAACTTGTTACTATGGGGGCTGTCTTATCATTAATTATGTGCGACTGCTACATGAGTATTTTGATCATTGTGAACTTTTCAATCACATTTGTCCTCGATTAAATAGCATAAAATAAGAAAAAATTTAGACCTTGTAATCTAAGGGTCATCTACTACTCCTGTTTGCTTATAGTATTTTAGTTTTTGGTCTAGAATATTGATTCTCATATGTAAGATTGTAATATTCCTATAAACATATTTTGTATGGTAGAGGAAGAATGTTCTTTGAAAAATTGCGAGTTGAACCACCTTTGATGTGTAAGTCTTTCCTCTAGTGCAAGAGCTATAGATCATCTGTCAAATCATTATAGACTATGCTAGTGTCAACTCTTGCCCATGGGGCATAACTTGTTCCTTTAGGGTCTAAAAATCATGCCTCTTGGGAAAGACTTATAAATTATCTACCAAATCATTACACACTAATCTAGTATCAATGCTTGGACATAGGCATAACTTGTTCGTTTGTTGTATTAATTTTTTCCTCTAGGGCACGATCTGTAGATCATCTGCCAAGTTATTACACACCAAACTAGTGTCAACTCTTGCCCATAGGGCATAACTTATTTCTTTGGGGCTTAAGTTTTTCCTCTAGGGAAAGTGTTCTAGATCATCTGCCGAATCATTGCAGAATAAGTTAGTGTCAACTCTCGTCCATGGGGCATAACTTGTTCCTTTGGGGTGTAAATATCTTTCCTATTAGGAAAGACTTATAAACTATCTTCTAAATCATTACACACTAATCTAGTCTCAACGCTTGGCCATGGGGCATAACTTGTCCTTTTGTTGTATTAATTTTTGCCTCTAAGGCATGATCTATTGATCATTTACCAAGTTATTACACACTAAGTTAGTGTCTACTCTTGCCGATAGGGCATAACTTGTTTCTTTGGGTTTTAAGTCTTGCCTCTAGGGCAAGTGTTGTAGATCATCTGCCGAATTATTGCAGAATAAGCTAGTGTCAACTCTTGCCCATGGGGCACAACTTATTCTGCATCTTGCCTTCAAGGAAAATTTTAAAGTGTATCTCGTGGAATTATTCACAGAACATCTCTTGGGGATGTGGTCCTTCCCTGAATCCTTTTAATATGATATATTTTTACACATCAATATATGAAAAAATTTAACATGCTAAGTAATTTTTATAAAAAATCAATAAGAAGGTGTTGAGTTAAATACTTCACCACAAGTTTAAACTTCAAATAAATAAGAAGAAATTTGTGATTGAAAGTCAAAAGTACTTGTTACTAACTAAAATAGGGGATCAAATAATCCTATTATAACTGCTATTTTGATCCAACTTCTCAGATAAAAAGTAAAACTAATCATGTTTTCTTATTTTTCTTTCTGTATCTTCTTGCATATGGATGAATGATAGGAGTGTAGTGATAATTTGATATGTTATATTCCCAGTTCTTTTACATCTCAAACATCTATAATTATTTCTTGAAGATTCTTTTCTGCAAGGATATCTGGATGTTTGTCTTCTCCTAAGTAAAACCTCCTTATCGGGGGGTTTTGTGATCAGATCCTTTATGTTATTTAGGACAATCCGTGATGTTGTGTTTTCAACTAGTAGGATTATCCCTGGTACATTTGTATCCAAGAATGTCTTGAGAACCAATGAGCACAATAACTAGACTTGTTCATATTTCTACTATTTATCGCTGCAATTGCATGGGTGTATGGTATCTCATCTTTTTGAAATACCAAGCATTGACAAGTCCTACTCTTCAGGCCTACAATATATTCAACTCCTCCTTCTCTTACAACAAATCTTATTGCATCAATGGGGTCTACATGTAAACAAAATGATAAATAAATGACAACTTATAGTGAAACATCTAGTGTATGAGCAGAATCAGGCATACAGAGCAATCAACCATACATATGGAACGAATCTTGAGGCAACCAAAAAATAGCTACAATCAAGAATATAACATCAAATCACAATCTAATATTGAACTAATCAAAAATCTAATAATAAGTGACCAATAATAAGCAGTCACAATTAAGGTTCTATTTCAAAATGGAAGAGAAGGGCCAATATAGGGGATAGTTAGAGTTTTGATGCTTGGCTTGTTCAGGGATAGCGCAGGAGAAGGATATGTCATCCAAGGAATAAGATTTCAAAGTCAAATTCCCTATATTATATGGAAAAGACAGAACCTTGCTCAGGAACAATAGCTGATTCAATAGTGATGCTTCCATCCAACATATGAGCAGGAGAATCAGCTACAAATAAACTGAGATAAAACAGATATTGTATCTAACCTGGGAGTAGAATCAACTATGATAGTGAAACATCTAGTATATAAGAAGAATCATCCATACATAGCAATCAAACATACATAGAGGAAAAATCTTCAGGCAACCAAAAAACATCTACAATCAAGCATACAACATCAAATCACAAACGATCACACAACTATGAGTAGAAAAATGGAACAGAAGCAACAAAATACATATTTCGTGCGCGAATCTCAAGGAAATAAAAAACTAGCAATAAATCACAAATAACAATAAACCATCTATATATAATTTGCAATCAAAAAATAGTAACCTTATATTTCCCTATCATCAAAATACAATTTCAATTACTTACTTTCAATTTCAAGGCGACTTGAATCTTGTCAGTCACCTCCACTTCCGTTCAACGTTTGATGTCATGAAATTTTCCTTATGATTCCATTTTTTTTCATAGAACCAACTTTGTAACTTTCTCTGAATATAATCGATCAGTCCCAGTATTGGCAGTTGCCTTGCTTTTCTCAGTACCGCATTCATGGACTCCACGTTGTTAGTTGTAAGCAAATTGTACCTTCTGTTGGTATGAAATGAACGAGCCCATCTTTTTGGTTCTTCTTCTTTCAATTACTCCGTAGCAACTTTGTCGAATTTTTCTATCTCATCCATGAAAGTATAAAATTCAGTATGTTTGTATCTTGTTGTTGCATTGTAGAAGAGTGATAGAACCACATCTGCGAAGTATCTTTTTCTTAAATTCTTCTCCATGTAGTAGATGTATATCCCTTGCTGACACTCTGGATAGACATTTGAAATTGCATTTGTAATGGCTGGGTGACTATCTGATAGAATTGACAATTGTTTACGTACCCCAATTGCATTTCTTAACTGATTGAAGAACCAGTTATAAGACTCATTATTTTGAGTCTACAATTCCGAAAGACAAGGGAAATATGTTGTTGTTTTCGTTCTTTGACATTGCTATCATGAGGACACCATGATATTTTGACTTCAAAAATGTGGCATCTACCATTATTACTGGTCTATAGTTGGTCCATCCAATGATTAAAGTGCCATAAGCAAAAAATGCATATTGAAACCTGTGTTGAGCAAAAGAATATTAGTAACAATTTGCATTTGATGTTTATAATCAAAGTACAATAATTTTCTAAACTAAGTCTTGACCATAAGGCAAGAGTTGCATATATGTTAATAATATAATCGGTGCAATTAAAGAATAAGCTTTTGTCTCTTGGACAAAAGTTTTCAACTTCAACAGTTAGCATTTGTACAACAATTTTCTAAACGAAGTGTTGCCCATGAGGTAAGAGTTCGATCTATGTTAATAATATAATCAGTGCAAATAAAGGATAAACTTTTGCCTCTTGGGCAAAAGTTTCAATTTCAACAATTGTCTAAACTAAGTCTTGCCTATGAGGCAAGAGTTGCATATATGTTAATAATCTAATCAGTGCAATTAATGAATAAACTTTTTCCTCTTGGGCAAAAGTTTTCAATTTTAATAATTGTATAAACTAAGTCTTGCCCATGAGTCAAGAGTTGCATATATGTTTATAATCTAATCAGTGAAATTAAAGAATAAACTTTTGCCTCTTGGGCAATAGTTTTAAATTTCAACAATATAGCATTTGTATAAACTAAGTCTTGTTAATGAGGCAAGAGTTGCATATATGTTAATAATCTAAGCAGTGCAATTAAAGAATAATCTTTTGCCTCTTGGGAAAAAGTTTTCAATTTCAAAAGTATAGCATTTGTATAAACTAAGTCTTTCCCATGAGGTAAGAGTTGTATGTATGTTAATAATCTAATCAGGATAAACTTTTGCCTCTAGGGTAAAAGTTTTCAATTTAAATTATTTTCTAAATTAAGTCTTGCCCATGAGACAAGAGTTGAATATATGTTAATAATCTAATCAGTGTAATTATAGAATAAAATTTTGCCTCTGGGGCAAAAGTTTTCAAGTTGTATAACATTTGTACAACAATTTTCTAAACTAAGTCTTGTCCATGAGGCAAGAGTTGCATATATGTTAATAATCTAATCAGTACAATTAAAGAATAAACTTTTGCCTCTTGGGCAAAAGTTTTCAATTTCAATAATCTTCTAAACTAAGTCTTGTTCATGAGGCAAGAGTTGCATATATGTTAATAATTTAAGAAATGCAATTGAAGAATAAAACTTTTGCCTCTTCGGTAAAAGTTTTCAATTTCAACAGTATAGCATTTGTACCTATTCTCATTGTCCCTCCTTATGTTTGTGTACGTGTCTGAGTTGTTTTCTTTCATCATGTGAAGATACGATGGCAACCTGTTGTAGTTCTTTTCCGTGGTTCCTCTTATCATTGTATAGGCATTTTGTATCGCTCGCCATCTTTTGTTGTAGGATATGATTATTCTGTATTTCCTTCTCATTTCATCTACCACGAAGTTTGGTGTGATTACATTACTAGATTCACGCACAAGTTCTAGTATGTAGTCACATATGACCTTTGATGTTTCATTCCTGTGGTTGGACTTTATAAAATCAACCGAGCAATTGTGAGCCTTTTCATATGTAGTAACCTGAAAGACCAAAGAATCGGGAATCTTCGAGGCATGAAACCGCCACACACAGTTGTCGTTCAAATATCGCAGTGAATATCTTATTGTTCTTGATTTGAAAACCTTAAATTAGATGTTTTTTGTAATTGCAATGTTTGACATGTACATCATCATATTTTGTTTGTCAATTAACATCGACTTGACATTTACCTCATTCAAAAAGGCATTGTGTCTCAAGAGAGTAGTCTCGACATCAAGTATCCTCTTCTTCTTTTGTCCTACCCTCTTAATCTTTGATGGCTTCCCCATTTCTTCATCTGTTGCAGCCTCTAATAGTTGTTTGATAACCTATAACTCATTATTTCTATCAATAATTTCAATTGATTGTTCCATATTGTATTGCTCAATACTCATTTCTTTTCCATCCATTCCAAGCACAACCCTTGTGAAAAATAAAACAACAAAAGATTAGTAACAATTTAATTTAGGATATATATCTTCAACAAGTAAAATCATTAAAGAGTAAGGCATAGTCAACTATTGTCCATTGGGCAAACTGTCAAAGTCTTGCCTCTAGGGAAAGAATGATAGGTCATCTGCCAAATCATTATAGATTATGACATTCCCATCTCTTGCCCATAGGGCATAACTGTCTAAGTCTTGATTCTGGGGCAAGAGTTATAGGTCTTTTTCCAAATCATTACAAATTAATAAATTGTCAACTCTTGCCCATGGGGAATAACTTAAAATGTATGGCAGAATCTGAAGATTCTAAATCGCACTTGAAACTATGGAATAACACACACTATAGGGGTGATTCTGAAAGGGTTGTTTACTTCAGAAATAGGTTGCAAGTGATACAACCTTGTTAACTAAAGTGCCAAATCCTACTACCATTAGAGAGTCTAATCCTATTGCCTGTTGCTCTATGTTATACAAGCTAATAGCTAAGGTGCTCTCTCTTAGAATCAACAAGTTAGTGCTTCTTTAATCTCCAAAACATAGGTTGGATTCATTCGAGATGGAAAACACAACCTTTCCCTCCAAGACCAAACCCTCGCAACTACTCAAACACAATTATAATTGCAATAACAAACTCTCCACAAACTGTCCGACACAATTTCTCATCATCTTCTAATGCTAATTATACCACTAGGTTGAAATACTAGGAACTAATTTCTTGTACCGCCTTGACCTTGTACATTTGGCCTCCCAAAATATGTTGGAATTAACGTTAACTCTCATATTAACGGCCTTTCTCTCCAAGACCAATCTCCCACACCTACTCAAACACAATTATAACCGCAATAACAAACTGGCCACAACCTATTCAATGGAATTCCTCAATGGTAAATATGTTACTACAACAACAACATATCTCAAGTTTTGTTTACGTTCACCTCCCCAAAAATCAAATCAATATGCTAATTATATAACGAGCTAAAATTACCACAATGCATCAATAAGCTAAAATTACCACAATGAATTTGATGATGAAATTCATACATGAAGAAACCTTACGGCTAAAGACAATTCTGCTAATGTTTGAAAGTCGATTCTCGAATTTGGAAGAAAGTCATTTAACAACAATATTTTGGAGGTCGATTCTGGAATTTGGAAGAAAGAGAGGAAGAAATAGATTTAAACGAGAATATTTTGCAGGAGGGTATTTTCGTCCAAAAGAATATGACTTAACAAGTAAAGGTTATTTTATCAAAGTTTTTTAATTTGGGGCTAAAATTTGAAAGCTACCCTAATTGGGGTCTATCTTTAAGAATTACCCAATGATGCATGTTTGAGTTAAATCATGATAAAATTGACTTATGTACTTAAAGATAATGATATGAAAGAATTAAGTTATTTATTTATTGTTAAATGCGATATGGAAATATTTTTATTACATCATGTTCAAAATAATACCTTTAATCTCCTCGAAATGATAGTAATAAAAGATCATCGATGCATGTTTTGATGTATTTGGTTAAGCAGGAGAAGTTAATTAGTTAAGAGGAAAATATATCCCTCGCTTATACGAAGAGTGGATTTATCCCTCGTTTCTTATTTCGGCAGCGCCCGTTGTTTCTTTTTATTTTTGTCTTCTTTATTTCTCTACTTAACAATTATCGCAAGATTTTCTCACGAATCTGACCAGATAATAGAAGGAACAAGTTTACAAGTTTAATTACCATAATTTGTATTATTTCCTTTCTTTGTACTTTATTTAATATTTAATAAGTCTTTTATCACATCTAAGTTCCGGTGTTTTCTATCTTCTTTTTCTTCAATTATACAGTGAATTGTAGATATACTTAATTAATTAAGGATGTACGGAATAGATTTACACATCATAAACTATTTCTCTTGGCTCATATAAAAATTTAAAAAATGATTGTACCAAATTAAATGCATCCACAGTCTCCGTCCACTTTATTTGTCAAGTTTTAAAAATAAAGTGATAAATTAATCACATAGTTTCCAATCATCTCTTGCAAGGTTTCTATATGTGTGTTAGAATTGGCGAAAGTGTATTGCAGGGGCGTCTCAACCCTTTGGGAAATAAGGCGGCAGCCTAAGGCCCCGAAATTTGAGGGCCTCATTTTTTTTAGTAATAATAAATTTTAAATTTTAAAAAATATATTAAATACTATTTATAGAAAAAATAATTTTTTTATAAAAGAAAGAATTTAGATGGAGTTTGATATATCTAGTCCAGAATACTATGTGTCAAGAAATTATTGCATTGACTCTATTATTAATTAAAAAAAATTATTAGAAGAAATCGATTATATAATTTCAAAAACAGACTTTATAAAAATAATTATTTTTTCTTAAAAATGTAAAACTTCCATTTGATTTTGGCCTTGGGCCACGATTCGCTTGAGCTGCCCCTGGTGTATTGTTGATCCATCTAAACCACGAACTTTTGTTGGTATCAAACGTGATGTGATCTCCTCTACAATAGTTCATTATTAAATATCATTTGATCTTCATTTGAGTGTAACAATTGAAAGCTTCTCTTCTGAGACTAATGTGTAGACTACCACCGGCCTTCTCCTTTGTAGTTTCTCAACAAATATTCAATATGTTAATCTTCACATCTTTTGCTTACTTGTAGGTGATAAGGTTATTTCATATGACTCAGAAAATGATAATATAAAACTTTTTTATTAAATCAGAGTGCCTATTTCGATGGCAGAATAATACTTATTCTTTTGTTTTGAGTGGCATCAATGGCCATGTCTTCTCTAGACTAGTCAATTGGCAGAACTGTAACTTGTAGGTTTATCTGCATTCTTAAGATTAGGTGCAGCAGCTCTACTTTTTCAACAACTATTACACCTTTCCTATGATCAATGGTGCAGAAGAAAAATATTTCAAGCCCATACATGGTAAGAGGTTGCACACATTTATCTCTGTTATAAAGCAATATATGAAAAAAGGATTCAAAAACATTGTGTTAGTGGCATGATCAAAGCCAAATGATTGTAAGTTAATGTCCTTTGTCATGATCTTGAATGAAAATATTCATGAAATTTGTGCCGCGCTACATGTATATCTTGACAATTCTTAATTAACAGTGTTAGTGTTAGGTATCTCCATCTTGAAGCTGAAGCATCCCGAGATTCAAAGACGAACCCAGGATCTTAATTAAGGAAATTAAATATATAGAAGTAAAAAACACTGAGAAATTAAGGGGACAATATATGGAATATATATATATATATTAATATAATAGTTCAGCGAAAGGGTATCTATTGACTCCCATTTGACAAGGGAGAGAGGAGAAGCGCTAAAAACCCCAGCAGTAGCTGATTGGCCTCTTGAATGTAGTTTTTCTATCTGGTGGTTCAATTCCAATCTAGAAGCTTAATTTGTTAGTGTTGGAGGAATTAGGAGTATCCCTTTATACATATATTAGATGGGTAAGGCCCGTGCTAAGAAAAGACTCAACATATTAATTTACAAACCAATGGAAATGGAAAGGCAGTTCTATTTAACAAGATAATAATTTTCGTGTAACATTGAAAATGATCCACGGGAAATTTCAACATATTGGTAACAAACTTCAACTGCAAGATCCAGTCTTGGCCGCACAAATTAAGATGCATGGGAAAGATTCTCTTCATTAGGGACTCCTACATTCACAGAAGATTGGTATTTAAGACAAATTTTTACAAATTGGTAAAAAGGAACAGTACCAAGACCAGAAAAAAAAATGAAAATTAAAATAACTTGCTGCTCCATCCTTCTTTCTTTTAGTGCAATAATTTCATTAGTTACACGATCATGAGCCTTGTACATTACACCATGTTGGGTTCGAAATCGAGAGGGCGTCATGCGAAAGCTTAAAGTTTACAAATCAATGGTGATAGCTCAGATGAAAAATAAAACATATATTAAAAAGATATATTATTAATATGATTCGGTCAAACGACCTACATATTAAATTTTTTTTGAAAAAATGTTATGAGAAGGGGGCATTTATTTATCGAGTTCGAAAACCTTTGCTCTAAGAAAGAGGTTTGCCAGATATGAAAAACTTTTCCTGAAGGAAAAGTAAAAGTATTTATGGTTACTTTTATTTTCCTTCTAAGAAAAAGTAAAACTTAATTTTGATAAGAAAATCAGGGCAAAAAACCTAACAAATCTCCCATTTTTGGCTTGATTTTCTTCCTAATATCCACCTTCTTCAGATCTTTGGTCCTTGTGTTTCACATAGTCTTCACCACTGTTGTTTGACATGTTTAAAAATGGAGTTTGGGTTAAAAGTATATGAGCAATTTTCGGGTTAAAAGTATATGAGCAATTTTCGGGTTAAAAAATATTGGATTCCTTTTGCAGGGTTAAAAGTGGACTTTATTTTCAAATATGTGACAACAGGATTGTTGAAAATATAATTGAAAATCATCTCCACATGTAGTTTTTGGACATGTATCTTTATTATCACAAAATTGGTTGCAACTTTGACCTTAAAGTATCCTCAATTGAACCATAGGCTTTGATACCACTTGTTGGGTTCGAAATCGAGAGGGTGTCATGTGAAAGCTTAAAGTTTGCAAACCAACGGTGATAATATATATCACTACAATAAAATTGATATATAGCTACGAAATTATTAGCTACGAGATGAAATTCGTCACTAATTGTTCACCTTTTATGACGAAAATTACATTTCATATCTAAATATATGAAGCACATACTTTTAGTGACCAAACGTAAAATTTCGTAGCAAAGTTTTGTCCTCTAAAGTTTTCCACCAAAAAATATGTTGGCGCCATTTTATTGAGTACCATTAGTGACGAATTTTAAGTTTTCAGTGACACCCTTTTTTATGACCAATAATGGATCCAATTTGTGACAAACTATTTTTTGTCTTGAATTAGTAATAATTTTAGACACAAAATAAAAAATCAACATACAAAATAAGTTATCTCAACAGCGACAAATTAGAGTTCGTAGTTAAATATTGCACGTTTTAGCTACAAAATTTGATATTTAATTGTGACCTCAAATTTTGTCACTAATACTATAAATAATTAGTGACGCTCATTTTATTGTCTCTAATAATGGATTCAATTCGTGACAAACTATTTTTTTTCTTGAATTAGTTATAATTTTAGACACAAAAAAAAATTCATCATAAAAAATAAGTTATCGCAATAGCGACAAATTAGAGTTCGTAGTTAAATATTGTAAGTTTTAGCTACAAAATTTGATACTTAATTGTGACCTTAATTTTTGTCACTAATACTATAAACAATTAGTGACACTTATTTTATTGTCTCTAATTAATCTATGATTCAGTGACAACATAATTTTGTCACAAAATATGTCATCGTTAAGTAGTGATGATTTGAAATTTGTAGCTGAATAATTTAGTTATTTTTTTCTACGAAAAAATTTCATAGCTAAATATAAATTGATCTTTGGCTATTTTTGTTTATGATTATAGAAAATTAATTGTATATTGATATATCTATAAAAAAAACAAGACTCGATCTAATTGTGTGAAGGTTGAAGTGAACTTATTGAATGAATTTTTCGGAAGGTATAAAGTCAGTGTGTTAATCTTGTACATGTGAGAAACATTTTAAGTAGACCGAAGTTGAATATGATCAACTAATTAATTAAAGTTTGAAGCTATCATATTGTAAGTTTTAGCCACAAAATTTTATATTTAATTGTGACAATAGTATTTGTAACTAATTATTCAAACAATTAGCAACGATGATATTATCGTCACTGTTTAACCTGTAATTAATCACAATAAAATTTTATCACAAAAAATAATTATGACTTTGATTAGTAGTTGAATAGTGTAATTATTGGATACGAAGTAATTCATAGGTATAACTATAAGATCGTCATCTTTTGGTTATGTGTTCATGATATGTTGTCATGTTTATTTTTTATTTTATTTTTTAAAGATATTTTATGTGTCGTGTTTGTTGTATTACAAACTTTCTTAGGCGACTTCTTTTAAACAAAAGTGCTTATACGAATTTTATTCGTTTTAAAGGTTAATTTTCGACACTAGATAAAAGTGGAGGTCTATTTGGATTCTATTTACAATAAGAGATGCCTTCTTCTATCCTTTACTAATACCGCAATTTAAAATGTAGTAAGTACTCGTTCGCTTTTACTTGCCACATTTTTACTAGACACGATCTATTGAGAAAAAGAATTAATAACATAATTATTTCACTGTAGTATTCCTATTCAATGATGTTTATATTGTTTCTTGAAAACATACAGAAGCTAGAGTAATATTCCCTCAAGACCAATCGTATATGCTTCATTTTATTTGAAATGCCCTACATGTTGAAGATAGTAGAAAAAATATATATTAAATGTGTGCTCATTTTTATTTATATTTATAAGACTACATATCGGAGCACCCGCACTAGTATGGACTCAATATATGTTTATCCCTCGGCCCATCAATAGTTGTTCACTATTAACTTTGATACATATGTTTAAAACTAGTAAATGATAGGGATAATGCTACTATGTTATCTTTTGAATATAATAAATTTAATATTTTGAAAAATTTATTGGATAATGAATCGTATTTAATATCAATGGTAAAATCGACAGAAATGAAAAATTATCCATTGATTTTTCAAATTGAACAGTATTATTGCACATCTATTTTTGATAAAATGGACAAGTAAATATGAATGGAGGGAGTAATATTTAGTCTCAATTATATGACACAAATGCAATCTGGTGTTAATCAAATTTTTATATATTTAAAAAAAACTTAATTATTATAATTTATAGTACTTTTAAAATAGCTTCTGTACTATATACGTTACTTTCTCTATCCTTACTTTTTTACACATATCAAAATTGATCATATTTAATGTTGAGAATATCCAACATTAAATAAAATCTCCCAAATAATATTATCAAATTAAGATTTTTTTAATTTATTATTTTTTAAAAAGAGATTATGAGTGGCAATGTCAAAATAGTAAAAATATATTTTTTAGAAATTATGCAATTATATTTTACACCAAACAAAAAACTACCTAAATAATATGCAAATATAACTATTCAAGCATTAGTAATACACCATATTTTATATAATTCATATACACTGTACCAAAGGACCCTTTAATTTACCCATAGTTTCTTTTTCAATAATATTTATTTATAGCTAATCATATTTAAGTATAATTAAATAAAAACTTGTGTATCTTAATTAATTATAATTTTGTGATAATTTTTTTCTGAATGCACTGTAATATGTTTATTAAATCAGTGTAACCATTTGCTGCAAAAATAAATATTCACTTTTTTCTTGTATATAATTTTTGATTTACATCTATATATATATATATATATATATATATCGTTTTTAGATGTGAACCACAAAATACATTAAAAAAATGTAAATACTAAGCAATAAAAACAACAAAACAAAAAATGTCAACATAAAGACTAAAAGAAAAGGAAACATCAAAAATCAGAAAAAGAAAAGTAACTGTTGAAGATAAATCTAGAAGCACCCAGTTCATCTTCTTCATGTTAATTCAATCTTCTTTATCTACCAAATTGGTGTTGAAACTCGATTTAGATACGTGTAAGCACTTTCCAACCTTGATTTGCAGTCTACTTTACTGTTTCTCAAAGCCACTCTTCTCAAATTTCAGTACCTATTGAATTTTTGGTGAAATTTCACATAATCATTTATGTTTTTTCTACATATTCAAAGAGGACCAAGCAAAAAGATTGAAACTCTTGTATACGATACTCCAAGAAATGACCCAATATTGTGCGAAAATAGAAATTCTTAGTAGGACTGCAATTGAATTCTTCATCCCTGATGCACAACCAAGACTCTTAAATTAATTATCCAAATTGTCAAAATGTTCTCCTTTGTTTACCAAGTATACCTTCTTAAGTTTTTTTTTTTCAATTTAATAGGGATTTTATTAAGGGAAAAGGACATTGGCTGGCCATTTTAAAAAAAGAATGAACCATAATTGAAAAAGTGGACAACCTTAGCCAGTCGCCCCAATTTAATTCCCCTGTTTAGCCATTTGGCCCAATTGGGCACATGCAGTCTCTATACTCAATTGATACACTTTTATGCCACATTGATTCACTTTTATACTATATTGATACACTTTTTAAAAAAGATAAAGGAAATTCTATGCAAGCACATGCATTTCCTATACCCAATTGAAACTCTTTTATACCACATTAATAGACTTTTATACTACATTGGTACACTTGCAGTGTACATATACTTAATTGATACTCTCTTATACAAGATTGATACATTTTTAGAATGCATGTAGAAACTATATAGAGTCGTATAAAATATGTATCTAAATAATAATGGTAGTTAAAAATTATATAAAATGTGTATAAAAATGCTATAATTATTATATAGAATATGAATATATATAGAAACTGTATCATTATTATATATAAATATATATCTTTAACAATTGTATTATTTAGTTACTCTTTTGGTTTATTGTATCAAACTATGGAGGTGAAACACATCATCTATTGTCTAAAACATATGTGAAGTTTAAGTTGGACAAAGATTTGTTCCAGTACCCTTGGTCTATATTACATCGCTTTGTTCAATCTAATATTAATTTGTCACATTTGTAATTAATATAATTAGATTAATATAATTTGGCATATTTGTAATTAATATATTTAGATTAATATAATTAAAACACATTTATAATTGTAACTGGTTTTTAAAGCTCAGCTGAAAGACAATTCTAAAGAAAAAGTATCAGTGAGATATAAAAAAGAGTAGAATCTTTAAGAACGAAAGGGAAAAAAGATCCAAAAAAAGCATGAACCATTAAAGATGAAAAGTGGGTCCAGTACCCAAAACGGAAAGGGCCAAATTGTGTTGTAGAATTGAGGAAAATAAGTGGAACAGTGACAAATATATCCCAGCTTCTCGCGTGCGCCCATCCCTCAGTGTCTATTTCTCGAGTTTTTATATTTAGGTGCTAGTTTTGTGAAATTAATTTAATTTTAGGTGTTATTTTTGTCCTTTCCTCTTTTATTAATTTAAAGACTAAACCACATTGTCCTTACATAAATGGAACAACCCATTTAAAATGACATCGTCCAAACATTTAAAATCAGAAGGCCCAAAAAAAAACATCTGAACAGGCCCTATTCTGCTTAGTACAAAACCCATGAAGATAGGATTTCCTAATCCAATTCCAAAATTATCCATCACTTCTTCCAAAATCTGAGAAATATTGTTCTAGGTTGAGTTCAATCTGAGTTTCGTCTTGTTGTTCATATGGGTGATACTTACTCTTCCTTGATTCCTCAGCATATATGCTTCTGATAAATCAGTTGTCAGAGTAAGTATCCTTTTCACCTTGTCTTCTTCGTCTTTATCTGCATCTCATTTTTTTTGGTTATTCTTTCCTAACTGTGATCTCCGGTATTGGAATTTGGAGATACTTTTTGGTGATGAATGAGGGTTTGAGACCCTTAGCTGTAAATACATGACCAAGTAAGCTCCTTCTACTAATTCTAGATCTATCCACACTTGCTTGAGTTAGCAAATTCTCCTTGGTGTAGCTATGGCTGTGATGGAGATACCAAGATGCTCGAACCCGAAAATAGTTGCAATGTCTTGTCATCCTCAGGTGTATCATTCGCAAATCTTGTATAAACTCTACCCTACACTGGGAGTCCTTCTTGCTAGCTACAGATCTATAGGCTAGGGGGCTAAATGAGAGGAACAACTCCTTCAGCCTTCTATAACTTCTCCTATTGTGCCAATTAATCTACTTGCTGGCAGGCAAAAAGTGTGTCCTACTGTGTAGAAGATTGAAGAAATGGCTCTTTGAACTGGTCCTTCCATTCACGTTCCCCTGTTGCCACCGAAGTGTTGAGTCAAAGAACTTCTGATTTCTCTTTTTAAAATTTTTAATTACTTGATCATAGATTTCTATTTACGTGGGAAAATTACAACTGAGACATGCTATAGTTTAGATATATCCTAAAACACTTCCTATTTTATTTTCCATTTTCATTTTTTTTTCTTTGTGGTGCACTAGTTCCTGGGTTGGGGTTTCGTGGATGGTAACTAGTATCCAGTTCCATCACATACACATGGATTATATCAATCGATTGATATATCTCTTAGGTTTCTAGCTTGGATGATTTTAAGTTGTCAAAGGAATTTTCAAGATGGTCTTAGCGAGTATGAATATTGTGGATTCAAACTTGTTTAATTGAAAAGAAATTGTCCGACTCATGTACTTTCACCTCCCATCTGGGTGTGCATAAATGTGTTGGGAACAATTAGATGCCTTCTTATTTGCTTATCAGTTTGCTTATATGACTCTACTCTTGACTCTTAAGAACCAACTAAGGATTTCTCTTCACTCACTTTGTTCTCTACCGGTCTACCCTTGTGAAAACCTTATTTTAAAACAGGAAAAGGAGCCTTTAGGCCCAATGATTGTTGACACCCAATTTTGACCTCACGATACTACATTTAGGTTGCTATTTTAGCAAATATCTTAATTTTTAAATGTTAGTATTTTTTACACATTTTTCTTACATCAAACAGATTTTTGACGTGTCACATTCATGTTTTAAAATGTACAAATTATTTTATTAATTTTTGATGTCAGTTTTTTACAATTTATTAATCCAGATACAACATTTTACATAATTTTATTAATATTTATTAAATTATTTTTTCACAAAATATGCGCACTTACAATTTATAAATACATTGCTTATTATTATTATTATTATTATTATTAACGATAATCTTATATGACAATTTTTACGTAACATTAATTTTAAATGCGTAATTTATTTTAACCTCGACACCCTATTATCTTTTTCGTTATTATTACATCTGTTAAATTGTAAGCCTAATTCAATTCAATTTCCTAGTTTATTTAAATGCTAGCCTTTTTCTTTTCGATTTATAACAATTGTAGCCTAATTTTACCCAATTTATTACAATTTTAGTTACATTTAACTCCATTTCAATTCATTTTCTATTTTTATAATCCTTTTAATCTCGGCCGTGGATCAATTTTGATCCAACGACTGAGATCATATCACTCACTCTTTCCATCTTAAAAAACACTCAAGCCCTAATTCCTTATTACACAAAAACATCCGCCTCTCTTGGCGCACTCTCTCTCTTTACCTTTTCTCTCTCTCTACCTTCTCTCTAGCCTCACTTATCTCTATACCATAACCATGGCTGCCGCCGCCGGCCAGCTACCATGGGTTGGAGAAAAATTCAGCCTCCTCCCTCCAACTCTCTTCCGTCTCTCACTCTCATCGATGACTCACAGTAATTAATGACCGACGAGTCTGAGGCAGCATCAATAGTGTTAACCACCACTAATGGTTGGCGAACAAACCAGCCACCGCGCCGCCCTCCCCCCTCCATCATCAGCCACTGGGAAAACCAAGGGAAAACCGCTCCAACCACCAATCCCACTGCCGGACAACCAAAATCAGTGCCTCCCAGCCGGAGCCACCAGCCGTATCTGTTGGCAAGCAAACCAGCTAAGCTCCCCTCGAACGAACATCAAGATTAGCCCGCTGCCACTCTAGACGACGGAACTAGACCCAATCGACGCTTCTAACAACAACAACATATCCCCAACCGCGATTCAGCCTCCCCATCTTCTCACTGGTCATGTTCTCATCGAAATTGAGGATCGGTGAGGTCCCTTTTGCTGAACCCGACAATTATACGATTTGATTCCTCAATCCTTTAATTGCATGATTTTTTTCTTTGGTTTAATTTGCATGTTCTTTTTCTTCTTTGGGTGCAAATTGCCTAAATTAATCTGTTAGATCTAAAGTTTGTGATATCTGACTTTGAATGTTGATTCAATCTGTTTAATTACGTGTTTATCTCTGCTTGTTCTCAAAAGATGTTATACTTGTATTACCTTTGATTTAATTGATATTGACTGAAATTTGAATTTTCTTTTATGGTAAAATATTGATTATGCTTATTCCAAACTGAAAGTACTACATTGATTTAGTAGATTGGTGGAATGGATTTAGTTTTATTTTTGTGATTTGTTGCATTATGATTTGTAAATCAATTTTTAATATATATGCTAAATACTAGTGTTGATACATGTTGCTATTATTATTATCTCTTCTCTTTTAAATTCACACCTTATTTTCCTCATCTATTTATAGTAAAACATTAAATAATTTATTGAGTCCATTTTTAGTTTTCTTTTTGCAAATTAATTGTATATTAACTGTTTCCTTCCTTGATAATGTGATTTTTTTATGGTAAATACGACATTAAAGAGATTGAGCTTTCTCCTAATTGATTCTTGATATATTTTTCCTTTAATTTTTGAAAGTGATTTTTTTTATAATATACCTTTTCCTTTTGTGCTACTGTATTCCTACTACTGTATAAACCGCCCTTCTTTTCATTGGAGGGACAGTTCTTGAATGACAATTACTACTCTCTAAAATAAACAAAAACAAAAAGAATTATTGGCTATATTAATACAAGGAAATTATATATTTTGATGGTTCTTTAATTTTCCTTCAAGGCTTACTGAATACATCTTCCATATTTCACTGTTACATGTGCTTGGCCTTTATTATTCTTATTATCTCTTTTACTGTTGTTCACTGGTAAGTTCTTGAAATGATGTAATTTTCATTCTCTGTGTGTGTTGACTGCATCACGTTGTGAAAGCCTTTAGAAAACATGTCTATAGGAGTATTTTGATGTTTGTTATTATATGTTCCTATTTACTTGCCACTATATCATGTCTCGCGGGTTTAAATAGACAATTACGGTGTTCTGATAAATTGTCGGGATATTTATAATAGATTGTATTAGTTCTACTTATTTTTGTTTTCTTATTAAAGTACTACTGAATAACTGAAACTTCTCTGACTTGTGTTAGCTAGACGTGTGTTGTACCGTTGTTGTGTGCTTTTATGTTTTTTTTGTTATACTGTTATCTATCCTGAGTCAGGGTTTATCAAAAAAAATCTCTCTACTTCATTCAAGGTAGTGGTGTGCACTGCGTACACATTATCCTCCTCATACCCCACTATGTGGGGATACACTAGCTATGTTGTTGTATAATTCGTTTAAGGTAGTGGTATGGACTACGTACAGTTACCCTCTCCAAACCTCACTTTGTGGGAATGCACCGAGTATGTTATTGTTGTTGTTATAGAAGTTTGATGTGTTTACTGGATAGTATTTATCTAGTTTCTGGGTAGCCTCGCTTTTCATAATTACATGTTTAATGGATTCTAGTTGTGTCTTGGAGAAGAAGTAGCATGTAGAGTCATTTTAACTATCAAACCTGAAAGAATCATCATCAATCTTAATTTTCTTCTCTTTTCCACAGGTGTAAAAGTGAGTTGAATGAAGACTAATTGCAAGCTCAACACGTTATTGGTACATTCGAAGAAGCCTCTAAATATCTTCCTTAGTTTAGGATAGGAGTAATATTTAGTACTATATTTCAATTAGTTTCCTTTGTGTTGGACTAGTTTTACTTTTCTTTGAATTGTGAGGAGATATTACCTTAGTACAATTTTAGTTTTTTTAATTGTATGATTGTGGGTGAATTTTATCAATCTGACATGTTTTATAATTTTATTTTTAATTTATTCAATTCTAATTTAAAAAATAATATCAATATGAAATAATTAAGCGATTTCTTGTAATTTGTGACAAAAGATTTTATTATCAAAGATAACTTTTAGCGACGATTAAATTAGACTTTTCAAGACAAATATTTTCGTCATGAAATAAACTAGTTCGTCATAAGTTTGACTATATTTAGTGACATATGTATTTGTCTCAATATCTTCCTTTTTAGTTGATACAAATTAATTTTGTATTTTATGACAATCATAATTGTCAGTAATCATAATAATTTAGTGACGATTCTACATTGTCGGTAAAAATAATACTATTTTAAGTGACAAATGGTAGATTTAACTACAAAATTATTAATCTTTATTATAATAATAAATTTTTCTCTAATTCATACATTTAAGGACTAAAATTTTTGTTGTATACAAAAAGTTGTCAATAGTGACGAAAATATATTTGTTCAGCCACGAAATATATATAACTCTAGCGACAATTGGTGTCGTCTCTGATTGAACTAAATAATTAGGGACGATAAAATTTTATCGGTATTGATAACTTTTTAGTGACAAAAGCTTACCATCAACTACAAAAAAAATTACATTTTTATGACAACAGATTCGTCATAAATGTTACACATTTGGGGACGATTTTTTTTTGTAGCTAATTTAATTTTTTTAGCGACGAAGCACTAAATCGTCTTTGTCTACTTTTGGCGACCCACTTTTAGAGACAATTGATTGACGAAATCTTTTTCGTCACACTAAATCTTTTGCGCCGAAATATAAAATATAAGTGAAAAAATAATTCATTCCAAATAATCAAATTTGTTGTAGTGATAATTCAGATGGCAAATAAAACATATATTAAAAAGACATATTATTAATATTATTCGGTCAAATGACCTACATATTAAAAACAATATTGGAAAAATAAAATCAATGAAAAAACATAAACCTATGGGATTAATCTCCCCGTAAACCAGACTCTTATAACGACTACATTATGGAAGCTATTGTGTTATGGTATGAGAAGGGGGTCATCTATTTATAGAGTTCCAAAACCTGTCCTCTAAGAAAAAGGTTTGCCAAATATGAAGTTTTTTTATATTTTTCTTTCCGGAAAAGTAAAAGTATTTATGGTTACTTTTATTTTCCTTCTCAGAAAAAGTAAAACTTAGTTTTGGTAAGAAAATCACGGCAAAAACCCTAACACACCATATGTTCCTTCCAAGGATGATTGGGTACTCTTCCTTCGAAGTCATCCCATAAAGTGAGGAGAAACTGAGGGTTCCTGAAAGCAGCAAGAAGTAACTACCATTTGTTCCAGAATCTGTTACAAAAATGTAGGTATTTTCAAAGTAGAAACTCCACTATCTTATGTAAAAGGTTATAGTTACCGATCATCAGCCCCGGTAATCTTTCGACGCCTATTTTGAATGCGACCTATATTTTTATCTTATCCGATAATAAGAAATACAAGAATATTTAGCATCTATGTGTACATGCATATAAATTTCAGCCATAAAACATCTGAGCGGAGTAATATACCAATTTTTGTAGAGGGAGTGGGAGTCATCTGATAAACATTGCCTAAAACCATGAGATTCAGCTTTGTCGGCGGTGGCAGGGGCTTCTCAATACATCACTAATACCAATCCATGACTGTGCATCCAAAGAATTCACTTAGTTATTTATTTTGAAACATACATGTACAAGTTTTTGTAACGCCTCGCGAATACACCCTGGGTGACATACGGTGCTTACGGTTCTGAGAGACTACAAGCTAATCCATGAGCTGGTACCTGCTGTAAGCATTGAATAATATAATAACACATGTCTAAAAACAACTGATAAGTCATGAGGTTTTAAATAACTGAAAACAATAGTGGATCATGAATATGGAAACAACTGCTAGAAACAACTGTCTGGAACTAATAAAATAATAACAAAACTGACAGATTGTCTGTACTAGTCTGAATAGCCTCTACAAACTAAATAAAAGTTGATGGGATAGGTCCGAACTAACTCCATCTAACTACTGAATTGAAAGCATGAAAATAAATATAGTCTGTCCTCGAAATACGAGGACTCGCCACTGCTACGGATGATAATCAAGAAGGTCTATGCGTGATCCGGGAACTGATCATCCGAACCTATAATATGATACATCATAGCGCAAGAAAAAAGTATGCGATCAGTACTTTGAATGTACTGGTATGCTAAATGAGGTTGGCGGATATGCATGGTTTCATGTATAAGAGTATTAACTGACTGAATGAATAGCATGAAGTACTAAATAGAATGCATGAAATCTATAAATACTGAGAATGCATAACCAAGCATAAAACATGTTCTAAATATAATTGGTAAAATGAAATACTAAAATCTGATAACTGAATAACCGATATCTATATGTTATGGTCAATACAAGCTTGGACTAAAGTACACTGAATACTGAACTGAAACTGTGGGAGAAATCACCTAACCGATATGCCCCAATAAGAAAATTTGGTCCAACCTGTGACCCCAGTTGGAAGGGTGTCAGTACCATGCCATGGGTACTAACACTGGTTGTATGGATCCACTGATGTACTGTCCCAAAAGACTAAGGGTGTCAAGATTAAATTGACGGGTGACCCCTGTCAGGTAGTCAAGCCTAAATAGATGGGTGACTCCTCATATCCTATGCTGGCTACGTAGTTCTGGAGTACAAGGACTGCTGCTAACGACTCTGCGTATCTTTTGGGGAAGCCGCCATCCCTAAACTCACTTGGTGCTAACTCCTACTCCCAACTGAATTGACTCGAGATACTAAACTGTTCTAAGTTTAACTGATTATGGCGACTGGCTGAACTGATAATGCTCAAAATATATTCTGAAGCTATTCTAAAGATATTGAGACTAAGTAAACAGATAAGTTTTCGGTTATTCACAACCCCCAGGAATCAATAGAAATAATAGAAAAATAGTACTAAAGCTTTGAGCACATAATATGAAAGCATTTATTCAAAATTCATTCTTGTAGGCATTTCATCAAACACTTGATATTCGTAGTGTAAGCTAAGCATGAGATTAATTTAAAGCTTGTAGTAATAACATGATTTCAACATCTATGAATTAAATCAGCGAATAACATCATTAAAACATGTGGGGTTGAATAACAACAACAATTTCATGTAAACATGGTGTAGAATTATAATTCATAGGAATTCATGGTAAAACTCACAATTAAAAATCATGAAAAACTTATAAAGATCCCAACTTGAATTTAGAATTGGATATTTGGACTCCATGGGTGAAATAAACCCATAGATGAACACTTAACATACCTGGGTTGATGAATTCGTGAGAATTGATAGTGAATTCTTGAGTTTTGATTTTGAACTTTGAAAGCTTCGATTTTTGTTCTTGAAAGAGGGATACTTTAATTTTTTTGAGAGAATTATGAAATAATGAGCAAATAATGCTCTATTGGGACTTAAATCCCTTGTTTGGACGGATTTGGGGCTATGAGAAAAGACCAAACGGTCCCTGGAATTTAAATCGCAAAAGTCTCAATTTTTGGCTCCAGCGCGACACGGTGCAATTTCATCGGGCCACTTAAAAACTGACAATCCCTATTTTACCCTAAGGCACGATGCGATGTTATTGCGTTGTGCCTCTGAAAGCGAACGATCCTAAACTAGAAGCTTGTCGCGACGCGGTGCCAATCGCGATGCACCACTGGAAAAGAACTATTGCGAAATGTCCCCTTGGTGCGACGCGATGGTAATCGCGGTGGCACACTGGAAAAATAAAAACGTCATTTTGGCCATCACCGCAATGCGGCCTTATCGCGTTTGGCTACTATTTTGCACTAAAAGTGTCGTAACTTCTCACCCGAGTATCGGATTCGGGCGAAATTGGTATCGTTAGAAAGATAATTCAATTTCCTATTATTTGGTGGATTTTTATCTAAAAAATTCTCAATATAGCAAAAGATATGCTCTTTTAAAGTTGACTAAAGCAACATTCTTATCAAAAATTCAATCGGTAAGGATTATTTTGATTCGTCTAATAAATGGGAGTTATTTGAGGACTTAATAGACATCAAACTCATGCATATAACTACGAAAGAACTATAATGTACTATGCATAAGCTTTAAAAATGTCTCTAACATTGTTTTGGATTTTTGGGATTTTACAGTTTGGCAATGAAAATCATAACTTTTTGGAGTTGTAGTTGTACAATTATACGGATAGTAAGAGTTAGAGAGTCGGATGAAGCAGGTTTTTGTTTAATCTCCTGCAAACTAAAATGAGGCACACATTTAGCTCCTAAAATTTTGATATTATCCTTGAATAAAAAATGAATAGGAGAAGCAACTGACATGGTAATACACAATGCACATAAGTTCTTACCTCACATAATATAAAGATTAATAATATGATTTTGAGACTAAAAATCAAACAACATTAATCAGACATTGAAATAATGAGAGTTAGAGAATCAAATAGTGCATCAGAAAAGGTTTTCATTTCACCAAGCACCTTAGCTTCATTGATTTATAACAACAGTCGAGCAAGTTTTTTTAACTGCAATTTTCATATTTAAGCACAGAAAATACTTTTTCTCATATTCTGGAAGTTCTAATCACCTCTAATTTCAATAGTGGTTGTTTCTCGACAGCTAGTGCAAATTTTCTGAGTCAACTATCTTATTCGTGAGAATTTATTCTCTCTGATTTTGTCTCCTCACTAAATGGATACACACACTTGTCTTACATCAGAGATATTCAATTCAATCATCTCTAAGCATAAAATTAAACTCAAAAAGATAATTGAGAAATATACATGCTACTTTATTCAATATCAGTAGTAACCAATAGATAAAATCTAATAAAACTTCAAATCCACTGACTTACATGTGAAAAACAATGAAATAAATGTAAAAAAAATCGCTTGTGAATAAAATGGAGTAGAAATGAAAACTGAGTGGAGAATATGGAGTCACCATAGTTCTTACATTTTCAATCTTAGGTTTTAATTTATCCAGTGCATTAAGATCTACATCAGTCAACAAGTTGAGTGAATCAGGCACATCAATAAATACAGAAATGATTACCTGGAATAAGAGTCTCATGTAATACCCCGTATTTTCCTAGCATAAATTCATTCCTAGAATGTTAAGAAATATTTTTCAAAATGAAGAATATTTATTTGGTGTGGAATTTTCAAGATTTAGATCTCCTGTTGTTTGAGAAATTGAATAATCTTTCCATCGATACCAAATTCTCCTAATTCAGATACTCGGTTGAGGAGTTAGAGCATTTTTAAGTTGACAGTGTGCCACTTGGACACTTGGCGCATCACGGATGTCAGTAAAATGATAATTGTCAAATTCCAATGGTCCTTTGCGATATCCCCACATCGTGGAGAGGGAAAATTTCCCAATTATCGATTCCCAGTAGCCCAACGTTATATTGGCGCGTCGTGCCAGTGGCCAATATGGCATTTCTATAGGACACAACGATGGTGGGGCGTTGCATTGAAGTTTCAAGTCCCAATTGGCAATATCTAGTTTGACAACGTGATAGCTCCGCATTGCGGAGACCACCAATTTCCCAGTCGTCAATCTCCAGTGAACCACCATGATAGTGGCAAGTCACGGTGGCTCATTAAATCGGGATGTTTAGTTCTCATTTCCAGTCCCATTTAGGAGTTTAAAAAGGGTATTTTGGACAATTTCCAAACCCTCAATCCGTCAAAAACACAGGATTAATCATATTAAAAGCACTTTGTGCTTATTATTCATCATTCTTTTCAAAAGCAAAACCCTAGAGCTCTAAAACCTCTTCTTTAAGAAATCAAAATCCTCTATAGATTCTCCAAGAAAGCTCTAAATTGAGGATTCCCAAGGCAGGATAATCAAGAATCCATCATCAAGAACTCAAATAGGAATCCATAATTCAAGAATCTACATCTAATCATTAATCAAGGTATGTAGGGTTTATTAACAAAGATCTCCTTTCTTCTTTGTGCCCAAAACCAAGATTTTACATTAAATTCATATGATTTTGAATGATATTCCATGAGTTTTGAATTAGGGTTCATACCCATTATTGCTCTTTGCAAGATTTTGAGATTTCCAATGTTTTAGAAGTTGAATTGCATGTCTATTTTCATTTTTCATGCCTATTGCAGTAATTTACAGATTTTGAGATGAAATATCATTATTTTCGGTATCAAGCATGACTATTTTGATGTTTTGACATGGGATTGAAGCATGGGTTATTACCCTAATATTGAATATTATTTTAAGAAATATGATGCTTTAAGCATCCTATTATCAGATTATTTATAGATTTTTATTAAAGCTTTGATCTTTCGATTATCAGATAAGTTTTCGAATCTATTTTTCATATTATTAAAAATTACAGAATTTAGATCAGCTTTATTTACAAATTTTATTAGATAAATGCATTAGTGGTTTTAGATAAACCCTTATGCTAGTTTTATAGTGGATTTCCAACAGAATGAGTATAGCAAATAAAAAGGGAGTAGTATTTAGCACCGAACGGGAAGTGTAGGTTTAGCGCATCCTACTTCCACAGATCTATGTAGCCAACATAGGTACAGATTATCAGCTTATTCCCACTTATATATGGATGACAGTTTCAGATGTGATCACTTAGCTTAGGTTATACTCCCTGGAAAGGGTATGACACCTCTCCCCAACGTGAGATTTCTTCCTTAGGAGGACGAGACGTTAGACTCCATGTAGCTTGCATGGGTTATGTCAGTTAAGAGAATCTCTCTGCTAGTAAAAGTAAATAAACAATTTTTCCCGACTAGTAAAACAAAGCTTTGAAAGAATTCCCTTACAGGTAAGCTTAAGATAAAGTGTTTTCCCTACAGATTAAATATTTTAGAAAAGATTAATAGAAAAGATTTTAGAAAACTAAGTGTAAAGGTTCACAAAGTTTACTCAGATTATGCTTTATAGAATGATATTAGCTACAGACTTCAGCTTTCACATTTCAGAATTTAGAGTGAGTCCTTTATGCACTTAGACAGTATGATTTAAAGAGAGAACACAAGTACAACTTTTTTAACTAAATGTTATGACACACTAGATTTATAAAGTATGATTGATTTATTATTCCAGATTTCAGTATTTTAGATATTCCAGCTTATGTGAGTCATTTACATTTAGCATGCATTATTTTATAAATTATGATGATGAGATGATGTTTTACTTAAGCATTTCACCCCATATACTCAGTACATCCTCAAAGTAGTAATCCACATATATGTCTATGTGTTATGTTGTCTAATAATGTAGGTTCAGGTGCTCAGTATCAGCCACGTGAGAAGTTCGAGCATCTCCGTCTACATACGACAGTTGGTGAGTCCTCATAGTTTTGGGACTTATTACTTAGATTTTGCAGTTTATCAGTTTATGAGATTTTAGCATTTTTTTCAGACAGTTTGAGTTAGCTGGGGGTTTATCCCTGTGACTCTCTAGTGTTAGTAATTGAGTCTTGTCAGACTGCTAGTTTTGATTCAAATTATTCAGTATTGATGTTTCAAATATTATTCTCAGATATTATAGACAATTTCTACATTCTAGCATGACTTTTATACCTATATTTCCATCATTCTGAGATTTAGGCTCAGTAGTATATAGACAAGGTTAGATTAAGGCTACTCATAGTCTTGAGCATCGTGTGACATATCGAGATCAGATTTTGAGGTGTTACAGCTCATTCATAACTGTAAGGCATTGTTTCTTGGACTTTTAAGGATGTGAACAATGTTATTTATGCTAGTACTAAGAAGGTACTGCCTAGTTAGCAATATAGTAAGGTCTTTTGCTTCCAATTTATATTACCACATAAACTTTTTTGAAATAAAATTAGATAGGTAGATGATTTGATGCTTACATGGTTATATATGCGAAGAAAATGTCATAAGTAAACATTGAATAGGACAAGATTAAAGGAAACTTACAAGAAAATGGTATGTGACGCTACCTGTAAAGCTGAAAAACTGAGGTGACCAAAAAATTAGAATAACCAGTTAATCAGGGTACTTCATCTTCCTAAGTTTTCGATGGTTGGTTCCACCTATTGGACAATCATGTATGGAATAAGAATCTAAAAAGCTTATATTTTCCGTAAAAAAAAATTCACAAAAATAAGAAAGAAACTTCCAGCAATTAGACAACATAAAGACAACAAAAAAACTAAATATAAATTACATTATATCTCAATTATGTCAATCAGAACATTCTCTTAATCAACATAGAGCAGCGAGTGAAAAAACATCATTGGTTAATCGCACTAAAGGTCTTAGAAATTTTACAATATACATAGGATTATTTTATCAATGAACCAACATGTGTACCGACTAATACTCCAGTTGGTGTACTACTTTTGAACTATTATGCACCATTCTCATCTCCTTCACATTCTCTACAAATTTTCTTTTGTTGTAGGCTACATTTTCTTTATTTTCTCTAACTTTTTCTTTCAAAATATGGAATGGCTTATCTATGTTCTTTACACTCTCCACCTCTGCTTGTAAATTTCATCTATTTTTGAATAAATTTTTAAACTTTTTTCTTCACTATTTTAGTAATAGATCGATATGTTTTGTTATATGGTTGTTCTTTGTTCTTCACTCTTTTGAAGAGAACTTTTTTTAATGATGGCATATTATGGTGTCTCTTTGTTCTATAGGATTTTTTTCCTCTTCTGATGCTCTTTTCTTTCTCATCAATTTTTCCTTTAGATTTCTAAATAAGGGTAATATCAATTTCTTGTGTAATGCCCCGTATATTTCTAAGCTAGAAAATGAACCATTGTTCCTACACATGAAACCTCCTATCTTGTGATTAATATTGGATTACATGAATTAGGATGAGCAAGCATAGCATGAGTGGAGCCAATACATGCCGAGAATGACGTAAAAATCTTTCATCTCTATCTCCACGAGGTCAATTGAAATAACTTTCTGAGACACTGTAATCAGGCAGTTCCTGTATACCCGTTGGGCTACAATAGAGACACCTACTGGGGTAGACACTCAAAAGGGTTTTGCTAAGATTTCGGGACTGACTCTAAAGTTGATGGCTATATAATAGGTTGCCAAAAAAAAAGAAGCTCCATGGTCTAGTAAATCATAAATATGTAAATGAATGACTTGCAATGTACCAGTAACTACGTCAGGAGAACTTTTGTAATCTTATCGAGACTAAAGTATATAGAGCTTGTTCTGACGCTGACCGCTAGTATCACTGGAAGCGTCACCCTACTGAGTCGAGTGGCCGGCTAGAATTGATGACTGAGGGGACTAGCCCTGTTGGCACAAATACCTACCTTTTTTAGAAACTGCTCGACGCTCTCAAATATGATGGCCTGGCTTACCACACCCAAAGCATACATCACTGCCAGCTCTACACTCACCCTGATGGTTTCTACTATATTTTTAGCAAAGTGGATTTGTATGACTACTACTTACACTACCTTGGGACATAGATCCTGGAGCTCTATCCATATTATCATTTTTGAATTTGGGTACTAGGTCATTAGCTAAAGATGGAGCTGGGACTAAATATTTCTGACGGAATTGAGGACGGTTTCAACTATTTGACTTTGGCTGAGTAAAATTAAAGCTACTTGTTCTATACCTCTTGTTCTCTCTCTCCTTGTCATTGTCCTTCTACTTCTCAATCTGTTAAGCATGGACCATAATCCTAGATATGTCCATCTCCTTAATTAACATCACAATCTTACACTTATTGACCATACTATCAGATACCCTAGACACAAACTTGCTCATCCTAGATCTGGTATCAGCTACCACATAAGGAGCATACCTAGCTAACTGAGTAAACATAAGGTAATACTCATTCACACTCATGTTTCCTTGCCTCAAGTTGATAAACTCTAACACTTTGGCTTCTCTCATTTCCAGCAGAAAGAATCTATCTAACAAGGCAGTAGCAAACTCTTCCCACTCTATAGGCCCTACATCTACGTCTCTATCTACCTTTCACTGCTTAAACCACGTATGAGCTACATCCTGTAATTGGTAAGCAGCCAATTCAACACTCTTACTAGAAGTTAACCCCATAATATCAATTACCTTCTGGACTATGTCTAAGAATTCCTGTGGATCCTCTTCATATTTGGATCTCAAAAACAGAGGAGGATTCATTCGGGTAAAGTCCTGAATCCTAGCTGCAGCAGTATTGGACACTGGGTTGGCCGGGAAAGCAGCTAGATGAGCATTTTATGCTTCTACAGAGTGAGCTGGAGTAGTGAATGAGGCTCTGAACTCTACATGGGAAACATGCTCGTTCAGGGGGTCTTCCTGAACAGGCGGAGATGTTGGCTAGTTCACATTTCTTCTTCTGTTTGTCTTTCTGGGAGGCATAATCTGTAAATAGAAGGGAGAATAGATTAGACAGAGAGTTTAACATGAGTTCATGCTTGGTTGCATGACATGAACACTAAAAGAAGGGAAACTTTTCTTAAAATACCTCGTAGTCTCTTGTCCATAAGAGTGGCGTGTTTTACACCCATGCACAAGACTGTACTCGAGGCGGCTTTCAGACTTTTTAGGACACATTAAAAACTTAGGCTCTGATACCAAGTTTGTAACGACCCAAAAGTACACCCTGGGTGCCACATGGTTCTTACGGTCCCGAGAGACCACAAGCTAACCCATGAGTTGGTACCTACTGTGAGCACAAAATAATATAATAACATATACGGAAGAATAATAGATAATCCATAAGGTTTTAAATAACTAAAAATAATATTGGATCATGAACCTGGAAACAACTGTCTAGAACTTATAAAATTATAACAAAACTATCTGATAGTCTATACTAGTCTGAAAAGCCTCTACTGACTAAATAAGACTTGATGGGACCAGCCCCAACTAACTCTATTTAACTACTAAACTAAAAGTATGAAAATAAATTTAGTCTTTCCTAGAAATAAAAGGTCTCACCACAACTACGGCTGATAATTTGAAAGGTCTATACGCGGTCCAGGAACTGAGCGTCCAAACCTATGATACGACACATCATAGCGCAAGAAAAAATAATATGATCAGTACTTTGAATGTACTGGTATACTAAATGAGGTAGGTTGATATGCATGGTTTCATGTACAGGAGTAATAACTGAATGAATGAATAGCATGAAGTACTGAATAGAATGAATGAAATCTGTAAATACTGAGAAAGTATGACCAAGCATAAAATATTTTCTTAATATAATCTGTAAACTGAAATGCTGAAATCTGATAACTAAATAACCGATATCTGTATGCTATGGTCAATACAATCCTGAACTGAAGTATAATGAATACTGAACTAAGACTATGGGAGATATCATTTAACCGACATACCCCAATGCACAAATTGGGGTCCAATCTGTGACCCCAATTGAAAGGGTGTTATTACTGTGCCATGGGTACTAACACTAGCTGTGTGGATCCATAGATGTACTGTTTTGAAGGACTAAGGATGTAAAACCTAAACTGACGGTGACCCCTGCGAGGTAGTCAATCCTAAACTGACGGGTGATTCCTCATATCCTACGCTGGCTACGTAGTTCTAGAGTACAGGAAATGCTGCTAATGACTCTGCCTATCTAACGAGGAAGCCACCATCCCTACACTCGTTCGGTGCTAAGTCCTACTCCTAACTGAAATGACTTGAGATATTGAACTGTTCTAAGTTTAATTGATTATGATGACTGATTGAACTGATAATGCTCATAACATATTCTGAATCTAATCCAACGATATTGAGACTAAGCAAACATCTAAGTTTTCGGGTATTCACAACCCCCAGGACTCTATAGCAATAATAGAAAAATAGTACTAAAACTTTGAGGACATAATATGAAAGCATTTATTCAAAATTCAATCTTGTAGGCATTTCATCAAACACTTGATATTCATAGTGTAAGCTAAGCATGGGAATAATTTAAATCTTTTAGTAATAACATGATTTCAACATCAACATCACGAATTATGAATTAAATCAGCGAATAACATCATTAAAACATGTGGGGTTGAATAACAACGACAATTTCATGTAAACACGGTGTAGAATTATAATTCATAGGAATTCATGGTTAAAATCACAATTAAAAATCATGAAAAACATTTAAAGATTCCAACTTGAATTTATAATTGGATATTTGGACTCCATGGGTGAAATAAACCCATAGATGAACACTTAACATACCTGGGTTGATGAATTCATGAGAATTGATGGTGAATTCTTGAGTTTTGATTTTGAACTTAGAAAGCTAGGAATTTTGTTCTTGAAAGAGGGATACTTTAATCTTTTTGAGAGAATTATGAAATAATGAGCAAATAGTGCTCTATTGGGACTTAAATCCCGTGTTTGGACGGATTTGGGGCTATCATAAAAGACCAAACGGTCCCTGGAATTTAAAACGCAAGAACCAAACCAATGTTGTGTATGAGCTTGAAACATGTCTCTAACATTGGTTTGGATTTTTTGGATATTATAGTTTGGCAATGAAAATCATAGCTTTTCGGAGTTGTAGCTGTACAATTATACGGATAGTAAGAGTTAGAGAGTCGGATGAAGTAGGTTTGTGTTTAATCTCCTGCCAACTAAAATGAGGCACACATTTAGGTCCTAAAATTCTGATATTAACCTTGAATAAGAAATGAATAGGAGAAGCAACTGACATGGTAATACAAAATGCGCATAAGTTCTTACCTTACTTAATATGAAGATTAATAATATGATTTTGAGACTAAAAATCACACAACATTAATCAGACATTGAAATAATGAGAGTTACAGAATCAAATAGTGCATCACAAAAGGTTTTCATTTCACCAAGCACCTTAGCTTCATTGATTTATAACAACAGTCGAGCAAGTTTTTTTAACTGCAATTTTCATATTTAAGCACAGAAAATACTTTTTCTCATATTCTGGAAGTTCTAATCACCTCTAATTTCAATAGAGGTTGTTGCTCGATAGCTAGTGCCAATTTTTTGACTAAACTATCTTATTCGCGAGAATTTCTTCTCTTTTATTTTGTCTCCTCACTAAATGGATGCACACACTTGTCTTACATCAGAGATATTCAATTCAATCATCTCTAAGCATAAAATTAACCTCGAAAAGATAATTGAGAAATATATATGCTACTTTATTCAATATCAGTAGTAATCAGTAGATAAAATCTAATAAAACTTCAAATCCACTGACTTACATGTGAAAAACAATGAAAAAAATGTAAAAATATATGGCGTGTGAACAAAATGGGGTAGAAATGAAAACGGAGTGGAGAATGTAGAGTCAAAATAGTTCTTACATTTTCAATCTTAGATTTTAATTTATCCAGTGCATTAAGATTTACATCAGTCAATAAGTTGAGTGAATCAGGCACATCAATAAATACAAAAATGATTACTTGAAATAAGAGGCTCATGTAATACCCCGTACTTTTTTTAGCTTAAATTCATTCCTAGAATGTTAAAAAATATTTTTCAAAATGAAGAATATTTATTTGGTTCGAAATTTTGAAGATTTAGATCTCCCATTGTGTGAGAAATTGAATAAGCTTTCCATCGATACCAAATTCGCCTAATTCCGATACTCGGTTGAGGAGTTAGAGCATTTTTAAGTTGACAGTGTGCCACCTGGACACTTGGCGCGTCGCGGATGTCAGTAAAATGATAATTGTCAAATTTCAATGGCCCTTTGTGATATCCCCACATCATGGAGAGGGACAATTTCCCAATTATCGATTTCCAGTAGCCCAATATGATATTGGCGCGTCGTGGCAGTGGCCAAAATGGCATTTCTATAGTACACCGCGATGGTGGTGCATCGCATTGAAGTTTCAGGTCCCAATTGTCAAAATCTAGTTGGACAACGCGATAGCTCCACATTGCGGAGACCACCAATTTTCCAGTCGTCAATTTTCGATGAACCACCGTGATAGTGGCACGTCACGGTGGCTTATTAAATCAAGATTTTCAGTTCTCGTTTCCCTACCCATTTAGGAGTTTAAAAAGGGTATTTTGGACAATTTCCAAGCTCTCAATCCGTAAAAAACACAGGATTAATTATATTCAAAGCACTTTGTGCTTATTATTCATCATTCTTTTCAAAAGCAAAACCCTAGAGCTCTAAAACCTCTTCTCTAAGAAATCAAAATTGTCCATAGATTCTTCAAGAAAGATCTAAATTGAGGATTCCCAAGGCAAAATAATCAAGAATCCATCATTAAGAACTCAAATAGGAATCTATAATTCAAGAATCTACATCTAGTCATTAATCTAGGTATGTGGGGTTTATTAACAAGGATCTCCTTTCGTCCTTGTGCCCAAAACCAAGCTTTTACATTAAATTTATATGATTTTGAATGATATTCTATGAGTTTTGAATTAGGGTTCATTCCCATTATTTCTCTTTGAAAGATTTTGAGATTTCCAATGTTTTAGAAGTTGAATTGATGTCTATTTTCATTTTTCATGCCTATTGCAGTAGTTTACAGATTTTGAGATGAAATATCATTGTTTTCAATATCAAGCATGACTATTTTGATGTTCTGACATGGTATTGAAGCATGGGTTATTACCCCAAGATTGAATATTATTTTAAGAAAGATGATGCTTTAAGCATCCTATTATCAGACTAGTTATAGATTTTTAGTAAAGCTTTGATCTTTCGATCATCAGATAAGTTTTTGAATCCATTTTTTAGATTATTATAGATTACAGAATTCAGATAAGCTTTATTTACATATTTAATTAGATAAATGCATTAGTGGTTTTAGATAAACCCCTTATGCTAGTTTTAAAGTGGATTTCAAACAGAATGAGCATAGCAAATAAAAAGGGAGTAGTATTTAGCACCGAACGGGAAGTGTAGGTTTAGCGCATCCTACTTCCACAGATCTATGTAGCCAACATAGGTACAGATTATCAGCTTTTTCCCACTTATATGTGGATGACAGTTTAAGATGTGATCACTTACCTCAGGTTATACTCCCTGGAAAGAGTATGACACCTCTCTCCAACGTGAGATTTCTTCCTTAGGAGGACGAGACGTTAGACTCCATGTAGCTCACATGGTTTATGTTGTTTAAAAGAACCTCTCTGCTAGTAAAAGTAAATAAATAATTTTCCCGACTAGTAAAGCAAAGCTTTGAAAGAATTCCCTTACAGGTAAGCTTAAGATTAAGTGTTTTCCCTACAGATTAAATATTTTAGAAAATATTAACAGAAAAGATTTTAGAAAACTAAGTGTAAAGGCTCACAAAGTTTACTCAGATTATGCTTTATAGAATGATATTAGCTACAAACTTCAGCTTTCTAATTTCAGAATTTAGAGTGAGTCCTTTCTACACTTAGACAGTATGATTTAAAGAGAGAAAACAAGTACAACTTTTAGAACTAAATGTTATGACTCACTAGATTTATAAAGTATGATTGATTTATTATTCAGGATTTCAGTATTTTAGATATTCTAGCTTATGTGAGTCATTTACATTTAACATGCATTGTTTTATAAATTATAATGATGAGATGATATTTTACTGATGCATTTCACCCCATATACTCAGTACATCCTCAAAGTACTGATCCACATATATGTCTATGTGCTATGTTGTCTCATAATGTTTAAAATATTATTCTAAGATATTATAGACAATTTCTGCATTCTAGCATGACTTTTATACCTATATTTCCATCATTATGAGATTTAGGTTCAGTAGTATATAGACAAGGTTAGATTAAGGCTACTCATAGTCTTGAGCACCGTGTGACATCTCGGGATCAGATTTTGAGGCGTTACAGCTCATTCATAGCTGTAAGGCATTGTGTCTTGGATTTTTAAGGATATGAACAATTTTATTTATGCTAGTACTAAGAAGGTACTGCCTAGTTAGCAATATAGTAAGGTTTTTTGCTTCCAATTTATATTACCACATAAACTTTTTTGCAATAAAATTAGATAGGTAGATGATTTGATGCTTACATGGTTATATATGCGAAGAAAATGTCGTAAGTAAACATTGAATGGGACAAGATTAAAGGAAACTTACAAGAAAATGGTATGTGACGCTACCTGTAAAGCTTAAATACTGAGGTGACCAAAAAAGTAGAATAACCAATTACTAATTTTCTTTGGTACTTCATCTTCCTAAGTTTTCGATGGTTGGTTCCACCTATTGGACAATCATGTATGGAATAAGAATCTAAAAATCTTATCTTTTCTGTAAAAAAAATTTCACAAAAATAAAAAAGAAACTTCCTGCAATTAGACAACTTAAAGAAAACTAAAAAACTAAATATAAATTACGTTGTACATCAATTATGTCAATCAGAACATTCTCTTAATCAACATAGAGCAGCGAGTGAAAACACATCATTGGTTAATCGTACTAAAGGTCTTAGAAATTTTACAATATACATAGGATTCTTTCATCAATGAACCAACATGTGTACCGACTAATACTCCAGTTTGGGTACTACTTTTGAACTATTACGCACCATTCTCATCTCCTTCACATTCTCTACAAATTTTCTTTTGTTGTAGGCTCCATTTCCTTTATTTTCTCTAACTTTTTCTTACAAGATATGGAGTGGCTTATTTATGTTCTTCACACTCTCCTCCTCTTCTTGTAAATTTCATCTATTTTTGAATAAATTTTTAAACTTTTTTCTTCACTATTTTAGTAATAGATCGATATGTTTTGTTATATGGTTGTTCTTTGTTCTTCACTCTTTTGAAGTGAACATTTTTTAATGATGGCATCTTATGGTGTCTCTTTGTTCTATAGGATTTTTTTCCTCTTCTGATGCTCTTTTCTTTCTCATCAATTTTTCCTTTAGATTTCTAAATAAGGGTAATATCAATTTCTTTGTGTAATACCCCGTATATTTTTAAGCTAGAAAATGAACCGTTGTTCCTACACATGAAACCTCCTATCTTGTGATTAATATTGGAGTACATGAATTAGGATGAGTATCCTAGTGATAATAGAGCATTTGATGTGGTATGCATGTTCATAAGAGTCACTTAGAGTAAGCCAAGCTAAGAACTTTTGAATCCACCAAGTTTTTGTGTGTGATTTCACATGGGTCATCTTTGAAAGAGCATAAATTGTTTTATAGGTGGCATTTTTGCAGATTTATACCATACAAATTGTATAGAATTGAATAAGCTTTCTGTCGATACTAAATTCGCCTAAAACAGACACCCGGTGAAGAAGTTATGGCGATTTAAAGTTTCAACAGTGTCATTTCAGTCAGTGGCACGTCGCACCGTAAGCCAAAATGACATTTGTTAATTTCCAATGTCTCTCTGCAATTCCACCGCATTGCGGTGAGTTTTTAAGTCACAAATAGGGGGAAAGGCAATATCTTGGCATCGCATCGGGGGCCCAAATCCAGTAATTTTCACACAAATTAAATGACATATCTAGAGGGGTATTTGGGTCATATTTCTACCCCTATATATATTCCATAAATATGGAATTAAGACATTATTTCACCAAAACATATTCTTTCCCTCAAAATCCTCTCAAGAACACATTAGGGTTTTCAATTGGGGATTCAAGTTCAAGCAAATTTCTCCATCAATCATCAAGAATCTTCCATCTAAGGTATGCGTAGTGTTCATCTATGGATCAATTTCGTTCATAGAGATCAAGAACCATGTTTTAAATATTATATTATGATTTTCTTGTTGTGATATGACCATGCACATGTTGATGATTGTTGTTTAAGTTTCAAGATGATATCTAAAGGTGTTTTCATGAAGTATATGTGTTCGTTAGTTGAAATCCATAAACTTTATGTGGTTTAAAATGGAGAAATTCATGAAAACACACCTAAGATAAAAAAAATGCATGCAAAGTGATTGCTAAAATGCTTAAGTTGATAAGATTCGTGTCCCATGATTTAATAGTTCTTAAATGACAAGTCCATGCTCTATGCTTTATGATTTCATATGAATTCCACGTGATTGATATGCGTCATTGTTATGATGTGGATTGAGCATGATATTGAATCTATCCAAGTATACACATGTTGTATGAATTTCCCTTCCATACGTAAAATATTGAAAAGTATGCTTAGTGTGAAATCCCCTACTTATGGTATGGTGAATTGTGGACTCCATTTTATGATCAAGTCAGTTATGTGTGTCAGTTTCCTTCCATCGTGTACTGGGGGTAAAAGTACCTAAAAAATATAGTTGTGTGCCTAGAGCCATATCACGTTATCATAATAATCTCAGTCAAGCCATGATCAGTCAAGTTTTTCAGGAAATCTCAGAAATCTCATGTTCTTAATAAATTCTCAGATAGTAGTACTATTCCATCAGTCAACGGAAGTCACTTACTTATTCCATGTACATCCAGTTAAATCATGTTTAGTCTCTTCGGATGGGAGTAGAAGTTAGCACCGAGTGAACCCAAGGATCGAAACTCACCTGCCACCTTAATAGTCATCCTTGTGATCAGAACTACGTAGCCAGCATAGGTTAAGTCATCTTAACCTGGCAGATTAGGGTTTATAAGGTGGCTTAACCTGTCAGTTTAGGGTTCCCACTATTCTAATTCGAGTACCTACTAGCTAAGGGTCACTCAAAGTTGTCCTTACCAGTGGCACTGTATTGACACCCTTCTAGTCGGGGCAGAGATCGGACCCCAACCTAGCTATATGTGTTATTGGGGCATGTCGGTTAAGAAACTACCTCCCACAGTATCAGTAAAAAATCTCAGATAGTTCTTCAGATTTCAGTATACTAGGACTATCAGTTACAGTCAATTCAGTTACAGTACGGAGCTCAGGTAGTTCCATTATATTAAGGACTGTCAGACAAAGTCATCCATGTTATTAAAATTTTAGTATCATTCATGTAAGATAACAGTAAACCATGTATTAGCGTACATATCCAGATATCATGTATTCACAATTTTAGTTACTATGTATGCATGTTTGTACTCTTATGTTCATATCAGTCAGTCAGTTAGCATTGTTCATGCATGTAAACCCTTTTGCATTTAGCCTACCTCACTCTATTCTCAATACTCCCAGTCGTACTGACACATTTGTATTATGGTGCTTTCTTTTATGTTACACCATAGGTTCAAAGACACGAGTTCCAGATTAGCAGTAGCATTTCAGTCGCAGTGTTGCAGAGAGTCTTCATCTATTCAAGGATGATATTATTTTATTTCATTCATTATTTCAGTTCAGTTTTGCTAGATGGAGTTAGTTAGAGACATATTCCTTCAACTCCTTATTTCAGATAGTATTTAGAGGCTTTCACATTTAGTTCAGATTTTAGATTCAGCTTTCAGTTGTTTTAGGTATTTTACCCTATATGGACGTTAGTATTTATCAGATATTCTATTAAGTTGAACATTATGGCCAATTGTTCCTGTTTTCTTCATTTTACAAGTATATTTTGCAGTGTACAGGTATAGATATTAGTCATGGGTTAGCTTGTGGTCCCTTGGGGTCATAAGCACCATGTAGCATTTCGGGTACCAGATTTGGGGTGTTAAAAACTTGGTATCAGAGCCTAAGTTTCAATAGAGTCCTAGAAAGTCTGAAAACCGCATCTAGTAGAGTCTTGTGCATGGGTGTTGCACACCAAATTTATGTGCAAGAGGCTATGAGATGTTTAAGAACAGTTTTCCTTCTTTCAGTATTCATGTCATGCCAGTGAGCATAATCACAAGTCAGTCTGTCAGTCTAATCCGCTTCTTCTCTTTATTTCAGAACATGACTCCTAAGAGAAGAAATTAGTCAGCCCCTCAGCCCAAAGAACCTTTGGGCGATCATATTTCTAATGCGGAGTTCAGGACTACATTTACCGTTCTTTCCCAATCAGTCGCTGCTCATAATGAACGGCCAACAGTTATTTCGGCCAATCTAGGGGCCAACTCAGTTGCAACGAGGATTCAGGACTTCACCTGAATGATTCCTCAAACCTTTCTTGGGTCTAAGGTAGATGAAGACCCTCAGGAATTCTTAGATCAAGTTTAAAAAGTGACAGACGCCATGGGGGTGACTACTGTTGAGAGTGCTATGCTAAGTGCATACTAGTTGCAGGATGTGGCTCATGCTTGGTTCAAACATTGCAAGTTCGAAAGATTAGATGATGCAGGTCCTATAGAGTGGGAAGATTTTGTCACTGCTAGAGTTCATCAACCTTAGGTAGGGCAATATGATAGTGAAAGAGTATTCTTTTAAGTTTACTCAATTAGCCAGGTATGCCCCTCATGTGGTTACAGACAGTAGATCTAAGATGAGTAAGTTCACTTCAGGGGTGACTGACAGCGTGGTTAATGAGTGTAGATCCTCCATGCTGAACAGTGACATGACCTTAGCTAGACCTATGACCCATGATCAACAGATAGAGGAACAGAAGATTAAGAAGAGGGAACAACATAATAAAAGATATAGTGACAGTTCCATCTCCCTCTCACAAGGAGGAAACCGTTCTCAGTCTCATCCTAAGTCATCAGTTCCATCTCCCTCTGTAGCCAGTGCTCCAGTTCCTAAGTTTAGAGACGGTAACAAAGATAGAGTGCCAGGCTCTAACACCCAGGGCAGTATTAGCAGTGCCCGCATCTATCCTTTTTCCTAGACTTGCAGTAAGCACCATCAGGGTATGTGTAGAGTAGGTAGTGGCATTTTTTTTGTTGTGGCAAGACAGGACATAGACTTAGAGACTCTTCGCATCCAGGTCCTCAGGGTGAACATAATCGCTCTTCATCTCAGTCCGATCTCCCAAATCAGCAGGGTGCCACTTCCAGTGCTACAAGCGGGCAATTCCCAAATCATCTCTATTCTCTTCAGACTCGACAAAATCAGGAAAGTTCTCCTGATATAGTTACTGGTAAGTTACAGATCTTTCATGTGCATGTATACGCTTTGCTAGATCGAGGAGCTTCTTTGTCTTTTGTTACTCCTTATATAGCAGTTGATTTGGAATCAGTACCAAAATTCTAGCCGAGCCTTTATCAGTCTCTACCCAAGTGGGTAAAACCATCATAGCCCGGCAGGTATGCAAGACCTTCCCGATTATGATATTTTAGAAAGTCACTTCAACAGACATAGTCGAATTAGAGATGACTGATTTTGATGTCATTCATATCATGGATTGAATTCATTTCTTCTATACCACAGTCGACTACAGAAATAGAATAGTTCATTTTCAATTCTCGAATGAACCCATCCTAGAGTGGAAGGGTAGTGTATCCGCTTTCAGGGTTCAACTTGTTTCCTACCTTCAGGAACAGAAATTGTTATCTAAGCGATGTGTTTATCATCTAGTTCATGTTAGATATTTCATTTTTGAGGCTCCCAATCTCGAATCAGTCCCAGTAGTGAATGAATATTCAGATGTCTTTCCCGAAGATCTTCCAGGAATTCCTCTCGAAAGGGAAATAGACTTCGGTATTGATCTTCTTTCAGATACTCAACCTATATTTATTCCGCCATATATAATGGAACCAGAAGAACTCAAGGAACTGAAAGAACAGTTGAAAAATCTCTTAGATAAGGGATTCATTAGACCCAGCATTTCCCGGTGGGGCGCACCAGTCTTATTCATGTGCAAGAAAGATGGTTCACTCAGAATGTGCATTGATTACCGTTAACTCAATAAGGTTACGGTCAAGAACAAGTATCTTCTTCCCAGAATCAATGACTTGTTTGACCAACTTCAGGGTGCCAATTATTTCTCTAAGATAGACCTCAGATCCGGTTATCATCAGCTCAGAGTTAGGGAATGTGACATCCCGAAGATAGCTTTACATATACGGTATGGTCACTTTGAATTTTTAGATATGTCCTTTGGTCTTACCAATGCCATAGACGCTTTCATGGACTTGATGAACCGCGTGTTCAAGCAGTACTTGGACATGTTCGTCATAGTCTTCATAGATGATATCCTAGTCTATTCCCATACAGAGCGTTATCATTCAGACCATCTCAGAATTGTTCTTTAGACTCTCAGAGATCACCAACTATTCGCAAAATTCAGTAAGTCCAAGTTTTGGCTAAGGTCAGTTGCATTCCTTGGCCATATTATTTCTGATGATGGCATTAGAGTAGATCCTCAAAAGACCAAACCAGTAAGAAACTGGACTCGCTTTGTTTCTCCATCAGATATCAGTAGTTTCTTGGGTTTTGCTGGCTATTACAAACGGTTTATTGAAGGATTTTCAACCATTGCATCCCGTATGTCTATATTGACTCAGAAGAAAGTCAAGTTCCAGTGGTTAGATCCTTGCATGAAGAGTTTTCAGGAATTGAAGACTCGACTCACCTTAGCTCTAGTCTTAGCTCTTCCAGATGGTTCAGATGGGTTCGTAGTGTATTGTGATACATCTAGAGTGGGTTTAGGTTATGTACTCATGCAGCATGGTATGGTCATAGCCTATGCCTCTAGACAACTTAAACCCCATGAGAGGAATTATCCTACTCATGATCTTGAATTAGCAGTCGTAGTATTTGCCTTGAAGATTTGGCGGCATTCTTTATAAGGTGTTCATGTAGATGTCTTCACAGATCAAAACAGCCTTCGATATGTCTTTTCCCAAAAAGATCTCAATCTTTGTCAGAGAAGGTGGTTAGATATCTTAAAAGATTATGACATGAGTGTCCTCTATCATCTGGGCTAGGCCAACATAGTGGCCGACAATCTCAGTAGACTGTCCATGGGTAGTATTTCTCATGTTGATGATAGTAATAAGAAGTTAGTCTAGGAAGTCCACCAGTTTGCTAGACTAGGCGTTCTCTTAGACGAGTCTTCAGAGGACGGTGTATATGTTCAGAGTAGTTTAGAATCATCTCTATTTTTTGAGGTGAACCAAAATCAAGATAAGGATCCTAGCCTTGTCATGCTAAAAGAGTCATTTTAGAATTAGAAAGTAGAGGTTTTCTCCCAAGGGGGAGATGATGTCATTCGTTGTCAGGGTCATCTCTGTATTCCAGGTGTAGATGATTTAAAGTAGTGAATTTTTGCAGAAGCGCATGGTGTGCGATACTCTATTTATCCAGGGGACACTAAGATGTACTGTGACCTACGGGAGATCTTTTGGTGGAGTAGGATGAAGAAAGATGTTGTAGAATTTGTGGTAAAGTGCCCTACATGTTAGCAGGTTAATATAGAGCATCAGAAACGTAGTGGTTCTATGCAGGAGTTTACCATTCCTACTTAGAAGTGGGAAGAAGTGAACATGGACTTCGTGATGGGTTTTTCTTGAACTCATCATCAGTATGATTGAGTTTGGGTCATTGTAGATAGAATGACCAAGTTAGCCCTTTTCATTCCAATCTATGCCTCTTATTCAGCTGAGGATTACAACAAACTCTATATCAGGGAGTTGGTCAGATTACACGGTGTTCCATTATCTATCATCTCAGAGAGGTACCAAGTTCACCTATCACTTCTAGAAATCATTCCAAAAGGGTCTTGGTACCCAAGTTCATCTCAGTACAGTTTTTCATGCTCAGACAAATGGTCAAGCAGAAAGGACCATTCAGACTCTTGAAGATATGCTAAGGGTGTGTGCAATTAATTTCAAGGGAAGTTGGGATGACCACTTGACTTTGACTGAGTTTGCATGCAATAATAACTATCATTCCAGTATTAAAATGGCTCAATTCAAAGCTCTCTATGGTAGCAGGCGTAGATCTCCAATCGGGTGGTTCAAAGTTAGATAGGCCTCAGTCATAGTGCCTAACTTAGTATTCGATGCCTTAGAGAAAGTCTAGTTAATCAGAGGCGATAGAAGTCGTATGATGATGTTCGTAGAAAGGATCTTGAGTTCGAGGTTGATGACTATGTCTATCTAAAGATATCTCCCATGAAGAGAGTAAAGCGGTTTGGCAAGAAGGAAAAGCTCAGTCCCCGATATGTTGGTCCCTTCAAGATTCTCAGTCGTTTAGGCAAGGTAGCTTATGAGATCGAATTACCTTCAGATCTAGCCTCAGTTCATCGAGTCTTTCATGTCTCTTTTCTCAAGAAGTGTATAGGTGATCCATCAGTTGTAGTCCCTATTCAGAGCATTGACAGTCAGAACAGTCTCTTCTATGAGGAAATACTGGTCAAAATTCTAGACTATCAGACTCGTAGACTGAGGAACAAAGAAGCTACATGGGAAGCAGAAGAAGACATGCGTACCAAGTATCCTCACCTCTTCTCTGCCAATCCAGATATAGCTCAAGGTAACAGTTCTCCTTAAGATTATTCAGTTTCCCGTTCAGAATTCTATACAACTTGCTATTCAGTTCATGCTCACGTTTCATCACAAATCTAGTATCAAGTACCATTGAATATTTCGTCATGCATTCATGTATCAGTTTAGTGTATAATCATGCATCAAATATGCATTCTTATTGGGATAGCTCAGTTATCAGAAATCTCATTTATGCATTCATGAATCAGTTACTCATATATCACATATGCATGTCCAGCATGATATGTTAAGCTTATCAGCCATGTCCATCATGAGATCATGTTCTAGGAGTGTATGTCTTTCACGTACTCTAGTTTATCTTCTATCCCCATTTCAGTCAGTCTCATTCGAGGATAAATGTTTCCAAAGGGGAGATATTGTAATACCCCGTATATTTCTAAGCTAGAAAATGAGCCGTTGTTCCTACACATGAAACCTCCTATCCTATGATTCATATTGGATTACATGAATTAAGATGAGTATCCTAGTGATAATAGAGCTTATGATGTGTTAAGCATGTTCATAAGAGTCACTTAGAGTAAGCCAAGCGAAGAACTTTTGAATCCAACAAGTTTTCATGTATGATTTTACATAGGTCATCTTTAAACGAGCATAACTTGGTTTATAGGTGGAATTTTGGAAGATTTAAACACTCCAAATTGCATAGAATTGAATAACCTTTCCATTGATACCAAATTAGCCTAAAACGGACACCCGTGAAGATGTTATGGTGTTTTAAAGTTTCAGCAGTGTCATTTAAGACAGTGGTGCGTTGCGCCATAAGACAAAATAAGGTTTGTCAATTTCGAGTGTCTCTCTGCGATTCCACCATATCACAGTGAGTTTCCAGGTCACAAATGGGGTGCAACGTGATCTCTCCGCGTTGCGCTGGGGGCCTAAATCAGGAAATTTTCATAGAAATTAAATAATGCATCTAGAGGGGTATTTGGGTCATCTTTCGACCCCTATATATATTCCATAAATATAGAATTAAGCCCTTATTTCACCAAAACATACTCTTTCTCTCAAAATCCTCTGAAGAACACATTAGGATTTTCAATTGGGGATTCAAGTTCAAGCAAATTTTTCCATCAATCATCAAGATCTTCCATCTAAGGTATGTGTAGTATTCGTCTATGGATCCATTTCGTTTATAGAGCTCAAGTGACATAATTTAAATATTATATTATGATTGTCTTGTTGTGATATAACCATGTACATGTTGATGATTATTGCTTAAGTTTCAAGATGATATCTAAATGTGTTTTCATGAAGTATATGTGTTCGTTAGTTGAAATCCATGAACTTTATGTGGTTTAAAATGGGGAAATTCGTGAAAACACACCTAAGCTAAAAGAATGCATGCAAAGTGTTTGATAAAATGCTTAAGGTGATAAGATTCGTGTCCCATGATTTAATAGTTCTTAAATGAAAAGTCCATGCTCTATGCTTTATGATTTCACATGAATTCCACGTGATTGATATGCGTCGTTGTTGTGATGTGGATTGAGAATGATATTGAAGCTATGCAAGTATACACATGTTATATGAATTTCCCTACCATACGTAAGATGTTGAGAACTATGCTTAGAGTGAAATCCCCTACTTATGATATGGTGAATTGTGGACTCCATTTTATGATCAAGTCAGTTATGTGTGTCAGTTTCCTTCCATCGAGTCCTAGGGGTACTAGTACCCGAAAAATATAGTTGTGTGCCTAGATCCATGTTATGTTTTCACAATAATCTCAGTCAAGCCATGATCTATAGAACTCAGTCAGTCATATGACTAAGGAAATCTCAGAAATCTTATGATCTCATTAAATTCTCAGATAGTAGTACTATTCCATCAGTCAATGGAAGTCAGTTATTTAGTCTATGTATTGCTAGTTAAATCATGTTCAGACTCTTTAGATGGGAGTAGAAGTTAGTACCGAGTGAACCCAAGGATGGGAACTCACCTGCCAGTTTAAGGTGTGATTCTTAGTAGTCATCCTTGTGTTCCAGAACTACGTAGCCAGCGTAGGTTGAGACTTCTTAACCTGCCAAATTAGGGTTGATGAGGTGGCTTAACCTGTCAGTTTAGTATTCCCACCGTTCTCATTCGAGTACCTTCCAGCTAGGGGTGACTCACAGTTGTCCTTACCAGTGTTGCGGTATTGACACCCTTCCAGTCGGGGCAGAGATTAGACCCCAACATAGCTATATGCATTATTGGGGCATGTCAGTTAAGCAACTACCTCCCACAATTTCAGTCCCAGTCTCAGTAAAAGAACTCAGATAGTTCTTTAGATTTTAGTATACCAGGATTGTCAGTTACAGTTATTTCAATTACAGTACAAAACTCAGGTAGTTCCATCAGATTCAGGACTGTCAGACACGGTCATCCATGTTATAAAAATTTCAGTATCAGTCATGTTAGATAATAGTAAACCATGTATTAGCGTACAGATCTAGATATCATGTATTCACGATTTTAGTTACTATGTATGCATGTGTGTACTCTTATGATTATATCAGTCAGTTAGTTAGCATTGTTCATACATGTAAACGCTTTTTCATTTAGCCTACCTCACTCATATACTCAGTACTCCCAGTCGTACTGACGCATTTGCGCTATGGTGCTTTCTTTCATGTTACACCATAGGTTCAACTCTTTCAACTCCTTATTTCAAACAGTATTTAGAGGCTTTCAGATTTAGTTCAGATTTTACATTCAACTTTCAGTTGTTTTGGGTATTTGTTACCCTATATGGACGTTAGTATTTATCAGATATTCTATTTAGTTGAACCTTATGGCCTATTATTCATGTTTTCCACATTCTACAAGTATATTATGCAGTGTAAAGGTAAAAATATCAGTTATGGGTTAGCTTGTGGTCCCTTAGGGTCATAAGCACCGTGTAGCATTTGGGGTACCAGATTTGGGGTGTTACACTTGGGCTTCAACATGCAATTTATACAAAAATCAATCTAAGAAAAGTAAAAGAAAACAACCATGAAATAAACTAGGTTTGTTGTTGTATGTTCCGTGCATAGAAAATTTGAAGTAAGCAGTAAAAAAATCTATAATTCTTTTAAGAATATGAAAGTTCATTCTTACCTCTTAATAGAAAACTTCTAAAGCTCCATCCTTCCAGTCAACTTCCCTTGGAGACTGTAACGCGTAGTCCCCCACTCGTTCTTGAAACCCCAATTTCTCAAATCCCTAAATAAAAAAATAAAGTACAAAATTATACATGCAAAGAGACAATAATTTAGAAATTGAAAGAAGAAAAACAAACAAAACGACAAAAGGAGAAAAAATAGGGAATAGCAAGAAAGAAAATAAACAAAGTAATAAAAGGAGAAAATAAGAGAAGAGACGTAGAAAAGAAGAAGAAAGAAAACTAATAAAGAACATAAAAGAGAAGGAAGGGAAAAACAAAATGGTGTAGTGGAAACCCTTTTCTTTTAAAGTAAAGACAGGAATTAGGGACTCATCAAAGTGAATAGGTAGATAGATTTTTCTCCATAAATCAAAAGTTTGGGTTTGAAGTACAATTTAAGTGACATTTGGTACAATAATTAACTACACTGTTGGTTCACTAGCAGTGTTGTACATATTTGGCTGCCTTTGGTACAATAATTGGATGTTGTGATAGTCCTATGACTATTGGCTTATATAATAGAGTAATAGTATCATGCCAACTCACTTAGATAATTTAAAAGGGATATTAATCAGACTTCTTTTATACCTTGATAGTTATAAGCCTCTTCACATGTTGGAAAAATCCTTTCCTTAGCTACTAGCACCATTTTCATTTAGAGGTTGATGTTATGTACCTAGACATGGCAAACGGTGCGGTTGCAGTTCAATCCCGCAAATATTTCAACCTGTCCCAATGCACACATATTTTTAATCCACCCGACCCGCATATTTATTAAAAAACAACTGTGTTTGATACTAAAAAAAAATCATAAAATCTTTTTTCCTTTTTGTATCTAGTAATATTAATTTAATAGATAATGACTAACAATAATTTCTTGACATCAATTGTGGATCTGTAACAACCCGCATTTTCGAGCTAGAAATTGAACCATCGTTCCTATATGTGCAAAACTTAATCCCATGATTCATAATTTAATTCATTTGTCCTGATCTTTATCCTAGTTTATGAAGTTATCTTAAAGTGAAAGATGTTCATAGAATTTATTGAGAGCAATGTCTTGATAAGAATATTTGATTCATCCAAAGTTTGGTATTCGATTATAAAGAGGTATACTTTGAACGTGTATAACTTTTGATATACTTGGAATTTTTCATATCAAGACCCACCAAATTGTAGATAATTGAGTCAGCTTTCCAAAGATACCAATTTCGCCTTAATCCGATACCCGACTGAAAAGTTATAGCATTTTTTGTGTGAGGCGGTAAACTGCCGTGATTACACCGCTCGACGGTGCCTATAGAGGTGGAACCAATAGTGCTCAGCAGTAAACCTCAAAGTTGGGATTTTTCAAAATAGTAGGTGACTGCGATTACACCGCTCGGCGGTGCCCATAGCGGTAGCACCAATAGCGCTTATCGGTGAGCCTCAAAATCGAGATTTCTGCTGAAACTTTTAATTCCAAGGGGTAGTCTTGTCTTTTACCTATAAACCCAAGTCATGTAAACAGTCAATTAAAATTTCTTTTGGACACAATATGCCCAAATTCACTCAAATCTATCAAGAAAAAAACCCTAACCTCCCTCCCAAAGATAAAGAATCTATACTTTTAAGTTCAAGATTTCCAAGAAACAAAATCAAGATTCGGATCCTATTCTTCGAACTAAGTAGTCTAAGGTATATGGGACTACTCTAAACACCATGGGCATAATATTTACTATTTTATCATGTTTAAACATCCTCAATCGCGTTTTTAAAGAAGAGTTTTGATATTGTTTCGAAAAGTATGTATTATGGAATTGTTTTGGTGAAATTATATGTTGTCTTGAACCTTTTTCACAAAATTTAAATCTTAAATATATATGTATATTTTCATTTGTAATGAAGAGTTTGATTGGGAGCATGATTGATAAAAACTCCCTCTACTTTTATGATGTCTTTGGTTTCAAGTGTTGTGGGTTGTTTGAATTGCATGAACTTTCTTAAAGAAAAAAAAAAGGTGAATGTCTTTTTAATGATCATGGATTGATACTACTTATGACATGTTGAGAGGGTGTCTTTCACATGATAAACGTTTATTATGTCAAATTAATAATTTCCATGGGTTTTGAGTAATGCAAATATGATATTGCCACCTTATGATCATACTATAGAGAGAAGAGTGTCTTTGATGTAAACTCAAATGAAAATCTATTGCATGAATCTCTCTCACTTGATGTTTAAAAACTATAGATGGTCATTAACATAAGGATAAGTGAAAAAGGGCTATATATATGTTATGGTGTGACATGAATCACTTGCAAGTCGGGGTATGACGATACCCGGTGATAGTATTCCCTTAATAGAACAAGTGTTGAATGTTTTGAATGTACTAATAATGGTTTTAAAGAACTAAAAGTTGGTCTTAAGAGAGTTAGATTGTTACCCAAAAAAGCACGAGTCGACAGACTCAATGATGGAAATCGTGGTTTGCCGACTCAAATTTTTGGCACCATGTTGTATGGTCTTGTATTCCTTGATTCATATCGTTTCAACTTTGGACTATGGTTAGGATCTATTCTTTGTGGTCTTGTGCCGTACCATTATATATTATTATTATTGGGAATTATTGCACCCTGCTCTGTGGACTGGAGTGTTTCCCATACCAATACTCCAACCCTTACGACAAACCTGGATTAGGAGCTTGGCCACCGAGTCAAGAGAGGATCCCATATATCCCGTGGTATGATAGAATTGTAGGGTGTACTAGCTACATCAGTAGAAAATATAAAGTGAGTCATGATTACTAAGAGTTGTTGAAATTCATTTCAGTATGCCCGTGTGTTTTCACTTATGCATTATGTTTATTATTTTATAAAATGCCCTCATTATAATTTATATAAAAACATGTTATTTTGGGTTGTTTCACATACTAGTACATTTTGTATTGAACCCCTATATTTTGGGTTCTAAGGCCCAATCTAGTGGTCCTGCTAAACAGTAGATTATTGTCAGACATTCAGAGTTGGTGAGCCTCCCTTACTTCGGAAGGAATCTTGTTTACATATATCGATCTCATTGTTTTTTAGTTCATGGTCCGAACGGGGGCCTTGTCCCGATTTCAAACAGATTGTTGTTTTTAGTTGTAGTAAAGATTTCGCAAATGTGTATTAGATGGTTTGAGTTTTATTGAACTTATGTCCGCATTACTCAGTTGATATATTAAAGTTACCATGTTTCCATTTATTTTCCGTATTTCCTTACAGTATATGAATTATGTATATAATTGCCATTTAGAGAAGGGCTCTCGAGCCTTCATGGTTAGGGATGCTTGTCCCATCCTTGGCCTAGGTTCGGTTTGTGACAAACTTTGTATCATAACGAGGTTCATGGACCCAGGGTGTCTGTGAAATCATGTCGGGTAGAGTCCTGTTTATGGGTATGTAGCGCGCCACACTTATAAGTAGGAGGCTATAAGGCGTTTAGAAATGTCTCTCTTCTTTTAATGATTTGTTTCAGGCCATATAGTATGAATGTCCTCTAATCAATGATTTCCTATATTTTAGAAAAATTATCATGCCTCACTCTTGATCCAACGAACAAAATGCCCAAGCTAAGGATGTCTATCCTACTCATGGAATACGGACCCATAATAGAGTTTGTACCCCAGAGTTTATTGCTACTCTGGGAGTTTCTCCAGTTTCGAATAGTCCACCTCGGGCCCTACGGACTGGTGTTAACCATCCCCAGCCTCCTCAAAGGGAAGTTTCGAATGCTGAGTTCCAACAGTCCATCCATATAATTGCTCAACTAGTGGACTCTCAGACCCGTCGGTCTGAAGATGTTGATTCTTTGTCTGGTTCATCTGAGGTTACACGGGTTGGTCAATTCATGAGGCTAAACACCCCCACCTTTACTAGCACAAAGGTTGAGGAGGACCCCCAAGGGTTCATTGATAAACTGGAGAAAAAATTTAAAGTTATGCATGCAAATGAGGTTGAGAGGGTTGAGTTGGCAGCCTATCAGTTAAAGGATTTGGACAATCAATGGTATAATGAATTGGAGGATTCAAAGGGTAGTGATGCTGAGCCTTCTATGTGGGGTGAGTTTGTAGAGGCCTTCCTAGATTACTTCATTCCCCAGGAATTGAGGGAAGACAAGGGTGAAAAATTTATAAATCTAAAGAAAGGGAAGATGAGGGTAAAAGATTATAACTTAAATTTCACCCAGCTATCCCATTATGCTCCAGAATTAGGGGGTAACATGAGAGCTCGCATGAAAAAGTTGTCATGGTCGAAATAGTATCTTTAATTTCTTGATCTAAATGATAGTAATAATCAGTGATGCAAGTTTTGAAGTATTTGATTACGTACAAGGAGTTAATTAGTAAAGGAAAAAATAATTTCGGGGGGATATATCCCTCATTAAAAAAATATTGTATATTTATCCCTTTTCATAACTGGCCTATATTCACTAACTTAAAGAAAAATCCTGAAAGTGATATTCTATTTTCAAAAGGCAATCTATTCAAGCCTTTACTGTCTTTTTTAATTGTTAGAATTAGAAAATTAAGTCACCCATTTTTTTAGCCCTCCAAATCCGATCCAAATGGGAAAAAAAATCTCTCTTCTACTTAATCATAAAACAAGATTGGGTCAGAATTGAATAAATGATTATGTTTTTTCAGTTAGATTGAGTCTAAAAGGGTAAAAAGTGTGTAAGTTAATTTTTAAAATTTAGACCTGATCTAACTTTAAAACCTACCTAAACATAAAAAGGCTTTTGTACATTGGTGTTCCATGTTTTGATAAGATAATATTTGAACATCATATAAGTAATACTGTATATCCATTGATTTACACTATATTTGATTAGACCAAATCTATCAATCTCCTAACCAAAATGAATGTCACGAACTACTCTGTGTAGTCTTTTTTTCCTTTTTTGGGCTAATTTATACCACAGTGTTTCTAGAAGCCTTTTATTAATAATAAAAATCTTCAACATGGATAAGTAAGGGGAATTAAGCCTTCCTTTACCAATCCTAATGAGGTAATGAACCTCTATTAATCAACAATCATGAAGAAAATAAGAACTAGAGAGAACTAGGTATCTTATGATCATCACAGAGTATGTAACATACCCAATGATGATATTACAAATGATGATGCTTAAACAGTACAAAAATATAAAATCCACGATGAAATTTGAGCTATCAAACTCAAACTTCCTTCTACAAATGCATAAATTTAAAAAAGAAAGATTGCCCATCTAAAGTAACCTGAAGTATTTTCTCGTCTTCATCTTCCAATCTGTCCAACAACATTTGATAGTTCATCAGTTATTCTTGGATTTATTGAAATTTGTTGAAGCTATTGACACTGTTGTATGATTTTTCTTTGTCATTCGCATTGGTAGGTGTCTTGGAACATACTCCCCACACTTTACCATCCCAGCTATGTTGCCTCTCATGTGTCTTTTTATTGCTTCCATTTTTTTGTTGTTGAGGTGAGATTCCATCTCTAGCCACTTTATCAAAGCACATATCCAACATATTTTCTTCCTCTTCCTCGTCAAAAATTCTCTCTCAAATCACTAAAATAAGTGTTAATTGGACTAAGTCCTGATGCTAAGGCCCCTGACTAATTTTTCATTAGGGTGCACTTTTAGACACAAATATGGAAGCTTCTGAACTGAATTTGCTATTCAAAGGAAGAGGTGAAACCTACTCCTCTCCATCAGCTAAATTAGCCCATCTAAGAACACTCATCTCCCCTTTCATCACGTCTTTGTTATTCCCTGTGGACAAATAGGCCCCCCTCAAGTTAAGTGATGGGTCACTAACCCTAACTTGAATAGATTGCTCACATATGCAGGCCTGGCTAGTGCTTTGTTGAAACTGTCAACTATTTGGTCATTACCTTGAATATGTATAACACGAACCTTTTTTTTCAACATATGGTGGCGGGAAAAGTGAAATTCTATTGCATTATGCTTCACACGATTATGGAGGACAAGATTCTTGCTTAGGAATGAGGTTCCATGTTATCTCAATAAATTGTAGGTAACTAATGTACTAGCATAATGCATATGCAAATTTGTTTATCAGAAAGATTACAAGGTAAGATAAATAAATATCTACTGGTTGTTTACGTTATTTCCTTCTATGGGTACGTAGAATCTGTATATGCTGAACAACAACTTCAACTAGAGTTCAAGTATAAACAAGAACACAATGAAGTATATCAAATACCCTCAACACAAGATCAAAATGACCTTTCCAAGAGGTGTATTTTATATTTTCAGAAAATAGATGAAACAAAAATAAATAAGGCCAAGTCGTCCGAATTCACGGACTTTCCTTAAGGAAATAATTCCCCTCACTGTACCCGAGGTTGTGGAATTTTCCTCCCAGGATAAAATGGCATTCAATCCAAATATAGTGGTAGCTCAAATATTTGGACTCATCGAACGCACTCAACAGTTTGAATGATCATACAGAATTTTTTAAGAGAAAAAAAGTATTTTTTATTCTGAAATTTTTCGTATCAAAACCTGTGGAAAAAAATAGGTTTTTATAGACATAACATGCCTCTTCTGAAAATAGGCAATGGTTCATGTCAAAGGTTACCATGTTTTGTAAATTCATGTTTGTTCATCCAAAGATTGCATCTTTTCCTGAACAGTCATCTCTCTCCATGAATCAGTATGTCCTTTTGATGAAGTATTGCACCCTTCTAAAACAACACATTAGTTCAAAACAGTGCAGTTATTTTGAAGCATTAGTTCTGTTCGGAATTATAGAAGAATTAGTTCAAAATTTCTGAAGTATTGCATCTGCTGCTGCATGCATAAATGGAGAATACAACTTTGTTTTGGTAGATTCAGATCATCAAATAAAATTTGTTCAAAAATATAGATCTCATTGATCGATCATTTGACAAATCCAAATACAAATACAAATCCGATGTCGAACCGAGTGAGCGACGACGACGACGACGTGATGCATCTCTTATTTCTTGCCTCACTTATCTATGTGGGAGTTTGTTTCATATTATAAATACGTTAAAGCTTATTTCTCCCACCAATGTGGGAGAATTTAGTAAGTTTTCCTATTTTTGAGTACACTTTCCATATTGGTATGATCTCAATTTTTCTCTTCCACTTGGTTTTCTCCATTTTCCATTCACACCTCTCATTTACTATAAACCCAACAATCCCTCACATAAATAGGGAATGGCTATTTTTCGTAAAAGTTTTACGGACAAGTATGTGATCATCAAGCAAAGACTGATTGCATCTGGATAAGTGGGGTTACCTTTTGAACCTTCCATAGTGAATATGTATCAGATGCACTCGGTCAATCGGTAGATTTGATATCTTTGAACCGTTGAGCTTTAATGCACACCTAGACAACACATATCATACAACCAGCCTTTTATTATTTATGGTTCTCACGGTTTTATTCTTTTCAGCCATGAACACGTTTTGGTTTTGTGAGAGCTTAAAGAATAGAACTTTACTAACATTCTCCTTGAAGAGGCTTCCACTTCTCCCTCACATAGGTGATTTCTAAACATTCAATCCTATAGATTAAACTATTTGGTCAAATCTGCCAAATTTAGATAATCACTAAAAGACTTTTCACTTTAATTCTTATCCTTGATTACTATACATTGTCTTCATCATGAGAATGGATTGGGTAATTGATAATGTTGAACCTGTCAGACACAACTTTGTTTGATCTCCTTGAACCTAGCTCTTGGGATCTCCAGTCTTCTTGTAGAGTTACCGCCATGATGACTTGTCCTAGGCCTTAAATCCATTCCCTTGGATTCCTTTCCACTCCTTCTATAGATAGGCCTTTTGTAAGTGGATCCGAAACATTATACTTTGACTTTACATAGTCAACAGTGATAATTCCACTAGAGAGAAGTTCCCTAATGGTATTATGTCTCCGTCGTATGTGACGAGATTTACAGTTGTACATCATGCTCCCTTCCCTACCTATTGACACTTGGCTATCACAGTGTATACATACTGGTGCCACTGGCTTGGGCCAAAAAGGAATATCTTCTAAGAAATTCCATAGCCATTCTGCTTCTTCACCGGCTTTATCCAATGCAATAAATTCAGATTCCATTGTAGAGCGAGAAATACAAGTCTGTTTGGATGATCTCCAAGAGACTGTTTCTCCACCGATAGTAAATACTTATCCACTTGTGGATTTTACTTCGTTCGATCTGGTGATCCAATTTGCATCACTATATCCTTCAAGTACCGCAGGATATTTATTATAATGCAAAGCATAATCTTGAGTGTATTTAAGATACCCCAAACTATTTTCATTGCCATCCAGTGAGTTTTGTTGGGATTACTTGTGTACCGACTCAATTTACTGATAGTACATGCTATGTATGGTTGTGTACAGTTCATAATATACATTAAACATCCCAATACTCTTGAGTACTCCAATTGCGAGTCACTTTTACCTTCATTCTTTCGAAGTGCAAAGCTCGCATCCAATGGAGTCTTGGCAATACCAAATTCCATATACTTGAACTTATCAAGTAACTTTTCGATATAATGAGACTGTGATAATGCCAACCCTTGTAGAGTTCGATGGATTCTTATAGCTAAGATTACATCTACAACTCCAAGGTCATTCATATCAAACTTTCTTCGAGCATTCGTTTTTTTGCATTTATGTCAGAAATGTCTCTACTGATGATCAACATATCATCCACATATAAACATACAATGACTTGGTGATTTGGAGTGTCTTTAATATAAACATATTTATCACATTCATTTATTTTGAATCTGTTTGCCAACATGGTTTGGTCAAACTTCGCATGCCATTGTTTTGGTGCTTACTTTAGTCCATATAATGACTTGATAAGTATACACACCTTTTTTTCCTTTCCTAGAACCACAAAACCCTCAGGCTATTCCATGTATATTTCTTCCTCCAATTCTCCATTTAGGAAAGCGATTTTCACATCCATTTGATGGATTTGAAGATCATACACCGCCGCTAAGGAAATTAACATTTGAATCGATGTTATCCTTATTACTGGCGAGTATGTATAAAAGTAATCAAGGCCTTCTTTTTGTTTGAAGCCCTTTACTACAAATCTTGTCTTGTATTTGTCAATAGTGCCATCAGCTTTCATATTCCTTTTGAAAATCCATTTAGAACGTAAAGGTTTATTTCTGGGAGGAAGATCAGCTAATTCCCAGGCATGGTTGCTTAAGATTGAATCAATCTCACTATTGACTACCTCTTTCCAAAAGGATGAGTCCGAAGATGTCATGGCTTTCCTAAATGTTTGAGGCTCATTTTCTAAGAGAAATGTTACAAAATCCGATCCAAATGAAGTAGACGTTCTTTGACGTATACTACATCTTGGATTTTCTTCATTATGTACATTCTCACTTGGTTCATCACGAGGTCATTTAGATCCTCCACTAGACTGTTCATGTCTAATTTTATACGGGTAAATGTTTTTAAAGAATTCAGTATTGTCTGATTCAATTACCGTATTTTTATTAATATCCAGAAGTTCGGATTTATGAACCAAAAATTGACATGCTTTACTACTTTTAGCATATCCTATGAACACGAAGTCCACCGTTTTAGGTCCTAGCTTAACCCTTTTAGGCATAGGAATTTGGACCTTTGCTAGACAACCCCACACTTTGAAATATTTTAAGTTGGGTATCCTTCCTTTCCATTTTTCATAAGGAATTGATTGTTTCTTACTATGGAGAACTCTGTTGAGTATATGATTGGTTGTAAGGATAGCCTCCCCCCATAATTTTATTGGTAAATCAAAACTTATAAGCAAGGCATTCATCATTTCCTTCAAAGTTTGTTTTTTTTCTTTCCACAATTCCATTAGATTGAGGTGAATACGGGGTTGTAGTTTGATGGACGATTCCATTTATCTACACATATTTTGGCGAAGGAAGATTCATATTCTCTGCCCCTTTTACTTCTATCATTTTTATCTTTTATCTAACTGATTTTCAACTTAAGTTTATGTTGCCTAAACGCATCTATTGCTTCATCCTTACTATTTAGCAAATCGACATAACAATATCTAGTGCAATCGTCAATAAAAGTTATGAAATACTTTTTCCCACCACGTGATGTTGTTGACTTCATATGACAAATGTTAGTGTGTACTAAGTCTAAAGGATTAGAATTCCTTTCACCAAACTTATAAGGATGTTTGGCATACTTTGATTCTACACACGTTTGACACTTTGATTTATTGCACTCAAATTTTGGCAAAACTTCTAAGTTAATCAGTTTTCGTAACGTTTTATAATGAACATGGCCTAAACGTTCATGCCAAAAATAATAAGACTCAAGCAAATAAGAATAATTTGAACTTTTATTTATTTCAACAGTCATTACATTCATCTTATAAAGGCCCTCGGTGAGATAGCCTTTTCCTACATACATTTCTCCTTTGCTAATTACAATTTTTCTAGAAATGGTTACACATTTGAATCTGTTCTTTTCTAGAAGTGAAACATAAATTAATTTCCTACATAATTTTAGAACATACAAGACATTGTTAAGTGTCAAGACCTTTCCCGAAGTCATTTTCAAGCACACTTTCCCTGTTCCTTCCACCTTAGTAGTAGCGGAGTTAGCCATATAGATCATTTCTTCTACTTGAGCCAGAGCAAATAATGAAAACAACTCTTTGTTGGCGCATACATGGAGGGTGGAACCAGAATCCATCTACCATTCGTGAGGATTCCCCACCAAGTTGCATTCTGAGAATATAGCACACAAATCATCGCATTCTTTGTTGGATTCAATCATATTTTCTTGATCCTTTTTCTTGCCTTTCTTCGGGGAATGAAAATTTGTGGACTTGTGTCCAATCTTGCCACAATTGAATCATTTTCCCTTGAATTTCTTCTTGGGTTGATAGATTCCTTATTCAACTTTCTTTCCTTTCTTAGAATTGTTTTGATCATCTTCTACAATATATGCTCCATTAATTGTAGAATTCCCTTTTGCACTTCTCTCGGCAACCTTATTATCCTCTCCAATATGCAGTCGTACAATAAGATCTTCAAAAATTATCTCTTTGAGTTTATACTTCAAGTAGTTTTTGGAGTCTTTCTACAAAGGTGGTAGCTTCTCAACTATCGCTGCTACATGAAATACATCATTCACAATCAAACCTACAAAACAGTTTATGTGAGCATTAACAACCTTTTTAATTTGTTCAACTAAGGTACTTTTCAAAGATATACCTTCTGCTAGGAGATCATGTATGATGACTTGCAAATCCTGCACTTGAGAGACAACTGATTTTTTATCTATCATTTTAAAGTCCAGGAACCGTGCAACAAGGAATTTCTTAATTCCCGCATCCTCTGTTTTATATTTTCGTTCAAGTGCCCCCCCACAATTCCTTCAATGTCTTTGTTCCACTGTAAATATTGTAGAGGTCATCTTGGAGACCACTCAGAATATAATTCCTACAAAGGAAGTCTAAATGTTTCCAAGCTTCTACAACTACGAAACTCTCATTTTCCGAGGTTTCCTCGGGAACCTCAGGAGAGTCTTCGCTAGTGAACCATTGCAGACAAAAAGTGGTGAGGTAAAAGAACATCTTTTGCTGCCATCGTTAAAGTCAATGCCCGCAAATTTTCCAGGCTTCTCCGTCGGTGCCATTATAGGCGGAGCATTTGTGAGACTTGATGTGGCAATATTAGTTGCCCCCACAGATGTTGCCGCATCTTGCATTTGACTATCGCTTGTCATTTTTTCTGTCAGTACAAGACAAAAAATACTTAGTATTTTCAAAATACTACTTATAAAGTTAAGCAACTTTAAACTTTTCTTCTTCTTTCTAGTTGACAATGAAGTTTATATAACTTCCAATTGTCAACCAAATGATCTTTAACATGTAATGAAGTTTTTATGACTTCAAATCACTAGTTAAGTTCAGGCGGAGTAGAAAGTTAAAACTTTAATCTCCAAAAACAAGCTATACAGATTCTGAAACTTATTTCCTTAAGATTGTTATTTTCTTCTACGGGTACGCAGAATCTGTATATGCAAAACAACAACTTCAACTAGAGTTCAAGTATAAACAAGAACACAACGAAGTATATCAAATACCCTCAACACAAGACCAAAATGACCTTTCCAAGAGGTGTATTTTATTTTTTTCAGAAAATAGATGAAACAAAAATAAATAAGGCTAAGTCGTTCGAATTCATGGACTTTCCCCTCACTGTACCCGAGGTTGTGGAATTTTCCACCCAGGATAAAATGGCCTTCAATCCAAATATAGCGGTACCTCAAATATTTGGACTCGTCGAACGCACTCAACAGTTTGAATTATCACACAGAATTTTTGAAGAGAAAAAAAGTTTTTTTATTCTGAAATTTCTCATATTAAAACCTGTGGAACAAAGTAGGTTTTTATAGCCATAACATGCCTCTTCTCCTCTTCTTAAAAGAGGCAATGGTTCATGTCAAAGGCTACACATGTTCTGTAAATTCATGTCTGTTCATCCAAAGATTGCATCTTTTCCTAAACAGTCGTCTCTCTCCATGAATCAGTGTGTCCTTTTACTGAAGGATTGCATCCTTCTGAAACAACACACTGTTGCATTTTGGTAGATTCGGATAATCAAATAAAATTTATCCAAAAACATAGATCTCATTTTCCAATGCCGAAGTCGAAGCCGAGCGAGCGACAACGACGACGGCGCGAGGCATATCTTATTCCTTGCCTCACTTATCCATGTGGGAGTGTGTTTCACAATATAAACACTTTAAATCTTCTTTCTCCAACCAATGTGGGAGAATTTAGTAAGCTTTCCTATTTTTGAGTACACTTTTCATATTGGTGTGATCTCAATTTTTCTCTTCCACTTGGTTTTCTCCATTTTCCATTCACACCTCTCATTTACTATGAACCCAACAGTTTGTTGGATAAAATTAGTTAAAGATAGTAACTAATTTGGAGATTAACATTTAATTTTAACTCCGTCATAATAGTACAATCATCAGATATAAATATGAAACTTTTAGTTCGTGCAACATTATCAAAAAGTGAAAAAAAAACAGAATTTTGTACATGTAATTACAAGTAATATCAATTGCTTTTAGTTAAATCAAAAATAAATTCCTTATATCTTTAATCTGTCTAGAAATATTATATTATTCACATCAAAATATTTTTTTCTGTTTAACAAAAATTACTTTTACTAAATGAAAAGTTTATTACATGCCTTGTCTAGGTTGTATGGTATCTAAGATGGCAATCATTTTCATAGGAAGGTAAAACTGAAAACGGGTATATAATATATATATGCAACCATTATTTATTTACATCAAATCATTGTAATAGAAATTAAATAATTGCATACTTTAAATCAGTGTTTTAAAAGGCAGTGGTGTAGGAGACATTGCATTTTACTTAGCAGGGGGTGAGCCGAAAGCCTCGAGGCATGGGGATTAAGCTTCATATATTTTAATTTTTTTAATTAATAATATAGTAATACAATATAATAAAACAAAATATTACTAAAAAACACAATAATTGATTAAAAGGTCATGGAAAATAAAACTTCTAAATGCAACAATACAAAAGCTAGTATGAGAAACAAATTAACTCTAGCATCTTAATATTCAAACAATAAAAGAATCACAACTTCTTAAAATATATGACCATGCAATTTACCTCTCTAAAAAATAATCAATAAGCGATTAGTATTACAATTAAAATATCACTGCATGAATAAAACTAAAATACTTCTAAACAATAAAATAATAAAATATGATAATTTTGAAAATTATAAATAAAAAATTAAAAAGAATAAAATAAAAAACATTAATAACAATTACAGGTGAAGATGTAAAATCCGGGTATGTATTTTAAAAGAAATGTAAGTGATATTCACTCTCACAATATTCTCAAATTGTAACTAAGCAATAAAAGTTATAGATTTTGAGTCCTTTTACCATTGAGTTGCAGACTATACTTTGTTTAGGAGGTGCAGTGCTAGTTATTCATACCTAAAACAATAATTTGATCCTACATGCACAGTGTATTTTTTTGGCCAAGGGGGTTCGGATGAACCCTCTGGGCTCCATGTAGGTCCGACCCTGATAGTAGACTATAGGCTTAAACTTGAGATATGGGTAGTGGTAAAAAGGATAGTAGCTTAAGATTAGTGATGTATGTTTTATGGGAATGAATTAGTAGGCTTAATATGGGGTGTGAAATAGCTTAGGTTGGCAACTTGTGAAAAAAAGAGTGGATAATTATGATATTTATGTACATGAGGACTAGTGTTAAAATGAAGAATTGTGGTGGAGTCATTAAGTTTATAAGAGCGTGAGTATATAAGAATAAGTTGAACCCGGAGGTAGTATGTTGTTAGATAAAGTGTGATGTGTACGAGTGTCACGTGTACCTAGATTTCATTCTCGAATCTCATAGTACGGAGAAGACTAAGGAGTTATTGTGTGATGTTCTTTAGAGATGAATGGAGGAACTATAAGTAGTCAGTATGTTCCTTTGGTATAGTCTTAAAGATTTTATTATGATGTAAGTTATGTGATTAACGGTCTAATGTTAGAATGTTAAGTAGTGGAGAGTGGATTTTTATGTGATAAGGCATGAGGATGGGTATGCTCATGAGACTGGGAGTTGTAGGTTTATTGCTATAGACGATGGTGAAAATTAAGAGTAGCGTTCTTGGAAAGCAATGCCTTTAGAGTATAGTTAAAAAGGGGAAGTTTAGCATTTATGTGTATGGTGATACCCCATTGTGTTGAGTATTGTTATTGTAAGATTTAAGGAGAAGATATGTCCTTAAGTTTAGGATTGTGACTTTGATCTAAGGGGGAGATGAGGAATTAAATAGTTCCTGTATTTTCTTGTGGTGTCAAGTTTCAAGTAAGAATCATGATAAAATCAATTCCTATGCAAGCAAGCCCCTCCTACTCCAATTTAAGAGGTCATTCTACCAAAGTCTTATGTATTCAAGTCTTGCCTATATCGAAGGTTTGAGTTCTCTATGTAACTCATGTCATGTTCCGACCTCCAAACTAGAAGCAATAATGTCCCTTGGTAATTTAATATTTCAGATACTCAAGCTCTATGTTATGTTGCTCATGATTGATAAAAATTCATGTCTCACAAAATGCTTGGTTCTAATAAAATATTCTTTCTAAATGTTACTGATTCATTTTATGTCGGGATTACCCAAGATGATAAAGTTGTGCGAACTCATGACTATTTCAGATCTGAAAATGAGAAACGATAGCTTCGAGTAGATGTCCTTGTCTCAATTGTTGACTTCATGAATCCTAAACTTATGTTATATTATTGATGATGTAACCACTTATGTTTCTCGCTATGGTTTGTCCTAAGGACTCATGCTATGTTGTGTTTATGCCAGAGTATCTCTCTACTTATGATCAAGACACTTGATATATAAAGCACTTCATGATTATATTGTATCTTTACCTCATGTCCCTCCTTGAGTAATAAGTATAAGTTATAGTCTAATAGTGGAACTCCCATTCATGATGCTTATGCTCGGGTTCCTCAATGACCCTCCGTATATTAGTGTGATGGATGTTGTGAAAGTTTAGTAATGTCTTAGGTAAGGGAGTAGATGTTCTTCAATGTGAAAATTTTGATGTAATTTCTTGAGCTAAGGTTATAGGTGAAGGGGAAAAGAAGGAGATGAACTTTCATTAAATGAAATAGTAAGAAAGGAGATATATGGAAAAAAATCTTGGTAATAGTGATAGAATTTACCGGTCCTAGTGGGGAGATCCATGAAGTGGGTGTAGTACTGATAGGCTTGAATATTATGATTGATGAAAATTCAAACCAAAGTGCTATGTGGTTAGTACTCCCTGAATTAAGACCCGTGGGTGTTTGATGGTAGTGATAAGGTGAAGTAATATCCTTAAAGAGATGTAGGGTATGAGGTCCCATAGCTTAAGCTAGCTCTTCTTTTCTCTGAGTTAGGCTTCAACATAGGAGTATTACGTGGCGGGACTCAAACTCTTGTGGTTAGAAGTGTTATGAGATAATTGTAAGTTGGAAATAATGAAGTATGTTATTTTTTGTTTGGGCCATAGATAAGTAGTGTTTCTAGGTGTGACATCTATTCTTTGTATCTTGTGAAGTAGAGAATGTTTCTATTCCTATCTCCTGCAAAATCTCATTTCATAGTTGTACCGATGTAAATCAATACCTATGGTCACCAAATAAACTCACATCATATGTCGTGATGATTACGATCCCAGGATATCATGTGCAAGGTTATCTCTATGTAAATTCTTATATCTTACGCTTCGTGCTTACATATTTCAATAGGGGTTATCATGAAGCTCTTTTGATGTCTTTGCATATATTGTTGAGGAGAAATTTTCAATGCGAGGTTACTTTCATTATTTCATACTTTTAGAGCTTGAACAAGTCACTACCCATCATTCGAGGATGAATGATCCCAAGGGGAAGATAATGTAACACCCGCACCTTTGCGCTAGAATTTAAACCATCGTTCCTACACATATAGACCAGAACCTAATATATGTGTGATTATATGTGTGATTATCAATCCTATAGTGTTTGAATACCTTTGAAAATGAATTTAGGTCACAAAAATCCCCTAATACAAAGTCGAGTTGAAAACTTTTCCTATCGGTTGATTTTTAGTTGACGATTTTCCATGGGTCAACTTCCAGTGACTGTTTCTCATAGTATATAAAGATTAATGTGGCCTACTATATATCAAGTTAAGTACTTTTGAGTCTTCTTTCCAATGCCTCCGACCATTCATCAATCTGAGTCTGGAGTAAGAGGTTATGAGTATTTGAATAAGGCACCGTACAGGTTGTATGATTGTGACACCCTATAGTCGTAACACTCATTTGATGCTTCTAAACTGATCATTAGGACCACAGTAGTGATGGTAGATCATGTATTGACATTTTGGGGCATGTTGGGAGTGTTTATGGACCTCAAAACTAAGAAGGCGCCGCAAACTATAACATAGGCGATGGCTTGACATCGCCTTACCATCACCAACGCTCACTGGAAAAGGTTGGCAATAAGGTTGGTGATGCAAAGCCTAATGTTTTCCATGGAATTAGTGCCGCAAACTTCAATGTTTGCCAAGGATATGGAGCAGCAAACCATATGGCTAAGTGGTGCAGAAACTCTATTTTTGACTATTTCAAGGGCAACATGGTCTTTTATCACCCAATAACCATCCCTATACATCTTAACAAGAATTTAAGTCCCTAAAACACGTTTTAACCCTAGAAAATCATTAGTTAATCATCTAAAACACGAGGAGAAAAACAACTTAAGGGTTGGGCAATCAAGCTTAAAGGTTTAATCTTTTCGTAAATTCTTCATCATTAAGGTATGTGGGTTTTTCTAAACTACATGGGTATGATGAAATCATTTTTATAATGTTTTGAACGTTGAGAAATCATGTATTTATGAAGGGTTTTGAATTACATTAAAAAGTATGCTTTGTGAACTCTTTCAATGAGATAATGTTTTGGTCTTGAGGCCTTCCCCTAAATTTGATTTGTACTCGTATATAAGTATGTATGCTTTTTGAGTTTGAATGTTGAATTGAGAGCATGAACATTTATAATCCCTCTCTTGTTATAAAGCCTCTTGTTTTCATATGTCATGAATTATTCAATTCCATATTGAGAAGCGTGAATACAAATATATTTACTATCTTTTAAGACTTGGTTTTGGTTATAAATTTAAGAGAGGGTGTTTCTTGTTAATATAGATGAAAAGTGATGATTTAAAGAGTTGCATGCTTTGCTAAAAGTAATGGACCACCACATGTTTTAAGAGTTGAAAGAGAGAGTCTTTGCATAAGTTTCATGTAATTCGATATACAAATCCTCCTGTACTGTTTGAATGACTTGGTGGTCTAAACATTATTTTGAATGAAAGTACTGTAACATGATATTTTATGGCTTAGAGATATGACTTGAAAGTTTTGGTATGACGATACCAAACAAATGTATGTTATAACTGAGTAAGATTTTCAAATTTTGATTTCAAAGAATGGATGTCTTAAATAGTTAAAAATGGATTTAAAGAGAGTTAGGTGGTTATCTGAAGAAGGCATTTGAGTGGAAAGGCTTATTGTGGGAAATCGTGTTTTGTCGATGCGGGTTTATTATGTCCCCAAGAGGGACCATACGCTGGCTTTGTGCCCCTTAGCGTATAAGAGATAGAGACTCTAACCCTTGGGACAATCTTTGGCTAGGGCCTTGACCACCTAGATAAGAGTGGATTCCTTATAGCCCGTGGGATTGTAGAGTTGTAGGGTGTACCACCTAGATGAAAACTAAGATAAAGAGTAAGTCATGGTTTCAAGAAATATTTTAAATTCTTTTAAGTATGCCCATGCATTTTCATATATTGTATGTAAAATATTTCATAAATTGCTCTCACTTATGTTATATAAAAGTATGTTATTTTGGATTAATCTACGTACCGCTACATCTATATTGACCCTGTATATTTCAGGTTCTCAGGCCAGTCTAGCGGTCTTGCTAAATAGTAGATTGTTGTCGGACATTCAATGTTGGTGAGCCTCCCTTACTTCGGAAGACGTCTTGTTCACTTGTGTTAATCTCATTTTGTTTTGGTTTATGGTCCGACCCGGGGCCTTTTCCCGATCTTCAAACAGAAATTATTTTCCTTCAGTTAGTAGAGATTTCGCAGACAGGTGTTAGATGGATTTGAGTCTTGTTGAACTTATGCAGTGTTGTTTTCTTAATGTAATAAGATGACTATGTTTCCGTTTAGTTATCTTTTCTGCATTTCCTTATAAATATATGAATGGTGTGTATGATTGCCAGTTAGCTCTCAGGCCTTCACGGTTTGAAATGTCCGTGTCGATCTGGGCCTTGGTTCGGGTCGTGTCATACACACGAAAAAAAAATATGTTTTCAGTCTACCCAATTCGCATATTTGAAAAAAAAAAAATACAACTGTTTTTGATACTTAAAATAAAAAAAATCATAAATTCTTTTTCATTTTTCTGTCACGTAATGTTAGTTTAATAGATAATGACTTAAATTAATTTAATGGACGCCAATTGTGAAACTTTCTTAAAGTCATAATAAATGTCAATTTTTACTTGACTTCCAAACGACTTGATTTTCAGTTACATCAAAAAACAAGATTAAAATGGATTGTTATTTATGTTGTTCCAATAATTTTCTCTCTTATAATTTGTTCCTTAAAAAAAATTCTTTCTTGGTAATCTTGTAAATCTAATACTTACTAGTCATATCATCTTGCGGAATTTTTTATGCAATATGGGTTGACTGGAAAAAATGAATTAATAATAACAATAATTCACTTGCCTTTTTTTTATGTTGATTTTTTTTTTAAGAATATTATATTTTTGGTAGGTTGTTAAGATTGATAAATACAACTTTGACTTACAAGAAAATCTAATGTAAATCAATGTATATAGAATGTTATTTATAAAATTTCCAAATATTATCTTTGTAAAAGCATATCATACTAACTATAAAAACCCTTCTTTTCTACTTTATTTTTTCACCCTTTAGTTGCTTTCTGTGACACAACTTGAAAGCAAGAAATTTTCAAGTACAACTTCTTGCTCTCTTTTCTCTTCTTTCGTCTAAAGCCAACTCCATTGACTATATCTCTTTGTATCAAGGATGACCATACTATTGGTCGAGTTAATTTGCAAACACACTAGTAGTCTAGTCCTCTGGACATCATGCAAGGATAATATTGAAATTTTAGTAAGAATGAAATGCCATATAATCCTCGCATGATGCCCGAGAGGACTAGATAGTAGGCTAACAAATGAATTCAGACAAATTTCTTCCTTGATACAACCAGGTAAAGTTGGTGCCATTGGGGTTAAAGGATAAAAGTTAGTTGTCGGAGTCAACGAATAGTTGGGTAATGTGGATGTTCTCCAACTCATTATGCAGGCCCAAACTAATGATGCACAGGAAATTGCATGCTATAGACCCAAATATGGGTAGCTTTAGATATTTGACCCTAAATAAGAATAGTCTTTCTTACTTTTTAATATACTAAAAGTATCATTTTGCCCCTCTACACCTCAAATATATTTTTAAACTTTTCATACTCATTTATCTCTCAAATTTTATTTTTTATTATTTTCACTTTTTTGTTTTTCCTTTACTTTTATAATACTACTTTTTTTTCACTTTTTCCTTTAAATTTATTATTCTGTTTTTTATCATTTTAAGTTTTTATTTTTTCCTTTAACTTTATTTTCATGTTTTAATTTATTTGTCTCATCATTTATTTTCTTTTCTTTTTCATTTTTCTCAACCATTATCTATTTCTTCATTTTTTTATTTTTTTTATTTATTTGTCTTTAACCTTTATTTAGAGTTTTTTTATTTCTCTTTTTTTTCCCAGATTTTTCTCAAATATTCATTCTTGTTGTTTATCTTTTTTCCTCATTTCTCAAATATTCTTTCTCTTTTTCCTATTTCTCTTCATCCGATTTCAATCAAATAGACTCACGATATTGATCATCAACCATTGGATCACGACTTGGTTCACCTTGGAGATTATCCTCATTTATCTTCTTTCTCTTGATCCTTTTTTACGTCATGGTATAAGAGCTATTGACTATTGATATGGTCTAAGTTAAGATAATCGAGGAGAAAAATTAAGAAAGCTAGTAAGAGTAACAGTGGTGGTGGTGATAGATAATGAATTGCCCAAGAAATTGAGTCATAATCATCAATTGTATTTGAATGCATCAGATCTTTCTGGAGTTATGTTGATTTTTATTCAATTAGCGTTATGTTAAAACAATTGTGTGGATTGAATCGATGAGAATTTCCATACTTGGAAAAAACAAGTTGGGATTCATCTATGTGCTGCCTGAATGTTTAATGTTTGGCTCTTGTACTATGGATTCGAATGAGCAGTTTTATTCACTTGCAACTTGCGGTCGACCTTTGAATGACACGGTATTATCACTTGCTATCCTAATCTATATTTGTAATGTGCTTTTGACTTGTCCTTTGTTTTGTTCCTCCATTGTTCTAGTAGGTCAAACATGCTGACAGTATTTATTGTTTGGTTGTTTGTAATGGTTATATTTATTCTGGTTCTTTGGATACAAGCTTAAAAAAATAATATATGTGTATTTTGTAGACGATGAACGTCTTGGTAAATATTCAGCTTCTGCTAATGTTGATCAGTTGTTTTTTTCGGGTTTATTAAGAAGTGCTAAAGTTTGTTGGTTTCGATTTTTATTATTTGTTTGCTTGTTTCTCATGGAAGTTTGATGTTTTATCCTTTATTCTTGCCGTTTACTTCATTAGTAGAGCTAGGGGCAGAGTTAAGTAGAGGTTGTGCATTGGCGAAAATTCATATGTCATATTATAAGGTCAAAAACTATTTTTATGTTTATATTGTAGAAGATGAATACCCTTCATGAATATCCAACTTCCACTAATACTGGTCAGTAGTTTGGATTGGCTAATATCTACCTGTTACCTTTGTAACTTTGGTGTAAAGTTGTAACTTTTCTATTCACTAGTAGAGCCAGATGTATAGTTAGAGGGGCAAAAGGGGGTCATTTGGACCAACAACAACATACCAAGTGTAATTCTACAAGCCACAAGTGGGGTCTAGGAGGATTGAGTGTATGTACCCCTACATTGTGCAGGTAGAAAGGGTCAGTTGGACCTCCTTTCTCAAAAATTCGTATTGTATATGTATATACAAGGTTAAAAATTCTCTTTGTTATGTATACACTGAAGATGATGAAAATTTGTCCTCCATCCCTTTAGCGATGTTATTTCAGTAGTTGATTAGCTAAATATCTAGCTGCTACTTTGTAACTTTGGTGTAAAGCTATAAACTTTTCTATATGTTCAACTCTTGGAGTTCTATTTCCTCTTGCTTATTCTATGCTCCAGTCAGACTTTTTCTTTTAAATCATTCAGCTGGTGATACAAGAATTATAAGGACAACACAAAACACACTTCAAAATCAGTCCACAAGATCAAAGATTCGAGGATCCTTTTGAACACCACAGTCGGATTCAACAAACAACAATAAGGACATAATGTATTGATGTGTTTATCACCTAAGAACAGCTAACAACAACAAAATGAAGAACACCAACAATGAAACAAGAACAAAAAGTCACGGATTTAAATTACAAGAACACGAACAAACGATTACAACATAAACAAAATGGATAGATAGTTAGACCTTGGTTGGTATAATCTTAAGAATCCAAGAATATGGTAATCTTGGACCCTTAACACTACACAAAATGGGTAACCTAACTCCTACGTTGACACAAGAGGAACTTTAACTCCTCTAAACACCAACGTCTCAAGCCAACATTGCAACACAAGTGATATCCACACTTGTTGCCCTCATTTCGGTGTGGTGGCTATTCCAAGCCCTACAACTAAAGGTGTTTCATGTTTCAAATCTTACATCAATGAACAACTAAAGAGAAAAAGACCTAAAATGTCCTATTTATATTCTATTACATGATAAGGCTAAATAACAACAATGCCCTTAGAGGGCGGGGTGGCCATGGAGTGCATTTAGACCCAATGAAGTGACCAAAATACCTTTAATGAAGATAACCAAATCATGACCCATTAAAAGTTATCCAAAACCGTGAGTCCTCAAGTCTTCGATGCTCCAAGCAATCTTCCACACACGGCCTTGCTTGTGCTCAAAACGAGTCTTCCTTGCTTATTCTTGTGCCCTCGGGGTGACCAAGTATTGAGCCTTTAAATGATGACCTCCAATCATATCTTCAAAAATTAAGGTGGCCATTTGACTTGTATCAGGTGGGTAAATATATGTATAGAATTAGCTACCCCAAAATATCAAAGGAATTCTTGAAAAGGTTGAATGTTGACTTAGGCAAGGTGTCTATAAATCACGAGTAAGTAAAAGAGAGTGAATTTTTCCTTTGAAACTGAATAAACTATCTAGAAATGCTTTGATGTGATTTATTGCAAAGTAAATAGTGGAATTAAACTTACAGTAAAGGAATGATGCATTGATTATGTACCCAAGCAAAGGTATTTGAATAGATGAAAGAGTAAGAGAAAAAGGTACATGATTCTTCTTATACCTGGAATGCACAATTACAAAAGTTAAGCCACTTTACATATCATGGGTCTACAATTGTATCAATAACCACCCATATTAGAATAGGGCTTATAGTGGGATAAGTTAGAAGAGAAGCAGTGTTGTGCACAGTTTGAGTTGTACCTATGTTTGCTTTGATCGGCCTTTTAAAGTATTCTTCCTTTCTTTTACAACTAAAATACTTCCGGTGGTAAAAAACCAACATCTTATGATTTGCACACTCTTGATCGGCAACTCCTTAGCAATGGAGGTTTGTGTACCAATACTTATTTGACAATAGTTATCCTTTTATTACCCCTGTCGGCTTATTTATTACTTTTCTCCTATATATTACTTTTCTTAATTATTACTTTTCTCCTATACATTACTTTTCTCCTTTTTACTTGTTGTCTCTTCCTATATTCTTGGACAATCTTGTTCCTTCGTGGGAAGTAATAATGGTATATGTTAAACCGATTCTCATGTTCGGAGAGGTGGTCTATTATATTCATTAACTTAACCTTTCAGCTTGTTAGCTATGGAATTTGCTCGGCTCTTGTCCTCTAACTAGGTTCGTCGGTTTTACATTTGCAGATAATTCCTTGATCAATCTATACTCTCTATAGATTGGCAGTTAGATCCACTGTAGCACCCCTTTTTCAGCTTCTTCTCTGGTTATTCTTCCCCATTGCTTATCCAATTAGTAAGGTATAAAGAACAACAATCACATTCTATAATTTACACATGTAGAGTTATTAAGTTTTCATGTTTTGCTTCCAGAGAGAGAGAGAGAGATATTTCACCATCTGTGTGTTCGGTTGCCACTTTGTACTTTCAATCCGAGTTAGTTGACAGGGTTTAAGAAATAAAACTACATGAACCCATGATCTGTACTCATATAGGCTATGGTGGTTAATTTGCATGCTTTGTTCCTTTTGTGTAGCTTGGAAAGAAATGGAAAGAATGCAACATAAAGTTGAATGGAGGAGTTCCTTGGTTATGTCCTCCCTCCGTTTGGATTTACTTGTCACAATTTGATATGGCAGAACTATTAAGAAAACAATGATTGGTATAGTGACTTTACAATATTACCACTATCAATTGATGTTTAGTAATAGGTATTGGAAATGATTTCGAGAATAAGTAATTAATGCTAAGGGTAAAACATGAAATTTTTTATTTTGTTTTTTCTTGATTTGTCAAAAATGATGAGTAAAAATGAAAATCAAATTAGGAAAATAGTGACAAGTAAATCCGAACGGAAGGAAAAAATTAGTAATAATATCATAGTTACTCCATTTTTCTATCTCTATTTTTATGAGAAACTTCTCATGCTAATAACTTGATATGTAAAATATCCTTCAGTTTCTTTATTAAGATACATGGATATTCATCTTTAGAATTGGAAAAAAAAAACAAAAACCTCATGCAGTAATTTGAGAGAATTTCTCAGTGCTACTTTCTGTTGTTAAGGATCTTATAGTTGGCTTGATAAATAAAAGGGATATTAACTTCATCCTTGGTTTTTCTTTTAGGTCTTGGATTGGATGTTAGGTAAGGGGCACACTGCCCTTCTACGGAGAGCTGAACTAAAAACGTTTGTGGATTTCCATGGCAATGAAGTAATCTATTCAGTATTTCCCAATTTTTAATGCTAATCTAAGCAAGTGTAAATATATCTCTGGACATGCAATATTTTGTATGTATGCATGAACACAATCCGCTTACATGATCAAGTTCATCTCACAAAGATTAGGTGTTATAGCTAGTTGAACCTCGTTTTAAATTCATTATATTCCTTTAATTGTATGCCTCAACTTGTTTGCTTCTTATTTCTATGACAGGCTAGAAAAGGAGGGGATTTGACACCTGAAGAAACAACAATAATTGTTGAAGCATTTGAGTTGACGGAAAAAACTGCAAAAAATGCAATGACTCCAATATCAAAGGGTTTTTCTGTTGATCTGGACGGAACACTTAACTTGTGGGTTTATAAGTTGTTGTTCAATTTTATTCAAGCTTTCACAAACTTTTTATTTGCAGTTTATGTTCCACGAGAAAAATCTTAACTTGGACACTAGATTTTGGGAGTTTTTGACTTTACTGATTGGTGCATATATGTATACAACTTCAACCGTACCAGGCGCAGTGATAAAGTTGTTCAAAAAGTGATGTTACCTTACAAAACAATGATACCGTATTTTTTGAGAAGGCCAATTTCTATCTTGAGAAGGGCATTGACAAATCTGGAAATGACACTTTGCCGATAAAAATGGTTGATGAGCTGCCACAACAAATTCAATGGTATCTTATTGCATTTATTTTTTAAATGTTCATTTCACTTCTGTTTTTGTTGTTTTCCATATATTCACGTAATATATTTCTTTTGTATCATAGTGATTGTGGAGCATTTATTTGTGTGTTTGCTGAATATGTCATTCATGGTAGAGATATTCTTAAATAGGTTGACATTGGTTATGTTCGCATAAGGTATGGAGCTTTATTGTGGGATTATGAAAAGACAAAACTAGAATATGGTATAAAAGACAACACCATAGAAAATGTTGGAAGATTATTTGGAAAGAAAAAGAGGAATAGGACGCACCAGGAGCAGTAGTTTAGTTTTGTAGTTATTGAAAATCACTGTACAAGAAGGATTTTTAGCTATTTTTATGAGATTATGTAAATTTTAAATAGTCTTTTCAAATTGAATCGGCTATTTTTTATGTGATAACGTAAAGTATACAATGTAGAATCGCTACTGATTCATTTGTTTATATCTTTGTATATTTATGTTTTATTATCGAAGAATATTTTTTCTCTTTCCTTGTGGAAAGTCTTGCCCTTGAGGCAAGAGTTATTGAGTATCTTCTAAATTAGTAAATAATGTGGCAGGGCAATTCATGCCCATGAGGTATAACTTGTTCCTGTGGTGGCTGTCATATCATTAAATATGTGCGACTGCTACATGAGTATTTTGATCATTGTGAACTTTTCAATCACATTTTTCCTCGATTAAATGGCATAAAATAAGAAACAGTTTAGACCTTATAATCCCAGGGTCATCTACTCATCTTTAGTAGTTGGTTCTCCACTTTTATTTATTTGGTTAGATGTTTGGTTTTGTTGATTGATATCATCTTTTTTTCTACTCGCAATTGAATACCCCCCATGCTTTTCTTTTTGTAATTTTTAATATTTATTGCTTTTGTTCTTGGCTTATAGTATTTTAGTTTTTGGTCTAGAAGATTGATTCTCATATTCTTGTAAGATTATAATATTCCTATAAACATATTTTGTATGGTAGAGGAAGAATGTTCTTTGAAAAATTGCGAGTTGAACAACCTTTGATGTGTAAGTCTTGCCTCTAGGACAAGAGTTATAGATCATCTGTCAAATCATTATAGACTATGCTAGTGTCAACTCTTGCCCATAGGGCATAACTTGTTCCTTGGGGGTCTAAAAATCTTACCTCTTGGGCAAGACTTATAAATTATCTACCAAATCATTAAACACTAATCTAGTATCAACGCTTGGACATGGGCATAACTTGTTCGTTTGTTGAATTAATTTTTGTCTCTAGGGCACGAGCTGTAGATCATCTGCCAAGTTAGTACACACCAAACTAGTGTCAACTCTTGCCCATAGGGCATAACTTATTTCTTTGGAGCTTAAGTCTTGCCTCTAGGGAAAGTGTTGTAAATCATCTGCCGAATCATTGTAGATAAGCTAGTGTCAACTCTCGTCCATGGGGCATAACTTGTTCCTTTGGGGTCTAAAAATCTTTCCTCTTTGGAAACACTTATAAACTATCAACCAAATCATTACACACTAATCTAGTATCAACGCTTGTCCATGGGGCATAACTTGTCCATTTGTTGTATTAATTTTTGCCTCTAAGGCACAAGTTGTTGATCATCTACCAAGTTATTACACACTAAGTTAGTGACTACTCTTGCCGATAGGGCATAACTTGTTTCTTTGGGTCTTAAGTCTTGCCTCTAGGGAAAGTGTTGTAGATCATCTGCTTAATTATTACAGAATAAGCTAGTGGCAATTCTTGCCCATGGGGCACAACTTGTTCTGCATCTTGCCTTCAAGGCAAATTTTAAAGTGTATCCCGTGGAATTATTCACAGCACATCTCTTGGGGATGTGGTCCTTCCCTAAATCCTTTTAATATGATATATTTTTACACATCAATATATAAAAAAATTTATCATGCTATGTAATTTTTATAAAAAATCAATAAGAAGGTATTGAGTTAAATACTTCACCACAAGTTTAAACTTCAAATAAATAAGAAGAAATTCATGATTGAAAGTCAAAAGTACTTGTTACTAACAAAAATAGGGGATCAAATAATCCTATTGTAACTGTTATTTTTATCCAACTTGTCGGATAAAAAGTAAAACTAATCATGTTTTCTTATTTTTCTTTCTGTATCTTCTTGCATATGGATTAAGGATAAGAGTGTAGTGATAATTTGATATGTTATTCCCAGTTCTTTTGCATCTTGAACATCTGTAATTGTTTCTTGAAGATTCTGTTCAGTAGGGATATCTGGATGTTTGTCTTCTCCCAAGTAGAACCTTCTTATCTGGAGGTTTTGTGATCAGATCCTTTATGCTATTTGGGATAATCCATGATTTTGTGTTTTCAACTAGTAGGATTCTCCCTGGTACATTTGTAGCCAAGGCTGTCATGAGAACCAATGAGAACAATAGCTAGACTTGTTCATAGTTCTACTGTTTTACGCTGCAATTGCATGGGTGTATGGTATCTCATCTGTTTGAAATATGAAGCATTGACAAGTCCTACTCTTCAGGTCTACAATATATTCAACTCCTCCTTCTATTACAAAAATATTATTGCATCAATCGGGTCTACCTGTAAACAAAATGATAAATAAATGACAACTTATAGTAAACATCTAGTATATGAGCAGAATTAGGCATACAGAGCAATCAACCATACATATGGAACGAATCTTGAGGCAACCAAAAATCATCTACAATTAAGCATATAACATCAAATAACAATCTAATATTGAAATAATCAAAAATCTAATAATAAGTGACCAATAATAAGGAGTCACAATTAAGGTTCTATTTCAAAATGGAAGAGAAGGGCCAATATAGGGGATAGTTAGAGTTTTGATGCTTGGCTTGGTCAGGGATAGCACATGAGAAGGATATGTCATCCAAGGAATGAACTTACAAAGTCAAATTCCCTGTATTATATGGAAAAGATGGAACTTTTCTCAGGAACAACAGCTGATTCAATAGTGATGCTTCCAACATATGAGCAGGTGAATCAGCTACAAATAAACTGAGATAAAATAGATATTGTATCTAACCTGGGAGTAGAATCAACTATGATAGTGACACATCTAGTAAATAAGCTGAATCAAACATACATAGCAATCAAACATACATAGGGGATGAATCTTGAGGCAACCAAAAACCAACTACAATCAAGCATAAAACATTAAATCACAAACGATCACACAACTATGAGTAGAAAAAATGGAATATAAGCAACAAAATACATATTTCGCGCGCGAATCTCTAGGAAATAAAAAAAATAGCAATAAATCAAAAATAAAAGTTAACCAGCTATATATAATCTGCAATAAAAAAATAGTAACCTTATATTTCATTATCATCAAAATACAATTTCAATTACTTACTTTCAATTTCAAGGCGACTTGAATCTTGTCAGTCACCTCCACTTCCGTCCAACGTGTGATGTCATGAAATTTGCCTTGTGCTTCCATTTTTCTTTCATAAAACAAAATTTGTAACTTGTTATGAATATAATCGATCAGTCCCAGTATTGGCACTTTCCTTATTTTTCTCAGTACCGCATTCATGGACTCCACGTTGTTAGTTGTAAGCAAATTGTACCTTCTGTTGGTATGAAATGAACGAGCCCATCTTTTTGGTTCTTATTCTTTCAAGTACTCTGTAGCAACTTTGTCGACTTTTTTTATCTCATCCATGAAAGTATAAAATTCAGTTTGTTTGTATGTTTTTGTTGCATTGTAGAAAAGTGATAGAACCACATATGAGAAGTATCTTTTTCTTAAATTGTTCTCCATGTAGTAGATGTATATCCCTTGCTGACACTCTGGATAGATATTTGAAATTGCATTAGTACTGGTTGGGTGACGATCTGATAGAATAGACAATTGTTTACGTACACCAATTGCATTTCCTAACTGATTGAAGAAACAGTTATAACACTAATTATTTTCTGAGTCTACAATTCCAAAATCCAAGGGAAATATGTTGTTGTTTCCGCTCTTTGACATTGTTATCATGAGGACACCATGATATTTTGACTTCAAAAATATTACATCTACTATTATTACTGGTCTACAGTTGGTCCATCCAATGATTAAAGTGCGATAAGCAAAAAAATGCATATTGAAACCTGTGTTGAGCAAAAGAATATTAGTAACAATCTTCATTTGATGTTTATAATCAAAGTACAATAATTTTCCAAACTATGTCTTGCCCATGAGGCAAGAGTTGCATATATGTTAATAATCTAATCGGTGAAATTAAAGAATAAACTTTTCACTCTTGGACAAAAGTTTTCAACTTCAACAGTTAGCATTTGGACAATAATTTTCTAAACGAAGTCTTGCCCATGAGGTAAGAGTTCCATCTATGTTAATAATATAATCAGTGCAAATAAAGGATAAACTTTTGCCTCTTGGGAAAAAGTTTCAATTTCAACAATTTTCTAAACTTAGTCTTGCCCATAAGGCATGAGTTGCATATATGTTAATAATCTAATCAGTGCAATTAAAGAATACACTTTTTCCTCTTGATCAAAAGTTTTCAATTTCGATAATTTTATAAACTAAGTCTTGCCCATGAGTCAAGAGTTGCATATATATTAATAATCTAATCAGTGAAATTAAAGAATAATCTTTTGGCTCTTGGGCAAAAGTTTTCAATTTCAACACTATAGCATTTGTATAAACTAAGTCTTGCCCATGAGGCAAGAGTTGCATATATGTTAATAATCTAAGCAGTGCAATTAAATAATAAACTTTTGTATAGCATTTGTATAAACTAAGTCTTTCCCATGAGGTAAGAGTTGTATGTATGTTAATAATCTAATCAGTGCAATTAAAGGATAAACTTTTGCATCTTGTGTAAAAGTTTTCAATTTCAATAATTTTCTAAACTAAGTCTTGCCCATGAGGAAAGAGTTGAATATATGTTAATAATCTAATCAGTGCAATTATAGAATAAAGTTTTGACTTTGGGGCAAAAGTTCTCAAGTTGTATAGCATTTGTACAACAATTTTCTAAATTAAGTCTTGTCCATGAGGCAAGAGTTGCATAGATATTAATAATCTAATCAATACAATTAAAGAATAAACTTTTGCCTCTTGGGCAAAAGATTTCAATTTCAATAATTTTCTAAACTATGTCTTGTCCATCACGCAAGAGTTGCATAAATGTTAATAATCTAATCAGTGCAATTAAAGAATAAACTTTTGACTCTTGGGCAAAAATTTTCAATTTCAACAATTTTCTAAAGTAAGTCTTGCTCATGAGGCAAGAGTTGCATATATGTTAATAATCGCATCAGTGCAATTAAAGAATTAACTTTTGCCCCTTGTGCAAAAGTTTTCAATTTCAACAGCATCGCATTTGTACAATAATTTTGTAAACTAAGTCTTTCCCATGAGGCAAGAGTTGCATATATGTTAATAATTTAAGTAGTGCAATTAAAGGATAAAACTTTTGCCTCTTGGGTAAAAGTTTTCAATTTCTACAGTATAGCATTTGTACCTATTCTCATCGTCCCTCTTTATGTTTGTGTACATGCCTTGGTTTTTTTCTTTCATCATGTGAATATATGAGGGCAACCTGTTCTAGTTCTTTTCCGTGGTTCCTCTTATCATCGTATAGGCATGTTGTATCACTCGCCATCCTTTGTTGTAGGATTTGATTATTCCGTATTTCCTTCTCATTTCATCTACCACGAAGTTTGGTATGATTACATTACTAGAGTCACGCAAAAGTTCTAGTATGTAGTCACATATGACCTTTGATATTGCATTCCTGTGGTTGGACATATTAAAATCAACCGATCAATTATGAGCCTTTTCATATGTAGTAACCTGAAAGAGCAAAGAATTGGGAATCTTCGAGGCATGAAACTGCCACACACAGTTGTCGTTCAAACATCGCAGTGAATATCTTGTTGTGCATGATTTGAAAACCTTAAATTGGATGTTGTTTATAATTGCAATGTTTGACATGCACCTCATCATATTCCAACATATCTAGGTAAGCATGGTTCAATAACAAATGGTCAATGAATATAAATATGATGCGTGTTCAACAATGAAGGATTTTTTTAACACTGAAAAGTTGTATAATAGTAACCTTGTTACCTAAAGTGCCAAATCCTACTACCATTAGAGAGTTTAAATCCATTGCATGTTGCTCTATATTATACAAGCTAATAGCTAAGGTGCTCTCTCTTAGAATCAACAAGTTAGTGCTTCTTTAATTTCCAAAACATTGGCTGGATTCATTCGAGTTGGAAAACACAGCCTTTCTCTCAAAGAAAAAACTCTCAAACTACTCAAACTCAATTATAATCGCAATAACAAACTCTCCACAAACTGTCCGACACAATTCCTCATCATCTTCTAAAGATAATTATACCACTAGGTTGAAATACTTGGAACTAATTTCTTGTACCGCCTTGACCTTATACATTAGGCCTCCCAAAATATGTTTGGATTACGTTAAATCTCATATTAACGGCCTTTCTATCCAATACCAACCTCCCACACCTACTCAAACACAATTATAACCGCAATAACAAACTGCCCACAACCTGTTCGATGGAATTACTCAATGGTAAATATGTTACTACAACAACAACATATCCCAAGTTCTGTTTAGGTTCACCTCCCCAAAAATCAAATCAATATACTAGTTATATAATGAGCTAAAATTACCACAATGCATCAATAAGCTAAAATTACTACAATGAATTTGATGATGAAATTCATACCTGAAGAAACCTTACGGCTAAAGTCAATTCTGCGAATGTTTGAAACTCGATTCTCAAATTTAGAAGAAAGCGATTTAACATTAATATTTTGGAGGTTGATTATGAAATTTGGAAGAAAGAGAGGAAGAAAGAGATTTAAACGAGAATATTTTGCAGGAGGGTATTTTCGTCCAAAAGAATATGACTTAACAAGTAAAGGCTATTTTAAAGAAGTTTTTTTATTTGGGGCTAAAATTTGAAAGATACCCTAATTGGGGTCTATCTTTGAGAATTACCCAATGATGCATGTTTGAGTTAAATCATGATAAAATTGTCTTATGTACTTAAAGATAATGATATGAAAGAATTAAGTTATTTACTTATTATTAAATGCGATATGGAAATATTTTTATTGCATCATGGTCAAAATAATACCTTTAATCTCCTCGAAATGATAGTAATAAAAGATCATCGATGCATGTTTGATGTATTTGGTTGAGCAGAAGAAGTTAATTCGTTAAGAGGAAAATATATCCCTCGATTATACGAAGAGTGGATATATCCCTCGTTTCTTATTTTGGCAGCGTCCCTTGTTTCTTTTTATTTTTGTCTTCTTTATTTATCTACTTAACAATTATCGCTAGATTTTCTCATGAATCGGACCAGATAAGAGAAGGAACAAGTTTACAAGTTTAATTGCCATAATTTGTATTAATTTTTTTACTTTGTACTTTATTTAATATTTAATAATTCTTTTATCACATCTAAGTTCCGGTGTTTTCTATCTTCTTTTTCTTCTACGATACAGTGAATTGTAGATATACATAATTAATTAAGGATGTGCGGAATAGATTTACACATCATAAACTATTTCTCTCGGCTTATATAAAAATTTAAAAAATTATTGTACCAAATTAAATGCATCCACAGTCTCCGTCCACTTTATTTGTCAAGTTTAAAAAATAAATTGATAAATTAATCACATAGTTTCCAATCATCTCTTGCAAGGTTTGTATGTGTGTGTTAGAATTGGCGAAAGTGTATTGCAGGGGCGTCTCAACCTTTTGTGAAATAAGGCGGCAGCCTAAGGCCCCCAAAATTTGAGGGCCTCATTTTTGTTTTAGTAATAATAAATTTTAAATTTTAAAAAATATATTAAATACTATTTATAGAAAAAATAATTTTTTTATAAAAGAAAGAATTTAGATGGAGTTTGATATATCTAGTCCAGAATACTATGTGTCAAGAAATTAATGCATTGACTCTATTATTAATTAAAAAAAATTATTAGAAGAAATCGATTATATAATTTTAAAAACAGACTTTATAAAAATAATTATTTTTTCTTAAAAACGTAAAACTTCTGTTTGATTTTGGCCTTGGGCCACAATTCGTTTAAGAGGTCCCTGGTGTATTGTTGATCCATCTAAACCACGAACTTTTATTGGTATCAAACGTGATGTGATCTCCTCTACAATAGTTCATTATGAAATATCATTTGATCTTCATTCGAGTGTAACAATTGAAAGCTTCTCTTCTAAGACTAATGTGTGGACTACCACCGGTCTTCTCCTTTGTAGTTTCTCAACAAATATTCAATCTGTTAATCTTCACATCTTTTGCTTACTTGTAGGTGATAAGGTTATTTCATATGACTCAGAAAACAATAATATAAAACTTTTTTATTAAATCAGAGTGCCTAGTTCAATGGCAGAATACTACTTATTCTTTTGTTTTGAGTGGCATCAATGGCCATGTCTTCTCTAGACTAGTCAATTGGAAGAACTGTAACTTGTAGGTTTATCTGCATTCTTAAGATTAGGTGCAGTATCTCTACTTTTGCAACAACTATTACACCTTTGCTATGATCAATGGTGCAGAAGAAAAATATATCAATCCCATACATGTTAAGAGGTTGCACACATTTATCTCTGTTATAAAGCAATATATGAAAAAAGGGTTCAAAAACATTGTGTTAGTGGCATGATCAAAGCCAAATGAATGTAAGTTAATGTCCTTTGTCATGATCTTGAATGAAACTATTCATGAAATTTGTTCCGCGCTACATGTATATCTTGACAATTCTTAATTAACAGTGTTAGTGTTAGGTATCTCCATCTCGAAGATGAAGCATCTCGAGATTCAAAGACGGGCCCAGGATCTTAATTAAGGAAATTAAATATAAAGAAGTAAAAAACAATGAGAAGTTAAGGTGACAATATATGGAATATATATATATATAATATAATATTTCAGCGAAAGGGTATCCATTGACTCCCATTTGACAAGGGAGTGAGGAGAAGCGCTAACAACCCCAGTAGTAGCTGATTGGCCTCTTGAAAGTAGCTTTTCTATCTAGTCGGTCAATTCCAATCAAGAAGCTTAATTTGTTAGTGTTGGAGGAATTAGGAGTATCCCTTTATACATATATTAGATGGGTAAGGCCCGTGCTAAGCACAGAATCAACATATTAATTTACAAACCAATGGAAATGGAAAGGCAGTTATGTTCAACAAGATGATAATTTTCGTGTAACATTGAAAACGATGCACGAGAAATTTCAACATATTGGTAACAAACTTCAACTGCAAGATCCAGTCTTGGCCGCACAAATTAAGATGCATGGGAAATATTCTCTTCATTAGGGACTCCTACATTCACAGAAGATTGGTATTTAAGAGAATTTTTTACAAATTGGTAAAAAGGAACAGTACCTAGACCAGAAAACAAAATGAAAATTAAAATAACTTCCTGCTCCATCCTTCTTTCTTTTAGTGCAATTATTTCAATAGTTACACGATCATGAACCTTGTACATTACACTATGTTGGGTTCGAAATCGAGAGGGCGTCATGCGGAATCTTAAAGTTCGCAAATAAATGGTGATAATTCAGATGAAAAATAAAACATATATTAAAAAGACATATTATTAATATGATTCGGTCAAATGACCTACATATTAAAAACAATATTGAAAAAATAAAATCTATGAAAAAACATAAACCTATGGGATAAAGCTCCCTCTAAACTAGACTCTTATAACGACTACATTGTGGAAGCTATTGTGTTATGGTATGAGAAGGGGGTCATCTATTTATAGATTTCCACAACCTTTTCTCTAAGAAAGAGGTTTGCCAAATATGAAAAAGTTTTATATTTCCCTTTCAGGAAAAGTAAAAGTATTTATGGTTACTTTTATTTCCTTTCTAAGAAAAAGTAAAACTTAATTTTGGTAAGAAAATTACGGAAAAAACCCTAACACACCATATGTTCCTTCCAAGGATGATTGGGTACTCTTCCTTCGAAGTCATCCCATAAAGTGAGGAGAAACTGAGGGTTCCTGAAAGCAGCCAGAAGTAACTACCATTTGTTCCGGAATCTGTTACAAAAATGCAGGTATTTTCAAAGTAGAAACTCCACTATCTTATGTAAAAGGTTATAGTTACCGATCATCAGCCCCGGTCATCTCTCTACGCCTATTTTGAATGCGACTTATATTTTTCTCTTATCCGATAGTAAGAAATACGAGAATATTTAGCATATATGTGTACATGCATATAAATTTCACCCATAAAACATCTGAGTGGAGTAATATACCAATTTTTGTAGAGGGAGTGGGAGTCATCTGAGAAACATTGCCTAAAATGATGAGATTCAACTTGGTCGGCGATGGCAGGGGCTTCTCAATACAACACTTATACAAATCCATGACTGTACATCCAAAGCATTCACTTAGTTAGTTATTTTGAAACATACATGTGCAAGTTTTTGTAACGCCTCGAGAGTACACCCTGGGTGCCATACGGTGCTTACGGTTCTGAGAGACCACAAACTAACCCATGAGTTGGTACCTGCTGTGAGCATTGAATAATTTAATAACATATGTCTAAAAACAACTGATAAGTCATGAGGTTTTAAATAATTGAAAATAATATTGGATCATGAATATGGAAACAACTGGTAGAAACAACTGTCTGGAACTAATAAAATAATAACAAAACTGACAGATTGTCTTTACTAGTCTGAAAAGCCTCTACAAACTGAATAAAAGTTGATGGGACAGGCCCCAACTAACTTTATCTAACTACTGAATTGAAAGCATGAAAATAAATATAGTTTGTCCTCAAAATATGAGGACTCGCCACTGCTACGGCTGATAATCTGGAAGGTCTATGCGTGATCCGGGAACTGAGCATCCGAACCTATGATATGATACATCATAGCATATGAAAAAAGTATGCGATCAGTACTTTGAATGTACATGTGATCAGTACTTTGAATGTACTGTTATGCTAAATTAGGTTGGCATTTATGCGTGGTTTCATGTACAAGAGTAATAACCGACTGAATGAATAGCATGAAGTACTAAATAGAATGCATGAATCTATAAATACTGAGAATGCATAACCAAGCATAAAACATGTTCTAAATTTAATTTGTAAACTGAAATTCTAAAATCTGATAACTAAATAACCGATATATGTATGTTATGGTCAATACAAGCTTGAACTGAAGTATACTGAATACTGAACAGAGACTGTGGGAGATATCACCTAACCTACATGCCCCAATGAGAAAATTGGGTCCAACCTGTGACCCCAGTTAGAAGGGTGTCAGTACTGTTCCATGGGTACTAACACTGGTTGTGTGGATCCACTGATGTACTGTCCCGAAAGACTAAGGGTGTCAAGATTAAATTAACGGGTGACCCCTATGAGGTAGTCAATCCTAAACTGACGGGTGACTCCTTATATTCAATGTTGGCTACGTAGTTCTGGAGTACAAAGACTGCTGCTAACGACTCTACGTATATTTTGGGAAAGCCTCCATCCCTGAACTCACATGGTGCTAAATCCTACTCCCAACTAAATTGACTAAGGATACTAAACTGTTCTAAGTTTAACTGATTATGGTGACTGGATGAACTGATAATGCTCATAACATATTCTGAAGCTAATCTGAAGATATTGAGACTAAGTAAACAGATAAGTTTTTGGGTATTCCCAACCCCCAGGGACAATAGCAATAATAGAAAAATAGTACTAAAGTTTTGAGCACATAATATGAAAGCATTTATTCAAAATTCATTCTTGTAGGCATTTCATCAAACACTTGATATTCGTAGTGTAAGCTAAGCATGAGATTAATTTAAATCTTGTAGTAATAACATGATTTCAACATCTATGAATTAAATCAGTGAATAACATCATTAAAACATGTGGGGTTGAATAAAAACGACAATTTCATGTAAACATGGTGTAGAATTACAATTCATGGGAATTCATGATTAAAATCACAATTAAAAATCATGAAAAAATTGTAAAGATCCCAACTTGAATTTAGAATTGGATATTTGGACTCCATGGTTAAAAGGAACCCATATATGATCACTTAACATACCTAGGTTGATGAATTCATGAGAATTGATGGTGAATTCTTGAGTTTTGATCTTGAACTTCGAAGGCTAGGGTTTTTGTTCTTGAAAGATGGCTACTTTAATTTTTTGAGAGAATTGTGAAATAATGAGAAAATAATGCTCTATTGGGACTTAAATCCCATGTTTGGATGGATTTGGGGCTATGGGAAAAGACCAAACGGTCCCTGGAATTTAAATCACAAAAGCTCAAAATCCAAATTTTTGGCTCCGGCGCGACACGGTGCAATCACGTCATGCCACTGGAAAACTGACAATCCCCATTTTACCCTACTGTACAATGCAGTGCTATCGCATTGAACCTCTGGAAATGGACGATCCCAAACTGGATGCTTGGCTCACGATGCCCCACTAGAAAAGGACAATTGAGAAATGTCCCCCTGGAGCGACATGGTGTCAATTGCAGTGACACACTGGAAAAGGACGAACATTATTTCGTCCATCACCACGACGTGGCCTTATCGCGTTGGGCTACTATTTTTCACTAAAAGTACCATAACTTTTCACCCGAGTAACAAATTCGAGTGAAATTGGTATCATTGGACAGCTAATTCAATTTCCTATCATTTGGTGGGTCTTGAGTTGGAAAATTCTCAGTATAGCAAAATATATGCTCGTTTGAAGTTGACTAAAGAGATATTCTTTTCAAAAATTCTATCGATAAGGATTATTTTAATTCATATAATAGCTAGGAGTTATTTGAGGCCTTAATATACATCAAACTCATGCATATCACTACCAAATAACTATAATGTACTATGCATGATCTTGAAACATGGCTCTAACATTGGTTTGAATTTTTGAGGTATTACAATATCTCTCCCTTGGGAACACTCGTCCTCGAATGAGACTGGTTAAGCTGAAAACACTAAGGAACTTAGGTTACATGTTGGATATACTTGATTACATGACTGAGTCTAAAGTGTAACACATGACTAAAATGGTTCTATGAATTCATGACTAACATGAGAATGATATGCAGTTGAAACTGAGCATGGCAAAGAGAAATTCTAAGAAGGTTGTTACCTTAGCTGAATCTGAGTTTGCGGAGAAAAGATGAGCGTACTTGGTTCGTATATCTGCTTTTTCTTCCCAAGTGGCTCCCTCAACGGACTAATTCGGCCAAAGAACTTTGACTAGGGGAACTTGTTTGTTCCTTAGTCTACAAATTTGTCGATCAACGATCTCGACTGGAATTTCTTTGTAAGAGAGGTTGTTCTAAACATATATGCTTTCTAAGGAAACAAAAACTGTTGGGTATCCAGTACACTTCTTCAACAAGGAGATATAGAATACTGGGTGCACTAATGTTAAGTCTGCAGGAAACTCAAGCTTATAAGTCTGCAGCTCATAAGCTTCCCTTTCTTATAAAATCTCTTTACTCCCTTCATGGGAGAGATCTTTAGATATACAAATTGGAAGCCTCAAATTCAAGGTCTTTTCTCCTCTCATCTGGATATGATTTCTATCGGCTCTGTGCTGCCTTAAGTCTCTTCCGGATCAACTCTACTTTCTCTAAGTCATCAAAAAACAAGTCAGGCCCTACTAGCGTGGCCTCACCTACTTCAAGCCAATCAATCAGAGATCTATATCTCCTTCCATACAGAGCCCCAAACTGAGCCATCTGAATACTGAAATGACAACTATTATTATATGCGAACTCAATCAAAGGCAAGTGGTCCTCCCAACTACCCTTAGTCAATGGCACACACTTTCAATATATCCTCAAGGGTATGAATTTTCCTTTCTTCCTGACCATCTGTCTAAGGGTGAAAGGCTGTACTGAGGTGAACTTGGGTACTAAAACCGTTCTGCAAAGCCTTCCAAAAGTGCGAGGTAAATTGAGTACCTCTATCTGAAATGATGGACAACGAAACACCATTCAACCTAACCAACTCTCTGAGATAGAGTTTGGCATAGTCCTCGGTTGAACAAGAAGTATACACTGGCAAAAAATGGGCTGATTTAGTCATCTTGTCTACAATGACCAAAATCTAATTATGCTGACGGCGAGTACGAGGCAAACCCATCACAAAATCCATGTTCACTTCCTCCCACTTCTAAGTGGGAATATTGAACTCCTGCCTAGACCTACTGGGCTTCTAATGTTTAATATTAACCTATTGAAAAATGGAGCACTTAGCCAATAACTCTGAAATATCTCTCTTTATCCCACTCCACCAATAGATTTCCGGCATATCACAGTACATCTTCGTGGCCCCTGGATGAATTGAATAACGCGCACCATGCACTTTTGCAAGAATTCGCTGTCTCAACTCATCAACACATGACATACACAGTCTACCCTGGAAACGCAACACACCATCTCTCCCTTGGGAGAAAACTTCTACTTTATGATCTCTAACTGACTCCTTCGACTTTAGCAGACTAGGATCTCTATCTTACTTTCCCTTCACTTCGGCAGCCAAAGAAGATTCTAAACTATTCAGAACCCAAACGCTACCCTCAGCTGAATCAACCAAACGAACACCTAACCTGAAAAGATGATGAACTTCTCTAACTAAATTTGTTTTATCACCCTCTACATGAGCAACACTACCCATAGACAATCTACTTAGGGTATCTGCCACTACATTGACCTTTCCCGGATGGTACAAAACACTTATTTCAAAATCTTTCAGCAACTCTAAACATGTTCTCTGACACAGATTCAATTCCTTCTGCAAAAACACATACTGCAAGCTTTTGTGATCTATGAACACATCAACACACACCTCATATAAATAGTGCCTCCAAATCATTAAGGAAAACACAACAGCCACTAACTCAAGATCATGGGTGGGATATTATTTTAATGGGGTTTAAGCTGTCGAGAGGCATAGGATACAAATTTACCCTTCTGCATCAAAACACACGCCAAACCAACTTTGGAAGCATCACAATACACAAAAAAACCCATCTGAACCATCTAGCAATGTCAAAATTGAGGTTGCGGTGTGTCGAGTCTTCAACTCCTAAAAACTCTTCTCACAAGAATTTGACCATTGAAACTTAACTTTCTTCTGAGTCAATCTATACATGGAGGACACAATGGACAAAAATCCTTCAACAAACCATCGATAATAGCCAGCAAAACCCAAGAAACTCTTGATATCTGATGGAGAGATGGGTCTGATCCAGTTTTTCACCACCTCTGTCTTTTGAGTATCGACTCTAATTCCATCACTAGAAATAATATGGCTAAGAAAAGCTACTGATCTTAGTCAAAATTTGCACTTACTGAATTTAGCAAAAAACTAATGGGCTCAAAAGTCTACAATACTATTTTGAGGTGGTCTGCATGATCATTTTCGTTATGGGAATAGACAAGAATATCATCAATAATGACTATGACGAACATGTCTAAATAATGTTGGAACACTCTGTTCATCAAGTCCATGAAGGTTGTTGGGGAATTCCTGAGACCAAAGGATATGGCTAGAAATTTGAAGTGACCATACCGGGTTCTAAAAGCTACTTTTGGAATGTCACATTCTCTGACTCTGAGATGATGATGGTCGGATCTGAGATCTATCTTAGAAAAATAACTAGCACCCTGAAGTTGGTCGAATAAGTCATTGACTCTGGGAAGTGGGTATTTGTTCTGGATTGTGACTTTGTTCAACTGACGGTAGTCAATAAATATTCTAATAAAACCATCTTTCTTACGCACAAAAAGAACTGGTGTTCCCCACAGGGAAATGCTGGGCCAGATAAATCCCTTATCTACGAGATCTTTTAACTATTCTTTTAACTTTTTGAGTTCGGCTGGAGCCATTCTGTATGGAGCAATAGAGATAGGGTGGGTATCTGGAAGAAGGTCTATTCCGAAGTTAATTTCCCTTTTGGGAGGAACTCTCGGCAGATCTTCAGAAAACACATGTGGAAATTTCCTCACTGCTGAAACTGACTCAAGATTAGGAGTCTCAAAATTTGAGTCTTTGACTTAGACAAGATGATAAATACACACTGTGGATATCATTTTCCTCGCTCTAAGGTATTTAACAAGCCGACTCCTTAGTGTTGTAGTACTACCCCTCTATTTAGCAACCGATTCATTTGGAAATTGAAAATGAACTACTCTGTTTTTGTAATCCAATGAAACATAGCATGAGTGGAGCCAATCCATGCTAAGAATAACATAACAATCTATCATCTCTAACTCCACGAGGTCAATTGAAGTAACGTTCTGAGAAACTGTAATCAGGAAGTTCCTGTATACCCGCTGGGCTACAATAGAGACACCTACTGGGGTAGGCACTGAAAAGGGTTCTGCTAAGATTTCGGGACTGACTCTGAAGTTGATGGCTATATAAGAGGTTACAAAAAAAAAGAAGCTCCAGGGTCTAGTAAATCATAAATATGTAAATGAAAGATTTGCAATGTACCAGTAACTACGTCAGGAGGACTTTTGTAATCTTATCGAGACTAAAGTGTATAGAGCTTGTTCTGACGCTGACCGCTAGTAGTGTTGGAAGCGCCACCCTACTGAGTCGAGTGGCCGGCATGAATTGATGACTATGGGGACTAGCCCTGTTGTCACAAATCCCTACCTTTTTTAGCAACTTCTCGATGCTCTCAAATTTGATGGCCTGTCTTACCACACCCAAAGCATACATCACTGCCAACTCTACCCTCACCCTGATGGTTTCTATTATATTTTTGGCAAAGTGGATTTGTACGACTACTGCTTAGACTGCCTTGGGACTTATATCCTGGAGCTCTATCCATATAATCATTTTTGAATTTTGGTACTAGGTCACTAGCTAAAGATGGAGTTGGGACTAAAGATTTCTGACGGAACTGAGGACGGTTACCACTTTTTGACTTTGGCTGAGTGAAATTAAAGCTACCTGTTCTAGCCCTCTTGTTCTCTCTCTCCTTCTCATTATCCTTCTACTCCTCAATCTGTTAAGCATGGACCATAATCCTAGATATGTCCATCTCCTTAATCAACATCGCAGTCCTACACTTATTGACCATACTATCAGATACCCTAGACACAAACTTGTTCATCCTAGATATGGTATCAGCTACCACATAAAGAGCATACCTAGCTAACTGAGAAAACATAAGGGAATACTCATTCACTCTCATGTTTCCTTTCCTTAAGTTGATAAAATCTAACACTTTAGCTTCTCTCAGTTCCAGCAGAAAAAATCTATCTAAGAAGGTAGTAGCAAACTCTTCCCACTATATAGGCCCTACATCTATGCCTCTATCTACCTTTCATTGCTTAAACCATGTATGAGCCACATCCTGTAATTGGTAAGTAGGAAATTGAAAACTCTTACGAGAAGTTACCCCCATAATATCTATTACCTTCTGGACCATGTCTAAGAATTCCTGCAGATCCTCTTCATTTTTGGATATCAAAAACAGAGGAGGATTCATTCGGGTAAAGTTCTGAATCCTAGCTGCGGCAGTATTGGACACTGGGTTGGCCGGGAAAGCAGCTAGATGAGTATTTTGTGCTTCTACAGAGTGAGCTAGAGCAGTGAATGAAGCTCTGAACTCTACATGGGAAACATACTTATTCAGGGGATCGTCCTGAACAAGCAGAGATGCTGGTTGGTTCACATTTCTTCTTCCGTTTGTCTTTCTGGGTGGCATAATCTGTAAATGGATGGGAGAATAGATTAGATAGAGAGTTTAACATGAGCTCATGCTCGGTTGCATAACTTGAACACTGAAAGAAGGGAAACTTTTCTTAAAATACCTCATAGTCTCTTGTCCATAAGAGTGGCCCATTTCACACCCATGCACAAGACTCTACTCGAGGCGGTTTTCAGACTTTTTAGGACACATTAAAAACTTATGCTCTGATACTAAGTTTGTAACGACCCAATAGTAGACCCTGGACGCCACATGGTGCTTACGGTCCCGAGAGACCACAATCTAACCCATGAGTTGGTATTTGCTGTGAGCACAAAATAATATAATCTCATATGCGGAAGAACAAGAGATAAGCCATAAGGTTTAAAATAACTGAAAACAATATTGGATCATGAAACTGGAAATAATTGTCTAGAAATAATAAAATAATAACAAAACTATCTGATAGTCTATACTTGTCTGAAAAGCCTTTACTAACTGAATAAGAGTTGATGGGACTAGCCCCAACTAATTCTATTTAACTACTGAACTAAAAGTATGAAAATAAATTTAGTCTTTCCTCGAAATAAAAGGTCTTACCACAACTACGGCTGATAATCTGAAAGGTCTATACGCGGTCCAGGAACTGAGCGTTCGAACCTATGATATGATACATCATAGCGAAAGAAAAAACAATGTGATCAGTACTTTGAATGTACTGCTATGCTAAATGAGGTAGGTTGATATGCATGGTTTCATGTACAGGAGTAATAACTGAATGAATGAATAGTATGAAGTACTGAATAGAATGAATGAAATCTGTAAATACTGAGAATGTATGACCAAGCATAAAACATGTTCTTAATATAATCTGTAAACTGAAATGCGGAAATTTGATAACTGAATAACCAATATCTGTACGCTATGGTCAATACAATCCTGAATTGAAGTATAATGAATACTGAACTGAGACTCTGGGAGCTATCATCTAACCAACATGCCCCAATAAGCAAATTGGGGTCCAATCTATGACCCCAATTGGAAGGGTGTTATTATTGTGCCATGGGTACTAACACTGGCTGTGTAGATCCACAGATGTACTGTCCCAAAGGACTAAGGGTGTCAAGCCTAAACTGACGGTGACCCCTGCGAGGTAGTCAAGACTAAATTGACGGGTGACTCCTCATATCCTACGCTGGCTACGTAGTTCTAGAATACAGGGAATGTTGCGCATGACTCTGCCTATCTAACGAGGATGCCGCCATCCCTACACTCGCTAGATGCTAAGTCCTACTCCCAACTGAACTGACTCGAGATATTGAACTGTTCTAAGTTTAACTGATTATGATGACTTATTGAACTGATAATACTCATAACATCTTCTGAAGCTACTGCAAAGATATTGAGACTAAGTAAAAAGCTAAGTTTTCAGGTATTCACAACCCCCAGGACTCAATAGCAATAATAGCAAAATAGTACTCAAACTTTGAGGACATAATATGAAAGCTTTTATTCAAAATTCAATCTTGTAGGCATTTCATCAAACACTTGATATTCATAGTGTAAGCTAAGCATGGGAATCATTTAAATATTATAGTAATAACATGATTTCAACATCAACATCATGAATTATGAATTAAATCAGTGAATAACATCATTAAAACAAGTGGGGTTGAAAAACAACGACAATTTCATGTAAACACGGTGTAGAATTATAATTCATAGGAATTCATGGTTAAAATCACAATTAAAAATTATGAAAAAATAATAAAGATTCCAACTTGAATTTAGAATTGGATATTTATACTCTATGGGTGAAATAAACCCATAGATGAACACTTAACATACCTGGGTTGATGAATTCATGAGAATTTATGGTGAATTCTTGAGTTTTGATTTTGAACTTAGAAAGCTAGGGTTATTGTTCTTGACAGAGGGATACTTTAATTTTTTTGAGAGAATTATGAAATAATGAGAAAATAATGCTCTATTGGGACTTAAATCCCATGTTTGGCCAGATTTGGGGCTATGAAAAAGACCAAATGGTCCTTGGAATTTAAATCGCAAAAGTCCCAATTTTTGGCTCCAGCTCGACGAGATGCAATTGCATCGGGCCACTTGAAAACTGAAAATCCCCATTTTACCCTACGGTACGATGCGGTTCTATTTTGTTGTGCCTCTGAAAACGGACGATCCTAAACTAGAAGCTTGCCGCGACGCGATGCCAATCGCGATGCCCCACTGGAAAAGAACTATTGCGAAATGTCCCCTTGGTGCGACGCGATGGTAATCGTGGTGTCACACTGGAAAAAGAAAAACGTGATTTCGTCCATCACCACAACGCGGCCTTATCGTATTGGGCTACTATTTCGCACTAAAAGTGTCATAACTTCTCTCCCGAGTATCGAATTCGGGCGAAATTGGTATCGTTGGAAAGCTAATTCAATTTCTTATTATTTGGTAGATTTTAATCTAGAAATTTCTCAATATAGAAAAAGATATGATTTTTTAAAGATGACTAAAGCAACATTCTTATCAAAAATTCAATCGGTAAGGATTATTTTGATTCGTCTAATAGTTGGGAGTTATTTGAGGCCTTAATATACATAAAACTCATGCATATCACTGTGAAAGAACTATAATGTACTATGTATGATCTTGAAACATGTCTCTAACATTGGTTTGGATTTTTGGGATATTACAGTTTGGCAATGAAAATCATAACTTTTCGGAGTTGTAGCTGTACAATTATATGGATAGTAAGAGTTAGAGAGTCAGATGAAGAAGGTTTGTGTTTAATCTCCTACCAACTAAAATGAGGCACACATTTAGCTTCTAAAATTTTGATATTACCCTTGAATAAGAAATGAAATAATGAGAGTTAGAGAATCAAATAGTGCATCACAAAAGGTTTTCATTATTTCACCAAGCACCTTAGCTTCATTGATTTATAACAACAGTCGAGCAAGTTTTTTTAACTGCAATTTTCATATTTAAGCATAGAAAATACTTTTTCTCATATTCTGGATGTTCTAATCACCTCTAATTTCAATAGGGGTTGTTGCTCGACAGCTAGTTCCAATTTTCTGAGTCACTAAATGGATGCACACACTTGTCTTACATCAGAGATATTCAATTCAATCATCTCTAGGCATAAATTAACCTCGAAAAGATAATTGAGAAATATATATGCTAATTTATTCAATATCAATAGTAATCAATAGATAAAATCTAATAAAACTTCAAATCCACTGACTTACATGTGAAAAGAAATGAAAAAATGTTCAAAAATATGGCATGTGAACAAAATGGAGTAGAGATGAAAAAGGAGTGGAGAATGTGGAGTCACCATAGTTCTTAAATTTTCAATCTTAGGTTTTAATTTATCCTGTGCATTAAGCTCTACATCAGTCAACAAGTTGAGTGAATCAGGCACATATATAAATACAGAAATGATTACTTGGAGTAAGAGGCTCATGTAATACCCCGTACTTTTCCTAGCTTAAATTCATTCCTAAAATGTTAAGAAATATTTTTCAAAATGAAGAATATTTATTTGGTGCGGAATTTTCCAGATTTAAATCTCCCTTTGTTTGAAAAATTGAATAAGCTTTCCATCGATACCAAATTCGCCCAATTCCGATACTCGGTTGAGGAGTTAGAGCATTTTTAAGTTGAAAGTGTGCCACCTGGACACTTGGCGCATCGCGGATGTCAGTAAAATGATAATTGTCAAATTCCAATGGCCCTCTGTGATATCCCCACATCGTGGAGAGGGACAATTTCCCAATTATCGATTTCCAGTAGCTCAACGTGATATTGGTGCGCCGTGCCAGTGGATAAAATGGTATTTCTATAGGACACCGCGATGGTGGTGCGTCGCATTGAAGTTTAAGGTCCCAATTGTCAAAATCTAGTTGGACAAATCGATAGCTCCGCATTGTGGAGACCACCAATTTCCCAATCTTAAATTTCCAGTGAACCACCGTGATAGTGGCACGTCACGGTGGCTCATTAAATCGGGATTTTCATTTCTCATTTCCAGTCTCGTTTAGGAGTTTAAAAAGGGTATTTTGGAAAATTTCCAATCCCCCAATCCATCAAAAATACAAGATTAATCATATTCAAAATACTTTGTGCTTATTATTGATCATTCTTTTCAAAAGCAAGACCCTAGAGCTCTAAAACCTCTTCTCTAAGAAATCAAAATCCTCCATAGATTCTCCAAGAAAGCTCTAAATTGAGGATTCCCAAGGCAAGATAATCAAGAATCCATCATCAAGAACTCAAATAGGAATCCATAATTCAAGAATCTACATCTAATCATTAATCAAGTTATGTGGGGTTTATGAACAAGGATCTCCTTTCGTCCTTGTGCCCAAAACCAAGCTTTTACATTAAATTCCTATAATTTTGAATGATAATCCATGAGTTTTGAATTAGGGTTCATAGCCATTATTGCTCTTTGAAAGATTTTGAGATTTCCAATGTTTTAGAAGTTAAATTGCATGTCTATTTTCATTTTTCATGCCTATTGCAGTAATTTACAGATTTTGAGATGAAATATCATTGTTTTCAGTATCAAGCATGACTATTTTGATGTTTTGACATGAGATTGAAGCATGGGTTATTACCTCAAGATTGAATATTAGTTTAAGAAAGATGATGCTTTAAGCATCCTATTATCAGATTATTTATAGATTTTCAGTAAATCTTTGATCTTTCGATCATCAGATAAGTTTTTGAATCCATTTTTCAGATTATTACAGATTACAGAATTCAAATCAGCTTTATTTACAAATTTTATTAGATAAATGCATTTGTGGTTTTAGATAAACCCTTATGCTAGTTTTAAAGTGGATTTCCAATAGATGTAGCGTAGCAAATAAAAAGGGAGTAGTATTTAGCACTGAATGGGAAGTGTGGGTTTAGCGCATCCTACTTCAAAAGAACATCGTAGCCAACGTAGGTACATATTATCAGCTTATTCCCACTTATATGTGGATGACAGTTTCAGATATGATCACTTATCTCAGGTTATACTCTCTAGAAAAAGTATGACACCTCACCCCAACGTGAGATTTCTTCCTTAGGAGGACGAGACGTTAGACTCCATGTAGCTCGCATGATTTATGTCGGTTAAGAGAACCTCCTTGCTAGTAAAAGTAAATAAACAATTTTTCCCTACTAGTAAAGAAAAGCCTTGAAAGAATTCCCTTACAGGTAAGCTTAAGATAAGGTGTTTTCCCTACAGATTAAAGATTTTAGAAAACTAAGTGTAAAGGCTCAAGAAGTTTACTCAGATAATGCTTTATAGAATGATATTAGCTACAGACTTTAGCTTTCAGATTTCAGAATTGAGAGTGAGTCCTTTCTACACTTAGGCAGTATGATTTAAAAAGAGAACACAAGTACAACTTTCAGAACTAAATGTTATGACTCACTAGATTTATAAAGTATGATTGATTTATTATTCATGATTTTAGTATTTTAGATATTCCAGCTTATGTGAGTCATTTACATTTAGCATGCATTGTTTTATAAATTATGATGATGAGATGAACCAACATGTGTACCGACTAATACTCCAGTTTGGGTACTACTTTTGAACTATTACGCACCATTCTCATCTCCTTCACATTCTCTACAAATTTTCTTTTGTTGTAGGCTCCATTTCCTTTATTTTCTCTAACTTTTTCTTCAAGATATGGAGTGGCTTATCTATGTTCTTCACACTATCCTCTTCTTCTTGTAAATTTCATCAATTTTTGAATAAATTTTAAACATTTTTCTTCACTATTTTAGTAACAGATCGATATGTTTTGTTATATGGTTGTTCTTTGTTCTTCACTGTTTTGAAGTTATCTTTTTTTAATGATGGCATCTTATGGTATCTCTTTGTTATATAGGATTTTTTTCCTCTTCTTATGGTATCTCATCAATTTTTCCTTTAGATTTCTAAATAAGGGTAATATCAATTTCTTGGTGAAATATCCCGTATATTTCTATGCTAAAAAATGAACCATTGTTCCTACACTTGAAACCTCCTATCCTGTGATTAATATTGGAGTACATGAATTAGGATGAGTATCCTAGTGATAATAGAGTTTATGATGTGTTAAGTATGTTCATAAGAGTCACTTAGAGTAAGCCAAGCTAAGAACTTTTGAATCCACCAAGTTTTTGTGTGTGATTTCACATGGGTCATCTTTGAATGAGAATAAATTGGTTTATAGGTGGAATTTTGGTAGATTTATACCCTCCAAATTGTATAGAATTGAATAATCTTTCCGTCGATACTAAATTCGCATAAAACGGACACCCGATGAAGAAGTTATGGCAATTTAATGTTTCAACAGCGTCATTTCAGTCAGTGGCACGTCGCGCCGTAAGCCAAAATGAAGTTTGTCAATTTCCAGTGTCTCTATGCAATTCCACCGCATCGCGGTGAGTTTTTAGGTCACAAATGGGGGGCAACGCGATATCTCCGCATCGCGTCGGGGGCCCAAATCTTGTAATTTTCATAGAAATTAAATGACTTATCTAGAGGGGTATTTGGGTCATCTTTCCACCACTATATATATTCCATAAACATGGAATTAAGACCTTATTTCACCAAAACATATTCTTTCTCTCAAAATCCTCTCAAGAACACATTAGGGTTTTCGATTGGGGATTCAAGTTCAAGCAAATTTCTCCATCAATCATCAAGAATCTTCAATCTAAGGTATGCGTAGTGTTCATCTATGGATGCATTTCGTTCATAGAGCTCAAGAACCATGTTTTAAATATTATGTTGTGATTGTCTTGTTGTGATATGACCATGTACATGTTGATGATTGTTGTTTAAGTTTCAAGATTATATCTAAAGGTGTTTTCATGAAGTATATGTGTTCGTTAGTTGAAATCCATGAACTTTATATTGTTTAAAATGGGGAAAGTCGTGAAAACACACCTAAGCTAAAAGAATGCATGCAAAGTGTTTGATAAAATGCTTAAGGTGATAAGATTCGTGTCCCATGATTTAATAGTTCTTAAATGACAAGTCCATGATCTATGCTTTATGATTTCACATGAATTCTATGTGATTGATATGCACCGTTGTTGCGATGTGGATTGAGAATGATATTGAAGCTATGCAAGTATACACATGTTGTATGAATTTCCCTTCCACACGTAAGATGTTGAGAAATATACTTAGTGTGAAATCCCTTACTTATGATATACTTAGTGTGAAATCCCCTTCCATCGAGTCCTGGGGGTACTAGTACCCAAAAAATATAGTTGTATGCCTAGATCCATGACATGTTTTCATGATAATCGCAGTCAATCCATGATATATAAAACTCAGTCAGTCATATGACTCACGAAATCTCAGAAATCTCATGATCTCAACAAATTCTTAGATAATAGTACTATTCCGTCAGTCAATGGAAGTCACTTACTCAATCCATGTACATCTAATTAAATCATGTTCAGCCTCTTCAGATGGGAGCAGAAGTTAGCACCGAGTGAACCCAAGGATTGGAACTCATCTGCCAGTTAAATGAGTGATTCTTAGTAGTCATCCTTGTGTTCCAGAACTACGTAGCCAGAATAGGTTGAGACATCTAAACCTTCCTGATTATGGTTTATAAGGTGGCTTCACCTGTCAGTTTAGTGTTCCCACCATTCTCATTAGAGTACCTGCTATCTAAGGGTCACTCACAGTTGTCCTTACTAGTGGCACGGTATTGATACCTTTCCAGTCGGGGTAGAGATTGGACCCCAACCTAGCTATATATGTTATTGGGTCATGTCAGTTAAGCAACTACATCCCGTAGTTTCAGTTCCAGTCTCAGTAAAAGAACTCAGATAGTTCTTTAGATTTCAGTATACTAGGACTATTAGTTATAGTCAATTCAGTTACAGTACGAAACTCAGGTAGTTCCATCAGATTCAGGACTGTCAGACACAGTCATCTATGTTATCAAAATTTTAGTATCAGTCATATAAGATAACAGTAAACCATGTATTAGCGTACAAATCCAGATATCATGTATTCATGATTTTAGTTACTATGTATGCATGTTTGTACTCTTACGTTTATATCAGTCAGTCAGTTTGCATTGTTCATGAATGTAAACCCTTTTGCATTTAGCCTACCTCACTCTATACTCAGTACTCCCAGTCATAATAACACATTTACTCTATGGTGCTTTCTTTCATGTTACACCATAGGTTCAGAGACATGAGTTCCAAATTAGCAGTAGCATTCCAGTCGCAGTGTTGCAGTGAGTCCTCATCTATTCGAGGATGATATTATTTTATTTCATTCATTATTTCAGTTCAGTTTTGCTAGGCAGAGTTAGTTGGATACATGCTCCTTCAACTCCTTATTTCAGACAGTATTTAGAGGCTTTCAGATTTAGTTCATATTTTAGATTCAACTTTCAGTTGTTTTAGGTATTTATTTCCCTCTATGAACATTAGTATTTATCATATATTCTATTCAGTTGAACTTTATGTCCAATTGTTCATGTTTTCTACATTCTACAAGTATATTATGCAGTGTATAGGTACAGATATCAGTCATGGGTTAGCTTGTGTTCCCTTGGGGTCATAAGTTCCATGTAGCATTTCAGGTACCAGATTTGGGGTGTTAAAAACTTGGTATCAGAGCCTAAGGTTCAATGGAGTCCTAGGAAGTCTGAAAGCCGCATATAGTAGAGTCTTGTTAATGGGTGTTGTGCGCCATATTTATGTGCAAGAGGCGATGAGATGTTTAAGAACAGTTTTCCTTCTTTCAGTATTCATGTCGTGCCTGTGAGCATAATCACAAGTCAGTCTCTCAGTCTAATACGCTTCTTCTCTTTATTTCAGAACAAGCCTCCTAAGAGAAGAAATTAGTCAACCCCTCAGCCCAAAGAACCTTTGGGCGATCATGTTTCTAATGCGGAGTTCAGGACTACATTTACCACTCTTTGCCAATCAGTCATTGCTCATAATGAAAGGCCAACAGTTACTTCGGCCAACCCAGTGGCCAACTCAGCTTCAGCGAGGATTCAGGACATTACTCGAATGAATCCTCCAACCTTTATCGGGTCTAAGGTAGATGAAGACCCTCAGGAATTCTTAGATCAAGTTCAAAAAGTGATAGACGCCATGGGGGTGACTACTGTTGAGAGTGCTGAGCTAGCTGCATACCAGTTGCAAGATGTGGCTCATGCTTGGTTCAAACAGTGGAAGTTCGAAAGATCAAATGATGCAGGTCCTATAGAGTGGGAGGAGTTTGTCACTGCATTTTTAAACAGTTTCTTTCCCTAAGAGCTTAGAGAAGACAAGGTGCTAGAGTTCATCAACCTTAGGCAGGGCAATATGACATTGAATGAGTATTCTTTGAATTCTACTCAATTAGCCAGGTATGCCCCTCATGTGGTTGCAAACAGTAGATCTAAGATGAGTAAGTTCGCTTCAGGGGTGAATGATAGCGTGGATAATAAGTGAAGATCCGCCAAGCTGAACAGTGAGATGACCTTAGCTAGACTTATGACCCATGCTCAGCAGATAGAGGAGAACAAGATTAAGCAGAGGGAAAAGTAGAATAAAATAGCGAAGATAGGTAGTTTCAACTTCACTCAGCCTAAATCAGAAAGAGGAAACTGTTCTCAGTTTCATCCTAAGTCATTAGTTCCAGCTCCCTTTCTAGCCAGTGCTCCAGTTCCTAAGTTCAGAGAGGGTAACAAATTTAGAGCACTGGGATCTAAGACCCTGGGCAGTATTAGTAGTGCCCGCACCTATCCTTTTTTCCAGACTTGCGGTAAGCACCATCAGGGTATGTGTAGAGTAGGTAGTGGAATTTGTTTTTGTTGTGGCAAGCCAGGCCATAGAGTTAGAGACTTTCTGCAGCCAAGTCCTCAGGGTCAACAGAATCGCTCTTCAGCTCAGTTGGATCGCCCAAATCAGCAGGGCAGGTGTACAAGAACTGCCCGGTTATGATCTTTTAGAAAGTCACTTCAGCAGACTTAGTCGAATTAGAGATGACTAATTTTGATGTCATTCATGTCATGGATTTAATTTATTCCTTCTATGACACAGTCAACTACAGAAATAGAATAGTTCAGTTTCAATTCCCGAATGAACCCATCCTAAAGTGGAGGGTAGCATATCCTCTTTCAGGGGTCAACTTATTTCCTACCTCCGGGAAAAGAAATTGTTATCTAAGCGATGTGTTTATCATCTAGTTCATGTTAGAGATTTTAGTTCTGAGGCTTCCAGTCTTGAATTAGTCCCAGTAGTGAATTAATATTCAGATGTATTTCCCGAAGATCTTCGAGGAATTCTTCTCGAAAGGGAAATAGACTTCGGTATTGATCTTCTTTCAGATACTTAGCCTATCTTTATTTCTCCATATAGAATGGCACCAGTAGAATTCAAGGAACTGAAAGAACAGTTGAAGCATCTCTTAGATAAGGGATTCATCAAACCCAGCATTTCCCCGTGGGGCGCACCAGTTTTATTCATGCGTAAGAAAGATGGTTCACTCAGAATGTGCATTGATTTCCGTCAACTTAATAAGGTTACGGTCAAGAACAAATATCTTCTTCCTAGAATCAATGACTTGTTTGACCAACTTCAGGGTGCCAATTATTTCTCTAAGATAGACCTCAGATCCGGCTATCATTAGCTCAGAGTTAGAGAATGTAACATCCCGAAGATAGCTTTTCGTACGTGGTATGGTCACTTTGAATTTTTAGTTATGTCCTTTGGTATTACCAATGCCCTAGCCTCTTTCATGGACTTGATGAACTATGTGCTCAAGCAGTATTTGGACATGTTCGTCATAGTCTTCATAGATGATATCCTGGTCTATTCCCATACAGAGCGTTATCATTCAGACCATCTCAGAATTGTTCGTCAGACTCTCAAAGATCACCAGGTATTCGCCAAATTCAGTAAGTCTGAGTTTTGGATAAGGTCAGTTTCATTCCTTGGCCATATTATTTCCGATGATGGCATTAGAGTAGATCCTCAAAAGACCAAAGCAGTAAGAAACTGGACTCGCCCTGTTTCTCCATCAGATATTAGGAGTTTCTTGGGTTTGGCTGGCTATTACAAATAGTTTATTGAAGAATTTTCATCCATTGCATCCTGTATGTCTAGATTGACTCAGAAGAAAGTCAAGTTCCAGTAGTTAGATCCTTGTGAGAAGATTTTCAGGAACTAAAGACTCCACTCACCGCAGGTCCAGTCTTAGCTCTTCTAGATGGTTCAGATGGGTTCGTAGTGTATTGTGATATATCTAGAGTGGGTTTAGGTTATGTTCTCATACAGCATGGTAAGGTCATAGCCTACGCCTCCAGACAGTTTAAACCCCATGAGAGGAATTATCCTACTCATGATCTTGAATTAGCAGCCGTAGTATTTGCCTTGAAGATTTGGAGGCATTATTTATACGGTGTTCATAGATCATAAGATCCTTCAATATGTCTTTTCCCAAAAAGATCTCAATCTTTGTCAAAGAAGGTGGTTAGATCTCTTAAAAGATTATGACATGAGTGTCCTCTATCATATGGTCTAGGCAAACATAGTGGCCGACACTCTCAGCAGACTGTCCATGGGTAGTATTTCTCATGTTGATGATAGTAAGAAGAAGTTAGTCTAGGAAATCCTCTAGTTTGCTAGACTAGGCGTTCTCTTATTCAACTCTTTAGAGGGCGGTGTATGTGTTCAGAGTAGTTTAAAATCATCTCTATTTTTTGAGGTGAAATAAAATAAAGATAAGGATCCTTGCCTTGTAAAGCTAAAAGATTCATTTTAGAATCAGAAAGTAGAGGTTTTCTCCCAAGGGGGAGATGGTGTCATTCGTTGTCAGGGTCATCTCTGTATTCCAGGTGCAAATGATTTAAAACAGTGAATTCTTGCAGAAGCGCATGGTGCGCGATACTCTATTCATCCAGGATCCACTAAGATGCACCGTGACCTACGGGAGATGGTGGAATGGGATGAAGAAAGATGTTGCAGAATTTCTGGCTAAGTGCCCTACATGTTAGCAGGTTAATATAGAGCATCAGAAACCTAGTGGTTCTATGCAGGAGTTCACCATTCTTACTTAGAAGTGGGAAGAAGTGAACATGTACTTCGTGATGGGTTTTCCTCGAACTCCTCATCAGAATGATTGAGTTTGGGTCATTGTAGATAGAATGACCAAGTTAGCCTATTTCTTTCCATTCCATGCCTCTTATCCAGCCGAGGATTACAACAAACTCTATATCAGGGAGTTTGTCAGATTACATGGTGTTCCATTATCTATCATCTCAAAGAGGTACCCAGTTCACCTCTCACTCCTGGAAAGTATTCCAAAATGGTCTTGGTACCCAAGTTCATCTTAGTACAACTTTTCATCCTCAGACAAATGGTCAAGCAGAAATAACCATTCAGACTATTGAAGATATGTTAAGGGTGTGTGCAATTAATTTCAAGGGAAGTTGGGATGACCACTTTCCTTTGATTCAGTTTTCATGCAATAATAACTATCATTCCAGTATTAAAATGGCTCCATTCAAAGCTCTCTATAGTAGTAGGTGCAGATCTCCAATCGGGAGGTTCGAAGTTAGAAAGGCCTCAGTCATAGGGCCTGACTTAGTATTCGACGCCTTAGAGAAAGTCCAGTTATATGTGTCAGTTTCTTTCCATCGAGTCCTAGGGGTACTAGTACCCGAAAAATATAGTTGTGTGCCTAGAGCCATGTCATGTTTTCATGTTAATCTCAGTTAAGCCATGATCTATAGAACTTAGTCAGTCATATGACACAGGAAATCTCAGAAATCTTATTATCTCAATAAATTCGCAGATAGTAGTACTATTTCATCCGTCAACGGAAGTTAGTTACGCAGTCCATGTATAGCCAGTTAAATCATGTTCATCCTCTTTATATGGGAGTAGAAGTTAGCACCGAGTGAACCCAAGTATTGGAACTCACCTGCCAGTTTAGGGTGTGATTCTTAGTAGTCATCCTTATGTTCCAGAACTACGTTGCCAGCGTAGGTTGAGACATCTTAACATGCCAGATTAGGGTTGATGAGGTGTCTTAACATGTCAGTTTAGGGTTCCCACCATTTTCATTCGAGTACCTTCCAGCTAAGGGTCACTCACAGCTGTCCTTACCAGTGGCGCAGTATTGACACCCTTCAAGTCGGGGCAGAGATTGGACCCTAACCTAGCTATATGCATTATTGGGGCATGTCGGTTAAGCAACTACCTCCCACAGTTTCAGTCCCAGTCTCAGTAAAAGAACTTAGATAGTTCTTCAGATTTCTATATACCAGGACTGTCAGTTACAGTCAATTCAGTTACAATACAAAACTCAAGTAGTTCTATCAGATTCAGGATTGTCAGACATAGTCATCTATGTTTTCAAAATTTTATTATCATTCATGTTAGATTACAGTAAACCATTTATTAGCGTACAGATCCAGATATCATGTATTAACGATTTTAGTTACTATGTATGCATGTTTGTACTCTTATGTTCATATCAGTCAATCAGTTAGCATTATTCATGAATATAAACCCTTTTGCATTTAGCCTACCTCACTCGTATACTTAGTACTCCCAGTCATACTGACGCATTTGCGCTATGGTGCTTTCTTTCACGTTACACCATAGGTTTAGAGACATAAGTTCCAGATTAGTACTTTTACTAGACGGAGTTAGTTGGAGACATGTTCCTTCAACTCCTTATTTCAAACAGTATTTAGAGGCTTTGAGATTTAGTTTAGATTTTAGATTCAACTTTCAGTTATTTTGGGTATTTGTTACCCTATATGGACGTTAGTATTTATCAGATATTCTATTTAGTTGAACTTTATGGCCTATTATTCATGTTTTCCGCATTCTACAAGTATATTATGCAGTTTACATGTACAGATATCAGTCATGGGTTAACTTGTGAACCCTTAGGGTCATAATCACCGTGTAGCATTCTGGGTACTAGATTTGGGGTGTTACTCTTGGGCTTCGACATGCAATTTATACATACAAAGAGACAATAATTTAGAAATTGAAAGAAGGAAAACAAACAAAACAACAAAAGGAGAAAAAAAAATAGGGAATATCAAAAAAGAAAATAAACAATATAATAAAAGGAGAAAATAAGAGAAGAGACGTAGAAAAGAAGAAGAAAGAAAACTAATAAAGAACAGAAAAGAGAAAGAAGGGGAAAAACAAAATGGTGTAGTGGAAGCCCTTTTCTTTTAAAGTAAAGACAGGAATTAGTGAATCATCAAAGTGAATAGGTAGATAGATATTTCTCCATAAATTAAAAGTTTGGGTTTGAAGTACAATTTAAGTAACATTTGGTACAATAATTAACTACACTGTTGGTTCACTAGCAGTGTTGTACATATTTGGCTTCCTTTGGTACAATAATTGGATGTTGTGATAGTCCTATGACTATTGGCTTATATAATAGAGTAATACTATCATGCCAACTCACTTAGATAATTTAAAAGGGATATTAATCAGACTTCTTTTATACCTTGATAGTTATAAGCCTCTTCACATGTTGGAAAAAATCCTTTCCTTAGCTACTAGCACCATTTTCATTTAGAGGTTGATGTTATGTACCAAGACATGGCAAACGGTGTGGTTGTGGTTCAATCCCGCAAAGATTTCTACCTGTCCCACCGCACACATATTTTCAATCCACCCGACCCGCATATTTATTAAAAAATAACTGTGTTTGATACTAAAATAAAAAAATCATAAAATATTTTTTTCATTTTCCTATCAAGTAATATTAATTTAATAGATAATGACTAACAATAATTTCTTGACATCAATTGTAGAGCTGTAACAACCCGCATTTTTGAGCTAGAAAGTGAACCATCGTTCCTATATGTGCAAAACTTAATCCCATGATTCATAATTTAATTCATTTGTCATGATATTTATCCTAGTTTATGAAGTTCTCTCAAAGTGAAAGATGTTCATAGAATTTATTGAGAGCAAAGTTGAGCTAAGAATCTTTGATTCATCCAAAGTTTGGTATTTGATTATACAAAGGTATACTTTGAACGTGTATAACTTTTGATATACTTGGAATTTTTCATATCAAGACCACCAAATTGTTGATAATTGAGTCATCTTTCCAGAGATATCAATTTCGCTTTAATCCGATACCCGAGTGAAAAGTTATAGCATTTTTCGTGTGAGGCGGTAAGCTGCCGTTATTACACAGCTCGGCGGTGCCTATAGCGGTGGAACCAATGGCACTCAGCAATAAACCTCAAAGTTGGGATTTTTCAAAATAGTAGGTGACTGCGATTACACCACTCGGCGGTGCCCAGAGCGGTGGCACCAATAGCGCTCAGCGGTGAGCCTCAAAATTGGGATTTCTGCTGAAATATTTAATTCCAAGGGGCAGTCTTGTCTTTTCCCTATAAACCCAAGTCTTGTAAACAGTAAATTAAAATTTCTTTTGGACATAATATGCCCAAATTTACTCAAATCTATCAAGAACAAAACCCTAACCTCCCTCCCAAATATCAAGAATCTATACTTTAAGTTCAAGATTTCCAAGAAACAAAATCAATATTCGGATCCTATTCTTCGAACTAAGTAGTCTAAGGTATATGGGACTACTCTAAACACCTTGGGCATAAGATTTACTATTTTATCATGTTTAAACATCCCCAATCATGTTTATAAAGAAGAGTTTTGATATTATTTTGAAAAGTATGCATCATGGAATTGTTTTGGTGAAATTATATGTTGTCTTAGACCTTTTTCAAAAAATTTAAATTGTAAATATAGATGTATAATTTCGTTTGTAATGAAGAGTTTGATTGGGAGCATGATTGATAAAAACTCCCTCTACTTTTATGATGTCTTTGGTTTCAATTGTTGTGGATTGTTTGAATTGCATGAACTTTCTTGAAGAAAACAAAAGGGTGAATGTCTGTTTAATGATCATGGATTGATACTACTTATGACATGTTGAGAGGGTGTCTTTCGCATGATAAACGTTCATTGTGTCAAATTAATAATTTCCATGGGTTTTGAGTAATGCAAATATGATATTGCCACCTTATGATCGTACTATAGAGAGAAGAGTGTCTTTGATGTAAACTCAAATGAAAATCTATTGCATGAATCTCTCTCACTTGATGTTTAAAAACTATGGATGGTCATTACATGAGGATAAGTGAAAAAGGGCTATATATATGTTATGGTGTGACATGAATCATTTGCAAGTCGGGGTTTGACGATACCCGGGGATAGTATGCCCTAAACAAAACAAGTGTTGAATGTTTTAAATGTACGAAGAATGGTTTTAAAGAACTAAAATTTGGTCTTAAGAGAGTTATATGGTTACCCAAAGAAAGCACGAGTCGAGAGACTCAATGATGGAAATCGTGGTTTGTCGACTCAAAATTTTGGCACCATGTTGTATGGTATTGTATTCCTTGATTCATATCGTTTCAACTTGGTACTATGGTTAGGAGCTATTATTTGTGGTCTTGTGCCCTACCATGATATATTATTATGATTGGGAATTATGGCACCCTGCTTTGTGGACTGGCGTGTCTCCCATACCAATACTCCAACCCTTACGATAAACTTGGATTGGGAGCTTGGCCACCGAGTCAATAGAGGATCCCATATAGCCCGTGGTATGATAGAATTGTAGGGTGTACTATCTAGATCAGTAGAAAATAGAAAGTGAGTCATGATTTCCAAGAGTTGTTGAAATTCATTTCAGTATGCCCGTGTGTTTTCACTTATGCATTATGTTTATTGTTTTATAAAATTCCCTCATTATGATATATAAAAACATATTATTTCGTGGTATGAACTGGTGTACATTTTGTATTGACCCCCTATATTTTAGATTTTGAGGCCCAATCTATTGGTCCTGCTAAACAGTAGATTGTTGTCAGATATTTAGAGTTGGTGATCCTCCCTTACTTCGGAAGGCATCTTATTTACATATATCGATCTCATTGTTTTTAGTTCATGGTCTGAACGAGGGCCTTGTCCCGGTTTCAAACAGATTGTTGTTTTCAGTTGTAGTAAAGATTTCGCAAATGTGTATTAGATGTTTTGAGTTTTATTGAACTTATGTCTGCATTACTCAGTTGATATTTTAATGTTAACATGTTTCCATTTATTTTCTGTATTTCCTTACAGTATATGAATTATGTATATGATTGTCATTTAGATACGGGCTCTCGAGCCTTCATGGTTCAGGATGCTCGTCCCATCCTGGTCCTCGGTTTGGTTAGTGACAAACTTAGTATCATAGAGAGGTTCATGGTCCCAGGGTGTCTTCGAAATCATGTCGGGTAGAGTCTTGTTTATGGGTGTGTAGCGCGCCACAATTATAAGTAGGAGACTATAAGGCATTTAGAAATGTCTCCCTTCTTTTCATGATTTGGTTCATGCCATATAGTATGAATGTCCTCTAATCAATTATTTCCTATATTTCAGAAAAATTATCATGCCTCACTATAGATCCAACGAACAAAAAGCACAAGCTAAGGATGTTTGTCCTGCTCATGGAATGCGGACCCATAATAGAGCTCGTACCCAAGAGTTTATTACTACTATGGGAGTTTCTCCAGTTCTGAATAGTCCACCTCGGGCCCCACAGACCAGTGTTAACCATCCCCATCCTCCTTAGAGGGAAGTTTCAAATGCTGAGTTTCGACTGTCCATCCATATGATTGCTCAGCTAGTGGACTCTGATATCCGTCTGTCTGAAGATATGGATTCTGTGTCTGGTTCATCTGAGGTTACACGGGTTGGTCAATTCATGAGGCTAAACCCACCCACCTTTACTGGCACAAAGGTTGAGGAGGACCCCCAAGGGTTCATTGATAAACTAGAGACAAAATTTAAAGTGATGCATGCGAATGAGGTTGAAGGGGTTGAGTTGGTAGCCTATCAGTTAAAGGATTTGGACATTCAATGGTATAATGAATGGGAGGATTCAAAGGGTAGTGATGCTGAGCCTTTTATATGGGGTGAGTTTGTAGAGGCCTTCCTAGATTGCTTCTTTCCCCAGGAATTGAGGGAAGAAAAAGCTGAAGAATTTATGAATCTGAAGCAAGGGAAGATGAGGGTAAAATATTATACATTGAATTTCACCCAGCTATCCCATTATTCTCCAGAATTAGGGGGTAACATGAGAGCTCGCATGAAAAAGTTTGTATCCGGTCTCTTAGATGATCTGGTGTTGGAATGCAAGGGAGTGATGTTGAATAAAGATATGGATTTCTCTAGGTTGTCCATTCATATGTAGTAAGTAGGTAGAAGAGCAAAAGAAGAGGTTGGCTGAGGTAAGGGAAAAGAAAGAGAAACTAAGAGAGTTTGGTCCACAGATCAAAATAACAGTTAGCACCATGGTGGTAATTGGGGAAATAAGTGTCCTAAAAAGAAGTTTTGGAGCAATGCTCAGTCGTCAGAAAGTGCAACTAATCCCAGGACTTTGGGTGAATAGCGTTTTCAGTAAGGAGATAGGCCTGGCGCTTAAGGCACCCAGTCCCAAAAAAATGTGACTTAGCCTTTTAGGTCACATCCTCATTGTAGTAATTGTGGGATAAATCATCTGGGGAAGTGTTATTCTAAGATTTGGACATGTTATTCATGCAGCTAAGTGGGCCATTTTCAGAGGGACTGCCCCTCAGCTGGAGGGAATATAGGGGGAGCTAACTCCCAAGCCGCATCCACATCTTCTCCTCCTAAGGGTACTACTTTAGCTGTCGGTGGTGGTCACAATCGATTATATACCTTATCTAACCTCCAAGATGTAGACACCTCGCCAGATGTTGTTACGGGTATGTTATAGATTTTCTCCCGTGATGGGTATGTATTTGGCATGCTTCACATTATTAGTGTCATTAGACAATAAGATGTGGAGTGTAGTGGTGGAAACAGTAGCTTAAGATTTTTAATGCATGTCTTGTTGAAAGAAATTAGTGGGCTTGATGCAATATTTGGAATAACCTAGGTTGGCAACTTCCGAAATAAGGAGTGGATAATGATAAGTTATATATACATATATCCATGAGACTAGTGTTATAACAATGAATTGCGGTTGAGTTATTAAGCAGATAAGAGCGTGGGTAAAGGAGAATAAGTTGAACCCCCAAGTAGCATGTTGTTAGATAAAGTTTTATGTGTGTAAGTGTTTTGTGCACCTAGTTCCTGTTCTTGAATTTTGGTAGTATGGGAAAGACTAAAGAGTTGTTGTGTGATGTTCTTTACATTTAAATTGAGGGAATATAGGTAAAAGGTATGTGCCTTTGGGATAGTTTTACAAAATTTTATTATGTTGTAGCTTATGTGATTAGCGGTCTAATGTTAGAATGTTAAGTGGAATGGATTGGATTTTTATGTTATAAGGAGTGAGGATTGGTATGCTCATAAGACTATGAGTTGTAACTTGATGGCTATATAGAATAAAAATTAAGAGTAGCGTTCTTGGAAAGCAATGCCTGTGGAGTATAATTAAAAAAAAAGAGTTTAGCGTTTGTGTATGGTGATACCTTATTTTGTTGAGAGTTGTGGGTATTTATTTGATGAGGGAATATGTTCGCAAGAATAGGATTGTGACTTTGACCTAAGGGGGAGATGGTGAATTAAGGTAGTTCTTGAATTTTCACCCATTCATGATGCTTATGCTCGGGTCCCTCAATGACCCTCCGTATGTTAGTAGGATGGTGGTTGTGGAAGCATAGTAATGTTTTAGTTAGGGGAGTAGATGTTCTTGAGTGTGAAAAGTTTGATGTGATTTCTTTAGATAAGGTTATAGGTGAAGGGGGAAAGAAAGAGATGAACTTTTGTTACGTGAAATAGTTAGAAAGGAGATATATGGCAAAAATCTTTGTGAGAATGATTGAATTTGATTGTCTTAGTGGAGAGAGACATTAAGTGGGTATAGTAATGATAGGTTTGAATGTTGTGATTGATGAAAACACAAACCAATGATCCATGTGGTTATTACTCCTTGAATTAAGACTTGAGATTATTGGGTTATAGTGATGAGGTAAGGTAATTTCTTAATGTGATGTAGAGTACAGGATCCCATAGTTTACATTAGCATCCTTTTAACTTTAGGTTAGACTTCAACATGGAAGTACTATACAGTGGGACTCAAGCTCTTGTTGTTAGATGTGTTATGGGAGAATTTTAAGTCGGAAATGATGAAGTATGTTATTTATTGTTAGGGGCATGTTTGAGTAGTGTCTCTAAGTTTTAGGTCTATTCATTGTATCTTGTAAGGTAAAGAATGTTTCTAATTCCTAACTTCCGTGAAATCTCATTTAATGATTGTACCAATATAATCAGGTCTATTATCACCAAATAAACTCATGTCTTATGTTGTGATGATCATGAATCATGTACAAGGTCATCTCTATGCCAATCCTTATCAACTCACGCTTTTTGCGTATACGATTCACTAGGGGATTATCCTGAAACTCTTTTGATGCCTTTTCATATTCTCTTAAGGAAAAGAAAATGTTCAATCCGAGGTTACATTCCTTACTTCATACTTTTTGAGCTTCGACAAGATCCTACCCATCATTCGGGGACGAATGATCCCAATGGGGAGATAATGCAACAACCCGCATTTATTAGCTAGAAATTGAACCTTCGTTCCTATGTGTCCAAACTCTAATCCCATAATTTATATTTTAATTCATGTGTCATGATTTTTATCCTATTTTATGAAGTTATCTCGAAGTGAAAGATATTCATAGAATTTACTGAGAGCAAAGTTGACATAAGAATCTTTGATTCATCCAGAGTTTGGTATTCGATTCAACAAGGGTCTACTTTGAACGTGTATAACTTTTGATATATATGAAATTTTTTAGATCAAGACGCCTCCAAATTGTAGATAATTAAGTCAGCTTTCCAACGATTTTAATTTCGCGTTAATCCGATACCCGAGTGAAAAGTTATAGCATTTTTCGTGTGAGACAATAAGTTGCCATGATTACACCGCTCGGCGGTGCCTATAGCGGTGGAAACAATAGCGCTCAGTTTTAAGACTCAAAGTTGAGATATTCTAAAACAGTAGGTCACCACGATTACACCGCTCAGCGGTGCCTATAGCGTTGGCACCAATAGGGCTCAGCTGTGAGCCTCAAAATTTGTATTTCTGCAGAAACTTTTAATTTTGAGGGGCAGTCTTATCTTTTCCCTACAAACCCAAGTCGTGTAAACAGTGAATTAAAACGCCTCTTAAGCATAATATGCCCAAATTCACTCAAATTTATCAAGAAAAAACCCTAACCTCCCTCCCAAGATCAAGAATCCATAGTTTAAGTTCAAGATTTCCAAGAAACAAAATCATGATTTGGATCCTATCCTTTGAAATAAGTAGTCTAAGGTATGTGGGACTACTCTAAACACCATGGGGATAAGATTTACTATTTTATCATGTTTAAACATCCCCAATCATGTTTATGAAGAAGTGTTTTGACTTACAAGTCGGGGTTTGACATGAATGACTTACAAGTCGGGGTATGAGGATACCCGGTGATAGTATGCCCTTAACAGAACAAGTGTTGAATATTTTGCATGTATGAAGAATGGTTTTAAGGAACTAAAAGTTGGGCTTAAGAGAGTTCGATAGTTACCCGAAGAAAGCACGAGTTGAAAGACTTAATGTTGGAAATCATGATTTGCCGACTCGGGATTTTGGCACCATGCTGTGTGGTCTTGTGTGCCTTGATTTATGTCATCCCAACTTGGGACAATGATTAGGAGCCATGCTTTGTGGTTTTGTCTCCTACCATGATATATTATTATGATTGAGAATTATGTCACTCTGCTTTGTGGACTGGCGTGTCTCCCATACCGATACTCCAACCCTTGAGGAAAATTTGGGTAGGGGGCTTGGCCGCCGAGTCAAGGACGGATCCCATATAACTCATGGGATAATCAGAATTGTAGGGTGTACCATCTAGCTCAGAGAAAATAGAAAGTGAGTCATGATTTCCATGAGTTGTTGAAATTCATTTCAGTATGCCCATGTGTTTTCACTTATGCATTATGTTTATTGTTTTATAAAATGCTATTATTATGATATATAAAAACATGTTAATTTGGGTTGTTTCACATACCAGTACATTTTGTATTGACCCCCTATATTTCAGGTTCTGAGTCCCAGTCTAGTGGTCCTGCTAAACAGTAGATTGTTGCCTGACATTCAGAGTTGGTGAGCCTCCCTTACTTCGGAAGGCGTTTTGTTTACTTAAGTTTCTCTCATTGTTTTTAGTTCATGATCCGACCGGGGGCCTTGTCCCGGTTTCAAACAGATTGTTGTTTTCGTAGTAGAGATTTCGCAAACGTGTATTAGATGGTTTGAGTTTTATTGAACTTATGTCCGTATTACTCAGTTGAGATATTAAAGTGACCATGTTTCCGTTTATTTTCCACATTTCCTGACAATATATGAATTGTGTATATGATTGCCAGTTAGAGAACGGCCTCCGAGCCTTCATGGTTCGGGATGCTCATCTGTTCTTGGGCGTCTGTTCGGGTCGTGACAGGATCTTTCGTAAAGTCATAATAAATGTCAATTTTTACTTGAATTTCAAATGACTTGACTTTCAATTACAAAAACAGTAAAGATTAAAATAGATTGTCATTTATGTGGTTCCGACCATTTTCTCTCTTATAATTTGTTCCTAAAAAAAATTTCTTTTTTGATAATCTTTTAAATTCAATACTTATTAATCAAATCATCTTGCGGGATTTTTTATGCAATTTGGGTTGACTGGACAAATAATGAATTAATAATAATAATGCATTTACCTTTTTATATTTGTTTTTGTATTACGAATATTATGTTTTTGGTAGGTTGCTAAGATTGATAAATTTGGTCTAATTTTGATTTTTGAGAAAATCTAATGTAAATCAATGTATATAGAATATTATTTATTAGATTTTCAAATATTATCTTGTATAAGCATCTTACACCAACTATAAAAACCCTTCTTTTGTTCTTTAATTTTTCACCCTTCAGTTGCTTTTTGTGACACAACTTGAAAAATAGAAATTTTTAAGTACAACTTCTTTCTCTCTTTTCTCTTCTTTCCTTTAAAGCCAACCTCATCTACTCTATCTGGTTGTATCAAGGAAGACCATACCATTGCTCTAGCTCATTTGCAAACCCACTAGTCCTCTGGACAACATGCGAGGATAGTATTGAAATTTTAGCAGGAATGAAATGTCATATTATCCTCGCATGATGTCCAGGAGGACTAGACAGTAGGCTAAGAAATTAATTCGGACAAATTTCTTCCCTGATACTACCAGGTAGAGTTGGTGTCGTTGGCGTTAAAGGGTAGAAATGTGTCGTCCGAGTCAATGAATAGTTGGGTAATGTGGATGTTCTCCAACTCATTATGCAGGCCCAAACTAATGATGTTTGCGTTAAATTATAATAAGATTATCTTATGTAATTTAAGATAATGATATGAAAGAGTTAAGTTATTTATTTATTGTTAAATACGATATGAAAATAGTTTTATTACATCGTGGTCAAAATAATACCTATGATTTCCTCGAAACGATAGAAATAAAAGATCATTGATGTAGGTTTTGATGTATTTGGTTAAGCACAAGAAGTTAATTAGTTAAGAGGAAAATATATCCCTCAACTATACGAAAAGTGAAAATATTCCTCGTTAAAATGGTAGCGTACATATACTTCATTGTCTAACAAATGATGTATATATTATAATTTCACTCCCATTTTTGAACGTGAGAAATGTTCCTCACTATTTGGACCAGTTACAACTCCATTAACACTTATCTGAAATCACCCAAATTGCTGCCCTAAAGGATGAATCTATTGCCATGAATGCTGAGGAGAGTTGCTTGATTTTTCTTTGGATTTTGCTTTAACTTTTTTTATGTGTCGTTTGTATGTGATTTTTTATTATTAATAAAATATTCTCACTAAGCATAGCATAGAGATTCCAAAAAAAAAAAAAATCTTTTCCAAGCTGCACAGTTTTGTCTTGTGAAAAGCTTGGTATCTACTCATTAGCAGAGGCGAATTGAAAATTTTAAATTTGTAAGTTTCTAATAAAATAAAGTAATATTTGGACAATAAAAAGGGAGGGGAGGGAGAGGGGGTGGTATAAGTGGAATCAGACGTGAGGCAACAAAGACGTAAAGAAAATATAAATTATTCATTTTTTGAAAGAAAAAAAGTGAGTTGACAGGGAAATATAAGGTAAAAAGGTAACAAAAAAAAGGTTAAAAAAATGATGTTTCCACTCGGTTTGGATCCCTCCATACAAGGGTGTTGAGGATTTCGTTATTATTCATATCATCTTGCATGATTTTATATTGAATTGCCTTTCACTGGTCAAAAAATTAATTAATAACAATAATTCTTTTACCTTTTGTGATGTTGATTTCTTACTACGAATACTATGCTTTTGGTAAGTTGTTAAGATTGATAAGTTTGATCAAATTCTGACTTTTGACAAAATCTAATGTAAATCATTGTATATATAAAGTTATTTATAAGATTCTTACATATTATCTTGTAAAATCATCTCATATCAATTATAAAAATTCTTCTTTTGTTCTTTAATTTTTCACCCTTCAGTTGCTTTTTCTAACACCTTGAGAGTTAGGAATTTTCAAGCACAACTTCTTGCTCCTCTTTTCTCTTTTTGTAGGAGTCCACACCACCCAACTCTTCATTGACTCCAACAACAAGCTTATTTCCTTTAAAGCCAACTTTATCAGCTCTATCTGGTCATATCAAGTAAGACCTTGGTGGAGTTCGATTGCAAGCCAACTTTCTAGTTCTACTTTATAACCTACCAGGCTAAACATCAACCTACAAACATAAAAACATTACCGTTGTTTTTATACTTGTACGTTGAAGTATTACCCTTGTAGGTTGTCCAATAGGACTAGATAGTGGGTAGAAGTTTGTTCTCCGAGAGGCAACAAAGAGTTGGATAGTGTGGACGTACTCCAACTCATTAGGTAGCCTAAATGATGTTGGAGTAAAATTCTGATCATATTTTCCTTATATTCTTAAAAATAATGATATGAAAGACTTAAGTTATTTTTGTTCAGTTAAATGGACTAAGGAATTATTTTTATTATGTTGTCATGGTCGAAATAGTAGCTTTAATATCTTGATCTAAATGATAGTAATAATCAGTGATGCAAGTTTTGAAGTATTTGATTACGTACAAGGAGTTAAATAGTAAAGGAAAAAATAATTTCGAGGGGATATATCCCTCATTAAAAAAATATTGTATATTTACCCTTTTTCATAACTGGCCTATATTCAATAACTTAAAGAAAAATCCTGAAAGTGATCTTCTAATTTCAAAAGGCCATCTATTCAAGCCTTTACTGTCTTTTTTTACTGTTAGATTTAGAAAATTAAGTCACCCATTTTTTTAGCCCTCCAAATCCGATCCAAATGGGGAAGAAAATCTCTCTTCTATTTAATAATAAAATGATCTTGGGTCAAAATTGAATAAATGATTGTGTTTTTTCAGTTAGATCGAGTCTAAAAGGGTAAAAAGTGTGTAAGTTAATTTTTAAAATTTAGACCTGATCTAACTGTAAAACTTACCTAAACATAAAAAGGCTTTTGTACGTTGGTGTGTTATGTTTTAATAAGATAATATTTGAAAATCATATAAGTAATATTGTATATCCATTGATTTACACTAGATTTTATTAGATCAAATCTATCGATCTCCTAACTAAAATGAATGTCACGAACTACTGTGTAGTCTTTTTTTCCTTTTTTTTGGCTAATTTATACCACAGTGTTTCTAGATGACTTTAATTAATAATAAAGATCTTCAACATGGATAATTAAGGGGAATTAGGCCTTCCTTTAACAATCCTAATGAGGTAATGAACCTCTATTAATCAACAATCATGAAGAAAATAAGAACTAGAGAGAACTAGGTATCTTATGATCATCACAGAGTATGTAACATACCCTATGATGATATTACAAATGATGATGCTTAAACAGTACAAAAATATAAAATCCAGGATGAAATTTGAGTTATCAAACTCAAACTTCCTTCTACAAATGAATAAATTTAAAAAAGAAAGATTGCCCGTCTAAAGTAACCTAAAGTGTCTTCATCTTCCAATCTGTCCAACAACATTTGATAGTTACATCAGTTATTCTTGGATTTGTTGAATTTTGTTGAAGCTATTGACACTGTTGTATGATTTTGCTTTGTCAGTCGCATTGGTAGGTTTCTTGGAACATACTCCCCGCATTTTACCATCCCAGCTATTTTGCCTCTCATGTGTCTTTTTATTGCTTCCACTTTTTTGTTGTTGAGGTGAGATTCCATCTCTAGCCACTTTATCAAAGCACATATCCAACATATTTTCTTCCTCTTCCTCATAAAAAATTCTCGCTCAAATCACTAAAATAAGTGTTAATTGGACTAAGTCCTGATGCTAAGGCCCCTGACTCATTTTTCATTATGGTGCACTTTTACACACAAATATGGAAGCATCTGAACTGAATTTTCTATTTAAAGGAAGAAATGAAACCTACTCCTCTCCATCAGCTAAATCATCCCATCTAGGAACACTCATCTCCTCTTTCATCACATCTTTGATATTCCCCGTAGACGAATAGGCCTCCCTCAAGTTAAGTGATGGGTCACTAACCCTAACTTGAATAGATTGCTCACATAAGGCCTAGTGCTTTGTTGAAAGTGTCAACTATTTGGTCATTACCTTGAATATGTATAACACGAACCTTTTTTTCAACATATGGTGGCGGGAAAAGTGAAAGTCTATTGCATTATGCTTCACACGATTATGGAGGACAAAATTCTTGTTTAGGAATGAGGTTCCATGTTATCTCAATAAATTATAGGTAACTGATGTACTAGCATAATGCATATGCAAATTTGTTTATCTGAAAGATTACACGGTAAGATAAATAAATATCTAATGGTTGTTTGTGTTATTTCCTTCTACGGGTACGCAGAATCTGTATATGCAGAACAACAACTTCAACTAGAGTTCAAGTATAAACAAGAACACAATGAAGTATATCAAATACCCTCAACACAAGATCAAAATGACCTTTCCAAGAGGTGTATTTTATTTTTTCAGAAAATAGATGAAACAGAAATAAATAAGGCCAAGTCGTCCGAATTCACGGGCTTTCCTTAAGGAAATAATTCCCCTCACTGTACCCGAGGTTGCGGAATTTTCCTCCAAGGATAAAATGGCCTTCAATCTAAATATAGCGGTACCTCAAATATTTGGATTCGTCGAACGCACTCAACAATTTGAATGATCATACAGAATTTTTGAAGAGAAAAAAAGTATTTTTTATTCTAAAATTTCTTGTATCAAAACCTGTGGAAGAAAGCAGGTTTTTATAGCCATAACATGCCTCTTCTAAAAAGAGGCCATGGTTCATGTCAAAGGTTACACATGTTTGTAAATTCATGTTTGTCCATACAAAGATTCCATCTTTTCCTGAACAGTCATGTCTCTCCATGAATCAGTATGTACTTTTGCTGAAGGATTGCATCCTTTTGAAACAACACATCAGTTCAAAATAGTGCAACTATTTTGAAGCATTAGTTCTGTTCGGAATTACAGAAGCATCAGTTCAAAATTTCTGAAGCATTACATCTGTTGCTGCATGCATAAATGGAGAATACTGTTTCCTTTTGGTACATCCGGATCATCAATTAAAATTTGTTCAAAAAGATAGATCTCATTGATCAATCATTTGACAAATCCAAATCCAAATTCAAATCCGAAGTTGAACCGAGCGAGCGACGACGACGACGACGACGCAAGGCATCTCTTATTCCTTGCCTCACTTATCCATGTGGGAGTGTATTTCACATTATAAATACTTTAAAGCTTCTTTATCCCACCAATGTGGGAGAATTTAGTAAGTTTTCCTATTTTTGAGTACACTTTCCATATTGGTATGATCTCAATTTTTCTCTTCCACTTGGTTTTCTCCATTTTCCATTCACACCTCTCATTTACTATGAACCCAACAATCCCTCACATAAATGGGGAATGGCTATTTTTCGTAAAAGTTTTACGGACAAGTATGTGATCATCAAGCAAAGACTGATTGCATCTGGATAAGTTGGTTTCCCTTTGAACTTTTCGTAGTGAACATGTATCGAATGCACTCGGTCAATCGGTAGATTTGATATCTTTGAACCGTCTAGCTTTAATGTACACCTAGACAACACATATCACACAACCAACCTTTTATCGTTTATGGTTCTGACGGTTTTGTTCTTTTCAGCCATGAACACGTTTCGGTTTCGTGAGAGCTTAGAGAATAGACCTTTACTAACATTCTCCTTGAAGCGGCTTCCACTTCGCCCTCACATAGGTGATAACGCCCAAACTACAGCTCTCGTAAGAGTGTAAGCGGTCGCTGTCAAATATAGAACCCAACTGGGTTGGGTGTCGAATCCCACAGGGAATACTTGGTCACTAAGTATTGCAATTATTAATAGACTGTTGATCGAACATTCCACGGAAAAGGGGGGATTGGGTTTGGCGTGAATTAATACTATGGAAGTAAAAACGGAATGCTTGATTTAGTAATATTTTAATCACAGAAAATAATAAGTTAGGGTTATGTCCACCTTATGAGTTCTACGTATCAATTAACTATGAGTAATGCGGAATTCAGACATGCATGCACTTATAGAGATTCGTATTCTAATGGTAAATCCTAGTGTTTCTCAACCATCAAGGATTATTTCACTTTAACTCTCTCGAGCTTAAAGTGTATAACTAACGGTACAAATTCTCAAAGAAGTTAACCCAGTTACGGCACTAACGTGTAAATAGGGGTTGGTAGCCCTATTTCCTTGTCACACTCTCTTTTCCAAACATGTAACTTTTCTCTCAAACAAGTTAATGCTATAATGGCGTATTCTATATGTTTGCAACCACAAGAATTTAATTAAGATGAAGAGAGTAATGATATAAGTAGCATCACGAATTTACAAACTCATAGTAATAGATAGTATATCAAAAGGCTTCCATAACCCTAACAGAGAAGTTTATCTATTCATGATTACAACGGAGAGCACAATAAATATCATCATCATACAACAGCTCAAAGAATCTCACGTTGAAGATGGGTGTGGCGTCAAACTAGGTTGATGTTTTTGCCCTCTAGACGTTTCTCACAAGTTAGCGTTTTTCTCTGTCTAAAATTACAGAATCTATAAACTGAATAATACTAGAAAGTCGAATGAATAAAAAGTATCTATCAATTCGTGGATAATGAAAAGCATGAATCAATGAATGCTGAAAAATTCAGCAAATAGGGTTTTTGATAACATCCTTGTCCTAGTCCTATTAAGTTCTGCAGATCCCCAATTCTTTAGAAATACTATTTTTTCCCGGGACATGTTCTCCATGCATCACTTTCAGTCCATAAGCTTCCAAAAGCTGCCTTTCCTCTTATGTGAAGTTTCCCTTGCTACCAAAAGGTCCACAATGTTCTGAAATCTTCATCATTAATACCTGAAAACATGCTAATCACGTTGGTTAGCTCACTTACAGGAAAATGGACTAAAAATGCAGGAATTATATATTTTGTCCTTAAAACTTAGCTAAAATATGGGTAAATTATAGTGCTTTAGGCGTGTAAATACGCATATCATCAACACCCCACACTTAAAGCTTTGTTCGTCCTCGAACAAAATATTACGTCCATGCAATCATCTACTTAGTATATCACAGCAACAACATAAAATGTTCAACAAGACAGGCACGACAATTATTAACACAGAGTAGTTTTCTTGTTCACTACTAGAAACAATTCAACCTCCAACATAGACTCGTGATGATGGCTAATTTGTATCCACAAGTTAAGTCACAAAGAATCATATAACACTACCCAACAATCATCAACCATTTGTGTCTCACACAAGATACCACCCATAATCACTCACAAGTTTTGAATTTTTCGGAACATGGGTTTTAGATTCTCATTGCTCTCACTCTCACAAAGAATTCATATGTTGCAACTGATGACCATAGGCTTGCCCTTAGTGTAATTCTCCACTAATATCAGAATGCTAAGCTTAGGATCAAGTAGGTCTTTACAGGTTTTAATGTAGGCTAAGGGACAGGTAGGACTATTTTGACCAGAAATAGTGACTATGTTCCCTAAGCACTTTAATACACTACATTATGCCATTAACACTCTCTTTTAAACAACCCTTCTACCTTTCTTTTCATCTAACACCCTTTTTCACCTATTTTGTTATTCAATTATAAACACAAAGATGAGAATATACAACTTATTTTTTTATTTTATGTTTTCTATTTCTATTTTTTTTCCTTTTTTTTTTTATAAAACACCTCTATGATAGCCACTCCTTTTCACAATAATTTCAAGTACCAATACACTCCGAGGAATCACTCTCACCCAATTTCCTTTTATTTTGTCACATGACTCTACAATTTAAAGCGCTTCGGAATTTGGATCAAATTATGGTCTTGAAAAAAAAATGGATTAGGCTACATATGAGGCTGTCAAAGAAAATAACTAAAGGCTCAAAGGGGGTTAGCTAGGATAATGTTCACGGGTAGGTAAAAAGAAGGTAAACAATCACAGGCTTCTAAAGAAATGCCTAAATCATCTCCTAAACTCACACTCTTTATTTCGCTTTACACACACACCAGGAAAGTTCTAGTATCATTCACAACACAGAATATACTATAACCTAACACACACAAGACACATGGTCAACTTTATTGGGAGCAGTATAGACTCTTGACCCAACAGGTGAATGAATTAAACCACACTTATCACACAGTGAGTCACACATAGAGCCTAAACGTCTCAATAGTAATGATTTTGGCACAAACTCTTGTCATGATACCATCCCGCCTATCAGAACAATTTTATGCAAAATCTAAAAGATCTAAAATTAAACTAACTAATTACGACTAATTAAAACAAACAAGAACTAGAATAAATGTAGGCAAAGAAGTACAAGAAGCATACAAATACCAGCACCCCACACTTAGACGGGACACACTGCCCTCAGTGGAAAATAAATAAGGAAAACTTGATTAGTCGGACTCCTCTTCTATGTATGGGTTCATACCCCCTGCGTCGGAATCATCATCAAAGTTGTCATCCTCAGAGTTTCCTCAAAATGTACCCCACGTGATCCCAAAAGTGCATCGAGGTATTTGTAGAGAGGAGGACTCAACTTGCTCCTTTCTTGACCTTTTCTGTCCCTTCTGTGAGGTGGTCGCTTTTTCTTTTCCTTGTCGTCCTTTTGGGGCCATTCTACCTGAGATTAAAATAGAGTCATGTTAGCTTCATCTTGGAAGATTCAATCAAAAAACAAATAGTAGCGGTGCCACCCCATACATAATTTGTTGGCACAGACTAATTAAGTGAGTGATGTCGATTACTCAGACTTCATCTACATACATTTAGGCGATATGTTCCAACAACATGTTCAGCACAGTCATACGTTCATGTCATCTTAATTATCATTTCCAATTCTATTTCATGTAATCTTGTCTATACTTTCATGTTTGGATGAATGCACTTTTTGAACCAAACTACCACATAAGGATCGTACCACAAATAGAAACAAGTTATTACATAGGCATAATCACACCATCTTATGCTTGTTGTCAATCATAATTGGTATCTCGATGAACGAGTCATTCAAACATTCAAGCTTTCAACTTACAAGAGTATGTATTAACTTCACAATTTCGACTTCATAACACTATGACAGTGTATAACAATCAAATACAAGTTGGAACAAAGTCAAGAACACCCACACGTATTCTTTCACTCAACTAGATGTATCATAACAAACCAACCTCATTCAAATCACCAACACCACTTCAAACTTTAACAAATCATTATAGGCGTAGTATTGTATTAACTACGGAATATAAAAGAATTACTTACTTGGTGATGACCTCGGAAGATGATCTTGCAAGGTTAGAAGAGCCAAAAGAAATTTTTTGAGAGATTTGGAGAGTAAAGGCGGCGCCTAGGTTGAGAAAATAAGTGTGTTTTGTTCTAATGTTGAAGTTTTATTTATAGGACAAGGCTTGGGTCGGGTTTGACCCATTTAAAATCGGATTAGGAGACCAAAAAGTAAGCATAGGCGGCGCCTAATGCTTTACCTATGCTTAGCATAGGCGGCGCCTAATGCTTTACCTATGCTTAGCATAGGCGGCGCCTTTTGAAAAGCCTAGTTGAGCATAGGCGGAGCCTATGATATGGCATTGCTAGGCATAGGCGGCGCCTATGCTATGGCATTGTAGATTCAGAGAGCAAAGGCAATGGCATAGGAGACGCCTATGCTATGGAATTGTTGGGCATAGGCAGCGCCTATGCTATGGCATTGTAGATTCAGAGAGCTTAGGCCATAGCATAGGCCTTGCCTTGTTCGTTGCCTAGATTTACATAGGCCTTGCCTTGTTCGTTTCCTAGATTTGCATAGGCCATGCCTAATCAATATCCTTTGTTTCTTCATTCCAAACTTACCACCTTCAACATGACACAATTCCAAATTAAAATTTGGGCTAGATCTCCTCCTTTATACGTCTTACACCTACATTTACTCAAAAACAACAAAAAAAATTAGAACGATGGGTTGTCTCCCACCAAGCGCCTTAGTTTTGGTCGTGGATCGACTCTTCTTTTTGGATTTTTATTTAACAAAAACAAACTCTTAGTAAAATAAAACGATTAAAAACGATGGGTTGCCTCCCATCTAGCGCTTGATTTATTGTCGCGGCACGACATAGTTACCTCGATTACTTAGACTTCATCGAGATAGATGGTGGATCGTTTTCTGAATAGATTCAGACGACGCTGATGCTTACTTGTAGACATGGAATCTTCTTCGAGATGACTCTTGTGCATACATATCCCAGGAGGGATACCAATTATATCATGAATAGTCCAACCCATAGCTCTCTTGTACTTCTTCAGAGCAGAGATGAGAGCCTCTACATGCTGTTCACCTAAATCAGCCGCAACACTCACCGGAAGTGTATTTCCACTTCCCAAGAACGCATACCTTAGGTGACTGGGGAGCTCTTTCGATTCTAGCACTGGTGGCTCTTCAATGGAAGTCTTCGCTGTTGGTGACGGTCGATTCTTAAGATCAAGGTCCAGCTTCTTAGGAGCATGAGAATAGGACCTTACTCCTGTTAGAGCACAAACGGTTTCTTCATATTCTTCAACCTCCTCACGCTCAAAATTCAACAGCACAGCAGACAATGGCTCAACAGTAAGCTGCTTCTCTACAGATAATCCTTTCTCATCCTCATAGTAAACATCAGCTACAGAGAACACATTCATAGCTCTAGGTTGTTTCATCGATTTACATACATCAAAACGGACCACTTCATCATTCAGCCGAAATAAAAGCTCATTAGCTCTTAAATCAATCAGCACACTTCCAGTTGCGAGGAAAGGACGCCCCAAGATTATTGGAACTTCAGAATCCACCTCGCAATCTAAAATAACAAAGTCTGCAGGAAAGATAAAGGTGGAAACCTTCACCAACACATCATATAAGATACCAACAGGCCGTTTTACCGACCTATCTGCCATTACGAGCCGCATATTGGTTGGTGTAGGATCACCCAGCCCCAACTTTCTATAAATAAATAGCGGCATCAAATTGATGCTATCTCCCAGATCGCATAATGCCTTAGCAAAATTCATAGATCCAACCGTACAAGGAATAGTGAAAGCACCAGGATCTGCCTTCTTCTGAACTAGCGATCTTGTAGCGATTGCACTACAATGATGAACATTATCTGCCAGCTCATAGCTTGCTTCCCGCTTCTTTGTCAAAATGTCCTTCATGAATTTAGCGTATCCGGGCATCTGCTCTAGCGCCTCCACCAAAGGAACATTGATAGTCAGCTGCTTCAACATAGTCATGAATTTACTGAACCTGGTGTCATCGTCTTTCTTCTTCAGTCTCTGAGGAAAAGGTGGTGGTGGAAGGGGAATAGTTTTCTCCGCCACTTCCTTTTTATCTTGCTTCCTATTGTCGATCTTTTCAGGTTGCAGACGTCTAGGGGTAACGTCAGGAACACTATCTTCAGCTTCTACGGCATCTTCACATTCTGCATCAATAACATTATCTGCTATATCATCAACCACCTGTTTTCCTTTGGATGGATTTTCCAACGCTTTACCACTCCTGGTAGTAATAGCCATGCATGATCCATCATTCCTTAGGTTTTTCACAGTGTCGCTAGGTAAGGTGCCAGCCTTTCTTTGATTGAATACCGCTGATAGTTGACTCAATTGTTGCTCCAGCTATTTTATCGCGGTAGAATGCGAATCAACCAATTGATTTATTGATGACAAATCATTCTTTACCTCAGTAACGTCTATATTTGTTACCTCCACCCCTTTCAATAGCTTAGCCATCATATCATCCATGGACATCTTTCCAGAGCCAGACGCCACAGCCTCACGGTTTCCAGGAGGAACATACAAACCACTCCTGTCAGTCTTATTCTTCATAACACCTTGATCGTGGTCCTTGTATCCAGATTTATCATAATAGTTCCAACCTTGGTTTCCTTGGGCATTGCCTCGGAAACCCCCCTGATTATTCAAGTAGTTCGCTTCTTCCTCAGAGTCGGATTCATCTCTTCCCTGTGATACAACGGCCTTAACCTTTTCAGTCTTTCCTGATAATAAGTGCTTGGTAAGAAAATCCATCTGCGTTTTCATGTGAGCCATATCTTGGTCATGTTCCTCTTGTCTACGCCTCTGCTCTGTAGTCAAGCCAATAGATACGGTAGAGCTTGCTACCTCAGAATCCCTGGTATGTCAAGCTCTACTCTGCTTTGTCATACGATCTAGCATATCACTTGCCTCAAGAAAAGTAAGGTCCATGAATGACCCACCTGCAGCATTATCAACCACTGGCTTTGTCACCGATTTCAAAGCACTATATAATATTTCCATCAAGTGGATATTCGTCATCTGATGGTTTGGGCACCGCATAAGCTTCTTCTTGAACCTCTCCCATTTTTCGTGGAGAGCTTCAGTTGGAAGCTGTCGAAAATTACTGATCTCATCTCTTAATTGTGCTCTCTTGGATGGCGGAAAGAATCTTTCTAGGAAAGCGTCTTTCAGTTGCCTCCAATTAGTAATAAAATCAGGAGTTATCCCGTTCAGCCATAGAGTTGCCTCCCCAGACAGAGACAATGGAAATAAGCGCAGCTGAATTGTATTCTTCCCAACTCTAGGATTATCAAACGACTTGCATGTTGAAATAAAATTGACTAGATGCATATTCGGATCATCGCCTGCAAGTCCACCAAATAAACCTTTGAGATGCAATAGCTGAATCATGGTGCTAGTGATATTGAACTTAGCTCCGGGTGCCAAGGGTGGAGGAATAATAGCCCTTATGGCACCAACTCCATCTATATCGTCATCATCATCATCAAAAGGAGCCTGCACAGCTCGGCGGTCAGGTCTCATTCTAGCTTTGCGTTCCCTCCTATGCATAGGTGCCGCCACCTCATCAGTACGCCTAGGATTCAGTAACTCGTCATCACCCAGGTCCTCATCATCAGAATTTATTGCTCGCCCTGGGTTATCAATATTCTGTTGATGTACTTAAGCAGCTGCCAGTGCGGCTAATCTAGCCTGCTCCTGTTGAGCCGCCCTTCTGTCAATGTCATGCTGTGCATCCATTCTTCCAATAAGTTGAGGTTCGGGATTTATGGGTAATAATGGATGACCAGAACTATGAGTATTTGGCATGCACTCAACAGAACCTGAATAAAACAAAAACAACAACTAAAAGTAAAATTCGAGAATCTTTGACCAAAGGGTCTAGTAACTATCACAAACTTAGTTGACAACCGTATTCCCCGGCAACGGCGCCAAAATTTGATAACGCCTATACTACAGCTCTCGTAAGAGTGTAAGCGGTCGCTGTCAAATATAGAACCCAACTGGATTGGGTGTCGAATCCCACAGGGAATACTTGGTCACTAAGTGTTGCAATTATTAATAGACTGTTGATCGAACATTCCACGGAAAAGGGGGGATTGGGTTTGGCGTGAATTAATACTATGGAAGTAAAAACAGAATGCTTGATTTAGTATGATTTTAATCACAGAGAATAATAAGTTAGTGTTATGTCCACCTTATGAATTCTACGTATCTATTAACTATGAGTAATGCGGAATTCAGACATGCATGCACTTATAGACATTCGTATTCTAATGGTAAATCCTAGTGTTTCTCAACCATCAAGGATTATTTCACTTTAACTCTCTCGAGCTTAAAGTGTATAACTAACGGTACAAATTCTCCAAGAAGTTAACCTAGTTACGGGACTAACGTGTAACTACGGGTTGGTAGCCCTATTTCCTTGTCACACTCTCTTTTCCAAACATGTAACTTTTCTCTCGAACAAGTTAATGCTATAATGGCATATTCTATATGTTTGCAACCACAAGAATTTAATTAAGATGAAGAGAGTAATGATATAAGTAGCATACGCATCAAGAATTCACAAACTCATAGTAATAGATAGTATATCAAAAGTCTTCCATAACCCTAACAGAGAAGTTTAGTTACTCATGATTTCAACGGAGATCACAATAAACATCATCATCGTACCAAAGCTCAAAGAATCTCACGTAGAAGATGGGTGTGGCGTCAAACTAGGTTGACGTTTTTGCCCTCTAGACGTTTCTCACAAGTTAGCATTTTTCTCTGTCTAAAATTACAGAATCTGTAAATTGAATAATACTAGAAAGTCGAATGAATATAAAGTATCTATCAATTCGTGAATAATGAAAAGCATGAATCAATGAATGCATAAAAAATCAGCAAATAGGGTTTTAATAACATCCTTGTCCTAGTCCTATTAAGTTACTGCTGATCCCCAAGTCTTTAGAAATACTATTTTTGCCCGGGACAAGTTCTCCATTCATCACTTTCAGTCCATAAGCTTCCAAAAGCTACCTTCCCTCTTATGTGAAGTTTCCCTTGCTACCAAAAGGTCCACAAAGTGCTGAAATCTTCATCATTAATACCTGAAAACATGCTAATCATGTTGGTTAGTTCACTTACAGGAAAATGGACTAAAAATGCGGGAATTATATATTTTGTCCTTAAAACTTAGCTAAAATATGGGTAAATTATGGTGCTTTAGGTGTGTAAATACGCCTATCATCAATAGGTGATTTCTAAACATTCAATCCTATAGATTAAACTATTTGGTCAAATCTTCCAAATTTAGATAATCATTAAAAGACTTTTCACTTTAAGTCTTATCCTTGATTACTATACATTGTCTACATCATGAGAATGTGTTAGGTAAATGACAATTTTTCAGCCTCTCAGACACTACTTTGTTTGATCTTCTTGAATCTAGCTCTTGGGATCTCCAGTCTGCTAGTAGAGTTACCGCCATGTTGACTTGTCCTAGGCCTTAAATCCATTCCCTTGGATTCCTTTCCACTCCTTCTATAGATAGGCCTTTTGTAGGTGGATCCGACACATTACCCTTTGACTTTACATAGTCAACAGTGATAATTCCACTAGAGAGAAGTTCCTTAATGGTATTATGTCTCCGTCGTATGTGACGAGATTTACAATTGTACATCATGCTCTCTGCCCTACCTATTGCCTCTTTGCTATCACAGTGTATACATACTGGTGCCACTGGCTTGGGCCAATAAGGAATATCTTTTAAGAAATTCCGCAGCCATTGTGCTTCTTCACCGGTTTTATCCAATGCGATAAATTCAGATTCATTTGTAGAGCGAGCAATACAAGTTTTTTTGGATGATTTCCAAGAGACTTCTCCTCCACCGATAGTAAATACATATCCACTTGTGGATTTTACTTCATTTGATCCGGTGATCCAATCTGCATCACTATATCCTTCAAGTATCGCAGGATATTTATTATAATGCAAAGCGTAATCTTGAGTGTATTTAAGATACCCCAAACTATTTTCATTGCCATCCAGTGAGTTTTGTTGGTATTACTTGTGTACCGACTCAATTTACTGATAGTACATGCTATGTCTGGTCGTGTACAGTTCATTATATACATTAAACATCCTAATACTCTTTAGTACTCCAATTGCGAGTCACTTTCACCTTCATTCTTTCGAAGTGCAAAGCTCGCATCCAATGGAGTCTTGGAAATACCGAATTCAATATACTTGAACTTGTCAAGTACCTTTTCGATATAATGAGACTATGACAATGTGAACCCTTGTGGAGTTTGATGGATTCTTATACCTAAGATTACATCTATAACTCCAAGGTCTTTCATATCAAACTTGCTCTTGAGCATTCGTTTTGTTGCATTTATGTCAGAAATGTCTCTACTAATGATCAACATATCATCCACATATAAACATACAATGACTTGGTGATTTGGAGTGTCTTTAATATAAACATATTTATCACATTCATTTATTTTGAATCCGTTTGCCAACATGGTTTGGTCAAACTTCGCATGCCATTGTTTTGGTGCTTACTTTAGTCCATATAATGACTTAATAAGTTTACACACCTTGTTTTCCTTTCCTGGAACCACAAAACCCTCAGGTTGTTCCATGTATATTTCTTCCTCCATTTCTCCATTTAGGAAAGCGGTTTTCACATCCATTTGATGGATTTGAAGATCATATACTGCCGCTAAGGCAATTAATATTCGAATCGATGCTATCCTTATTAATGGCGAATATGTATCAAAGTAATCAAGGCCTTCTTTTTGTTTGAATCCCTTTACTACAAGTCTTGCCTTGTATTTATCAATAGTGCCATCCGCTTTTATATTCCTTTTGAATATCCATTTAGAACCTAAAGGTTTATTTCCGGGAGGAAGATCAACTAATTCTCATGTATGGTTGCTTAAGATTGAATCAATCTCACTATTGATTGCCTCTTTCCAAAAGAATGAGTCCAAAGATGTCATCGCTTCACTAAATGTTTTAGGCTCATTTTCTAAGAGAAATGTTACAAAATCCGATCCAAATGAAGTATAAGTTCTTTGACGTATACTACATCTTGTATTTTATTCTTTATGTACATTCTCACTTGGTTCATCTCGAGGTTATTTAGATCCTCCACTAGACTGTTCATGTCTAATTTCATACGGGTAAATATTTTTAAAGAATTCAACATTGTCTTATTCAATTACCGTATTTTCATTAATATCCAGAGGTTCAGATTTATGAACCAAAAATCGACATGCTTTACTACTTTGAGCATATCCTATGAACGCGCAGTCCACCATTTTAGGTCCTATCTTAACCCTTTTAGGCATAGGAATTTGGACCTTTACTAGACACCCCGACACTTTGAAATATTTCAAGTTGGGTTTCCTTCCTTTCCATTTTTCATAAGGAATTTATTGTGTCTTACTATGGGGAACTCTGTTGAGTATATGTTTGGTTTTACCGATAGCCTCCCCCCATAAGTTTTGCGGTAAACCGAAACTTATAAGCAAGGAATTCATTATTTCCTTCAAAGTTTGGTTTTTCCTTTCCACAATTCCGTTAGATTGAGGTGAATATGGGGCTGTAGTTTGATGGACGATTCCATTCTCCAGACATATTTCAGCGAAGGGATATTCTTATTCTCTGCCCCTATCACTTCTATCATTTTTATCTTTTATCTAACTGATTTTCAACTTCAGTTTTATATTGCCTAAACGCATCTATTTCTTCATCCTTACTATTTAGCAAATAAACATAACAATATCTAGTGCAATCGTCAATAAAAGTTAAGAAATACTTTTTCCCACCACGTGATGTTGTTGACTTCATATCACAAATGTCAGTGTGTACTAAGTCAAAAGGATTAGAATTCCTTTCACCGAACTTATAAGGATGCTTTGCATACTTTGATTCTACACACATTTGACACTTTGATTTATTGCACTCAAATTTTGGCAAAACTTCTAAGTTAATTAGTTTTCGTAACGTTTTATAATTAACATGGCCTAAACGTTCATGCCAAAAATAATAAGACTCAAGCAAATAAAAAGAATTTGAACTTTTATTTATTTCAACAATCATTACATTCATCTTGTAAAGGCCCTCGGTGAGATAGCCTTTTCCTACATACATTTCTCCTTTGCTAATTACAATTTTTCCAGAAATGGTTACACATTTGAATCCGTTCTTATCTAGAAGTGAAACATAAATTAAGTTCCTATATTATTCTGGAACATACAAGACATTGTTAACTGTCAAGACCTTTCCCGAAGTCATTTTCTAGCACACTTTCCATGTTCCTTCTACCTTAGCAGTAGCAGAGTTAGCCATGTAGATCATTTCTTCTACTTGAGCCGGAGAAAATGATGAAAACAACTCTTTGTTGGCACATACATGGTGGGTGGCACCAGAATCCATCTACCATTCACGAGGATTCCCCACCAAGTTGCATTCTGAGAACATAGCACACAAATCATTGCATTCTTTGTTGAATTCAATCATATTTGCTTGATCCTTTTTCTTTCCTTTCTTTGAGGCACGAAAATCCGTGGACTTGTGGCCAATCTTGCCACAATTGAAGCAGTTTCCTTTGAATTTCTTCTTCGGTTGATTGCTTCCGTATTCAACTTTCTTACTTTTCTTAAAATTGTTTTGATCATCTTCAACAATATGTGCTCCATTAATTGTAGAATTCCCTTTTGACCTTCTCTCAGCAGCCTTATTATACTCTTCAATATGCAGTCAGACAATAAGATCTTCAACAATTATCTCTTTGCGTTTATGCTTCAAGTAGTTTTTGGAGTCTTTCCACAAAGGTGGTAGCTTTCAACTATCGCTGCTACTTGAAATGCATCATTCACAATCAAACCTACAAAATAGTTTATGTGAGTATTAAGAACCTTTTTAATTTGTTCCACTAAGGTACTTTTCAAAGATATACCTTCTGCTAGGAGATCATGTATGATGACTTGTAACTCCTACACTTGAGAGACAACCGATTTTTTATCTATCATTTTAAAAACCAGGAACCGTACAACAAGGAATTTCATAATTCCCGCATCCTCTGTTTTATATTTTCGTTCAAGTTCCCCCCCCATAATTCCTTCGATGTCTTAGTTCCACTGTTAACATTGTAGAGGTCGTCTTGGAGACCACTCAGAATATAATTCCTGCAAAGGATGTCTGAATGTTTCCAAGCTTCTACAATTACGAAACGCTCTTTGTCCAAGGTTTTCTCGGGAACCTCAGGAGCGTCTTCGCTAGTGAACCATTGCAGACAAAAAGTGGTGAGGTAAAAGAATGTCTTTTGCTGCCATCGTTAAAGTCAATTCCCACAAATTTTCCAGGCTTCTCCACTGGTGCCATTGCAGGCGGAGAATTTGTGTGACTTGATGTGGCAACATTAGTTGCCTCCACAGATGTTGCCGCATCTTGCATTTAACTATCGCTTGTCATTTTTTATGTCACCACAAGACAAAAAATACTTAGTATTTTCAGAATACTACTTATAAAGTTAAGCAACTTCAAACTTTTCTTCTTCTTTCTAGTTGACAATGAAGTTTTTATGACTTCCAATTGTCAACTGAATGATCTTTAACATGTAATGAAGTTTTTATGACTTCAAATCACTAGTTAAGTTCACGTGGAGTAGAAAGTTAAAACTTTAATCTCCAAAAACTAGCTATACAGATTCTGAAACTTATTTCCTTAAGACTGTTATTTTTTTCTACGGGTACGCAGAATTTGTATATACAAAACAACAACTTCAACTAGAGTTCAAGTATAAACAAGAACACAATGAAGTATATCAAATACCCTCAACATAAGACCAAAATGACCTTTCCAAGAGGTGTATTTTATTTTTTCAGAAAATAGATGAAACAAAAATAAATAAGGCTAAGTCGTTCGAATTCATGGACTTTCCTTAAGGAAATAATTCCCCTCACTGTACCCGAGGTTGAAGAATTTTCCTCCCAGGATAAAATGGCCTTCAATCCAAATATAGAGGTACATCAAATATTTGAACTCATCGAAAGCACTCAACAGTTTGAATGATCACACAGAATTTTTGAAGAGAACAAAAGTATTTTTTATTCTGAAATTTCTCGTATCAAAACATGTGGAAGAAAGCAGGGTTTTATAGCCATAACATGCCTCTTCTCCTCTTTTGAAAAGAGGCAATTGTTCATGTCAAAGGTTACACATGTTCTATAAATTCATGTCTGTTCATCCAAAGATTGAATCTTTTCCTGAACAGTCATCTCTCTCCATGAATCAGTGTGTCCTTTTGCTGAAGGATTGCATCCTTCTGAAACAACACAACTGTTGCATTTTGGTACATTCGGATCATCAAATAAAAATTTTCCAAAAACATAGATCTCATTTTCCAATGCCGAACCCGAAGCCGAGCGAGCGACAACGACTACGGCGCGAGGCATATCTTATTCCTTGCCTCACTTATCCATGTGGGAGTGTGTTTCACAATATAAACACTTTAAAGATTCTTTCTCCCACCAATGTGGGAGAATTTAGTAAGCTTTCCTATTTTTGAGTACACTTTTCATATTGGTGTGATCTCAATTTTTCTCTTCCACTTGGTTTTCTCCATTTTCCATTCACACCTCTCATTTACTATGATCCCAACAGTTTGTTGGATAAAATTAGTTAAAGAGAGTAACTAATTTGGAGATTAACATTTAATTTTAACTCCTTCATAATAGTACAATCATCGGATATAAATATGAAACTTTTAGTTCGTGCAACATTATCAAAAAGTGAAAAAAAAAAACAGAATTTTATACTTGTAATTACAAGTAATATCAATTGCTTTTAGTTAAATCAAAAATAAATTCCTTATATCTTTAATCTGTCTAGAAATATTATATTATTCACATCAAAATATCAACTTTTACTAAATGAAAAGTTTATTACGTGCCTTGTCTAGGTAATATGGTACCTAAGCTGGCAATCATTTTCATAGGAAGGTAAAACTGAAAACAGGTACATAATATATATATACCACCATTATTTATTCACATCAAATCATTGAAATAGAAATTAAATAATTGTATACTTTAAATCAGTGTTTTAAAAGGAGGTGGTGTTGGAGACATTGCATTTTACTTAGTAGGGGGTGAGCCGAAAGACTCGAGGCATGGGGCTTAAGCTTCATGTATTTTAAATTTTTTAATTAATAATATAGTAATACAATATAATAAAACAAAATATTACTAAAAAGACACATTAATTGATTAAAAGGTCATGGAAAATAAAATTTCTAAATGGAACGATACAAAAGCTAGTATGAGAAACAAATTAACTCTAGCATCTTAATATTCAAACAATAAAAGAATCACAACTTCTTAAAATATATGACCATGCAATTAACCTCTCTAAAAAAATAATCAATAAGCGATTAGTATTACAATTAAAATATCACTGCATGAATAAAAGTAAAATACTTTTCAACAACAAAATAATAAAATATGATAATTATAAATAAAAAATTAAAAAGAGTAAAATAAAAAACATTAATAACAATTACAGGTGAAGATGTAAAATCCAGGTATGTATTTTAAAAGAAATGTAAGTGATATTCACTCTCACAATATTCTCAAATAGTAAATAAGCAGTAAAAGTTATAGATTTTGAGCCATTTTACCATTGAGTTGTAGACTATACTTTGTTTAGGAGGTGCAGTGCTAGTTATTCATACCTAAAACAATAATTTGATCCTACATGCAAAGTGTATTTTTTTGTGCGGGGGGGGGGGGGGGGGGGGGGGGGTTCGGATGAACCCTCTGGGCTCCATGTAGATCCAACCCTGATTGTAGACTATAGGCTTAAACTTGAGATGTGGGTAGTGGTAAAAAGGATAGTAGATTAAGATTAGTGATGTATGTTTTATAGGAATGAATTAGTAGGCTTAATATGGGGTGTGAATAGCTTAGGTTGGCAACTTATGAAAAAAAGAGTGGATAATTATGATATTTATGTACATGAGGACTAGTGTTAAAATGATGAATTATGGTTGAGTCATTAAGTGTATAAGAGAGTGATTATATAAGAATAAGTTGAACCCGGAGGTAGTATGTTGTTAGATAAAGTATGATATGTACGAGTGTCACGTGTACCTAGATTTCATTCTCGAATCTCGTAGTACGGAGAATACTAAGGAGTTATTGCGTGATGTTCTTTAGAGATGAATGGATGAACTATAAGTAGGCAGTATGTTCCTTTGGTATAGTCTTAAAGATTTTATTATGATTTAAGTTATGTGATTAACGGTCTAATGTTAGAATGTTAAGTAGTGGAGAGTGGATTTTTATGTGATAAGGCATGCGGATGGGTATGCTCATGAGACTGGGAGTTGTAGGTTGATTGCTATAGAGGATGGTGAAAATTAAGAGTAGCGTTCTTGGAAAGCAATGCCTTTAGAGTATAGTTAAAAAGGGGAAGTTTAGCATTTATGTGTATGGTGATACCTCATTGTGTTGAGTGTTGTTCTTGTAAGATTTAATGAGAAGATATGTCCTTAAGTTTAGGATTGTAACTTTGATCTAAGGGGGAAGATGATGAATTAAATAGTTCCTGTATTTTCTTGTGGTGTCAAGTTTCAAGTAAGAATCATGATAAAATCAATTCCTATGCAATCAAGCCCCTCCTACTCCAATTTAAGAGGTCATTCTACAAAAGTCTTATGTATTCAAGTCTTGCCTATATCTAAGGTTTGAGATCTCTATGTAACTTATGTCATGTTCCGACCTCCAAACTAGAAGCAATAATGTGCCTCGGTAATTTAATATTTTAGATATTCAATCTCTATGTTATGTTGCTCATGATCGATAAAAATTATGTTTCACAAAATTCTTGGTTCTAATAAAATATGCTTTCTAAATGTCACTGATTCATTTTATGTCGGGATTACCCAAAATTATAAAGTTGTGCGAGCTCATGACTATTTCAAATCTGAAAATGAGAATCGATAGCTTCGAGTAGAAGTCCTTGTCTCAATTGTTGACTTCATGAATCCTAAACTTATGTTATACGACTCATGATGTAAGCACTTATGTTTCTCGCTATGGTTTGTCCTAAGGACTCATGCTATGTTGTGTTTATGCTAGAGTGTCTCTCAGCTTATGATCAAGACACTTGATATATAAAGCACTTCATGATTATATTGTATCTTTACCTCATGTCCCTCCTTGAGTAGTGTAATAAGTATAATTTATAGTCTAATAGTGTTACTCCCATTCATTATGCTGATGCTCGGGTTCCTCAATGACCCTCTGTATATTAGTGTGATGGTGGTTGTGAAAGTTTAGTAATGTCTGAGGTAAGGGCGTAGATGTTCTTCAATGTGAAAATTTTGATATAATTTGTTGAGGTAAGGTTATAGTTGAAGGGGAAAAGAAGGAGATGAACTTTCATTAAGTGAAATAGTTAGAAAGGATATATGTGGAAAAAAATCTTGGTAATAGTGATAGAATTTGCCAGTCATAGTAGGGAGATCCATAAAGTGGGTGTAGTAATGATAGGCTTGAATATTATGATTGATGAAAACTCAAACCAAAGTTCTATGTGGTTAGTACTCTCTGAATTAAGACCCTAGGGTGTTTGATGGTAGTGATAAGGTGAAGTAATATCCTTAAAGAGATTTAGGGTCCATATCTTAAGCTAGCTCCTCTTTTCTCTGAGTTAGGCTTCAACATAGGAGTATTACGTGGCGGGACTCAAACTCTTGTGGTTAGAAGTGTTATGGGATAATTGTAAGTTGGAAATAATGAAGTATGTTATTTTTTGTTTGGGCCATAGATGAGTAGTGTTTCTAGGTGTAACATCTATTCTTTGTATCTTGTAAAGTAGAGAATGTTTCTATTCCTATCTCCTGCAAAATCTCATTTCATAGTTATACCAATGTTAATCAAGACCTATGGTCACCAAATAAACCCACATCATATGTCGTGATGATTATGATCCCAAGATATCATGTGAAAGGTCATCTCTATGTCAATTCTTATATCTCACGCTTCGTGCTTACACGTTTCAATAGGGGTTTTCATGAAGCTCTTTTGATGTCTTTGCATATATTGTTGAGGAGAAATGTTCAATGCGAGGTTACTTTCATTATATCATACTTTTAGAGCTTGAACAAGTCACTACCCATCATACGAGGATGAATGATCCCAAGGGGGAGATAATGTAACACCCGCACCTTAGGGCTAGAATTTAAACCGTCGTTCCTACACGTATAGACCAGAACCCAATGAATCCTTGTTAATATATGTGTGATTATCAATCCTATAGTTTTTGAATACCTTTTAGTATGAATTTAGGTCACAAAAGTCCCCTAACAAAAAGTCGAGTTGAAAACTCTTCCTATCAGTTGATTTTTATTTGACGATTTTGCATGGGCCAACTTCCAGTGACTGTTTCTCATAGTATATAAAGATTCATATGGCCTACTATATATCAAGTTAAGTGTATTCGAGTCTTCTTTCCAACGCCTCCAACCGTTCTTCAATCTGAGTCCAGAGTAAGAGGTTATGAGTGTTTGAATAAGGCACCATACAAGCTGTATGATTGTGACGCCCTATAGTCGTAACACTCATTTGATGCTTCTAAAATGATGTTTATGACCACAGTAGTGATGGTAGATCATGTATTGATATTTTGGGGGGGTGTTGGGGTGTTTAAGGACCTCAAAACTAAGTAGGCGCCGCAAACTATAGCTTAGGTGATGGCTTGACATCGCCTTACCATCACCAATGCTCACTGGAAAAGGTTGGCAATAAGTTTGGTGACACAAAGACTTATGTTTTCCATGGAATTGGTGTCTCAAACTTCAATGTTTGCCATGGATATGAAGCCGCAAACCCTATGGCTAAGTGGTGCAAAAACTATATTTTTGAGTATTTCACGGGAAACATGGTCTTTTGTCACCCACTAACCATCCCTAAACATCTTAACGCGTATTTAAGTCCCTAAAACACATTTTAACCCTAGAAAATAATTAGTTAATCATATAACACACAAGAGGAGTAAAACAACTTAGGGTTTGGGCAATCAAGCTTAGAGGTTTAATCTTTTCGCAAATTCTTCATCATTAAGGTATGTGGGTTTTTCTAAACTACATGGGTATGATGATATCAGTTTTATAATGTTTTGAACGTTGAGAAATTATGTATTTATGAAGGGTTTTGAATTACATTAAAAAGTATGCTTTGTGAACTCTTTCAATGAGATAATGTTTTGGTCTTGAGGCCTTCCCCTAAATTTGATTTGTACTCATATATAAGTATGTATGATTTTTGAGTTTGAATGTTGAATTGAGAGCATAAACATTAATAATCCCTCTCTTTTCATAAAGCCTCTTGTTTTCATATGCCATGAATTATTCAATTGCATATCAATTGCATATTGAGAAGCGTGAATACAAATATATTTACTATCTTTTAAGACTTGGTTTTGGTTATGAACTTAAGAGAGGGTGTTTCTTGTTAATATAGAGGAAAATTAATGATTTAAATAGTTTCATGCTTTGCTTCAAGTAATGGACCACCACATGTTTTAAGAGTTGAAAGAGAGAGTCTTTGTATAAGTTTCATGTAATTCGATATACAAATCCTCCTGTACTGTTTGAATGACTTGGTGGTCTAAACATTGTTTTGAATGAAAGTACTGTAACATGATATTTTATGGCTTAGAGATATAACTTGCAAGTTTTGGTAGGACGATACCAAACAAATGAACGTCATAACAGAGTAAGATTTTCAAATTTTGATTTCAAATAATGGATGTCTTAAAGAGTTAAAAATGGCTTTAAACAGAGTTAGGTGGTTATCCGAAGAAGGAATTTGAGTGGAAAGGCTCATTGTGGGAAATCATGTTTTGTCGATGCGGGTTTATTATGTCCCCAAGAGGGAGCATACGCTAGCTTTGTGCCCCTTAGCGTATTAGAGATAGAGACTCTAACCCTTGGGACAAACTTGAGCTAGGGGCTTGACCGCCTAGTTAAGGGTGGATTCCTTATAGCCCATGGGATTGTAGAGTTGTAGGGTGTACCACCTAGCTCAAAAGTAAGATAAAGAGTAAGTCATGGTATCAAGAAATGTTTTAAATTCTATTAAGTATGCCCATGCATTTTCATATATTGTATGTAAAATATTTCATAAATTGCTCTCACTCATGTTATATAAAAGTATGTTATTTTGGATTACTCTACGTACCACTACATCTGTATTGACCCTCTATATTTCAGGTTCTGAGGCCCAGTCTAGCGGTCTTGCTAAATAGTAGATTGTTGTCAGACATTCAAAGTTGGTGAGCCTCCCTTACTTCGGAAGGCGTCTTGTTCACTTGTGTTAATCTCATTTGGTTTTAGTTTATGGTCCGACCGGGGGCCTTGTCCCGATCTTCAAACTGATATTTTTTTCCTTCAGTTAGTAGAGATTTCGCAGAGAAGTGTTAGATGGATTTGAGTCTTGTTGAACTTATGTCGTGTTGTTTTCTTAATATAATCAGATGACCATGTTTCCGTTTTGTTATCTTTTCCGAATTTCATTATAAATATATGAATGGTGTGTATGATTGCCAGTTAGCTCTCGGGCCTTCACGGTATGAAATGCCCGTGTCGATCTGGGCCTCAGTTCAGGTCGTGTCATACACACGAAAAAAAATATGTTTTCAGTCTGCTCAATTCGCATATTTAAAAAAAAAAATACAACTGTTTTTGATACTTAAAATAAAAAAATCATAAATTCTTTTTCATTTTTCTGTCACGTAATGTTAGTTTAATAGATAATGACTTAAATTAATTTAATGGATGTCAATTGTGGATTTTTCTTAAAGTCATAATAAATGTCAATTTTTACTTGACTTCCAAACGACTTGATTTTCAGTTACATCAAAAAACAAGATTAAAATGGATTGTTATTTATGTTGTTCTAATCATTTTCTCTCTTATAGTTTGTTCCTTAAAAAAAAATTCTTTCTTGGTAATCTTGTAAATCTAATAGTTACTAGTCATATCATCTTGCGGAATTTTTTATGCAATATGGGTTGACTGGAAAAAAATGAATTAATAATAGCAATAATTCACTTGCCTTTTTTTATGTTGATCTTTTTATTAAGAATATTATGTTTTTGGTAGGTTGTTAAGATTGATAAATACAACTTTGACTTACGAGAAAATCTAATGTAAATCAATGTATATAGAATGTTATTTATAAAATTTCCAAATATTATCTTTGTAAAAGCATATCATACTAACTATAAAAACCCTTTAGTTGCTTTCTGTGACACAACTTGAAATCTAGAAATTTTCAAGTACAACTTCTTTCTCTCTTTTCTCTTCTTTCGTCTAAAGCCAACTCCATTGACTATATTTGGTTGTTTCAAGGAAGACCATACTATTGGTCGAGTTCATTTGCAAACACACTAGTAGTCTAGTCCTCTGGACATCATGCAAGGATAGCATTGAATTTTTAGTAAGAATGAAATGTCATATTATCCTCGCATGATGCCCAAGAGGACTAGACAGTAGGCTAACAAATGAATTCGGACAAATTTCTTCCTTGATACAACCAGGTAGAGTTGGTGCCGTTGGGGTTAAAGGATAAAAGTTAGTTGTCGGAGTCAACGAATAGTTGGGTAATGTGGATGTTCTCCAACTCATTATGCAGGCCCAAACTAATGATGCACAGGAAATTGCATTCTATAGACCCAAATATGGGTAGCTATAGATATTTGACCCTAAATAAGAATAGTCTTCCTTACTTTTTAATATACTAAAAGTATCATTTTGCCCCTCTACACCTCAAATATATTTTTAAACTTTCCATACTCATTTATCTCTCAAATTTTATTTTTCATTATTTTCACTTTTTTGTTTTTCCTTTACTTTTATAATTCTACTTTTTTCACTTTTTTTTCCTTTAAATTTATTATTCTGTTTTTTATTATTTTCAGTTTTTATTTTTTCCTTTAACTTTATTTTCATGTTTTAATTTATTTGTCTCAACCTTCATTTTTTTTTCTTTTTCATTATTATCAACCATTATCTATTTCTTCATTTTTTAATTTTTTTAATTTATTTGTCTTTAACCTTTATTTAGAGTTATTTTATTTCTCTTCTTTTTTCCCAGATTTTTCTCAGATAGTCATTCTCGTTGTTTATCTTTTTTCCTCATTTCTCAAATATTCATTCTCTTTTTCGTCTCTCTCTTCATCCGATTTCAATCAAATAGACTCACGATATTGATCATTAACCATTGGATCACGACTTGGTTCACCTTGGAGATTATCCTCATTTCTCCTCTTTCTCTTGATCCTCTTTTACATCATGGTATAAGAGCTATTGACTATTGATATGGTCTAAGTTAAGATAATTGAGGAGAAAAATTAAGAAAGCTTGTAGGAGTAACAGTGGTGGTGGTGATAGATAATGAATTGCCCAAGAAATTGAGTCATAATCATCAATTGTATCTGAATGCATCAGATCTGTCTGGAGTTATGTTGATTTTTATTCCATTAGTGAGATCTAAAAACTATTGTGTGGATTGAATCGATGAGAATTGCCATACTTGGAAGAAACAAGTTGGGATTCATCAATGGCGCGTGTAGGAAAGAAAGCTTCGACCCACAGATCTCTCATTTCTCAAAGATGTGATGCTTGAAAGTTTAATGTTTGGCTCTTGTGTTGTGGATTCGAATGAGCATTTTTATTCACATGCAACTTGTGGTCGACCTTTGAATGACACGGTATTATTACTTTCTATCCTAATCTATATTTGTAATGTGCTTTTGACTTGTCCTTTGTTTTGTTCCTCCATTTCTTCTAGTAGGTCAAACATGCTGACAATATTTCATGTTTGGTTGTTTGTAATGGTAATATTTATTCTGGTTCTTTGGATACAAGATTAAAAAAAATATTATGTGTATTTTGTAGACGATGAACGTCTTGGTAAATATTCAGCTTCTGCTAATATTGATCAGTAGTTTTTTTCGAGTTTATTAAGAAGTGTTAAAGTTTGTTGGTTTGGATTCTTATTGTTTATTTGCTTGTTTTTCATGGAAGTTTGATGTCTTATCCTTTATTCTTGTCTTTTACTTCATTAGTAAAGCTAGGGGCAGAGTTAAGTAGAGGTTGTGCATTGGCGAATATTCATATGTCATATTATTAGGTGAAAATTGTTTTTATGTGTATATTGTAGATGATGAATAACCTTCATGAATATCCAACTTCCACTAATACTGGTCAGTAGTTTGGATTGTCTAATATCTACCTGCTACCTTTGTAACTTTGGTGTAAAGTTGTAACTTTTCTATTCACTAGTAGAGCCAGATGTATAGTTAGAGGGGTCAAAGGGGGTCATTCGGACCAACAACAACATACCAAGTGTAATTCTACAAGCCACAAGTGGGGTCTGGGAGGATTGAGTGTATGTACCCCTACATTGTGCAGGTAGAAGGGGTCAGTTGGGCCCCCTTTGTAAAAAAATCATATTGTATATGTATATACAAGGTTAAAAATTCTCTTTGTTATGTATACACTGAAGATGATGAAACTTTGGCCTCCACCCCTTTAACGATGTTGTTTTAGTAGTTGATTAGCTAAATATCTAGTTGCTACTTTGTAACTTTGGTGTAAAGCTATAAACTTATCTATATGTTCAATTCTTGGAGTTCTATTTCCTCTTGCTTATTCTATGCTCTAGTCAGACTTTTTCTTTTAAATCGTTCAGCTGGTGATACAAGATTTATAAGGACAACACCTAACACACTTCAAAATCAGTCCACACGATCAAAGATCCGAGGATCCTTTTGAAGACCACACTCGGATTCAACAAACAACAACAAGAACACAATGTATTGATGTGTTTATCACCTAAAAACATCTAACAACAACAAAATGAAAAACAACAACAATGAAACAAGAACAATAAGTCACGGATTTGAATTACAAGAACACAAACAAACGATTACAACATAAACAAAATGGATAGATAGTTAGACCTTGGTTTGTATAATATTAAGAATCAAAGAATATGGTAATCTTGGACCCTTAACACTACACACAATGGTTAACCTAACTCCTACATTGACACAACAGGAACTTTACCTCCTCTAAACACGAACGTCTCAAGCCATCATTGCCACACAAGTGATATCCACACGTGTTGCCCTCATTTCGGTGTGGTGGCTATTCCAAGCCCTACAACTAAAGGTGTTTCATGTTTCAAGTCTTACATCAATGAACAACTAAAGAGAAAAAGACCTAAAATGTTCTATTTATATTCTATTACAAGACAAGGAAAAATGACAATAATGCCCTTAAAGGGCGGGGTAGCCATGGAGTGCATTTAGACCCAATGAAGTGACCAAAATACCCTTAATGAAGATAACCAAATCTTGACCCATTAAGAGTTGTCCAAAACCGTGAGTCCTCAAGTCATCGATGCTCCAAGCAATCTTCCACACACGGCCTTACTTGTGCTCAAAATGAGTCTTCCTTGCATATTCTTGTGCCCTCGGGGTGACCAAGTATTGAGCCTTTCAATGATGACCTCCAATCATATATTCAAAAATTAAGGTGGCCATTTGACTTGTATCAGCTGAGTAAATATATGTATAGAATTGGCTACCCCAAAATATCAAAGGAATTTTGGAAAAGGTAGAATGTTGACTTAGGCAAGGTGTCTATAAATCACGAGTAAGTAAAAGAGAGTGAATTTTTCCTTTGAAACTAAATAAACTGTCTAGAAATGCTTTGATGTGGTTTATTGCAAAGTAAATAGTGGAATTAAACTTACTGTAAAGGAATGATGCATTAATTATGTACCCAATCAAAGGTATTTGAATAGTTTAATGAGTAAGAGAAAAATGTACATGATTGTTCTTATACCTGGAATTCACAATTACAAAAGTTAAGCCACTTTACGTATCATAGGTCTACAATTGTATCAATAACCACCCATATTAAAATAGGGCTTATAGTGGGATAAGTTAGAATAGAAGCAGTGTTGTGCACAGTTTGAGTTGTACCTATGTCTTCTTTGATCGGCATTTTAAAGTATTCTTCCTTTCTTTTACAGCTAAAATACTTCCGGTGGTAAAATACCAACATCTATTTCTTTGCACACTCTTGATCGGCATCTCCTTAGCAATGGAGGTTTGTGTACCGATACTTATTTGGCAATAGTTATCCTTTTATTACCCCTGTCAGCTTATTTAATACTTTTCTCCTATATATTACTTTTCTCCTTTTTCGTTGTAGTCTCTTCCTATATTCTTGGACAAACTTGTACTGTCATGGGCAGTAATACTAGTATCTGTTAAACTTATTCTCATGTTCGGAGAGGTGGTCTATTATATTCATCAACTTAACCTTTCAGCTTGTTAGCTATGGAATTTGCTCGGCTCTTGTCCTCTAACTAGGTTCGTCGGTTTTACATTTGCAAATAATTCCTCGATCAATCTATACTCGCTATGGATTGACAGTTAGATCCACTGTAGCACCCCTTGTTCATCTTGTTCTCTGGTTATTCTTCCCCATTGCTTATCCAATTAGTTAGGTATAAAGCACAACAATCACATTCTATAATTTACTCATGTAGAGTTGTTAAATTTTTATGTTTTGCTACCAGAGTGAGAGAGAGAGATATTTCACTAGCTGTGTGTTCGGTTTCCACCTTGTACTTTCAATCCGAGTTAGATGATAGGGTTTAAGAAATAAAACTACATTAACCCATGATTTGTACTCATATACGCTATGGTGGTTAATTTGTATGCTTTATTCCTTTTTTGTAGCTTGGAAAGAAATGGAAAGAATGCAATATAAAGTTGAATGGAGGATTTCCTTGGTTATGTTCTCCCTCCGTTTGGATTTACTTGTCACATTTTGATGTGGCACAACTATTAAAAAAACATTGATTAGTATAGTGACTTTGCAATATTACCACTATTAATTGATGTTTAGTAATAGGTATAGGAAATGATTTCAAGAATAAGTAATTAATGCTAAGGGTAAAACATGAATTTTTTTATTTTGTTTTTTCTTGATTTGTCAAAAATGATGAGTAAAAATGAAAATCAAATTAGGAAAATAGTGACAAGTAAATATGAACGGAAGGAAAAAATTAGTAATAATATCATAGTTACTCCATTTTTCTATCTCTATTTATTTTTTGTTATTACTATAAATGAGAAACTTCTCATGCCAATAACTTGATATGTAAAATATCCATCAGTTTCTTTATTAAGATACACAGATATTCATATTTAGAATTGAGAAAAAAAGACAAAACCTCATGCAGTAATTTGAGAGAATTTCTCAGTTCATCCTTGGTTTTTCTTTTAGGTCTTGGATTGGATGTTAGGTAAGGGGCACGCTGCCCTTCTACGGAGAGCTGAACTAAAAACATTTGTGGATTTCCATGGCAATGAGGTAATCTATTCAGTATTTCCCAATTTTTAATTCTAATCTAAGCAAGTGTAAATATATCTCTGGACATGGAATATTTTGTATGTATGCATGAACACAATCCGGTTACACGACCAAGTTCATCTCACAAAGATTAGGTGTTATAGCTAGTTGAACCTCATTTTCAATTCATTATGTTCCTTTAACTGTATTCCTCAACTTGTTTGCTTCTTATTTCTATGACAGGCTAGAAAAGGAGGGGATTTGACACCTGATGAAACAACAATAATTGTTGGAGCACTTGAGTTGACGAAAAAAATTGCAAAAAATGCAATGACTCCAATATGAAAGGCTTTTTATCTTGATCTGGATGGAACACTTAACTTGTGGGTTTATAAGTTGTTGTTCAATTTTATTCAAGCTTTCACAAACTTTTTATTTGCAGTTTATGTTCCACGAGAAAAATCTGAACTTGGACACTGGATTTTGGGAGTTTATGACTTTACTGATTGGTGCATATATGTATACGACTTCAACCGTACCAGGCATAGTGATAAAGTTGTTCAAAAAGTGGTGTTACCTTACCAAACATTGATACCGTATTTTCTGAAAAAGGTCAATTTCTATCTTGAGATGGGCATTGACAAATCTGGAAATGACACTTTGCCGATAAAAATGGTTGATCAGCTGCCACAACAAATTCAATGGTATCTTATTGCATTTATTTTTTAAATGTTCATTTCACTTATTTTTTTGTTGTTTTCCATATATTCACATAATATATTTCTTTTGTATCATAGTGATTGTGGAGAATTTATTTGTACGTTTGCTAAATATGCCATTCATGGTAGAGATATTCCTAAATAGATTGATATTGGTTATGTTCGCATGAGGTATGGAGCTTTATTGTGGGATTATGAAAAGAGAAAACTAGAATCTGGTATAAAAGACAACACTATAGAAAAAGTTGGCAGATTATTTGGAAAGAAAAAGAGGAAGAGGATGCACCAGGAGCAGTAGTTTAGTTTTGTAGTTATTGAAAATCACTATACAAGAAGGATTTTTAGCTATTTTTATGAGATTATGTAAATTTTAAACAGTCTTTTCAAATTGAATCGGCTATTTTTTATGTGATAACATAAAGTATACAATGTAGAATCGCTACTGATTCATTTGTTTATATCTTTGTATATTTATGTTTTATTATCGAAGAATATTTTTTGCCTTTCCTTGTGGCAAGTCTTGCCCTTAGGCAAGAGTTATTGAGTATCTTCTAAATTAGTAAACAATATGGCAGGGCCAATTCATGCCCATGAGGTATAACTTGTTCCTATGGGGGTTGTCTTATTATTAATTATGTGCGACTGCTACATGAGTATTTTGATCATTGTGAACTTTTCAATCACATTTGTCCTCGATTAAATGCCATAAAATAAGAAACAATTTAGACCTTGTAATCTAAGGGTCATTTACTCCTCCTTAGTAGTTGGTTCTCCACTTTTATTTATTTGGTTAGATGTTTGGTTTTGTTGATTGATATCATCTTTTTTTCTACTCGTAATTGAATACTCCTCCATGTTTTTCTTTTAGTTTTTGGTCTAGAAGATTGATTCTCATATGGTTGTAAGATTGTAATATTCCTATAAACATATTTTGTATGGTAGAGGAATAATGTTCTTTGAAAAATTGCGAGTTCAACCACCTTTGATGTGTAAGTCTTGCCTCTAGGGAAAGAGTTATAGATCATCTGTCAAATCATTATAGACTATGCTAGTGTCAACTCTTGCCCATGGGGCATAACTTGTTCCTTTGGGGTCTAAAAATCTTTCCTCTTGGTCAACACTTATAAATTATCTACCAAATCATTACACACTAATCTAGTATCAACGCTTGGACATGGGAATAACTTATTCGTTTGTTGTATTAATTTTTGCCTCTAGGGCACGAGCTGTAGATCATCTTCCAAGTTATTACACACCAAACTAGTGTCAACTCTTGCCCATAGGGCATAACTTATTTCTTTGGGGCTTAAGTCTTACCTCTAGGGAAACTGTTGTAGATTATCTGTCGAATCATTGTAGAATAAGCTAGTGTCAACTCTCGTCCATGGGGCATAACTTGTTCCTTTGGGTTCTAAAAATCTTTCCTCTTAGGAAAGACTTATAAACTATCTACCAAATCATTACACACTAATCTAGTATCAACGCTTGGCCATGGGGCATAACTTGTCCGTTTGTTGTATTAATTTTTGCCTCTAGGGCACGAGCTGTTGATCATCTACCAAGTTATTACACACTAAGTTAATGTCTACTCTTGCCGATAAGGCATAAATTGTTTCTTTGGGTCTTAAGTCTTGCCTCTAAGGCAAGTGTTGTAGATCATCTGCCAAATTATTGCAGAATTAGCTAGTGTCAACTCTTGCCCATGGGGCACAACTTGTTCTGCATCTTTCCTTCAAGGAAAATTTTAAAGTGTATCCCGTGGAATTATTCACAGCACATCTCTTGGGGATGTGTTCCTTCCCTGAATCCTTTTAATATGATATATTTTTACACATCAATATATAAATCAATTAACATGCGAAGTAATTTTTATAAAAAATCAATAAGAAGGTATTGAGTTAAATACTTCACCACAAGTTTAAACTTCATATAAATAAGAAGAAATTCGTGATTGAAAGTCAAAAGTACTTGTTACTAACTAAAATAGGTGATCAAATAATCCTATTATAACTGGTATTTTGATCCAACTTCTCGGATAAAAAGTAAAACTAATCATGTTTTCTTATTTTTCTTTCTGTATCTTCTTGCATATGGATGAAGGATAGGAGTGTAGTGATAATTTGATATGTTATTCCTAGTTCTTTTGCATCTAGAACATCTGTAATTGTTTCTTGAAGATTATGTTCTGCAAGGATATCTGGATGTTTGTCTTCTCCTAAGTAGAACCTCCTTATCTGGGGGTTTTGTGATCAGATCCTTTATGCTATTTGGGATAATCCATGATGTTGTGTTTTCAACTGGTAGGATTCTCCCTGGTACATTTGTATCCAAGACTTTCTTGATAACCAATGAGAACAATAGATAGAATTGTTCATATTTCTACTGTTTATCGCTGCAATTGCATGGGTGTATGGTATCTCATCTGTTTGAAATACCAAGCATTGACAAGTCCTACTCTTTAGGTCTGCAATATATTCAACTCCTCATTCTCTTACAATAAATCTTATTGCATCAATGGGGTCTACCTGTAAACAAAATGATAAATAAATGACAACTTATAGTGAAACATCTAGTATATGAGCAGAATCAGGCATACAGAGCAATCAACCATACATATGGAACGAATCTTGAGGCAACCAAAAAATAGCTACAATCAAGCATATAACATCAAATCACAATTTAATATTGAACTACTAAAAAATCTAATAATAAGTGACCAATAATAAGGAGTCACAATTAAGGTTCTATTTCAAAATGGAAGAGAAGGGCCAATATAGGGGATAGTTAGAATTTTGATGCTTGGCTTGTTCAGGGATAGTGCAGGAGAAGGATATGTTATCCAAGGAATGAGCTTTCTAAGTCAAATTCCCTGTATTATATGGAAAAGATAGAACATTGCTCAGGAACAACAACTGATTCAATAGTGATGCTTCCAACATATGAGTAGGAGAATCAGCTACAAATAAACTGAGATAAACAGATATTGTATCTAACCTGGGAGTAGAATCAACTATGATAGTGAAACATCTAGAATATAAGCATAATTATCCATACATAGCAATCAAACATACATAGGGGATTAATCTTCAGGCAACCAAAAAATAGCTACAATCAAGCATACAACATCAAATCACAAACGATCGCACAACTATGAGTAGAAAAAATGGAATAGAAGCAACAAAATACATATTTTGTGCGCGAATCTCAAGGAAATAAAAAAACTAGCAATAAATCACAAAAAACAGTAAACCAGCTATATATAATTTGCAATCAAAAAATAGTAACCTTATATTTCCCTATCATCAAAATAAAATTTCAATTTCAAGGCAACATAAATCTTGTCAGTCACCTCCACTTTCGCCCAACGTGTGATGTCATAAAATTTGACTAGTGCTTCCATTTTTCTTTCATAAAACCAACTTTGTATCTTGTTCTGAATATATTCAATCAGTCCCAGTATTGGCAGTTGTCTTTCTTTTCTCAGTACCGCATTCATGGACTCCACGTTGTTAGTTGTAAGCAAATTGTACCTTCTGTTGGTATGAAATGAACGAGCCCATCTTTTTGGTTCTTCTTCTTTCAAGTACTCCATACCAACTTTGTCGACTTTTTCTATCTCATCCATGAAAGTATAAAATTCAGTATGTTTGTATGTTGTTGTTGCATTATAGAAGAGTGATAGAACCACATCTGAGAAGTATTATTTTCTTAAATTCTTCTCTATGTAGTAGATGTATATCCCTTGCTGATACTCTGGATAGACATTTGAAATTGCATTTTTCATGGTTGGGTGAAGATCTGATAGAATAGACGATTGTTTACTTACCCCAATTGGATTTCTTAACTGATTGAAGAACCAGTTATAAGTCTCATTATTTTCTGAGTCTACAATTCCAAAAGCCAAGGGAAATATGTTGTTGTTTTTGTTCTTTTACATTGCTATCATGAGGAAACCATGATATTTTGACTTTAAAAACGTTTCATCTACCATTATTACTGGTCTACAGTTGGTCCATCCAATGATTAAAGTGCCATAAGAAAAAAATGCATATTGAAACCAGTGTTGAGCAAAAGAATATTAGTAACAATTTGCATTTGATGTTTATAATAAATGTACAATAATTTTCTAAACTAAGTCTTGCCCATGAGGCAACAGTTGCATATATGTTAATAATATAATAGGTGCAATTAAAGAATAAACTTTTGCCTCTTGGGTAAAAGTTTTCAACTTCAATAGTTAGCATTTGTACAACAATTTTCTAAACGAAGTCTTGCCCATGAGGTAAGAGTTCCATCTATGTTAATAATATAATCAGTGCAAATAAAGGATAAACTTTTGCCTCTTGGGAAAAAGTTTCAATTTCAATAATTTTCTAAACTAAGTCTTGCCCATGAGGCAAGAGTTGCATATATGTTAATAATCTAATCAGTGCAATTAAAGAATAAACCTTTTCCTCTTGGGCAAAAAGTTTTCAATTTCAATAATTTTATAAACTAAGCCTTGCCCATGAGTCAAGAGTTGCATATATGTTAATAATCTAATCAGTGAAATTAAAGAATAAAATTTTGCCTCTTGGGAAAAAGTTTTCAATTTCAACAGTATAGCATTTGTATAATCTAAGTCTTGCCCATGAGGAAAGAGTTGCATATATGTTAATAATCTAAGCAGTGCAATTAAAGAATAATCTTTTGCCTCTTGGGCAAAAGTTTTCAATTCAGCAGTATAACATTTGTATAAACTAAGTCTTTCCCATGAGGTAAGAGTTGTATGTATGTTAATAATCTAATCAGTGCAATTAAAGGATAAACTTTTGCCTCTTCGGTAAAAGTTTTCAATTTCAATAATTTTCTAAACTAAGTCTTGCCCATGAGGTAAGAGTTTAATATATGTTAATAATCTAATCAGTGCAATTATAGAATAAAGTTTTTCCTCTGGGGCAAAAGTTTTCAAGTTGTATAGCATTTGTACAACAATTTTCTAAACTAAGTTTTGCCCATGAGACAAGAGTTGCACATATGTTAATAATCTAATCAGTACAATTAAAGAATAAAATTTTGCCTCGGGGGAAAAAGTTTTCAATTTCAATAATTTTGTAAACTATGGCTTGCCCATGAGGCAAGAGTTACATATATGTTAATAATCTAATCAGTGCAATTAAATAATAAACTTTTGCCTCTTGGGTAAAAGTTTACAATTTCAACAATTTTCTAAAGTAAGTCTTGCTCATGAGGCAAGAGTTGTATATATGTTAATAATCGCATCAGTGCAATTAAAGAATAAAATTTTGCCCCTTGTGCAAAAGTTTTCAATTTCAACAGTATAGCATTTGTACAATAATTTTCTAAACTAAGTCTCGCCCATGAGGCAAGAGTTGCATATATGTTAATAATTTAAGCAATGCAATTAAAGAATAAAACTTTTGCCTGTTGGGTAAAAGTTTTCAATTTCAATAGTATAGCATTTGTACCTATTCTCATCTTCACTCTTTATGTTTGTGTACGTGCTTGGGTTATTTTATTTCATCATGTGAAGATACGATGGCAACCTGTTGTAGTTCTTTTCCGTGGTTCCTCTTATCATCGTATAGGCATGCTGTATCGCTCATCATCCTTTGTTGTAGGATATGATTATTCCGTATTTCCTTCTAATTTCATCTACCACTAAGTTTGGTGTTATTACATTACTAGAGTCACGCACAAGTTCTAGTATATAGTCACATATGACCTTTGATGTTGCATTCCTGTGGTTGGACGTTATAAAATCAACCGAGCAATTGTGAGCCTTTTCATATGTAGTAACCTGAAAGAGCAAAGAATCGGGAATCTTAGAGGCATGAAACCACCACACATAGTTGTCGTTCAAACATCATAGTGAATATCTTGTTGTTCTTGATTTGAAAACCTTAAATTGGATGTTGTTTGTAACTGCAATGTTTGACATGCACGTCATCATATTTTTATTGTCAATTAACATCGACTTGACATTTGCCTCATCCAAAAAGGCATTGTGTCTCAAGAGAGTAGTCTCGACATCAAGTATCCTCTTCTTCTTTTGTCGTACCCTCTTAATCTTTGATGGCTGCCCCATTTCTTCATCTATTGCAGCTTTCAATATTGGTTTGATAACCTGTAACTCGTTATTTCTATCAATAATTTCAATTGATTGTTCCATATTGTATTGCTCAATACTCATTTCTTTTCCATCAATAACTCATTAGTGATGAATTTTATGTTTTCAGTGACACCTTTTTTTATCACCAATAATGGATCCAATTTGTGACAAACTATTTTTTGTCTTGAATTAGTTATAATTTTAGACACAAAAAAAAATTGACATAAAAAATAAGTTATCGCAACAGTGACAAATTAGAGTTCGTAGTTAAATATTGTAAGTTTTAGCTACAAAATTTGATATTTAATTGTGACCTCAATTTTTGTCACTAATACTATAAACAATTAGTGACGCTCATTTTATTGTCCCTAATAATGGATTCAATTCGTGACAAACTAATTTTTTTCTTGAATTAGTTATAATTTTAGACACCAAAAAAAATTCATCATAAAAAATAAGTTATCGCAATAGCGACAAATTAGAGTTCGTAGTTAAATATTGTAAGTTTTAGCTACAAAATTTGAAACTTAATTGTGACCTCAATTTTTGTCACTAATACTATAAACAATTAGTGACACTTATTTTATTGTCTCTAATTAATCTATGATTCAGTGACAACATAATTTTGTGACAAAATATGTCATCGTTAAGTGTTGATGATTTGGAATTTGTAGCTGAATAATTTAGTTATTTTTTTCTATGGAAAAATTTCATAGCTAAATATAAATTGATCTTTGGCTATTTTTGTTTATGATTATAGAAAATTAATTGTATATTGATATAGCTATAAAAAAACAAGACTCGATCTAATTGTGTGAAGGTTGAAGTGAACTTATTGAATGAATTTTTCGGAAGGTATAAAGTCAGTGTGTTAATCTTGTACATGTGAGAAACATTTTAAGTAGACCGACGTTGAATATGATCAACTAATTAATTAAAGTTTGAAGCTATCATATTTTAAGTTTTAGCCACAAAATTTTATATTTAATTGTGACAATAGTTTTTGTAACTAATTATTCAAACAATTAGCAACGATGATATTATCGTCACTGTTTAACCTGCAACTAATCACAATAAAAAAATTTCACAAAAAATATTTATGACTTTGATTTGGTAGTTGAATAGTGTAATTATTGGATACGAAGTAATTCATAGGTAAAACTATAAGATCATCATCTTTTGGTTATGTGTTCATGATATGTTGTCATGTTTATTTTTTATTTTATCTTTTAAAGATAATTTATGTGTCTTGTTTGTTGTATTACAAAATTTCTTAGGCGACTTCTTTTAAACAAAAGTTCTTATAAGAATTTTATTCGTTTTAAAGGTTAATTTTCGACACTAGATAAAAGTTGAGGTCTATTTGGATTCTATTTACAATAAGAGATGCCTTCTTCTATCACTTACTAATACCGTAATTTAAAATGTAGTAAGTACTAATTCACTTTTACTTGTCACATTTTTACTTGACACGATCTATTGAGAAAAAGAATTAATAAAATAATTATTTCACTATAGTATTCCTATTCAATGATTCTTATATTGTGTCTTGAAAACATACAGAAGCTAGAGTAATATTCCCTCAAGATCAATCATATATGCTTTATTTTATTTGAAATGCCCCACATGTTGAAGATAGTAGAAAAAATATACATTAAATGTATGCTCATTTTTATTTATATTTATAAGACTACATATCGGAGAACCCGCGCTAGTATGGACTCAATATATGTTTATCCCTCAGCCCATCAATAGTTGTTCACTATTAACTTTGACACATATGTTTAAAACTAGTAAATGATAGGGATAATGCTACTACGTTATCTTTTGAATATAATAAATTTAATATTTTGAAAAATTTATTGGATAATGAATCGTATTTAATATCAATGGTAAAATCGATAGAAATGAAAAATTATCCATTGATTTTTCAAATTGAACAGTATTATTGCACATCTATTTTTGATAAAATGGACAAGTAATTATGAACGGAGGGAGTAATATTTAGTCTCAATTATGTGACACAAATGCAATTTGGCGTTAATCAAATTTTTTATATATTTTAAAAAAAATAATTATTAATTATTATAATTTATTGTACTTTTAAAATAGCTTTTGTATTATATACGTTACTTTCTCTATCCTTACTTTTTTACACATATCAAAATTTATCATATATAATGTCGAGAATATCCAACATTAAATAAAATCTCCCAAATAATATTATCAAATTAAGATTTTTTTTTTTATTATTTTTTAAAAAGAGATTATGAGTGGCAATGTCAAAATAGTAAAAATATATTTTTTAGAAATTATGCAATTATATTTTACACCAAACAAAAAACTACCTAAATAATATGCAAACATAACTATTCAAGCATTAGTAATACACCATATTTTATATAATTCATATACACCGTACCAAAGGACCCTTTAATTTACCCATAGTTTCTTTTTTAAAAATATTTATTTATAGCTAATCATATTTAATTATGATTAAATAAAAATTTGTGTATCTTAATTAATTATAAATTTGTGATAATTTTTTTGTGAATGCACTGTAATATGTTTATTAAATCGGTGTAACCATTTGTTGCAAAAATAAATATTCACTTTTTTCTTGTATATACTTTTTGATTTACATCTAAATATATAATATATATATATATATTGTTTTTAGATGTGAACCACAAAATACATTAAAAAAATGCAAATACTAAGCAATAAAAAACAACAAAACAAAAAATGTCAACATAAAGACTAAAAGAAAAAGAAACATCAAAAATCAGAAAAAGGAAAGTAACTGTGGAAGATAAATCTAGAAGCACGCAGTTCATCTTCTTCATGTTAATTCAATCTTCTTTATCTACCAAATGGGTGTTGAAACTCGATTTAGATACGTGTAAGCACTTTCCAACCTTGATTTGCAGTCTACTTTACTGTTTCTCAAAGCCATCCTCAAATTTCAGTACCTATTGAATTTTTGGTGAAATTTCACATAATCATTTATGTTTTTTATGCATATCCAAAGAGGAGCAAGCAAAAATATTGAAACTGTTGTATACGATACTCCAAGAAATGACCCAATATTCTGTGAAAATTGAAATTCTTAGTAGGACTGCAATTGAATTCTTCATCCCTGATGCACAACCAAGACTCTTAAATTAATTATCCAAATTGGAAAAATGCTCTCCTTTGTTTACCAGGTATACCTTCTTTAAGTTTTTTTTAGTCAATTTAATAGGGATTTTATTAAGGGAAAAGGACATGGTCTGGCCATTTTAAAAAAAGAATGTCCCATAATTGAAAAGGTGGACAACCTTAGCTAGTCGGCCCAATTTAATTCCCCTTTTTAGCCATTTGGCCCAATTGGGCACATGCAGTCTCTATACTCAATTGATACACTTTTATGCAACATTGATAGACTTTTATACTACATTGATACACTTTTTAAAAAAGAGAAAGGAAATTCTATGCAAGCACATGCATTTCCTATACCCAATTGATACTCTTTTATACCACATTAATACACTTTTATACTACATTGATACACTTGCAGTGTCCATATACTTAATTGATACTCTCTTATACTAGATTGATACATTTTTAGAATGCATGTAGAAACTATATAGAGTCGTATAAAATATGTATCTAAATAATAATGGTAGTTAAAAATTATATAAAATGTGTATAAAAATGCTATAATTATTATATAGAATATGTATATATATAGAAACTGTATCATTATTATATATAAATATATATCTTTAATAATTGTATTATATAGTTACTCTTTTGGTTTATTGTATCAAACTATGGAGTTGAAACACATCGTCTATTGTCTAAAACATGTGTGTAGTTTAAGTTGGAGAAAGATTTGTTCCAGTGCCCTTGGCCTATATTACATCGCTTTGTTCAATCTAATTTTAACTTGTCACATTTGTAATTAATATAATTAGATTAATATAATTTGTCGTATTTGTAATTAATATATTTAGATTAATATAATTAAAAGACATTTATAATTGTAACTGCTTTTTAAAGCTCAGCTAAAAGACAATTCTAAAGTCAAAGTATCAGTGAGATCTAAAAAAGAGTAGAATCTTTAAAAAAGAAAGGGAAAAAAGACCCCAAAAAAAAGCATGAACCATTAAAGATGAAAAGTGGGTCCAGTACCCAAAACGGAAAGGGACAAATTGTGTTGTAGAATTGAGGAAAATACGTGGAACAGTGACAAATATATCCCAGCTTCTCGCGTGCGCCCATCCCTCAGTGGCTATTTCTCGAGTTTTTAAATTTAGGTGCTAATTTTGTGAAATTATTTTAATTTTAGGTGTTATTTTTGTCCTTTCCTCTTTTATTAATTTAAAGACTAAACCACATTGTCTTTACATAAATTGACCAATCCATTTAAAATGATATCGTCCAAACATTTAAAATCAGAAGGCCCAAAATAAAACATCTGAACCGGCCCTATTCTGCTTAGTACAAAACCCATGAAGAGAGGATTTCCTAATCCAATTCCAAAATTATCCATCACTTTTTCAAAAACCTGAGAAATATTATTCTTGGTTCAGTTCAATCTGAGTTTCGTCTTTTTGTTCATATGGGTGATACTTACTCCTCCTCGTATCCTCAGCATATATGCTTCTGATAAATCAGTTGTCAGAGTAAGTATCCTTTTCACCTTTGTCTTCTTCGTCTTTATCTACATGACATTTTTTTGGTTATTCTTCCTAACTGTGATCTCCGGTATTGGAATTTGGAGCTACTTTTTGGTGTTGAATGAGGGTTTAAGACCCTTGGATGTAAATACATGACCAAGTAAGATCCTTCTGCTAATTCTAGATCTGTCCACACTTGCTTGAGTTAATAAATTCTCCTTGGTGTAGCTATGGATGTGATGGAGATACCAAGATGCTCGAACCCAAAAATAGTTGCAATGTCTTTTCATCCTCAGGTGTATCATTCGCAAATCTTGTATAAACTCTCCCCTACACTGGGAGTCCTTCTTGCTAGCTGCAGATCAATAGGCTAGGCGGCTGAATGGGAGGAACAGCTCCTTCAGCCTGCTACAACATCTCCTATTGCACCAATTAATCTACCTACTGGCAGGCAACAAGTGTGTCCTGCTGTGCAGAAAATAGAAGAAATGGCTCTTTGAACTGGTCATTTCCATTCATGTTCCCCTGTTGCCACCGAAGTGTTTAGTCAAAGAACTTCTGATTTCTCTTTTTAAAAATTTTAATTACTTGATCATAGATTTCTATTTACGTGAGAAAATTACAGCTGAGATATGCTATAGTTTAGATATATCCTAAAACAGTTCCTGTTTTATTTTCCATTTTCATTTTTTTCCTTTGTGGTGCACTAGTCCCTGGGTTGGGGTTTCGTGGATGGTAACTAGTATCCAGTTCCATCACATACACGTGGATTATATCAATCGATTGATATAGCACTTAGGTTTCTATCTTGAATGATTTTAAGTTGTCAAAGGAATTTTCAAGATGGTCTTAGCGAGTATGAATATTGTGCATTCAAACTTGTTTAATTGAAAATAAATTGTCCGACTCATGTACTTTCACCTCCCATCTGGGTATGGATAAATGTGTTGGGCACAATTAGACGCCTTCCTATTTGCTTATCAGTTTGCTTATATGACTCCACTCTCGACTCTTAAGAACCAACTAAAGATTTCTCTTCACTCACTTTGTTCTCTACCGGTCTACCCTTGTGGAAACCCCATTTTAAAATAGGAAAAGGAGCCTTTAGGCCAAATGATTGTTGACACCCAATTTTGACCTCCCGATACTACATTTAGGCTGTTATTTTAGCAAAATTATTAATTTTTAAATGTTAGTATTTTTTACACATTTTTCTTACATCAAACAGATTTTTAATGTGTCACATTCATGTTTTAAAATGTAAAAATTATTTTATTAATTTTTTATGTCATTTTTTACAATTTATTAATTCAGATACAACATTTTACATAATTTTATTAATATTTATTAAATTATTTTTTCACAAAATATGCGCACTTACAATTTATAAATACATTGCTTATTATTATTATTATTATTATTATTATTAACGATAATCTTATATGACAACTTTTACGTAACATTAATTTTAAATGCGTAATTTATTTTAACCTCGACACCCTATTATCTTTTTCATTATTATTACATCTGTTAAATTGTAGAATAGTTCAATTCAATTTCCTTGTTCATTTAAATGCTAGCCTTTTTCTATTCGATTTATGACAATTGTAGCCTAATTTTACCCAATTTATTACAATTTTAGCTACATTTAACTCCATTTCAATTCATTTTCTATTTTTATAATCCTTTTAATCTCAACCGTAGATCAATTTTGCTCCAACGACTGAGATCATATCACTCACTCTTTCCATCTTAAAAAACACTCAAACCGAAAATCCTCATTAAACAAAAACATCCGCCTCTCTTGGCACTCTCTCTCTACCTTTTCTCTAGCCTCACTTATCTCTATACCATAACCATGGCTGCCGTCATCGGCCAGCCACCATGGGTTGGAGAAAAATTCAGCCTCCTTCCTCCCACTCTCTTTCATCTCTCACTCTCATCGATGACTCACCGAAATTAATGACCGACGAGTCTGAGGCAACATCAATAGAGTCAACCACCACTAATGGCTGGCGAATAAACCAGCCACCGCGTTGCCTTCCACTTTCCATCATCAACCACCGGGAAAACCAAGGGAAAACCGCTCCAACCACCAATCCCGCCGCCAGACAACCAAAATCAGCGCCTCCCAGCCGGCGCCACCAGCCGCATCGGTTGGAAAGCAAACCTTCTATGCTCCCCTCGAACGAACATCAATATCATCCCGCTGCCACTCCAGACGATAGAGCTAGACCCAATCGACGCCCCCTGTCCTCTGCTGCTCCATCATCGTCGTGGCTGCCTCCAGCAATCGTGAACCAACAACATATCACCGGCCGCAATTTAGCCTCCCCGTCTTCTCACCGGTCACATTCTCATCGAAATTGAGGACCGGTGAGGTCCCTTTTGGTGAACCCGACTATTATACGATTTGATTCCTCAATCCTTTAATTGCATGATTGTTTTCTTTGGTTTAATTTGCATGTTCTTTTTCTTCTTTGGGTGTAAATTGCCTAAATTAATCTGTTAGATCTAATGTTTGTGATATCTGACTTTGAATGTTGATTTAATCCGTTTAATTACGTGTTTATCTCTGTTTGTTCTCAAAAGATGTTATACTTGTATTACGTTTGATTTAATTGATATTGACTGAAATTTGAATCTGCTTTTATGGTAAAATATTGATTATGCTTATTCCTAAATGAAAGTACTAAATTGATTTAGTAGATTGGTGGAATGAATTTAGTTTGATTTTTGTGATTAGTTGCCTTATGATTTGTAAATTAATTTTTAATATATATGCTAAATACTAGTGTTGATACATGTTGCTATTATTATTATCTCTTCTCTTTTAAATTCGCACCTTATTTTTCTCATCTATTTATAGTAAAAAATTAAATAATTGATTGACTCCATTTTTAGTTTTCTTTCTGCAAATTAAATGTATATTAACGGTTGCCTTCCTTGATAATGTGATTTTTTTATGGTAAATACGGCATTAAAGGGATTGAGCTTTCTCCTAATTGATTCTTAATATATTTTTCCTTTAATTTTTTAAAGTGATTTTTTTTATAATGTACTTTTTCCTTTTGTGCTACTGTATTCCTACTACTATATAAATCACCCTTCTTTACATTGGAGGGACAGTTCTTGAATGAAAATTACTACTCTCTAAAATAAACAAAAACAAAAAGAATTACTGGCTATTTTAATACAAGGCAATTATATATTTTGATGGTTCTTCAACTTTCCTTCAAGGCTTACTGAAAACATCTTCCATATTTCACTGTTACAAGTGCTTGGCCTTTATTATTCTTATTATCTCTTTTACTGTTGTTCACTGGTAAGTTCTCGAAATGATGTAATTTTCATTCTCTGTGTGTGTTGACTGCATCACATTGTGAAAGCCTTTAGAAAACATGTCTATAGGAATATTTCGAAGTTTGTTATTATATGTTCCTATTTGCTTGCCGTTATATCTTGTCTCGTGGGTTTAAATAGACAATTACAGGGTTCTGATAAGTTTCCGGGATATTTTTAATAGATTGTATTAGTTCTACTTAGTTTTATTTTCTTATTAAAGTACTACTGAATAACTGAAACTTCTCTGACTTGTATTAGCTAGAAGTTTGTTGTACCGTTGTTGTGTGCTTTTATGTTTTTTTGTTATACTATTATCTATCCTGAGTTAGGGTTTATCGAAAACAATCTCTCTACTTCATTCGAGGTAGTGGTGTGCACTGTGTACACATTATCCTCCTCATACCCCACTATGTGGGGATACACTGGCTATGTTTTTGTATAATTCATTTAAGGTAGTGGTATGGACTACGTACAGGTACCCTCTCCAAACCTCACTTTGTGGGAATGCACCGAGTATGTTATTGTTGTTGTTATAGAAGTTTGATGTGTTTACTAGATAGTATTTATCTATTTTATGGGTAGCCTCGCTTTTCATAATTACATGTCGAATGGATTCTAGTTGTGTCTTGGAGAAGAAGTAGCATGTAGAGTCATTTTAACTATCAAACCTGAAAGAATCATCATCAATCTTAATTTTCTTCTCATTTCCATAGGTGTAAAAGTGAGTTGAATGAAGACTAATTGCAAGCTCAACATGTTATTGGTACTTTCGAAGAAGCCTCTACATATCTGCCTTAGTTTAGGATAGGATTAATATTTAGTACTATATTTTAGTTAGTTTCCTCTGTGTTGGACTACTTTTACTTTTCTTTGAACTGTGAGGAGATATTACCTTAGTACAATTTTAGTTTTTTTAATTGTATGATTGTGGGTGAATTTTATCAATCTGACATGTTTTATAATTTTATTTTTGATTTATTCAATTCTAATTTAAAAAATAATATCAATATGAAATAATTAAGAGATTTCTTGTAATTTGTGAAAAAAGATTTTCTTATCAAAGATAACTTTTAGCAACGATTAAATTAGACTTTTCAAGACAAATATTTTCGTCACGAAATAAACTAGTTTGTCATGAGTTTGACTATATTTAGTGACATATGTATTTGTCTCAATATCTTCCTTTTTATTTGATACAAATTAATTTTGTATTTTATGACAATCATAATTGTTAGTAATCATAATAATTTAGTGACGATTCTACATTGTCGATAAAAAAATTACTATTTTTAGTGACAAATGGTATATTTAAATACAAAATTATTAATATTTATTATAATAATAAATTTGTCACTAATTCATACATTTAATAGTGACGAAAATACATTTGTTCAATAGTGACGAAAATACATTTGTTCAGCCACGAAATATATATAACTCTAGCGACAATTAGTGTCGTCGCTGATTGAACTAAATAATTAGCGACGATGAAATTTTGTCGGCATTGATAACTTTTTAGTGACAAAAGCTTACCATCAACTACAAAAAAAATTACATTTTTATGACAACAGATTCGTCATAAATGTTACACATTTGGGGACGATTTTTTTTTTAGCTAATTTAATTTTTTTAGCGACGAAGCACTAAATCGTCTTTGTCTACTTTTGGCGACCAACTTTTAGAGACAATTGATTGACGAAATCTTTTTCTTCACACTAAATCTTTTGCTCTGAAATATGACTTATAAGTGACAAAATAATTCATTCTAAATAATCAAATTTGTTGTAGTGATAATTCAGATGAAAAATAAAACATATATTAAAAAGACATATTATTAATATGATTCGGTCAAACGACCTACATATTAAAAACAATATTGAAAAAATAAAATCTACGAAAAAACATAAACCTATGGGATAAATCTCCCCCTAAATCAGACTCTTATAACGACTACATTGTGGAAGCTATTGTGTTATGGTATGAGAAGGGGTCATCTATTTATAGAGTTCCAAAACCTTTACTCTAAGAAAGAGGTTTGCCAAATATGAAAAAGTTTTATATTTTCCTTTCAGGAAAAGTAAAAGTATTTATGGTTACTTATATTTTTCTTCTAAGAAAAAGTAAAACTTAATTTTGGTATGAAAATCACGGAAAAAGCCCTAACACACCATATGTTCCTTCCAAGGATGATTGGGTACTCTTCTTTCGAAGTCATCCCATAAAGTGCGGAGAAACTGAGGGTTCCTAAAAGCAGCAAGAAGTAACTACCATTTGTTCCAGAATCTGTTACATAAATGCAGGTATTTTCAAAGTAGAAACTCCACTATCTTATGTAAAAGGTTATAGTTACCGATCATCAGCCCCGGTAATCTCTCGACGCCTATTTTGAATGCGACCTATATTTTTCTCTTATCCGATAGTAAGAAATATGAGAATATTTAGCATCTATGTGTACATGCATATATATTTCATCCATAAAACATCAGAGTGGAGTAATATACCAATTTTTGTAGAGGGGCTGGGAGTCATCTGAGAAACATTGCCTAAAACCATGAGATTCAGCTTGGTCGGCAGTGGCAGGGGCTTCTCAATACATCACATATACCAATCCATGACTGTGCATCCAAAGCATTCACTTAGTTGTTTATTTTGAAACACACATGTGCAAGTTTTTGTAACGCCCCGAGAGTACACCCTGGGTGCCACACGGTGCTTGCTGATACCTGCTGTGAGCATTGAATAATATAATAACATATTTCTAAAAACAACTGATAAGTCATTAGGTTTTAAAAAACTGAAAACAATATTGGATCATGAATATGTAAACAACTGCTAGAAATAACTGTCTGGAACTAATAAAATAATAACAAAATTTATAGATTGTCTGTACTAGTCTAAAAAGCCACTACAAACTGAATAAAAGTTGACGGGACAGGCCCCAACTAACTCCATCTAACTACTGAATTGAAAGCATTAAAATAAATATAGTCTGTCCTCGAAATATGAGGACTCGCCACTGCTACGGATGATAATCTGGAAGGTTTATGCATGATCCAAGAACTGAGCATCCGAACCTATGATATGATACATTATTGCGCAAGAAAAAAGTATGCGATCAGTACTTTGAATGTACTGGTATGCTAAATGAGGTTGGAGGATATGCATGGTTTCATGTACAAGAGTAATAACTGACTGAATGAATATCATGAAGTACTAAATAGAATGCATGAAATCTATAAATACTGAGAATCCATAACCAAGCTTAAAACATGTTCTAAATATAGTTTGTAAACTGAAATACTAAAATTTGATAACTGAATAATCGATATCTGTATGTTATGGTCAATACAATCTTGAACTGAAGTATACTGAATACTGAACTGAGACTGTGGGAGCTATCACCTAACCAACATACCCCAATGAGCAAATTGGGTCCAACCTGTGACCCCAGTTAGAAGGGTGTCAATACCGTGCCGTGGGTAATAACACTGGTTGTATGGATCCACTGATGTACTGTCCCGAAAGACTAATGGTGTCAAGCTTAAATTGATGGGTGACCCCTATAAGGTAGTCAAGCCTAAACTGACGGGTGACTTCTCATATCCTATGCTGGCTACGTAGTTCTAGAGTATAAGGACTGTTGCTAACGACTCTACATATCTTTTGGAAAAACCGCCATCCCTGAATTCACTTGGTGCTAAATCCTACTCCCAACTGAATTGACTCGGGATACTAAACTGTTCTAAGTTTAACTGATTATGGTGACTGGCTGAACTGATAATGCTCATAACATATTCTGAAGCTATTCTGAAGATATTGAGACTAAGTAAACAGCTAAGTTTTTGGGTATTCACAACCCCCAGGACTCAATAGCAATAATAGAAAAATAGTACTAAAGCTTTAAGCACATAATATGAAAGCATTTATTCAAAATTCATTCTTGTAGGCATTTCATCAAACACTTGATATTCGTAGTGTAAGCTAAGTACGAAATTAATTTTAAGCTTGTAGTAATAACATGATTTCAACATCTATGAATTAAATCAGCGAATAACATCATTAAAACATGTGGGGTTGAATAACAACGACAATTTCATGTAAACATGGTGTAGAATTACAATTAATGGGAATTCATGGTTAAAACCACAATTAAAAATCATGAAAAAATTGTAACGATCCCAACTTGAATTTAGAATTGGATATTTGGACTCCATGGTTAAAAAGAACCCATAGATGATCACTTAACATACCTGGGTTGATGAATTCATTACAATTGATGGTGAATTCTTGAGTTTTGATCTTGAACTTGGAAGGCTAGTGTTTTTGTTCTTGAAAGAGGGCTACTTTAATTTTTTAAGAGAATTGTGAAATAATGAGCAAATAATGCTCTATTGGGACTTAAATCCCATGTTTGGACGGATTTGGGGCTATGGGGAAAGACCAAACGGTCCCTGGAATTTAAATCACAAAAGCTGAAAATCCCAATTTTTAGCTCCGGCGCGACGCGGTGCAATCACGTCAGGCCACTGGAAAACTGCAATCCCCATTTTACCCTACTGTGCAATGTAGTTCTATCACATTGCTCCTCTGGAAATGGATGATCCCAAACTGGAAGCTTGGCTTGCGGTGCCCCACTGGAAAAGGACAATTGCGAAATGGCCCCCTGGCGCGATGCGGTGTCACTTGCAGTGATACACTGGAAAAGGACGAACGTTATTTCGGCCATCACCATGATGCGGTCTTATCGCATTGGGCTACTACTTTGCACTAAAAGTGCCATAAATTTTCACCCGAGTATTAAATTCGGGTGAAATTGGTATCATTGGAAAGCTAATTCAATTTCCTATCATTTGGTGGGTCTTGAACTGGAAAATACTCAATATAGCAAAAGATATGCTTGTTTAAAGTCGACTAAAGAGACATTCTTTTAAAAAATTCAATCGGTAAGGATTATTTTAATTCTTCTAATAGCTGGGAGTTATTTGAGGCCTTAATATGCATCAAACTCATGCATATCACTACCAAATAACTATAATGTACTATGCATGATCTTGAAACATGGATCTAATATTGGTTTGAATTTTTGAGGTATTACAATATCTCTCCCCTGGGAACATTCGTCCTCGAATGAGACTTGTTAAGCTGAAAACACTGAGGAACATAGGTTACATGTTGGATATACTTGATTACATAACTGAGTCTAAAGTGTAACACATGACTAAACTGGTTCTATGAATGCATGACTAACATGAGAATGATATGTAGCTGAAAATGAGCATGGCAAAGAAAAATTCTAAGAAGGTTGTTACCTTAGCTGAATCTGAGTTTACGGAGAAAAGATGAAGGTACTTGGTTAGTATATCTGCTTTTGCTTCCCAAGTGGCTCCCTCAATGGACTAATTCGGCCAAAAAAACTTTGACTAGGGGAACTTCTTTGTTCCTTAGTCTACAAATTTGTCGATCAAGGATATCAACTGGAATTTCTTCGTAAGAGAGGTTGTTCTAAACATATATGCTTTCGAAGGGAATGAAAACTGTTGGGTATCCAGTACACTTCTTCAACAAGGAGATATAGAATACTGGGTGTACTAATGTTAAGTCTGCAGGCAACTCAAGATCATAAGCAATCTTTTCGAAACAACTCATAATTCTGTAAGGGCCAACATATCGGATACTAAGCTTCCCCTTCTTACCAAAACTCTTTAATCACTTCATAGGAGAGATCTTTAGATATAAAAATTGGAAACCTCAAATGCAAGGTCTTTTCTCCTCACATCTGGTTAAGATTTCTATCGGCTCTGTGCTTCCTTAAGCCTCTTCCTGATCAACTGTACTTTTTCTAAGGCATCAAATACCAAGTCAGGCCCCACTACTGTGGCCTCACCTACTTCAAGCCAATCAATCAGAGATCTACATCTCCTTCCATACAGAGCCTCAAACTGAGCAATCAGAATACTGAAATGACAACTATTATTAGACGCAAACTCAATCAAAGGCAAGTGGTCATCCCAACTACCCTTATTCAATGGCACACGCTCTCAACATATCCTTAAGGGTATGAATTTTCCTTTCTGCCTGACCATCTGTCTAAGGGTGAAAGGCTGTACTGAGGTGAACTTGGGTACCAAAACCTTTCTGCAAATCCTTCCAAAAGTGAAAGGTAAATTGAGTACCTCTATCTGAAATGATGGACAATGAAACACCGTTCAACCTAACCAACTCTCTGAGATAGAGTTTGTCATAGTCCTCGGCTGAACAAAAAGTATAGATTGGCAAAAAATGGGCTGATTTAGTCATCTTGTCTACAATGACCCAAATCAAATTATGCTGACGGCGAGTACGAGGAAAACCCATCACAAATTCCATGTTCACTTCCTCCCACTTCCAAGTGGGAATATTGAACTCCTGCCTAGACCTACTAGGCTTCTAATGTTTAATATTAACCTATTGACAAATTAAGCACTTAGCCAATAACTCTGAAATATCTCTCTTTATCCTACTCCACCAATACATTTCCCGCATATCGCAGTACATCTTCGTGGCCCCTGGATGAATTGAGTAATGCGTACCATGCACTTTTGCAAGAATTTGATGTCTCAACTCATCAACACATGACATACACAGTCTACCCTGGCAACATAACACACTATCTCTCCCTTGGGAGGAAACCTCTAGTTTAGGATCTCTAACTGACTCCTTCGACTTTAGCAGACTAGGATCCCTATCCTGCTTTCCCTTCACTTCGGTAGCCAAAGAAGATTCCAAACTATTCTAAACCCAAAAGCTACCCTCAGCTGAATCAACCAAATGAACACCTAACCTGAAAAGATGATGAACTTCTCTAACTAAATTCTTTTTATCACTCTCGACATGAGCAACACTACTTATAGACAATCTACTTAGGGTATCTTCTACTACATTGACCTTTCCCAGATGGTACAAAACACTTATATCATAATCTTTCAGCAACTCTAACCATGTTCTCTAACACAGATTCAAATCCTTCTGCAAAAACACATACTACAAGCTTTTGTGATCTTTGAACACATCAACACGCACCCCATATAAATAGTGCCTCCAAATCTTTAAGGCAAACACAACAGCCACTAACTCAAGATCATGGGTGGGATATTCTTTTCATGGGGCTTAAGCTGTCTAGAGGCATAGGGTACAACTTTACCCTTCTGCATCAAAACACACCCCAAACCAACTCAGGAAGCATCACAATACACAAAAAACCTATCTGAACCATCTGGCAATGTCAAAATTGAGGTTGTGGTGTGTCGAGTCTTCAACTCCTAAAAACTCTTCTCACAAGAATCTGACTATTGAAACATAACTTTCTTCTGAGTCTATCTATACATGGAGGACAAAATGGACAAAAATCCTTCAACAAACCGTCGATAATAGCCAGCCAAACCCAAGAAACTCCTGATATCTGATGGAGAGATGGGTCTGGTCTAGTTTTTCACCACCTCGGTCTTTTGAGTATCCACTCTAATGCCATCACCAGAAATAATATGGCTAAGAAAAGCTACTGATCTTGGTCAAAATTCGCACTTACTAAATTTAGCAAACAACTGATGGGCTCTAAGAGTCTACAATACTATTCTGAGGTGGTCTGCATGAGCATTTTCGTTACGGGAATAGACAAGAATATCATCAATAAAGACTATGTCGAACATGTCTAAGTACTGTTTGAACACTCTGTTCATCAAGTCTATGAAGGTTGTTGGGGAATTCTTGAGACCAAAGGATATGGCTAGAAATTTGAAGTGACCATACCGGGTTCTAAAAGCTATTTTTGGAATGTCACATTCTCTGACTCTGAGATGATGAGGGTCGGATCTGACATCTATCTTAGAAAAATAGCTGGCACCCTGACGTTGGTTGAATAAGTCATTGATTCTGGGAAGTGGGTATTTGTTCTTGATTGTGACTTTGTTCAACTAACGGTAGTCAATAAATATTCTAAGAAAACCATCTTTCTTACGCACAAACAGAACTAGTGTACCCCACAGGGAAATATTGGGCCTAATAAATCCCTTATCTAGGAGATCTTTCAACTATTCTTTTAACTTTTTGAGTTCGACTGGAGCCATTCTATATGGAGAAATAGAGATAGGTTGGGTATCTGGAAGAAGGTCTATTTCGAAGTTAATTTCCCTTTTGGGAGGAACTCTGGGAAAATCTTCAGAAAACACATGTGGAAATTTCCTCACTACTGAAACTGACTCAAGATTAGAAGTCTCAAAATTTGAGTCTTTGACTCAGGCAAGTTGATAAATACACCCTCTGGATATCATTTTCCTCTCTCTAATGTATGAAACAATCGGACCCCTAAGTGTTGTAGTACTACCCCTCCATTAAGGAACCAATTCATTTGGAAACTAAAAATTAACTACTCTATTTTTGCAATCCACTGAAGCATAGAATGAGTGGAGCCAATCCATGCCGAGAATGACGTAAAAATCTATCATCTTTAACTCCACGAGGTCAATTAAAGTAACTTTTTGAGACACTGTAATCAGGCAGTTCCTGTATACCCGCTGGGCTACATTAATGATACCTACTAGGGTAGACACTGAAAAGCGTTCTACTAAGATTTCGGGACTTACTCTGAAGTTGATGGCTATTTAAGAGGTTACAAAAAAAAAGAATCTCTAGGGTCTAGTAAATCATAATTACGTAAATGAAAGACTTGCAATGTACCAGTAACTAAGTCAGGAGGACTTTTGTAATCTTATCGAGACTAAAGTGTATAGAGCTTGTTCTGACACTGACCGCTAGTAGCGCTGGAAGATCCACCCTACTGAGTCGAGTGGTCGGCTAGAATTGATGACTGAGGGGACTAGCCCTGTTGGCACAAATCCCTACCTTTTTTAGCAACTGCCCGATGCTCTCAAATCTGATGGTCTGGCTTACCACACCCAAAGCATACATCACTGCCAGCTCTACACTCACCCTAATGGTTTCTACTATATTTTTGGCAAAGAGGATTTTTACTACTACTGCTTACACTTCCTTGGGACTTAGATCCTGGAGCTCTATCCATATTATCATTTTTGAATTTGGGTACTAGGTCACTAGCTAAAGATGGAGCTGGGATTAAATATTTCTGATGGAACTGAGGACGGTTACCACTTTTTGACTTTGGCTGAGTGAAATTAAAGCTACCTGTTCTATCCATCTTGTTCTCTCTCTCTTCTTCTCATTACCCTTCTACTCCTCAATCTGTTAAGCATGGACCATAAGCCTAGATATGTCCATCTCCTTAATTAACATCGCAGTCCTACACTTATTGACCATACTATCAGATACCCTAGACACAAACTTGCTCATCCTAGATCTGGTATCAGCTACCACATGAGGAGCATACCTAGCTAACTGAGTAAACTTAAGGGAATACTCATTCAAACTCAGGTTTCCTTGCCTCAAGTTGATAAAATCTAACACTTTGGCTTCTCTCAGTTCCAGCAGAAAGAATCTATCTAAGAAGGCAGTAGCAAACTCTTCCAACTCTATAGGCCCTACATCTACGCCTCTATCTACCTTTCACTGCTTAAACCATGTATGAGCCACATCCTGTAATTAGTAAGCAGCTAATTCAACACTCTTACTAGAAGTTACCCCCATAATATTTGTTACCTTTTGGACCATGTCTAAGAATTCCAGTAGATCCTCTTCATATTTGGATCTCAAAAATAGAGGAGGATTCATTCGGGTAAAGTCCTGAATCCTAGATGCGGCAGTATTGGATACTTAGTTGGCCGGGAAAGCAGCTAGATGAGCATTTTGTACTTCTACAAAGTGAGCTAGAGTAGTGAATGAAGCTATGAACTCTACATGGGAAACATGCTCATTCAGGAGATATTCTTGAACAGGAGGAAATATTGGTTGGTTCACATTTCTTCTTCCGTTTGTCTTTCTGGGAGGCATAATTTGTAAATAGAAGGGAGAATAGATTAGACAGAGAGTTTAATATGAGATCATGCTCGGTTGTATTACATGAACACTGAAAGAAGGGAAACTTTTCTTAAAATACCTCGTAGTCTCTTGTCCATAAGATTGGCGCGCTTCACACCCATGCACAAGACTCTACTCGAGGCGGCTTTCAGACTTTTTAGGACACATTAAAAACTCAGGCTCTGATACCAAGTTTGTAATGACCCAATAGTACACCCTGGGAGCCATGTGGTGCTTACGGTCCCAAGAGACCACAAGCTAACCCATGAGTTGGTACCTGCTGTGAGCACAAAATAATATAATAACATATGAGGAAGAATAATAGACTGGAAAAAACTGTCTAGAACTAATAAAATAATAACAAAACTGTCTGACAGTCTATACTAGTCTGAAAAGCCTCTACTGACTGAATATGAGTTGATGGGACCAGCCCTAACAAACTATATTTAACTACTGAACTAAAAGTATGAAAATAAATTTAGTCTATCCTCAAAATAAAAGGTCTCACCATAACTACGGTTGATAATCTTAAAGATCTATACGCGGTCCAAGAACTGAGCGTCCGAACCTATGATATGATACATCATAGCACAAGAAAAAAGATTGTTATCAGTACTTTGAATGTACTAGTATGCTAAATGAGGTAGGTTGATATGCATGGTTTCATGTACAGGAGTAATAACTGAATGAATGAATAGCATGTAGTACTGAATAGAATGAATGAAATCTGTAAATACTAAGAATGTATGACCAAGCATAAAACATGTTCTTAATATAATCTATAAACTGAAATGCTGAAATCTGATAACTGAATAACCGATATCTGTATGCTATGGTAAATACAAGCCTGAACTGAAGTATAATGAATACTAAATTGAGACTCTGGGAGCTATCATCTAACCGAAATGCCCCAATGAGCAAATTGGGGTCCAATCTGTGACCCCAATTGGAAGGGTGTTATTACTGTGCCATGGGTACTAACACTGGCTATGTGGATCCACATATGTACTATCCCGAAGGACTAAGGGTGTCAAGCCTAAACTGACGGTGACCCCTGCGAGGTAGTCAAGCCTAAACTGACGGGTGACTCCTTATATCCTACGCTGGTTACATAGTTCTAGAGTACAGGGAATGCTGCTAATGACTCTGCCTATCTAACGAGGAAGCCGCCATCCCTACACTCGCTTGGTGCTAAGTCCTACTCCCAACTAAACTGACTTGAGATATTGAACTGTTCTAAGTTTAACTAATTATGATGACTGATTGAACTGATAATGCTCTAACATATTCTGAAGCTATTCTGAAGATATTGAGACTAAGTAAACAACTATGTTTTTGGGTATTCACACCCCCTATGACTCAATAGCAATAATAGCAAAATAGTACTAAAACTTTAAGGACATAATATGAAAGCATTTATTCAAAATTCAATCTTATAGGCATTTCATAAAACACTTGATATTCATAGTGTAAGCTAAGCATAGGAATAATTTAAATCTTGTAGTAATAACATTATTTCAACATCAACAACACGAATTATGAATTAAATCAGCGAATAACATCATTAAAACATGTGGGGTTGAATAACAATGACAATTTCATGTAAACAAGGTGTAGAATTATAATTCATAGGAATTCATGGTTAAAATCACAATTAAAAATCTTAAAAAACTTATAAAGATCCCAACTTGAATTTAGAATTGGATATTTGGACTCCATGGGTGAAATAAACCCATAGATGAACACATAACATGCCTGGGTTGATGAATTCGTGAGAATTGATGGTGAATTCTTGAGTTTTGATTTTGAACTTAGAAAACTATGGTTTTTGTTCTTGAAAGAGGGATACTTTAATTTTTTTGAGAGAATTATGAAATAATGAGCAAATAATGCTCTATTGGGACTTCAATCCCATGTTTGGACGGATTTGGGGCTATGAAAAAAGACCAAACGTTCCCTGGAATTTGAATCACAAAAGTCTCAATTTGTGGCTCTAGCGCGACGCGGTGCAATTGCATCGGGCCACTTAAAAACTGACAATACCCATTTTACCCTATGGAACGATGCGGTGTTATTGCGTTGTGCCTCTGAAAATGGATGATCCTAAACTAGAAGCTTGCCGCGACGCGGTGCCAATCATGATGCCCCACTGGAAAAAAACTATTGTGAAATGTCCCCTTGGTGAGACGTGATGGTAATCGCGGTCGCACACTGTAAAAATAGAAACGTCATTTCGGCCATAACCGCAACGCGGCCTTATCGCGTTGGGCTACTATTTTGCACTAAAAGTGTCGTAACTTCTCACCCAAGTATTGAATTTGGGAAAAATTGGTATCGTTGGAAAGCTAATTCAATTTCCTATTATTTGGTGGATTTTGATCTAGAAAATTCTCATAATAACAAAAGATATGCTCTTTTAAAGTTGACTAAAGCAACATTCTTATCAAAAATTCAATCGGTAAAGATTATTTTGATTCGTCTAATAATTGAGAGTTATTTGAGTCCTTAATTTACATCAAACTCATGCATATCACTGCGAAAGAACTATAATGTACTACTCATGAGCTTGAAACATGTCTCTAACATTGGTTTGGATTTTTTGGATATTACAGTTTTGCAATGAAAATCATAACTTTTCGGAGTTGTAGTTGTACAATTATACGGATAGTAAGAGTTAGAGAGTCGGATGAAGCAGGTTTGTGTTTAATCTCCTGCCAACTAAAATGAGGCACACATTTAGCTCCTAAAATTCTGATATTACCCTTGAATAAAAAAATGAATAGGAGAAGCAACTGACATGGTAATACATAATGTGCATAAGTTCTTACCTCACATAATAGGAAGATTAATAATATGATTTTGAGACTAAATATCAAACAACATTAATCAGACATTGAAATAATGAGAGTTAGAGAATCAAATAGTGCATTACAAAAGGTTTTCATTTCACCAAGAACCTTAGCTTCATTGATTTATAACAACAGTTGAGCAAGTTTTTTTAACTGCAATTTTCATATTTAAGCACAGAAAATACTTTTTTCTCATATTCTGGAAGTTCTAATCACCTCTAATTTCAATAGGGGTTATTGTTCGACAGCTTGTACCAATTTTCTGAGTCAACTATCTTATTCGCAGGAATTTCTCCTCTCTAAATTTGTATCCTCACTAAATGGATGCTCACACTTGTCTTACATCAGAGATATTCAATTCAATCATCTCTAAGCATAAAATTAACCTCGAAAAGACAACTGAGAAATATATATGCTACTTTATTCAATATCAGTAGTAATCAATAGATAAAATATAAAAAAAACTTCAAATCCACTGACTTACATGTGAAAAACAATGAAAAAAATGTAAAAAAATATGGCGTGTGAACAAAATGGATTAGAAATGAAAACGGAGTGGAGAATGTGGAGTCACCATAGTTCTTACATTTTCAATCTTAGGTTTTAATTTATCCAGTGCATTAATCTCTACATCAGTCAATAAGTTGAGTGAATCAGGCACATCAATAAATATAGAAATGATTATTTGGAATAAGAGGCTCATGTAATACCCCGTACTTTTCCTAACTTAAATTCATTTCTAGATTGTTAAGAAATATTTTTCAAAATGAAGAATATTTATTTGTTGTGGAATTTCCCAGATTTAGATCTCCCATTGTGTGAGAAATTGAATAAGCTTTCCATCGATACCAAATTCGCCTAATTTCGATACTCGGTTGAGGAGTTAGAGCATTCTAAAGTTGACAATGTGCCACCAGGACACTTCGCACATCATAGGTGTCAGTAAAATGATAATTTTCAAATTCCAATGTCCCTCTGCAATATCCCCACATCGTGGAGAGGGACAATTTCCCAATTGTCGATTTCCAGTAGCCCAACGTGATATTGGCGCGTCGTGCCAGTGGCCAAAATGTCATTTCAATAGGACACCGCGATGGTGGCACGTCGCATTGAAGTTTCAGGTCCCAATTGTCAAAATCTAGTTGGACAACGTGATAGAACCGCATTGCGGAGACCACCAATTTCCCAGTCGTCAATTTCCAGTGAATCACCATGATAGTGGCACGTCATGGTAGCTTATTAAATCGGGATTTTTAGTTCTCGTTTCCAGTCCCGTTTAGGGGTTTAAAAGGGGTATTTGGGACAATTTCCAAGCACCCAATCCGTCAAAAACACAAGATTAATCATATTCAAAGCACTTTGTGCTTATTATTCATCATTCTTTTCAAAAGCAAAATCCTAGAGCTCTAAAACCTCTTCTCTAAGAAATCAAAATCCTCCATAGATTCTCCAAGAAAGCTCTAAATTGAGGATTCCCATGGCAAGATAATCAAGAATCCATCATCAAGAACTCAAATAGGAATCCATAATTCAAGAATCTATATCTAATCATTAATCAAGGTATGTGGGATTTATGAACAAGGATCTCCTTTCATCCTTGTGCCCAAAACCAAGCTTTTACATTAAATTCATTTGATTTTGAATGATATTCCATGAGTTTTGAATTAGGGTTCATACCCATTATTGTTCTTTGCAAGATTTTGAGATTTCCAATGTTTTAGAAGTTGAATTGCATGTCTATTTTCATTTTTCATGCCTATTGCAATAATTTACAGATTTTGAGATGAAATATCATTGTTTTCAATATCAAGCATAACTATTTTGATGTTTTGACATTAGATTGAAGCATGGGTTACTACCCCAGGATTGATTATTATTTTAAGAAATATGATGCTTTAAGCATCCTATTATCAGATTATTTATAAATTTTCAGTAAAGCTTTGATCTTTCGATCATCAGATAAGTTTTTGAATCCATTTTTCAGATTATTACAGATTACAAAATTTAGATCAACTTTTTTTTACAGATTTTATTAGATAAATGCATTAGTGGTTTTAGATAAACCCTTATGCTAGTTTTAAAGTAGATTTCCAACAGAATAAGTGTAGCAAATAAAAAGGGAGTAGTATTTAGCACCGAACGGGAAGTGTGGGTTTAGCGCATCCTACTTCCACAGAACTTCATAGCCAACGTAGGTACAGATTATCAGCTTATTCCCACTTATATGTGGATGAAAATTTCAGATGTGATCACTTAGCTCAGGTTATACTCCCTGGAAAGAGTATGACACCTCTCCCCAACGTGGGATTTCTTCCTTAGGAGGACGAGACGTTAGACTCCATGTAGCTCGCATGGTTTATGTTGGTTAAGAGAACCTCCCTGCTAGTAAAAGTAAATAAACAATTTTTCCCTACTAGTAAAGAAAAGCTTTGAAAGAATTCCCTTACAGGTAAGATTAAGATAAAGTGTTTTCCCTACAGATTAAATATTTTAGAAAAGATTAACAGAAAAGATTTTAGAAAACTAAGTGTAAAGGCTCACAAAGTTTACTCAGATTATGCTTTATAGAATGATATTAGCTACAGACTTCATCTTTCAAATATTAGAATTTAGAGTGAGTCCTTTCTACACTTAGACAGTATGATTTAAAGAGCGAACACAAGTACAACTTTCAGAACTAAATGTTATGACTCACTGGATTTATAAAGTATGATTGATTTATTATTCATGATTTCAATATTTTAATATTCCAACTTATGTGAGTCATTTACATTTAGCATGCATTGTTTTATAAATTATGATGATGAGATGATGTTTTACTTATGAATTTCACCCCATATACTCAGTACATCCTCAAAGTACTGATCCATATATATTTCTATGTGCTATGTGGTCTCATAATGTAGGTTGAGGTGCTCAGTATCAGCCACGTGAGTAGTTCGAGCATCTCCGTCTACATACGATAGTTGGTAAGTCCTCGTAGTTCGGGGACTTATGACTCAGATTTTGCAGTTTATCAGTTTATGAGATTTTAGCATTTGTTTGAGACAATTTGAGTTAGCTTGGGGTTTATCCCTATGACTCTCTAGTGTTAGTAATTGAGGCTTGTCAGACTGCCAGTTTTGATTCAAATTATTTAGTATTGATGTTTCAAATATTATTCTCAGATATTATAGACAATTTCTGCATTCTAGCATGACTTTTATACCTATATTTCCATCATTATGAGATTTCAGTAGTATGTAGACAAGGTTAGATTAAGGCTAATCATAGTCTTAAGCACCGTGTGACATCTCGGGATCAGATTTTGAGGCGTTACTGCTCATTCATAAATGTAAGGCATTGTGTCTTGGATTTTTAAAGATGTGAACAATTTTATTTATGCTAGTACTAAGAAGGTACTGCCTAGTCAGCAATATAGTAAGGTCTTTTGCTTCCAATTTATATTGCTACATAAAAAATTTTCCAATAAAATTAGATAGGTAGCAGATTTGATGCTTACATGGTTATATATGCGTAGAAAATGTCGCTAGTAAACATTGAATGGGACAAGATTAAAGGAAACTTACAATAAAATGGTATGTGACGCTACCTGTAAAGCTGAAATACTGAGGTGACCAAAAAATTAGAATAACCAGTTAATCATTTTCTTTGGTACTTCATCTTCCTAAGTTTTCGATGGTTGGTTCCACCTATTGGACAATCATGTATGGAATAAGAATCTAAAAAACTTATCTTTTCCGTCAAAAAAAATTCACAAAAATAAGAAAGACACTTTCTGCAATTAGACAACATAAAGACAACAAAAAAACTAAATATAAATTACATTATACCTCAATTATGTCAATCAGAACGTTCTCTTAATCAACATAGAGCAGCGAGTGAAAACACATCATTGGTTAATCGTACTAAAGGTCTTAGAAATTTAACAATATACATAAGATTATTTCATCAATGAACCAACATGTGTACCGACTAATACTCCAGTTTGTGTACTACTTTTGATCTATTACGCACCATTCTCATCTCCTTCACATTCTCTACAAATTTTCTTTTATTGTAGGATCCATTTCCTTTATTTTCTCTAACTTTTTCTTCCAAGCTATGGAGTGGATTATCTATGTTATTCACACTCTCCTCCTCTTCTTGTAAATTTCATCTATTTTTGAATAAATTTTTAAACCTTTTTCTTCACTATTTTAGTAACAGATCGATATGTTTTGTTATATGGTTGTTCTTTGTTCTTATGGTGTCTCTTTTTTCTATAGGATTTTTTTTCTCTTCTGATGCTCTTTTCTTTCTCATCATTTTTTCCTTTAGATTTCTAAATAAGGGTAATATCAATTTCTTAGTGTAATACCCCGTATATTTCTAAGCTAGAAAATGAACCGTTTTTCCTACACATGAAACCTCCTATCCTGTGATTAATGTTGGAGAACATGAATTAGGATGACTATCCTAGTGATTATAGAGCTTATCATTTGTTAAGCATGTTCATAAGAGTCACTTAGAGTAAGCCAAGCTAAGAACTTTTGAATCCACCAAGTTTTCGTGTGTGATTTCACATGGGTCATCTTTGAATGAGCATAAATTGGTTTATAGGTGGCATTTTGGCAGATTTATACCCTCCAAATTGTATAGAATTGAATAAGCTTTTCGTCTATACTAAATTCGCCTAAAACGAACACCCGGTGAAGAAGTTATGGTGATTTAAAGTTTCAACAACGTCATTTCAGTCAGTGGCACGTCGCGCCGTAAGTCAAAATGACGTTTGTCAATTTCCAGTGTCTCTCTGCAATTCCACCACATCGCGGTGAGTTTTCAGGTCACAAATGGGGGGCAACGCGATATCTCCGCATCACGTCGGGGGCCCAAATCTGGTAATTTTCACAAAAATTAAATGACGTATCTAGAGGGGTATTTGGGTCATCTTTCCACCCCTATATATATTCCATAAACATGGAATTAAGACCTTATTTCACAAAAAAATATTCTTTCTCTCAAAATCCTCTCAAGAACACATTAGGGTTTTCAAGTTCAAGAAAATTTCTCCATCAATCATCAAGAATCTTCCATCTAAGGTATGCGTAGTGTTCATCTATGGATCCATTTCGTTCATAGAGCTCAAGAACCATGATTTAAATATTATATTGTGATTGTCTTGTTGTGATATGACCATGTACATGTTGATGATTGTTGCTTAAGTTTCAAGATGATATCTAAAGGTGTTTTCATGAAGTATATGTGTTCATTAGTTGAAATCCATGAACTTTATGTGGTTTAAAATGGAGAAATTCATGAAAACACACCTAAGCTAAAAGAATGCATGCAAAGTGTTTGATAAAATGCTTAACGTGATAAGATTCGTGTCCCATGATTTAATAGTGCTTAAATGACAAGTTCATGCTCTATGCTTTATGATTTCACATGAATTCCACGTGATTGATATGCGTCATTGTCGTGATGTGGATTGAGAATGATATTGAAGCTATGAAAGTATACACATGTTGTATGAATTTCCCTTCCATTAGTAAGATGTTAAGAATTATGCTTAGTGTGAAATCCCCTACTTATGATATGGTGAATTGTGGACTCAATTTTATGATCAAGTTAGTTATATGTCTCAGTTTCCTTCCATCGAGTCCTGGGGGTACTAGTACCTGAAAAATATAGTTGTGTGCGTAGATCCATGTCACGTTATCATAATAATCTCAGTCAAGACATGATCTATAGAACTCAGTCAGTCATGTGACTCAGGAAATCTCAAAAATCTCATGATCTTAATAAATTCTCAGATAGTAGTACTATTCCATCAGTCAATGGAAGTCAGTTACTCAGTCCATGTACATCCAATTAAATCATGTTCAGTCTCTTCAGATGGGAGTAGAAGTTAGCACCGAGTGAACCCAAGGATTGAAACTCACTTACCAGTTTAGGGTGTGCTTCTTAGTAGTCATCCTTGTGTTCCAGAACTACGTAGCCAACATAGGTTGAGATATCTTAACCTACCAGATTAGGGTTTATGAGGTGGCTTAACCTATCAGCTTAGGGTTCCCACCATTCTCATTTGAGTACCTACTAGCTAAGGGTCACTTACAGCTGTCCTTACCAGTGGCACGGTATTGACACCCTTCCAGTCAAGGCAGAGATTGGACACCAACCTAGCTATATACGTTATTGGGGCATGAGGGTTAAGAAACTACCTCCCACAGTTTTTGTCCCAGTCTCAGTAAAAGAACTCAGATATTTCTTCAAATTTTAGTATACTAGGACTATCAGTTACAGTCAATTCGGTTACAGTACGGAACTCAGGTAGTTCCATCAGATTTAGGACTTTCATACACATTCATCCATGTTATCAAAATTTTAGTATCAGTCATGTAAGATAACAGTAAATCATGTATTAACGTACAGATCCAGATATCATGCATTCACGATTTTAGTTACTATGTATGCTTGTTTGTACTCTTATGTTCATATCAGTCAATCAGTTAGCATTGTTCATGCATGTAAACCCTTTTGTACTTAGCCTACCTCACTCTATACTCAGTACTCCTAGTCGTACTGACACATTTGCGCTATGGTGCTTTCTTTTATGTTACACCATAGGTTCAGAGACATGAGTTCCAGATCAGCAGTAGCATTCCAGTTGCAGTGTTGCAGTGAGTCCTCATCCATTCGAGGATGATATTATTTTATTTCATTCATTATTTTAGTTCAGTTTTGCTAGACGGAGTTAGTTGAAGACATGTTCCTTCAACTCCTTATTTCAGACAGTATTTAAAGGCTTTCATATTTAGTTAAGATATTAGATTCAACTTTCAGTTGTTTTAGGTATTTATTACCGTATATGGACGTTAGTATTTATCAGATATTCTATTCAGTTGAACCTTATGGCTAATTGTTCATGTTTTCTGCATTCTACAAGTATATTATGTAGTGTATAGGTACAACTATCAGTCATGGGTTAGCTTGTGGTCCCTTGGGTTCATAAGCACCGTGTAGCATTTTGGGTACTAGATTTGGGGTATTAAAAACTTGGTATCAGAGCCTAAGGTTCAATAGAGTCCTAGGAAGTCTGAAAGCCGCATCTAGTAGAGTCTTGTGAATGGGGTTGCGCTCCATATTTATGTGCAAGAGGATATGAGATGTTTAAGAACAATTTTCCTTCTTTCAGTATTCATGTCGTGCCTATGAGAATAATCAAAAGTTAGTCTCTCAGTCTAATCTGCTTCTTCTCTTTATTTCAGAACATGCCTCCTAAGAGAATAAATTAGTCAGCCCCTCAGCCCAAAAAAACTTTGGGAGATCATGTTTCTAAGGCAGAGTTCAGGAATACATTTACCACTCTTGCCCAATCAGTCACTGCTCATAATGAACGGCCAACAGTTATTCCGTCCAACCCAGTGGCCAACTTAGCTGCAGCGAGGATTCAGGACTTCACCCGAATGAATCCTCCAACCTTTCTCGGGTCTAAGGTAGATGAAGACCCTCAGGAATTCTTAGATCAAGTTCAATAAGTGAGAAACTCCATGGGGGTGACTACTGTTGAGAGTGCTGAGCTAGCTACATACCAGTTGCAGGATGTGGCTCATGCTTGGTTCAAATAGTGGTAGTTTAAAAGATCAGATGATGCAGGTCCTATAGAATGGGAGGAGTTTTTCACTGCATTCATAGACAGATTCTTTCCCTAAGAGCTTAGAGAAGACAAGTTGCTATAGTTCATCAACCTCACGAAGGGCAATATGACAGTGAAAGAGTATTCTTTTAAGTTTACTCAATTAGCCAGGTGTGCCCCTCATGTGGTTGCAGAAAATAGATCTAAGATGAGTAAGTTCGCTTCAGGGGTGAATGATAGCATGGTTAATGAGTGCAGATCCACCATGCTGAACAGTGACATGACCTTAGCTAGACTTATGACCCTTGCTCAGCAGATAGAGGAACAGAAAATTAAGCAAAGGGAAAAGAAGAATAAAAGAGCGAAGACAGGTAGATTCAACTACGCTCAACCTAAATCAGAAGGAGAAAACCGTTCTCAGTTTTATCCTAAGACATCAGTTCCAGCTCCCTGTCTAGCCAGTTCTCCAGTTCCTAAGTTCAGAGAGGGTAACAAAGATATAGCGCCAAAATATTAGACCCAGGGAAGTATTAGCAGTGCCCGCACCTATCCTCTTTACCAGACTTACGATAAGTACCATCAGGGTATGTGTAGAGTAGGGAGTGGCATTTGTTTTTGTTATGGAAAGCCAGGCCATAGAGTTAGAGACTGTCTGTAGCCAGGTCCTCAGCGTCAAAAGAATCGATCTTCATCTCAGTCCGATCGCCCAAATTAGCAGGGTGCCATTTCCAGTGTTACTAGCAGGAAATGACCAAATCATCTCTATGCTCTTCAGACTCGACAAGATCAGGAAAGTTCTCCTGATGTAGTTACTGGTACGTTACATATCTTTTATGTCCATGTTTACGCTTTGCTAGATCGAGGAGCTTCCTTGTCATTTGTTACTCCTTATATAGCAGTTGATTTTGGAATCAGTACCTAAATTCTAGCCGAGCCATTCTCCGTCCCTACCCAAGTGGGTAAAACCATCATAGCCCGATAGGTATACAAGAACTGCCCGGTTATGATATTTCAGAAAGTCACTTCAGCAGACTTAGTCGAATTAGAGATGACTGATTTTGATGTCATTCATGTCATGGATTGGATTCATTCCTGCTATGCCACAGTTGACTACAGAAATAAAATATTTTAGTTTCAATTTCCGAATGAACCCATCCTAGAGTGGAAGGGTCGCGTATCTGCTTTCAGGGGTCAACTTGTTTACTACCTTTGGACAAGGAAATTATTATCTAAGTGATGTGTTTATCATCTAGTTCATGTTAGAGATTTTAGTTCTGAGGCTCCTAGTCTCGAATTAGTCCCATTAGTGAATGAATATTCAGATGTCTTTCCCAAAGATCTTCCAGGAATTCCTCTCGAAAGGGAAATAGACTTCAGTATTGATCTTCTTTCAGATACTCAGCCTATCTTTATTACGCCATATAGAATGGAACCAGCAGAACTCAAGGAACTGAAAAAATAGTTGAAGGATCTCTTAGATAAGGGATTCATCATACCCAACATTTCCCCATGGGGCACACCAGTCTTATTCATGTGCAATAAAGACGGTTCACTCAGAATGTGCATTGATTACCGTCAACTCAATAAGGTTATGGTCAAGAACAAGTATCCTCTTCCAAGAATCGATGAGTTGTTTGACCAACTTCGGGGTGCCAATTATTTCTCTAAGATATACCTCAGATCCGGCTATCATCAGCTCAGAGTTAGAGAATGTGACATCCCGAAGACAGCTTTCCGTATGCGGTATGGTCACTTTGAATTTTTAGTTATGTCCTTTGGTCTTACCAATGCCCTAGCCTCTTTCATGGACTTGATGAACCGCGTGTTCAAGCAGTACTTGGACATGTTCATCATAGTCTTCATAGATGATATCCTGGTCTATTCCCATACAAGGCGTTATCATTCAGACCATCTCAGAATTGTTCTTCAGACTCTCAGAGATCACCAGCTATTCACAAAATTCAGTAAGCTCGAGTTTTGGCTAAGGTCAGTAGCATTCCTTAGCCATATTATTTCCGGTGAAGGCATTAGAGTAGATCCTCAAAAGACCAAAGAAGTAAGAAACTACTCTCGCCCTATTTCTCCATCAGATATAAGGAGTTTCTTGGGTTTGGCTGGCTATTACAGACGGTTTATTGAAGGATTTTCATCCATTGCATCCCATGTGTCTAGATTTACTCAGAAGAAAGTCAAGTTCCAGTGGTCAGATCCTTGCGAGAAGAGTTTTCAGGGATTGAAGACTCGACTCACCTCAGCTCCAGTCTTATCTCTTCTAGATGGTTCAGATGGGTTCGTAGTGTATTGTGATACATCTAGAGTGGGTTTAGGTTATGTTCTCATTCAGCATGGTAAGTTCATAGCCTACGCCTCCAGACAGCTTAAACCCCATGAGAGGAATTATCCTACTCATGATCTTGAATTAGCAGGCGTAGTATTTGCCTTAAAGATTTTGAGGAATTATTTATATGGTGTTCATGTAGACGTCTTCACAGATCATAAGAGCCTTCGGTATGTCTTTTCCCAAGAAGATCTCAATCTTCGTCATAGAAGGTGGTTAGATCTCTTAAAAGATTATGACATGAATGTCCTCTATCATATGGGCTAGGGCAACATAGTGGCTGACACTCTTAGTAGACTATCCATGGGTAGTATTTCTCATGTTGATAATAGTAAGAAGAAGTTAGTCTAGGAATTCCACCAGTTTGCCAGACTAGGCGTTCTCTTAGTCGACTCTTCCGAGGGCGGTGTATGTGTTTAGAGTAGTTTAGAATCATCTCTATTTTTTGAGGTGAAACAAAATAAAGATAAGGATCCTAGCATTGTCAAGATAAAAGAGTCATTTTAGAATCAGAAAGTAGAGGTTTTCTCCCAAGGGGGAGATGGTGTCATTCGTTGTTAGGATCATCTCTGTATTCCAGGTGTAGATGATTTAAAGAAGTGAATTCTTGCAGAAGTGCATGGTGTGCGATACTCTATTCATCCAGGGGCCACTAAGATGTACCGTGACCTACGGGAGATCTATTGGTAGAGTGGGATGAAGAAAGATATTGCAGAATTTGTGGCTAAGTTCCCTACATATTAATAGGTTAATATAGAGCATCAGAAACCTAGTGGTTCCATGCAGGAGTTCACCATTCCTACTTAGAAGTGGAAAGAAGAGAACATGGACTTCGTGATGGGTTTTTCTCGAACTCATCATCAGCATGATTGAGTTTGGGTCATTGTAGATAGAATGACCAAGTTCACCCATTTCTTTCCAGTACATGCCTCTTATTCAGCTGAGGATTACGATAAACTCTATATCAGGGAGTTGGTCAGATTACACGGTGTTCCATTATCTATCATCTTAGAGAGGTACTAAGTTCACCTCTCACTTCTGGAAAGAATTCCAAAAGGGTCTTGGTACCCAAGTTGATCTTAGTACAGCTTTTCATCCTCAGACAAATGGTCAAGAAGAAAGGACCATTCAGACTCTTGAAGATATGCTAAGGGTGTGTGCAATTAAATTCAAGGGAATTTGGGATGACCACTTGCCTTTGATTGAGTTTGCATGCAATAATAACTATCATTCCAGTATTAAAATGGCTCCATTCATGTGGTTCAAAGTTAGAGAGGCCTAAGTCATAGGGCCTGACTTAGAATTCGATGCCTTAGAGAAAGTCCAGTTAATCAAAGAAAGACTTCGGGTTGCTCAGAGCCGACAGAAGTCGTATGCTGACGTTCGTAGAATGGATCTTGAGTTCGAGGTTGATGACTATGTCTATGTAAAGATCTCTCCCATGAAGAGAGTAAAGCGGTTTGGCAAGAAGGGAAAGCTCATTCCCCGATATGTTGGTCCCTTCAAGATTCTCAGTCGTTTAGGCAAGGTAGCTTATGAGCTCGAATTGCCTTCAGATCTAGCCTCAGTTCATCTAGTATTTCATGTCTCTTTGCTCAAGAAGTGTATAGGTGATCCATCAGTTTTATTCCCTATTCAGAGCATTGACAGTCAGAACAGTCTCTTCTATGATGAAATTCTGGTCGAAATTCTAGACTATCAGACTCGTAGACTGAGGAAAAAAGAAGTCCCTCTAGTCAAAGTTTTTGGCAAAATCAGTCCGTTGAGGGAGATACTTGGGAAGCAGAATAATACATGTGTACCAAGTATCCTCACCTCTTCTCCACCAATCTAGATATAGCTCAAGGTAACAGTTCTCCTTAAGCTTATTCAGTTCCCCGTTCAAAATTCTATACAACTTGGTATTCAGTTCATGCTCACGTTTTATCACAAATCTGGTATCAAGTACCATTGCATATTTAGTCATGCATTCATGTATCATTTTAGTGTATAGTCATGCATCAAATATGCATTCTCATTGGGAGAACTCAGTTATAAGAAATCTTATTTATGCATTCATGAATCAGTTACTCATACATCAGATATGTATGATATGTTTAGCTTATCAGCTATGTCCGTCATGAGATCATGTTCTAGTAGTGTATGTCTTGCACGTACTCTAGTTTATCGTCTATCCCCATTTCAGTCAGTCTCATTCGAGGACAAATGTTTCCAAAGGGGAGATATTGTAATACCCCATATATTTCTAAGCTAGAAAATGAACCGTTGTTCCTACACATGAAACCTCCTATCCTATGATTCATATTGGAGTACATGAATTAGGATGATTATCCTAGTAATAATAGAGCTTATGATGTGTTAAGCATGTTCATAAGAGTCACTTAGAGTAAGCCAAGCTAAGAACTTTTTAATCCACCAAGTTTTCATGTATGATTTCACATAGGTCATCTTTGAACGAGCATAACTTGGTTTATATGTGGAATTTTGGCAGATTTAAACCCTCCAAATTGTATAGAATTGAATAAGCCTTCCATCGATACCAAATTCGCCTAAAACGGACACCCGGTGAAGAAGTTATGGAGATTTAAAGTTTCAGCAGCGTCATTTCAGACAGTGGTGCGTCGCACCGTAAGCCTAAATGACGTTTGTCAATTTCTAGTGTCTCTCCGAGATTCCACCACATCGCGGTGAGTTTCCAAGTCACAAATGGGGCGCAACGTGATCTCTCCGCGTCGCGCCGGGGGTCCAAATCGGGAAATTTTCACAGAAATTAAATGACGCATCTAGAGGGGTATTTGGGTTATCTTTCCACCCCTTCATATATTCCATAAATACAGAATTAAGCCCTTATTTCACCAAAACATACTTTTCTCTCAAAATCCTCTCAAGAAAACATTAGGATTTTCAATTGGGGATTCAAGTTCAAGCAAATTTCTCCATAAATCATCAAGATCTTCCATCTAAGGTATGTGTAGTGTTCTTCTATGGATCCATTTCATTCATAGAGCTCAAGAACTATGTTTTAAATATTATATTGTGATTGTGTTGTTGTGATATAACCATGTACATGTTGATGATTACTGTTTAAGTTTCAAGATGATATCAAAAGGTGTTTTCATGAAGTATATGTGTTCGTTAGTTAAAATCCATGAACTTTATGTGGTTTAAAATGGGGAAATTCGTGAAAACATACCTAAGCTAAAAGAATGCATGCAAAGTGTTTGATAAAATGCTTAAGGTGATAAGATTCTTGTCCCATGATTTAATAGTTCTTAAATGACAAGTCTATGCTCTATGCTTTATGATTTCACATGAATTCCACGTGATGGATATGCACCGTTGTTGTGATGTGGATTCAGAATGATATTAAAGCTATGCAAGTATACACATGTTGTATGAATTTCCCTTCCATACGTAAGATGTTGAGAACTATGCATAGTGTGAAATCCCCTACTTATGATATGGTGAATTGTGGACTCCATTTTATGATCAAGTCAGTTATGTGTCTCAGTTTCCTTCCATCGAGTCCGGTGGGTACTAGTACCTGAAAAATATAGTTGTGTGCCTAGATCCATGTCACGTTATCATAATAATCTCAGTCAAGACATGATCTATAGAACTCAGTCAGTCATGTGACTCAGGAAATCTCAGAAATCTCAATAAATTCTCAGATAGTAGTACTATTTCATCAGTTAACGGAAGTCAGTTACTCAATCCATGAATAGCCAGTTAAATCATGTTCAGCCTCTTCAGATAGGAGTAGAAGTTAGCACTGAGTGAATCCGAGGTTGGGAACTCACCTTCCAGTTTAGGGTGTGATTCTTAGTAGTCATCCTTGTGTTCCAGAACTACGTATCCAGCATAGGTTAAGACATCTTAACCTGCCAGATTAAGTTTGATGATGTGGCTTACCTGTCAGTTTAGGGTTCCCACCGTTCTCATTCGAATACCTGCTAGCTAAGGGTCACTCACAGCTGTCCTTACCAGTGGTGCGGTATTGATACCCTTCCAGTCGGGGCAGAGATTAGACCCTAACCTAGCTATATGCATTATTGGGGCATGTCGGTTAAGCAACTACCTCCCACAGTTTCAGTCCCAGTCTCAGTGAAAGAACTCAGATAGTTCTTCAGATTTTAGTATACCAGGACTGTCAGTTACAGTCAATTTAGTTACAGTACAGAACTCAGGTTGTTCTATCAGATTCAGGACTATCAGACACAGCCATCCATGTTATCAAAATTTCAGTATCAGTCATGTAAGATAACAATATACCATGTATTAGCATACAGATCCAGATATCATGTATTCATGATTTTAGTTACTATGTATGCATGTTTGTACTCTTATGTTCATATCAGTCAGTCAGTTAGCATTGTTCATACATGTAAACCGTTTTGCATTTATCCTACCTCACACATATACTCAGTACTCCTAGTTGTACTGACGCATTTGCGCTATGGTACTTTCTTTCATGTTACACCATAGGTTCAAAGACACGATTTTCAGATCAGCAGTAGCATTCCAGTCGCAGTTTTGCAATGAGTCCTCATCCATTTGAGGATAATATTATTTTATTTCATTTATTATTTCAATTCAGTTTTGCTAGACTGAGTTAGTTGGAGACTTGTTCCTTTAACTCCTTATTTCTAACAGGATTTAGAGTCTTTCAGATTTAGTTCAAATTTTAGATTCAACTTTCAGTTGTTTTGGGTATTTGTTACCCTATATGGACATTAGTATTTATTATCTATTCTATTTAGTTGAACCTTATGGCCTATTATTCATGTTTTCCGCATTCTACAAGTATATTATGCAGTGTACAGGTACAGATATTAGTCATGGGTTAGCTTGTGGTCCCTTAGGGTCATAAGCATCGTGTAGCATTCTGGGTACCAGAGTTGGGGTGTTACACTTGGTCTTCGACATGAAATTTATACAAAAATCAATCTGAGAAAAGTAAAAAAAAAAACATGAAGAAAACTGGGTTTGTTGTTGTTATTGTTGTTGTATGTTGCGTGCATAGAAAAATTGAAGTAAGCAGTAAAAAATTCTATAATTCTTTTAAGAATATGAAAGTTCATTCTTACCTCTTAATAGAAAACTTCTAAACCTCCATCCTTCCAATCAACTTCCCTTGGAGACTTTAACGCGTAGTCCACTACTCGTTCTTGAAACCCCAATTTCTCAAATCCCTAAATAAAAAAATAAAGTACAAAATTATACAAACAAAGAGATAATAATTTAGAAATTGAAAGAAGGAAAACAAACAAAACAAAAAAAGGAGAAAAACAAAATATAGGGAAGAGCAAGAAAGAAAATAAACAAAGTAATAAAAGGAGAAAATAAGAGAAGAGACGTAGAAAAGAAGAAGAAAGAAAACTAATAAAGAACAGAAAAAAGAAGGAAGGGGAAAAACAAAATGGTGTAATTGAAGCCCTTTTATTTTAAAGTAAAGAGAGGAATTAGTTAATCATCAAAGTGAATAGGTAGATATATATTTCTCCATAAATTAAAAGTTTGGGTTTGAAGTACAATTTAAGTAACATTTGGTACAATAATTAAGTACACTGTTGGTTCACTAGCAGTGTTGTACATATTTGGCTGCCTTTGGTACAATAATTGGATGTTGTGATAGTCTTATGACTATTGGCTTATATAATAGAGTAATACTATCATGCCAACTCACTTAGATAATTTAAAAGGGATATTAATCAGACTTCTTTTATACCTTGATAGTTATAAGCCTCTTCACATGTTGGAAAAATCCTTTCCTTAGCTACTAGCACAATTTTCATTTAGAGGTTGATGTTATGTACCTAGACATGGCAAACGGTGTGGTTGTGGTTCAATCCTGCAAAGATTTCAACCTGTCCCACCGCACACATATTTTCAATCCACCCGACCCGTATATTTATTAAAAAACAACTATGTTTGATACTAAAATAAAAAAAATCATAAAATCTTTTTTTCAATTTTCTATCAAGTAATATTAATTTAATATATAATGACTAACAATAATTTCTTGACAACAATTGTGGATCTGTAACAACCCGAATTCTCGTGCTAGAAAGTGAACCATCATTCCTATATGTGCAAAACTTAATCCCATGATTCATAATTTAATTCATTTGTCATGATATTTATCCTAGTTTATGAAGTTCTCTCAAAGTGAAAGATGTTCATAGAATTTATTGAGAGCAAAGTTTAGCTAAGAATCTTTGATTCATCCAAAGTTTGGTAATAGATTATAAAAAGGTATACTTTGAACGTGCATAACTTTTGATATACTTGGAATTTTTCATTTCAAGACCCACCAAATTGTAGATAATTCAGTCAGCTTTCCAAAGATACCAATTTCGCCTTAATCCGATACCCGAGTGAAAAATTATAGCATTTTTTGTGTGAGGCGGTAAACTGTCATGATTACACCGCTTGGCCGTGCCTATAGCGCTCAGCAGTAAACCTCAAAGTTGGGATTTTTCAAAATAGTAGGTGACTGCGATTATACCGCTCGGCGGTGCCCATAGCGGTGGCACCAATAGCGCTCAGCGGTGAGCCTCAAAATCGTGATTTCTGCAAAAACTTTTAATTCCAAGGGGAAGTCTTGTCTTTTCCCTTTAAACCCAAGTCGTGTAAACGGTAAATTAAAATGTCTTTTGGACATAATATGCCCAAATTCACTCAAATCTATCAAGAACAAAACCCTAACCTCCCTCCCAAAGATTAAGAATCTATACTTTAAGTTCAAGATTTCCAAGAAACAAAATCAAGATTCGGATCCTATTCTACGAACTAAGTATTCTAAGGTATATGGGACTACTCTAAACACCATGGGCATAATATTTACTATTTTATCATGTTTAAACATCCCCAATCATGTTTATAAAGAAGAGTTTAGATATTGTTTCGAAAAATATGTATCATGGAATTGTTTTGGTGAAATTATATGTTGTCTTGAACCTTTTTCACAAAATTTAAATTGTAAATATATATGTATATTTTCATTTGTAAGGAAGAGTTTGATTGGGAGCATGATTGATAAAAACTCCCTTTACTTTTATGATGTCTTTGGTTTCAAGTGTTGTGGATTGTTTGAATTGCATGAACTTTCTTAAAGAAAACAAAAGGGTGAATGTATGTTTAATGATCATGGATTGATACTACTTATAACATATTGAGAGGGTGTCTTTCGCATGATGAACGTTTATTATGTCAAATTAATAATTTCCATGGGTTTTGAGTAATGCAAATATGATATTGCCACCTTATGATCGTACTATAGAGAGAAGAGTGTCTTTGATGTAAACTCAAATGAAAATCTATTGCATAAATCTCTCTCACTTGATGTTTAAAAACTATGGATGGTCATTAACATGAGGATAAGTTAAAAAGGGCAATATATATGTTATGGTGTGACATGAATCACTTCCAAGTCGAGGTATGACGATACCCGGTGATAGTATGCCCTTAATAGAACAAGTGTTGAATGTTTTGAATGTAGGAAGAATGGTTTTAAAGAACTAAAAGTTGGTCTTAAGAGAGTTAGATGGTTACCCAAAGAAAGCACGAGTCGAGATACTCAATGATGGAAATCGTGGTTTGCCGACTCAAAAATTTGGCACCATGTTGTATGGTCTTGTATTCCTTGATTCATATCGTTTCAACTTGGGTCTATGGTTAAGAGCTATTCTTTGTGGTTTTGTGCCCTACCATCATATATTATTATGGCACCCTGCTTTGTGGACTGGCATGTCTCCCATACCAATACTCCAACCCTTACGGCAAACTTGGAATGGGAGATTGGCCACCGAGTCAAGAGTGGATCCCATATAGCCCGTGGTATGATATAATTGTAAGGTGTACTATCTAGACCAGTAGAAAATAGAAAGTGAATCATGATTTCCAAGAGTTGTTGAAATTCATTTCAGTATGCCCGTGTGTTTTCACTTATGCATTATCTTTATTGTTTTATAAAATGCCCTCATTATGATATATAAAAACATGTTATTTTGAGTTGTTTCACACACCAGTACATTTTGTATTGACCCCCTATATTTTAGGTTCTGAGGCCCAATCTAGCGGTCTTGCTAAACAGTAAATTGTTGTCAGACATTCAGAGTTGGTGAGCCTCCCTTACTTCCGAAGGCATCTTGTTTACATATATCGATCTCATTGTTTTTAGTTCATGGTTAGAACGGGGGCCTTGTACCGGTTTCAAACAGATTGTTGTTTTCGTAGTAGAGATTTCGCAAACGTGTATTAGATGGTTTGAGTTTTATTGAACTTATGTCCGCATTACTCAGTTGATATATTAAAGTGACCATGTTTCCATTTATTTTCCGCATTTCCTTACAGTATATGAATTATGTATACGATTTCTATTTAGAGAAGGGCCCTCGAGCCTTCATGGTTAGGGATGCTCGTCCCATCCTGGGCCTCAATTCGGTTCATGACAAACTTGGTATCATAGCGAGGTTCAAGGTCCTAGGGTGTCTGCGAAATCATGTCGGGTAGAGTCCTATTTATGGGTGTGTAGCGCGGCATACTTATAAGTAGGAGGCTATAAGGCGTTTAGAAATGTCTCTCTTCTTTTCATGATTTGGTCCATGCCATATAGTATGAATGGCCTCTAATCAATGATTTACTATAATTCAGAAAAATTATCATGCCTTACTATAGATCCAACGAACAAAATGCCCGCGCTAAGGATGTCTGTCCTACTCATGGAATACGGACCCATAATAGAGCTTGTACCCTAGAGTTTATTGCTACTCTGGGAGTTTCTCCAATTCCGAATAGTCCACCTCGGGCCCCAAGGACCGGTGTTAACCATCCCCAGCCTCTTCAGAGGGAAGTTTCGAATGTTGAGTTTCGACAATCTATCCATATGATTGCTCAGCTAGTGGACTCTCAAACCTGTCGGACTGAAGATGTGGATTCTGTGTCTGGTTCATCTGAGGTTACATGGTTTGGTCGATTCATGAGGCTAAACCCACCCACCTTTACTGGCATAAAGGTTGAGGAGGACCCCCAAGGGTTCATTGATAAACTAGAGAAAAAATTTAAAATTATGCATGCGAATGAGGTTGAGGGGGTTGAGTTGGCAGCCTATCAGTTAAAGGATTTGGCCAATCAATTGTATAATTAATGGGAGGATTCAAAGGGTAGTAATGTTGAACCTTCTATGTGGGGTGAGTTTGTAGAAGCCTTCCTAGATTACTTCTTTCCCCAGGAATTGAGGGAAGAAAAGGCTGAAGAACTTATGAATCTGAAGCAAGGGAAGATGAGGGTAAAAGATTATACATTGAATTTCACCTAGCTATCCCATTATGGTCCAGAATTAAGGGGTAACATGATAGCTCGCATGAAAAAATTTATATCCGATCTCTTAGATTATCTGGGGTTGGAATGCTAGGGAGCGATGCTGAATAAGGATATGGATTTCTCTAGGTTGTCCATTCATATGCAGTAGGTAGAAGAGCAAAAGAAGAGGTTGGCTGAGGTAAGGGAAAAGAAAGAGAAACTAAGAGAGTTGGGTCCACAGATCAAAATAACAGTCAGTACCAAGGTGGTAATTGGGGAAATAAGTGTTCTAAAAAGATGTTTTGGAGCAATGCTCAGTCATCAGCAAGTGCACCTAAGCCCAGGCCTTCGGGTGTATAGCGTTTTCAGTCAGAAGATAGGCCTGGAGCTTATGGCACCCAGTACCAAGAGAATGTGACTCAGCCTTTTAGGTCATATCCTCGTTGTAGTAATTATGGGATAAATAGTTTGGGGAAGTGTTCTTCTGAGATTCGGACGTGTTATTCGTGCGGCTAAGTGGGCCATTTTCAGAGGGACTGTCCCTTAGCTGGAGGGAATATAGGGGGAGCTAACTCCCAAGATGCATCCATATCTTCTCCTTCTAAGGGTACTACTTCAGCTGCCGGTGGTGGTTACAATCGATTATATACCTTATCTAACCACCAAGATGCAGAGACCTCGCCAGATGTTGTTACGGGTATTTTATAGATTTTCTCCCGTGATAGGTATGTATTTGGCATGCTTCACATTATTGGTGTCGTTAGACAATAAGATGTGGAGTGTAGTGGTGGAAATAGTAGCTTAAGATTATTAATGTGTGTCTTGTGGAAAGGAATTAATGGGCATGATGCAATATTTTGAATAACCTAGGTTGGCAACTTCCGAAATAAGAAGTGGATAATGATAATTTATATATACGTATATCCATGTGACTAGTGTTATAACAATGAATTGCGGTTGAGTCATTAAGCAGATAAGAGCATGGGTAAAGGAGAATAAGTTGAACCCCCAAGTAGCATGTTGTTAGATAAAGTTTTATGTGTGTAAGTATTTTGTGCACCTAGTTCCTGTTCTTGAATTTTGGTAGTATGGGAAAGACTAAAGGTTTGTTGTGTGATGTTCTTTAGATCTGAATTGAGGGAATATAGGTAGATGGTATGTGCCTTTGGGATAGTGTTACAAAATTTTATTATGTTGTAGCTTATATGATTAGCGGTCTAATTTTAGATTGTTAAGTGGAATGGATTAGATTTTTATGTAATAAAGAGTGAGGATGGGTATGCTCATAAGACTATGAGTTGTAACTTGATGGCTATAGATTATAAAAATTAAGAGTAGCGTTCTTGGAAAGAAATGCCTGTAGAGTATAATTAAAAAATAAGAGTTTAGCGTTTATGTGTATGGTGATACCTTATTTTGTTGAGAGTTGTGGTTATTTATTTGATGAGGGAATATGTTCGCAAGTCTACGATCGTGACTTTGACCTAAAGGGGAGATGGTGAATTAAGGTAGTTCCTGAATTTTCTCCCATTCATGATGCTTATGCTCGGGTCCCTCAATGACCCTCCGTATGTTAGTAGGATGGTGGTTGTGGAAGCGTAGTAATGTGTTAGGCAGGGGAGTAGATGTTCTTGAGTGTGAAAAGTTTGATGTGATTTCTTTAGATAAGGTTATACGTGAAGGGGGAAAGAAGGAGATGAACTTTCGTTACGTGAAATAGTTAGAAATGAGATATATGGTGAAAATCTTTGTGAGAATGATTGAATTTGATGGTCTTAGTGGATAAAGCCATTAAGTGGGTGTAGTAATGATAGGCTTGAATGTTGTGATTGATGAAAACACAAACCAATGAGCCATGTGGTTATTACTCCTTGAATTAAGACTTGGGATTGTTGGGTTATAGTGATGAGGTGAGGTAATTTCTTAATGTGATGTAGAGTACAGGATCCCGTAGTTTAAGTTAGTATCCTTTTAACTTCATGTTAGGCTTCAACATGGAAGTACTATACAGTGGGACTCAAACTTTTGTGGTTAGATGCATTATGGGAGAATTTTAAGTCGGAAATGATGAAGTATGTTATTTATTGTTAGGGGCATGTTTGAGTAGTGTCTCTAAGTTTTAGGTCTATTCATTGTATCTTGTAAGGTAGAGAATGCTTCTAATTCCTATCTTTCACGAAATATCATTTCATGAATGTAACGATATAATCAGGCCTATTATCACCAAATAAGCTCATGTCTTATGTTGTGATGATCATGAGTCATGTGCAAGGTCATCTCTATGTCAATCCTTATCAACTCACGCTTCGTGCGTATACGATTCACTAGGGGATTATCATGAAACTCTTTTGATGCCTTTGCATATTATCTTAAGGAAAAGAAAATGCTCAATCCGAGGTTACATTCCTTACTTCATACTTTTCGAGCTTCAACAAGATCCTACCCATCATTCGGGGACGAATGATCCCAATGGGGAGATAATGTAACAACCCACATTTTTTAACTAGAAATTGAACCGTCATTCCTATGTGTCCAAACTCTAATCCCATAATTTATATTTTAATTCATGTGTCGTGATTTTTATCCTAGTTTATGATGTTCTCTCGAAGTGAAAGATGTTCATAGAATTTACTGATAGCAAAGTTGAGCTATGAATCTTTGATTCTTCCAGAGTTTGGTATTTGATTCAACAAGGGTCTACTTTGAACGTGTAAAACTTTTGATATACACAAATTATTTTAGATCAAGACCCCACCAAATTGTAGATAATTGAGTCAGCTTTCCAACGATTTTAATTTCGCCTTAATCCGATACCCGAGTGAAAAGTTATAGCATTTTTCGTGTGAGGCAGTAAGTTGCCACGATTACACTGCTCGGCGGTGCCTGTAGCGGTGGAACCAATAGCGCTCAGCGGTAAGACTCAAAGTTGGGATTTTCTAAAATAGTAGGTCACCGCGATTACACCGCTCAGCGGTGCCTATAGCGGTGGCTCCAATAGGGCTCAGCGGTGAGCCTCAAAATATGTATTTCTGCTGAAAATTTTAATTCTGAGGGGCAGTCTTATCTTTTCCCTACAAACCCAAGTCGTTTAAACAGTGAATTAAAATTTCTTTTGTGCATAATATGCCCAAATTCACTCAAATTTATCAAGAAGAAACCCTAACCTCCCTCCTAAAGATCAAGAATCCATAGTTTAAGTTAAAGATTTCCAAGAAACAAAATCAAGATTTTGATCCTATCCTTTGAACTAAGTAGTTTAAGGTATATGGGACTACTCTAAACACCATGGGGATAAGATTTACTATTTTATCATGTTTAAACATCCCCAATCATGTTTATGAAGAAGAGTTTTGACTTACAAGTCGGGGTAAGACATGAATGACTTGTAAGTCGGGGTATGAGGATACCCGGTGATAGTATGCCCTTAATAGAACAGGTGTTGAAAATTTTTAATGTATGAAGAATGGTTTTAAGGAATTAAAAGTTGGTCTTAAGAGAGTTCGATAGTTACCCAAAGAAAGCACGAGTTGAAAGACTCAATGTTGGAAATAATGATTTGCTGACTCGGGATTTTGGCACCATGCTGTGTGGTCTTGTGTGACTTGATTTATGTTATCCTAACTTGGGACTATGGTTAGGAGCCATGCTTTGTGGTTTTGTGCCCTACCATGATATATTATTATGATTGAGAATTATGGCACTCTGCTTTGTGGACTGGCGTGTCTCCCATATCGATACTCCTACCCTTGAGGAAAATTTGGGTAGGGGGCTTGGTTGCCGAGTCAATGACGGATCCCATATAACTCATGGGATAATCAGAATTGTAGGGTGTACCATCTAGCTCAGAGAAAATAGAAAGTGAGTCATGATTTCCAAGAGTTGTTGAAATTCATTTCAGTATGCCCATGTGTTTTCACTTATGCATTCTGTTTATTGTTTTATAAAATGCTCTTATTATGATATATAAAAACATGTTATTTTGGGCTGTTTCACATACCAGTACATTTTGTATTGACCCCCTATATTTTAGGTTCTTAGGCCCAGTCTAGCGGTCCTGCTAAACAGTAGATTGTTGCCAGACATTCAAAGTTGGTGAGCCTCCCTTACTTCAGAAGGTGTCTTGTTTACTTATGTTTCTCTCATTGTTTTTAGTTCATGATCCGACCGGGGGCCTTGTCCCGGTTTAAAACAGATTGTTGTTTTCGTAGTAGAGATTTTGCAGACGTGCATTAGATGGTTTGAGTTTTATTGAACTTATGTCCGTATTACTCAGTTGAGATATTAAAGTGACCATGTTTCCATTTATTTTCCACATTTCCTTACAATATATGAATTGTGTATATGATTGCCAGTTAGAGAAGGGCTCCCGAGCCTTCATGGTTCGGGATGCTCATCTGTTCCTGGGCGTCTGTTTGGGTCATGACAGGATCTTTCGTAAAGTCATAATAAATGTCAATTTTTACTTGAATTTCAATTGACTTGAATTTCAGTCACAAAAACAGACAAGATTAAAATAGATTGTCATTTATGTGGTTGTGACCATTTTCTCTCTTATAATTTGTTCCTTAAAAAAATTTCTTTTTTGATAATCTTTTAAATTCAATACTTATTAATCAAATCATCTTGTGGTATTTTTTATGCAATTTGGGTTGACTGGAAAAATAATGAATTAATAATAATAATTCATTTACCTTTTTTATATTGATTTTGTTATTAAGAATATTATGTTTTTGGTAGGTTGCTAAGATTGATAAATTTGGTCTAATTTTGATTTTTGAGAAAATCTAACGTATATAGAATGTTATTTATAAGATTTCCAAATATTATCTTGTAAAAGCATCTCACACCAACTATAAAAAACTTTTTTTGTTCTTTAATTTTTCACCCTTCAGTTGCTTTCTTTGACACAACTTGAAAGCTAGAAATTTTCAAGTACAACTTCTTGCTCTCTTTTCTCTTCTTTCCTTTAAAGCCAACCTCATCTACTTAATCTGGTTGTATCAAGGAAGACCATACCATTGCTCACACTCATATGAAAACCCACTAGTCCTCTGGACAACATGCGAGGATAGTATTGAAATTTTAGCAGGAATGAAATGTCATATTATCCTCGCGTGATGTCCAGGAGAACTAGACAGTAGGATAACAAATGAATTCAGAAAAATTTCTTCCTTGATACTACCAGGTAGAGTTGGTGTCGTTGGCGTTAAAGGGTAGAAGTGTGTCGTCGGAGTCAATGAATAGTTGGGTAATATGGATGTTCACCAACTCATTATGCAGGCCCAAACTAATGATGTTTGCGTTAAATTATGATAAGATTATCTTATGTAATTAAAGATAATGATATGAAAGAGTTAAGTTATTTATTTATTGTTAAATACGATATGAAAATATTTTTATTACATTGTGGTCAAAATAATACCAATAATTTCCTCGAAACGATAGAAATAAAAGATCATTGATGTAGGTTTTGATGTATTTGGTTAAGCACAAGAAGTTAAATAGTTAAGAGGAAAATATATCCCTCAACTATACGAAGAGTGAAAATATTCCTCGTTAAAATGGTAGTGTGCATATACTTCATTGTCTAACAAATGATGTATATATTATAAGTTCACTCCCATTTTTGGACGTGAGAAATGTTCCTCACTATTTGGACCAGTTACAACTCCATTAACACTTATCTGAAATCACCCAAATTGCTTCCCTAAAGGATGAATCTATTGACATGAATGCTGAGGAGAGTTGCTTGATTTTTCTTTGGATTTTTCTTTAGATTTTGTTCTATGTCATTTGTATGTGATTTTTTAATATTAATAAAATATTCCCACTAAGCTTAGCATAGAGATTCCAAAAAAAAACAAAAATTCTTTTCCAAGATGCACAGTTTTGTCTTGTGAAAAGCTTGGTATCTACTCATTAGCAGAGGCGAATTCAAAATTTTAAATTTGTAAGTTTCTAATAAAATAAATTTATATTTGGACAATAAAAAGGGAGGGGCGGGGGAGGGTGTGGTAGAAGTGGAATTAGTCGTGAGGCAACAAAGACATAAAGAAAATATAAATTATTCATTTTTTGAAAGAAAAAAAATGAGTTGACTGGGAAATATAAGGTAAAAAGGTAACAAAAAAAGGCTAAAAAAATGATGTTTCCACTGGGTTTGGATCCCTCCTCGCGAGGGTGTTGAGGATTTCGTTATTATTCATATCATCTTGCATGATTTTATATTGAATTGTCATTCACTGGTCAAAAAATTAATTAATAACAATAATTCTTTTACCTTTTGTGATGTTGATTTCTTACTAAGAATACTATGCTTTTGGTAAGTTGTTAAGATTGATAAGTTTGATCAAATTCTGACTTTTGACAAAATCTAATGTAAACCATTGTATATATAAAGTTATTTATAAGATTCTTACATATTATCTTGTAAAATCATCTCATATCAATTATAAAAATTCTTCTTTTGTTCTTTAATTTTTCACCCTTCGGTTGCTTTTTCTAAAACCTTAAGAGCAAGGAATTTTCAAGCACAACTTCTTGCTCCTCTTTTCTTTTTTTGTTGGAGTCCACACCACCCAACTCTTCATTGACTCCAACAACAAGCTTATTTCCTTTAAAGCCAACTTTATCATCTCTATCTGGTCGTATCAAGTAAGACCTTGGTGGAGTTCGATTGCAAGCCCACTTTCTAGTTCTACTTTACAACCTACCAGGTTAAACATCAACCTACAAACATAAAAACATTACCGTTGTTTTTATACTTGTACTTTGAATTATTACCCTTGTAGGTTGTCCAATAGGACTAGATAGTGGGTAGAAGTTTGTTCTCCGAGAGACAACAAAGAGTTGGATAGTGTGGACGTACTCCAACTCATTAGGTAGCCTAAATGATGTTGGAGTAAAATTCTGATCAT